>OX333071.1:27129243-27806743 GCA_946863875.1 Alloplasta piceator | reverse complement strand
TATAGTTTCGATTTCTCGAAGTGAAATCCTCGATTTACAAAATCCGGTGGATTTATACACAAAAGCAAAAAAGTAGTTTTTCGAGTCGTTCAAAGTACCCAATTTTCAAAAAATCATAACTCGTACAAATCATTTTATTTTGGGCTAGCGATTTAACAACAATGTTTTATATCATGGTAGAGAAAACAGGAAAATATCGAGAGTATGATCGGAGACATCGATTTTTTTGACCAGCTGGTTTCACGTCAAATATCTATATCACTGATAAACGAAAACAGATCATTCAAGAAATTCTTAATTTTTTACATGAGGTCCCCAGATATGTACTCTTTCAAACCCATATCTACTGAACATTAACAAATGGTTCATATATTCGGAAAAAAATCTTTGAAAATCAACATGCTCACTATTTTTCAATTTATTATATCATTAAATATTGATTTTTGTCTTCTAAAATGTCTTTCTATTTCTTCCATCGTTTTTCTTGTAAGACTAATTATCTCTATTGCTTACAATGAGAATATTTATGAAAGATAAATTTTTTTAAATATGAAAATTTCCAAAATAAATATTTATTTTTTAGCCATTTTCGCATTGTAAGCAATACTGATACCAAGTTTTACAAGAAAAAATATAGTGGAAATACAAAAAAGTGTTAGAAGAAAAAAATCAATCTGTAATGGTATAATTGATTGAAAAATAGTTATAATATGGATTTTCAGAGATTTTTTTTCGAATATATGAAACATTTGTTAATGTTCAGTAAATAACGGTTTAAAAGAGTACATATCTGAACACCTTATATAAAAAAAAATTCAGAATATTTTGAATAATCTGTTTTCGTTTATCAGTGATATAGTAAATTGAACGTTAAAAATGGCGTTTTTGAACGTCCCGCGCGCCCTCTAAAAAAATTCAAAAAATCGAACCGTTGCACAGAGACCTTTATTTCAACGATATCTTCGATTTTTTAGGGTAGCCAACAGTTTTTGATTTTTTCGATTCATCCTAATATATATCCGTCGTTAAAAATTAATTTTTTTGCAACGCCCCTTAAAAAGCTTCCGTTTAATGAAAAAACGCGAGGTGAATTTTTTTTATTTCAATTAAAAATATCGCGTGTAATTTTTTCGGTAATTATTTTTTTTTTCTCCAGGATAACGTTTTGGCACAATTATGAAAACAATTTTTTTATTGTGTTTTACTATCCCATATAATGTCTCCAAATTTCAAATTGATCGGAGAGGTACTTCATATTTAAAAAAAAAATTTTTAATTAAATTGAAAAATGGGTTTTTTTTAAATATGAAGTACCTCTTCGATGAATTTTAAATTTGGGGACATTATATGGAATAGTAAAACGCAGAAAAAAAATCATTTTCATAATTGTGCCAGAACGTTATTTGATTTAGAGTCAAATTAAAGTTGGATTTCGGTTTAACCTCAAATTAAAGTTAGATTTCGGTTTAGCTTAAAATTTGAGTTCGATTTTGATTTAGTCTAAAATTTAAGTTAGATTTCTGTTTAGCTGAAAATTCAAGTTAGATTTTGGTTTAGCCTAAAATTTAAGTTAGATTTCGGTTTAGCGTCAAATTAAAGTTTGATTTCAGTTAAACCTAAAATTAAAGTTAGATTTTGGTTTCGCTTAAAATTCAAGTTAGATTTTGATTTAGCCTAAAATTTAAGTTTCATTTTGACTTATTAGCTATGTATAATGCTATATATTCATAGATATGTTATACATATAGATAAGCATATATATATATGTACATAGTTGATGTATAATTATAGAAAATCCTATATATAATTCTATATATACATAGATATGCTGCATATATGTAGATAATGCTATATTTAAAGAAATTAAATCTCGAAGGACCACCCTAACATTAATTGAGACCTGAAATAACGACCACCCTAACGTACATCGTATATATAAAAAAATACTCGACACACTGGCACATACACACATACACTCTGTTTTATATATAGAGATAGAATATACATGCAAACCTGTGTATAAGCCCGAGACTACGGTTGGCGGTGTGGGAGAACGCCGCGCTCTCGCACACACTCATATTTTCCCACACTAATGCAAGGCCTCTCTGTAAAAGTCGTATTACACCGCTTATACACGCGCTCTATATCTATAGTGACGTGACTTGAACATTTTCGCGATGATAAGTATTCGGAATAATTCGCCCAATATTATGATATCTCAGTATCACGTGGGCGGAAAAGAATAAAAATGGTATCAATGGAAAGCTAATTTTTTTTTAAGATGACCATAGTTCGTAAATGTTGAAAAAGGTTGTCGTGTTTTTTAGTAATATTGAATTGAAATGTAAACAGGGCGTGCACGGAAAAAAAGGAACAGTTAATATTACAGGGGGGCCCAGTTCGCATTGGACTCGGGAGGTAAGAAACAGCGGAAATCACAGCATAAACTGGATATAAAATAGGGTGACATATTTAATTTTACAGTAGAACACAGTAATGTAGATCCTCTCCTACCAAAATGATGACTTTTCCTGTGACACACTGAGATTTTGACAGTGTACACTGGCTTAATTACAATTTGGTATGTGAATAATTCAGTGTCACCAGTAAAAAATTTTTACTGTAGAATTTACATAAGATCACTGATTTTTTTTCTGCACGTAACTATATTGAACATAGGGTGATTCATTAAATTTTACAGAGTGACGCTGTAAATTCACTCTTCTTTCGACAGTTCATGACATTATCTGTGCACACTGAGGTTTTTACAGTGTACAATGGCTTCTTTACAGGCTGGAGTTGTGGATAAACTAGTGTGCCCAGTAAAGAAATTTGACTGTAGAATTTACATGAAATCACTGAATTTGTTCCTGTATACAAACTGCAAGATACACAGTGTACACTGTATTGAATACAGGGTGAATCATCAAATTTTACAGTGTGGCGCAATAATTTCTAGCGTGCACGTGCATTTTGTATATTTATATATATCTTTTTATTTTCGCGCCACTGGATTCAGACAGTCAAAATGACAGTGTGACGCTGTGAATTTTATTAAGTGTTTGATCGTAATGGTGGTAACAAAGGGCTTGTCTCGTGCGTGCCACCGTGTCGTCAAGCGCTGTGGCAGTTAGTAGTGAGTGGTTCATCGGAGACGGAAAGAAAAAGGTTGTTTTTGTTCAATCTAATTTAACCTAATGTACTTAAATGTATTAATCTGTACAGTTTTTGCTTTTGATGTGTATGTGCGTATGATCAAACGTGTCATGTGTGTATTGGGCTTATCTTTTTTCATTTCTGCGTATTTTTGTGCATGTGTGATTCGCGAATTATCAAAAATTATTTTTAAAAAATACCATCGTAGTTATATTCAGCAGCATCCTTGTCAAAATCGAACATGCAAATAACTTCTCGAGTTTTACTATCCTCACTTGATTTATCATTTCAACTAGGCTTCATTTCACGCTTGACATTGTCAATCGGAGGTCAATCGATCAAGGTCTTTGAACGATCTTGAACATGGCAACTATCGACAATGTGCTCAATTCGGCGATGCCTCATTCGGTGGGTTCACTGGAGGGTTCACAAAACTAGAGGGTTCACTTAGTCCACACGGTAAAAAGCAACGATTGAAAACTGAAACTATATCAGTTGCTGCCGACTTTCTTCAACAGAGGATTTCACCATTGAAACACTTACGTGGGCACTGTCCATACAATAAACACATTCATAGTATATAATACACATTAACACTGTAAACTTACGGATTTCATCAAGTTTATATTTCAGTGTTAAACTGTATAATTTGCTTCGAACTACACTGTATTTTGGATTATGCGTTCCAGTAAAAGAAACTGTGGGGTGGCTCCAGTCCAAAGAGGACAGTGCGGAAACTGTAATAATTCACTTTGAGCTCACTGCATTTTGAGCAGTTTATTTTAGTAAATATCGCTGTGCAATTCCTCGAGTCCAATGCGAACTGGGTAACCCCTGTATTTTCAACTGTTCCTTTTTTTCCGTGTGGGCCGAGGCATATTCGCGTATATAAGAGTGCGCGGCAATCTCGACTGAGACTCAGTTTTTTTAATACTTGGCGTCGAGTCGCTGCCGCGACTGTTGATATATAGTAGATCTATGAATATAAAGCATAAAATTTAAGTCAGATTTTGGTTTGGCCTCAAATTAAAGTCAGATTTTGATTTAGCGTCAAATTAAAGTTGGATTTCGGTTTAACCTAAAATTAAAGTTAGATTTTGGTTTAGCTTAAAATTTAAGTTCGATTTTGATTTAGCCTCAAATTTAAGTTAGATTTTGGTTTAGCTTCAAATTTAAGATAGATTTCTGTTTAGCCTAAAATTTAAGTTAGATTTTGGTTTAGCCTAAAATTTAAGTTAGATTTTGGTTTAGCTTGAAATTCAAGATGGATTTTGGTTTAGCCTAAAATTTAAGTAAGATTTTGGTTTAGCGTCAAATGAAAGTTGGATTTCGGTATAACCTAAAATTTAAGTTAGATTTTGGTTTAGCTTAAAATTTGAGTTAGATTCCGATTTAGCCTAAAATTTAAGTTAGATTTTGATTTAGCTTAAAATTTAAGTTAGATTTTGATTTAGCCTTAAATTTAAGTTAGATTTTGGTTTAGCGTCAAATTAAAGTTGGGTTTCGGTTTAATCTAAAATTAAAGTTAGATTTTGGTTTAGCTTCAAATTTGAGTTCGATTTTGATTTAGCCTCAAATTTAAGTTAGATTTTGGTTTAGCTTAAAATTAAAGATAGATTTCGGTTTAACCGAAAATTTAAGTTAGATTTTTGTTGAGCTTAAAATTCAAGTTCATTTTTGATTTAGCCTAAAATTTAAGTTGATCTTTGGTTTAGCTCAAAATTTAAGTTAGATTTTGATTTAGCCTAAAATTTAAGTTGGATTTTGGTTTAGCTTGAAATTTAAGTTAGATTTTGGTTAAGCCTAAAATTTAAGTTGGATTTTGGTTTCGCTTAAAATGTAAGTTAGATTTTGGTTTAGCCTAAAATTTAAGTTAGATTTTGATTTAACTTAAAATATGAGTTAAGTTTTGGGTTAGCTTAAAATTTAAGTTTCATTTTGACGTATTAGCTATGTATAATGCTATATATACATAGATATGCTGCATATATGTAGATAATGCTATATTTAAAGAAATTAAATCTCGAAGGATCACCCTAATATTAACTGAGACCTGAAATAACGACCGCTCTAATATACATCTTATAAATACATATATATAAGTAATTAAGAAAATTCGAATCTAGAATGACCATTCTAATATAAATTCAGTCCTGAATTAATGACCGACCTAATGTATATCTTAATAAATATGTATATAAACATTTAAAGCATTGAATCTCGGAGGACCACCCAAATATTAATGGAGACCTGAAATAAAGACCACTCTAATCTACATTTTAAAGATACATATATGTAAATAATAAAGAAAATTTGAATCGTGAATGACCACCCTAATATAAATTCAGACCTGAAATAACGACCACACTAATGTATATCTTAATAATGCACATAAGAGCGCGTATGCATAGTAAGGCGAAAGAGAGCGGCGCGCGCTGTGTCTACCGCACACACTCATATTCCCACTAACACATAATACAAGCCCCTCTCTATAAAATCGTATTACACCGCTTATACACGGGCTCTATATCTATAGAGACGTGACTTGAACATTTTCGCGATGATAAATATTCGGAATAATTCGCCCAATATTTTGATATCTCAGTATCACGTGGGCGGAAAAAAATAAAAATGGTATCAATGGAAAGCTAATTTTTTGTTAAGATGACCATAGTTCGTAAATGTTGAAAAAGTTGTCGTGTTTTTTAGTAATATCGAATTGAAATGTAAAAAGGGCGTGGGCCGAGGCATATTCGCGTATATAAGAGTGCGCGGCAATCTCGACTGAGACTCTCAGTTTTTTTAATACTTGGCGTCGAGTCGCTGCCGCGACTCTTGATAAAGCCCTTGTATAAGCGTTCCAGGTCGACTGTCAAATAATTTTCGCGATGACAAATATTCGAAATAATTCGCCCAAAATCATGATATCTCAGTATGACGTTGGCGGAAAAAAATAACAATGGACTTAAATGAAAGATAAAATTATTTCTAGATCACTAGTACTCGTAGATCTCAAAAAAGGTTGTCGTGTTTTTTAGTAATATCCGATTGAAATTCAAATCGGCTTCGGCCGCGGCGGGAGGCATATTCGCGTATATAAGAGTGTGCAGCGATCTCGACTGGGATTCTCTCAGTTTTTTTTTAATACTTGGCGTCGAGACGCTGCCGCGTCTCTTGATATACACTGGAACTCTTCTAGATGGAGCTCTGGAATTCTTTATATTTTCCATTTTACAAATAATTTGAGGCGAAAATTTTCATCAAAAGTAGATTTTTTTTTTGAGAAAGCTGCCATTTTGTAGAAAATAAATATTTTGCTTATTCCTTCTATTAAATACTAGATTACACCTTATATTAACGAAATCTTTTTTTTTTTGTTTCGGATGATCCAATCTAGTGTCACGTATGGCGTAGATTTTAATTTTTTGTTCCCGAATAAAATCCAAACCCTCTCTGCCTCCTTTTCCAAATAACCCGAGCGGAAATTTAATTCTGGCTAGGATCAGGGCTACATCAGGCAAGCCTTGAAATGACATCCGGCCTGGATCAGGATACGGATCAAGGAAAGATCAGGATCGTCGCGCTACTTCCGTTCTAGCCACGATCACGACTCTGTTCCTAGCCGGATCAAATGCCTTATCCAGTCGATCTAGTTGATCTAGAATAATATATTAATAATATTAAAATGCATATTAAGTTATCATTATTTCTGTTTATTATTATTATTGCATCAAAATGTGTGCAGGTACAGCAGCCTGATCAAAGCCTGATCCCTTATAAGGCTACCCGGACCAAATTTCCGCTCGGGAAGGTTAGCAGGATAAAGCATAGCCCGTGACTACTCTTCCTGCCCTATAATTTCTGTCTATCAGTAATAGAGCTATGTATGTTTCAACTCAGGGATCTCAGGGGGTGAGGGAACGGGGGAACGCGGGGTCTGGAGCGCAGGGTCTGTAGCGGGCAGGGTATGCTGGGGAGGGGGAAGCCGAGGGAGGGGGGAGCCAAGGGTGATGTAAGGGGGCCAGGGATCAAGATCCCTATCCCGACATTTACCGACCTTTTTCAGCCCAGATTCGAACCACTTAGCCGAGACACAAACCGCGTCGTGAGTCATAGGTGGCTTGCGGATGGTGGGTGGCGGGCGGTGGGTGGTGGGTGGCGGGTAGCAGGGGGGGGGGTCGGGGAGATTTGGGATTTTTTTTCGTTAGCATGCAGACGGTGGGTGGCGGGTGGTGGGTTGTTAGTGGCGGGTGGCAGATGGGCGGTGGGTGGGAGGGGGAGGGGGATTTGGGATTTTTTTTCGTTGGCATGTGTTGCGTGTATGTGCGTGCATGTGCGTGCATGTGCGTGTGTGCAGGGAGGGGGGGTCTCGGGATTTTCAATTACATGCCCATGATTTTTTGAAGAAAGCATTAGATGCACGTAGTAGAAAGCACGTCATCGATAGCATTGACCCGCACTCTCTCTCGTACGCTCTTTCTCTCTCTCTCTCTCTCTCTCTCTCTCTCTCTCTCTCTCGCACGCGCTCTCTCTCTCTCTCTCGCTCGCTCTTTCTCTCGCTCTCGCTCGCTCGCGCTCTCACGCGCAGAGTGTCGAGTGTCAAATTTATGATGTATACAACTGTACCCCAACATGATCCGCCTTTTTTCGTCGCAACGCATATTATCGACACATAGCTGCATAGACGATCATTCGTTCACAATTTTCGAGTTTTTTCAAGCAATTCTCCGGCAACGTTATTTCCCTCTCTCTTTCTCTTTATCTCTCTGTCCTCTGTTTCACTTGTTCTCCGTATTTCGTACGTCAGTGTATTCTAAGCTATGAGATTGCTAATGATTTAGACTTTTTGTAGTTCAAGCATGATTTTTGAGGAAAATGTGAAATCAAATATTTTTGGTGAAAGGCTCATTGATATTCACTATTTTATTTGTTATCAATATCCCTAGATGGCATTCAAATGGAAAAAAAGCTTTATCATGATGGATTGATATCTAGATATTTCAAAGCTATGATGATTTAATTATTTCAGCAAAAATTTCTATCGTGTTCTGCCCGCGGGTCCACTGATATTAGTGGTATATACAAATTCTATGGTTGATATAAAAATTGGGAAAACTTCTTTTTTCATGAAGCAATTGGATTTTTAGAAAATTTATTATTTTTTCTCACCAAAGGTCTAAGCATGTTAATGTAATTTTTTTCTTATCTTCTGCGAATAATATAATAGTTTACTTTGAAATTTAAATCATGAACAATACAATCTTTTTTATACTGTCTTTCAAAGTCTTTTAAAATGATTTTTACAACTTCACGTTAGACTCCTATGCGAGCCGCAGAGGATGAGAAAGCATAAGTAATCATCACTTTCAAGAGCCCTTGTTCAGAAAAAAAATACATATATATTGTATTATTCAGAAAAATCTTGGATGTCTTAGCTTATTTTCACAAAATTTTAATGTCGTCGGCACATTACGAGAAAAATCAATTATATTTATATCTTTAGGTCTATGGTCAGAAACAAATATCAAAATTCTCGAAAATGTGTATTGTCATAATTTTGAGGAGGGTTACTTTTCTCAAATATAAATACATTTTTATGTAATTATAATAACAATAAGAATTTCCAAGAACCATGGGCTTACAGATAGGAAAATCAAAATTCTCGTAACGTTGGAACATCCGAATGAATAACAACATTTTAACTAACAATTTTTGTTCCGCACGATCCGTAGATTACATGGAAATCCGTGAAAAATATATATCATGAAGGAGCCAGCCCACTTATTCAATTTCTTTTTAAAGTTTTTAAAATAACTGCTTATAGCTTTGCATAAAATTTATGTTACATCCACAGAATATGAGCAAAGTAAGTAATCCTCACATCGACAACTCCAGATGAATATAAAATTAAAACAAAAATCACGGTTATTGTGAGTATGAAAGATCTGATTTTTTCATGATATTGGGAACCTAAGGAGGGGTATGACTTAATTCTAACGTCAGCAATATGGCGACGTAAGTAAATAGCTCGCTCACGACTCGCATGTGACAGCGTGGTGTAGAGAGAGAGAGAGATTTGTCGTCGATTATTCTCAGCTCATTACAGATTATGCTACTCACTCCCGGACGCAAATGCAGTAAACGAGTAAAAGCAACTTTCGACCCTAACCTAAAAAATAACCACATTCTGCATCCAAACTCCGAACTCTATATCTATATTATTGTTACGTGGACAATCTGAACAATTTTCAGAATTTATCCTAACAAACCTCGACGTTTCGCATAGTCGACACAGCTTTGCGCTCCCTACTTAGTCAGTTCTTAGGTTTCGCTACCGGATGAATATAACTTTGGATCCCGATACATTATCCGGCATCTCCGTGTCAAACCTTCTCGTAGCATTTGCATATCATCTACAGATTGCGAGGGTCATTAATATTAATGAAGGGCTCTCGATCGAAAAATATTTGCTTTATACTTTTCTTCAAAATCGGAATAAAACATCCAAAATAATTTCAATTTTTATTGTAGTTAATGTTAACTTTAATTTGTATCATGATAAAACTTTTTATGCATTTTCATATATAATTGGCAGATTATAAAAAATAAGACATCAACATCGGAGGGTTCTCGTTCGGAAAAATATTTTTATTAGTCCCGAAAAAAATTGGCCTCGAGTCTCATCATCGCCAGTATCATAAAACTAAACTATTATTTACATATGGTTTTTTCCGGTGATATAACATCAAGAGGGGACATTCACTCTCCCGCTTGATATACAAATGATTTTAGAGAGGGCCTGACTTCACGTGATTTCGCGTATAAAATTCAAACAAAAAGCACGGCTGAAAAAGTATATAGATATTGACACTGATTCACGTAAAAAATCAAACAATAAATTTGAGAAAAACTTTTTTAAACTCATGAATAATGCAGTTTTCGGGAAGATAATGAAAAACGTTGAGCGACATCGAGATGTTAAGCTTGTGAGGAAATGGGGTAGAGCTTTTTGGTGCAAGGGCTTTAATCGCAAAGGTGACATTTCACAGCTACACGAGCTGAAGTGAAATTTATGAAAACCGACATATGTGAAGTTTGCAATTCTCGACATTTCAAAAATCACCCCTTTTTATGACTTTCGTTATAATTACCCTGAAAAGGAAAAATTTCGATATAGTAAAATAACTTTACACCGATACTGGCAGTCTGAGTATCACATTAGAATCCCCTCCCCGATGTATACAGCTACGATGAGGACGATTTGCCTTGATTTGATACGTCCGATTATGCAACCGACAATCGCTATGGCATACAATAAGTTAATGAATAAAAATAAATGAATAAAAATTATATAAATATAAGGGTTCACGAAGGATAAGAATAATGAAAAGATAATGGAGGAATTTACGGGCTTGAGAGCCAAACTATACACTCCGCCAAGTATATATATCATAAATTTTTTAAATAATATTTATATGTTCTGATAATCATTTTTATACATTGCATTTTCATACATTGCATTTAAAAATAAAAAAAATATATAGAAATCTATGAATTTTGGAAATTGAGAAAAAAAGTGTGCGTGTGTGTGTGTGTGTGTGTGTGTGTGTGTGTGTGTGTGTGTGTGTGTGTGTGTGTGTGTGTGTGTGTGTGTGTGTGTGTGTGTGTGTGTGTGTGAATGTATGTGGATGTGTTTATACTCCTCATTTAGATTCCTCGACGAAGGGCTTTGTAGAGAGTGCACCCCTAGCTGCACTGCAAACCTCAATGCATCAGGGAGAGAGAGGGAAAGAGAATCAGTGTCAAATTTTCAGCATCCTCGTAATTATCAAGTGGTTCGAGTGGTGGTGCTGGTCGTTTGGGTGGTAAAATATATTGCATTTGAAGATGTATATATTTTTCGAAAATTTCCATCCTTGTTTCTCGGGCTTGGTGTGACATCGAGATTGAATCTTAACTTCACTTCTATTTTAAAACTTAGAGTGAACGGCCGTACAAAATCAAAAATTTAAAATGAGTACAGTACGAAACATCAGCGATATAACGGGCTTATTAAATTTCTGATCGAACGTTTTTTGCCACTGAGAGTGGCGTTTTATCCTCGCGAGTGCATACGCGATGTACGTTTGATTAATCGGGCCGCAACATTGCGTAAACTGCGGAAGATTCTGTATGCTGCGCGAAAAATGGATTTTATAGCAGCGTTTAATCTCGGGTTGCAACATACATTCGATGTACTGGACTCAGCCGTTCGGGTGTTCCGATTATTCAATTGGCAAAATGTAAATCGACTCCGACCAATTATTGATGCACATGGTAAGTGAATTTCAAATTCCCATCTCCCATACATTTATATATTACTTGATTCTGTTGAAGTCGTTCAATATTTTAACAGAGAAAAAAAAATTCTGTCACAGCGGAGATGTCTCGTCGCAGACGATCCAATTTGGAGGGAGAAGAAGAAGAGGAAGAAGAAGAAGAAGAAGAGGAGGAGGAGGAAGGAGGAGAAGAAGAAGAAGAGGAAGAAGATGATGAAAGAGAAGAAGGAGATGAAGAACTAGATGCTGATGATGAAGGGGGAGAAGATGATGAAGAAGAAGAAGAAGAAGAAGAAGATGATGATGGAGAAAGAGGAGAAGAAGAAGTGCATGATGCACTAAGACCACCAACACCACCACCACAGTCACCACCACCACCATACCTCAATAAACCTCAATAAACCACCACCACCACCACCACCACCACCACCACCACCACCACCACCACCACCACCACCACCACCACTACCACTACCACCACCACCACCATACGCCGATGGCATCGATTATGAGAGGGCCCGAATATAATGGGAGCATCGGCAAATCGAGAGAGCTGCCGGAACCGCATGAAATGTGGATGAAGGTAAAAAGAATATGGGTGTGGAATTAAATTAATGATGCTCATGAGAGATATTAATTTTTATCCATCTTTTTAGGATATGAATCCGGTCAGTCCGATAAGCTGACATATAGAGCACTATTCGGGGACGATCTCGAAATGTTCCCCGGTATGTTTAGCGAAGAAGAGCTAAATGCTCAAGATGTTAACCTTAGTTTTTACAAACAATTAAAAGAATACTTTATAAATATTTATAGCATTTTTTTTTTCAATAAAAAAACAAAATATAAATAAAAAATCTTTGATAATGATCATTTCGAAATTTTTCCTATCGCGAAAAGCGTTCCTTGGGGTGTGAAAAAAAAAATCATAAACACTGTAAATTTCACAAATCAGCTTCATTGGTCCATGTGTTGTGGGTATCATCAAATCTCAACCATTTTACAAAAATGTTATTACCGTGCTTTCGTAGAACTTTTACGACATCAGATAAATTAAGAGAAATGAATATAGAATGAAAATAGAAATGAAATTATTTCTATTTCTTTTATATAAAAAATAAATTAAAAAAAAAAAAATAGAAAATAAAAATAAAAATAAAATAAAAAACAACAAAAAAAAACAAAAAACAACAAAACAACAAAACAAAAGAAACTTTGCAACGGAGATATCTATTCGAGTAGCAAATTTTGACAGTATCATTGTGTATATAAAAAAAGTAGAAATAATTTCATTTCTCATACGAATTTGTATATACTATAATACTGGTAAATGACGACACTTGCGTTTAGATGGGACGTGCCAGAATTTGCTACTAGAATGGACATCTCCGTTGCAGAGTTTCTGTTGTTTTTATTTTATTTGATTTTATTTTACTTTTTTGCGGTTCGATAAAAAAAGAACATAAGCATAATGTCATTTCTCATACATATTTATATACACAATGATACTGGTAATTAACGCCATTTACGTTCAGATAGGGGAAGTCGAAGTTTGCTACCAGAATGGATATCCCCGTTGCAGAGTTACTTTGGTTTTGGCGATGCAGAGTTTCTATACAGTTATGGAATAAATAATCCAGATTTTGAATCGCTTATCCAAAAATATAATCTTCATATGTACTCGACATACAGCTATTTGCCACTGATTCAATCGCACATTGAAAAATTTGGCGACAAAGTGCGAATACGCAAGTTTAAGAATGTTTTCGCGAAGGGTTATATCCCAAATTGAACGACAGAAATATTTACCATTAGCTGAGTGAACAATACCAATCATGTGAGGTATAATATTGAAGATTATCAGAACGAGCCCATCGTCGGTGGATTTTACGAACAAGAATTATTGGGAGTTGAATATCCAGATATTTATCTGATCTCGAAAAAGTTCTACAAAAGCACAGTAATGACGTTTTTGTAAAATGGTTGAGATTTGATGATACCCACAACACATGGACCAATGAAGCTGATTTGTGAAATTTACAGTTTTGATGATTTTTTTTTACCCCAAGGAACGCTTTTCCGCGATAGGAAGGATTTCGAAATGATCATTATCGAAGATTTTTTATTTATATCTTGTTTTTTTATTGAAAAAAATTATGCTATAAATATTTATAAAGTATTCTCTTAATTTATCTGATGTCGTAAAAGTTCTACAAAAGCACGGTAATAACATTTTTGTAAAATGGTTGAGATTTGATGATACCCACAACACATGGACCAATGAAGCTGATTTGTGAAATTTACAGTTTTTATGATTTTTTTTTTCACACCCCAAGGAACGCTTTTTCGCGATAGGAAAAATTTCGATATGATCATTATCAAAGATTTTTTATTTATATTTTGTTTTTTTATTGAAAAAAATTATGCTATAAATATTTATAAAGTATTCTCTTAATTGTTTGTAAAAACTGAGGTTAACATCTTGAGCATTTAGCTCTTCTTCGCTAAACATACCGGGGAACATTTCGAGATCGTCCCCGAATAGTGCTCTATATGTCAGCTTATCGGACTGACCGGATTCATATCCTAAAAAGATGGATAAAAATTAATATCTCTCATGAGCATCATTAATTTAATACCACACCGATATTCTTTTTACCTTCATCCACATTTCATGCGGTTCCGGCAGCTCTCTCGATTTGCCGATGCTCCCATTATATTCAGGCCCTCTCATAATCGATGCCATCGGCGTATGGTGGTGGTGGTGGTAGTGGTAGTGGTGGTGGTGGTGGTGGTGGTGGTGGTGGTGGTGGTGGTGGTGGTGGTGGTGGTGGTGGTGGTGGTGGTGGTGGTTTATTGAGGTTTATTGAGGTATGGTGGTGGTGGTGACTGTGGTGGTGGTGTTAGTGGTCTTAGTGCATCATGCACTTCTTCTTCTCCTCCTTCTTCATCATCATCATCTTCTTCTTCTTCTTCTTCATCATCTTCTCCCCCTTCATCATCAGCATCTAGTTCTTCATCTCCTTCTTCTCTTTCATCATCTTCTTCCTCTTCTTCTTCTTCTCCTTCTTCCTCCTCCTCCTCTTCTTCTTCTTCTTCCTCTTCTTCTTCTCCCTCCAAATTGGATCGTCTGCGACGAGACATCTCCGCTGCGACAGAATTTTTTTTTCTCTGTTAAAATATTGAACGACTTCAACAGAATTAAGTAATATATAAATGTATGGGAGATGGGAATTTGAAATTCACTTACCATGTGCATCAATAATTGGTTGGAGTCGATTTACATTTTGCCAATTGAATAATCGGAACACCCGAACGGCTGAGTCCAGTACATCGAATGTATGTAGCAACCCGAGATTAAACGCTGCTATAAAATCCATTTTTCGCGCAGCATACAGAATCTTCCGCAGTTTACGCAATGCTGCTGCCCGATTAATCAAACGTACATCGCGTATGCACTCTTGAGGATAAAACGCCACTCTCAGTGGCAAAAAACGTTCGATCAGAAATTTAATAATGCCCGTTATATCGCTGATGTTTCGTACTGTATTCATTTTAAATTTTTGATTTTGTACGGCCGTTCACTCTAAGTTTCAAAATAGAAGTGAAGTTAAGATTCAATCTCGATGTCACACCAAGCCCGAGAAACAAGGATGGAAATTTTCGAAAAATATCTACATCTTCAAATGCAATATATTTTACCACCCAAACGACCAGCACCACCACTCGAACCACTTGATAATTACGAGGATGCTGAAAATTTGACACTGATTCTCTTTCCCTCTCTCTCCCTGATGCATTGAGGTTTGCAGTGCAGCTAGGGGTGCACTCTCTACAAAGCCCTTCGTCGAGGAATCTAAATGAGGAGTATAAACACATCCACATACATACATTCACACACACACACACACACACACACACACACACACACACACACACACACACACACACACACACACACACACACACACCCTTTTTTTCTCAATTTCCAAAATTCATAGATTTCTATATATTTTTTTTATTTTTAAATGCAATGTATGAAAATGCAATGTATAAAAATGATTATCAGAACATATAAATATTATTTAAAAAATTTATGATATATATACTTGGCGGAGTGTATAGTTTGGCTCTCAAGCCCGTAAATTCCTCCATTATCTTTTCGTTATTCTTATCCTTCGTGAACCCTTATATTTATATAATTTTTATTCATTTATTTTTATTTATTAACTTATTGTATGCCATAGCGATTGTCGGTTGCATAATCAGACGTATCAAATCAAGGCAAATCGCCCTCATCGTAGCTGTATACATCGGGGAGGGGATTCTAATGTGATACTCAGACTGCCAGTATCGGTGTAAAGTTATTTTACGATATCGAAATTTTTCCTTTTCAGGGTAATTATAACGAAAGTCATAAAAAGGGGTGATTTTTAAAATGTCGAGAATTGCAAACTTCACATATGTCGTTTTTCATAAATTTCACTTCAGCTCGTGTAGCTGTGAAATGTCACCTTTGCGATTAAAGCCCTTGCACCAAAAAGCTCTACCCCATTTCCTCACAAGCTTAACATCTCGATGTCGCTCAACGTTTTTCATTATCTTCCCGAAAACTGCATTATTCATGAGTTTAAAAAAGTTTTTCTCAAATTTATTGTTTGATTTTTTACGTGAATCAGTGTCAATATCTATATACTTTTTCAGCCGTGCTCTTTGTTTGAATTTTATACGCGAAATCACGTGAAGTCAGGCCCTCTCTAAAATCATTTGTATATCAAGCGGGAGAGTGAATGTCCCCTCTTGATGTTATATCACCGGAAAAAACCATATGTAAATAATAGTTTAGTTTTATGATACTGGCGATGATGAGACTCAAGGCCAATTTTTTTCGGGACTAATAAAAATATTTTTCCGAACGAGAACCCTCCGATGTTGATGTCTTATTTTTTATAATCTGCCAATTATATATGAAAATGCATAAAAAGTTTTATCATGATACAAATTAAAGTTAACATTAACTACAATAAAAATTGAAATTATTTTGGATGTTTTATTCCGATTTTGAAGAAAAGTATAAAGCAAATATTTTTCGATCGAGAGCCCTTCATTAATATTAATGACCCTCGCAATCTGTAGATGATATGCAAATGCTACGAGAAGGTTTGACACGGAGATGCCGGATAATGTATCGGGATCCAAAGTTATATTCATCCGGTAGCGAAACCTAAGAACTGACTAAGTAGGGAGCGCAAAGCTTCGTCGACCATGCGAAACGTCGAGGTTTGTTAGGATAAATTCTGAAAATTGTTGAGATTGTCCACGTAACAATAATATAGATATAGAGTTCGGAGTTTGGATGCAGAATGTGGTTATTTTTTAGGTTAGGGTCGAAAGTTGCTTTTACTCGTTTACTGCATTTGCGTCCGGGAGTGAGTAGCATAATCTGTAATGAGCTGAGAATAATCGACGACAAATCTCTCTCTCTCTCTACACCACGCTGTCACATGCGAGTCGTGAGCGAGCTATTTACTTACGTTGCCATATTGCTGACGTCAGAATTAAGTCATACCCCTCCTTAGGTTCCCAATATCATGAAAAAATCCGATCTTTCATACTCACAATAACCGTGATTTTTGTTTTAATTTTATATTTATCTGGAGTTGTCGATGTGACGATTACTTACTTTGCTCATATTCTGTGGATGTAACATAAATTTTATGCAAAGCTATAAGCAGTTATTTTAAAGACTTAAAAAAGAAATCGAATAAGTGGGCTGGCTCCTTCATGATATATATTTTTCACGGATTTCCATGTAATCTACGGATTGTGCGGAACAAAAATTGTTATTTAAAATGTTGTTATTCATTCGGATGTTTCAACGTTACGAGAATTTTGATTTTCCTATCTGTAAGCCCATGGTTCTTGGAAATTCTTATTGTTATTATAATTACATAAAAATGCATTCATATTTAAGAAAAGTAACCCTCCTCAAAATTATGACAATACACATTTTCGAGAATTTTGATATTTGTTTCTGACCATAGACCTAAAGATATAAATATAATTGATTTTTCTCGTAATGTGCCGACGACATTAAAATTTTGTGAAAATAAGCTAAGACATCCAAGATTTTTCTGAATAATACAATATATATGTATTTTTTTTCTGAACAAGGACTCTTGAAAGTGATGATTACTTATGCTTTCTCATCCTCTGCGGCTCGCATAGGAGTCTTACGTGAGGTTGTAAAAATCATTTTAAAAGACTTTGAAAGACATCATAAAAAAGATTGTATTGTTCATGATTTAAATTTCAAAGTAAACTATTATATTATTCGCAGAAGATAAGAAAAAAATTACATTAACATGCTTAGACCTTTGGTGAGAAAAAATAATAAATTTTCTAAAAATCCAATTGCTTCATGAAAAAACAAGTTTTCCCAATTCTTATATCAACCATAGAATTTGTATATACCACTAATATCAGTGGACCCGCGGGCAGAACACGATAGAAATTTTTGCTGAAATAATTAAATCATCATAGCTTTGAAATATCTAGATATCAATCTATCATAAAACTTTTTTTCCATTTCAATGCCATCGAGGGATATTGATCACAAATAAAATAGTGAATATCAATGGGCCTTTCACCAAAAATATTTGATTTCACATTTTCCTCAAAAATCATGCTTGAACTACAAAAAGTCTAAATCATTAGCAATCTCATAGCTTAGAATACACTGACGTACGAAATACGGAGAACGAGTGAAAGAGAGGACAGAGAGATAAAGAGAAAGAGAGAGAGAAATAACGTTGCCGGAGAATTGCTTGAAAAAACTCGAAAATTGTGAACGAATGATCGTCTATGCAGCTATGTGTCGATAATATGCGTTGCGACGAAAAAAGGCGGATCATGTTGGGGTACAGTTGTATACATCATAAATTTGACACTCGACACTCTGCGCGTGAGAGCGCGAGCGAGCGAGAGCGAGAGAAAGAGCGAGCACGAGAGAGAGAGCGAGCGCGAGAGAGAGAGAGAGCGCGTGCGAGAGAGAGAGAGAGAGAGAGAGAGAGAGAGAGAGAGAGAGAGAGAGAGAGAGCGTACGAGAGAGAGTGCGGGTCAATGCTATCGATGACGTGCTTTCTACTACGTGCATCTAATGCTTTCTTCAAAAAATCATGGGCATGTAATTGAAAATCCCGAGACCCCCCTCCCTGCACACACGCACATGCACGCACATACACGCAACACATGCCAACGAAAAAAAATCCCAAATCCCCCTCCCCCTCCCACCCACCGCCCATCTGCCACCCGTCACCCGCCACCCACCGTCTGCAAGCCGTGCACGCAGATACACGCAATACATGCTAACGAAAAAAAATCCCAAATCTCCCCGACCCCCCCCCCCCCTGCTACCTGCTACCCACCTGCCACCCACCACCCATGACTCACGACACGGTTTGTGTCTCGGCTAAGTGGTTCGAATCTCGGCTGAAAAAGGTCGGTAAATGTCGGGATAGGGATCTTGATCCCTAGCCTCCTTACGTCACCCTTGGCTCCCCCCTCCCTAGGCTTCCCCCTCCCCAGCATACCCTGCCCACTACAGACCCCGCGCTCCAGACCCAGCGTTCCCCCGTTCCCTCACCCCCCCTGAGATCCGTGAGTTGAAACATACATAGCTCTATTACTTCTATCGATTCAAAGAAGCGATCAACAATTATAATCCTTTCCAAACTATATTAAGAGCACGTTCCAAATTCAGAAATATCCCACACGAAACACGTGTACATTAGAAACCCAAATCTATGCAAATATCTCAGCATGGGGAAAACTCGTAAAATTATCAAACCGGCACACATACTAGTGTTACCGAAAATAAAGCATCCCTGTTGCCCTACTCACAAGCATCTGGACAAGCGTAGGCCTAACGCTCTGATATAACACACAAACACACTAACATCGCGCAAGTTAATATACCCCAGGAAAAAAATCATACATGATCATATATAATCATGCATGACCAAGTCATATATGATTATCTATGATCATATATGATTTTTTCCCCGGGAAATGTACAAATACTTCCTTTATAATATAATACTAGTGTAAAATATTATTATTACGATTATACGCGTAGAAGTACAGTGCAGGCATTAATGGCGAGCACTGTACAATATATGCTGGTAAATAAATATAATATCCAAAAAATTATATATGCTGGTTATTTTGTGAATAATTACGATTACATATATGATTATATATGATCATTCGTTATATCATGTTAAGGCATATATAATTATATATGATTATATACGGCCATCTTTTCCCGAGATATATGATTATGCATGGGCATATACGATCATTCATGATGTCATGCTAACGCATATATGATTATATATGATTATATATGACCATTTTTTCCCGGCATACATGATCATATATGATTCATATATGATTATATATGATTATAGGTATATGATCATATATGATTTTTTTTTTCCCGGGACATGGACTCGCTCTGTTCCCCGCTGTGTGCAAGCATTTTCCAGAAGGAGCCCCAAATATAAAGGAAACCGCGAAGAGGACCTATGATGTTAAGTGACAGATCGTAATATTGCGATTTAATTGATCCACGGATACACTCTCGAGGGCGAGCCAGAGAACAAAGTGTATCCAGTCTCTTATATTAAAAAATGAACAATGTTCTACAGTTTTGTATGCGTGATAAGCCCTTTTCTCACGAAGGAACTCCGTTTCCTTAATTCTCGAAATTTTCATTTTTATTCATAGAATCTTAGTAGGAGATTGCACGTGTTACCTCAGAAAGAGAAAAAGACAAAACACGATTAGCTGTTGCGTAGAAGCCGCTCTAAATGATAATACAACTGATTAAGCGCTTTATCACTAGACCACCGCATACCTTCAATCCAGAGCTGGGCAGTACTTGAAAGTACTCAGTACTAGCAGGTACTTGAAGTACAGTACTTGCAAGTACAAAGTACTTCAAAAGTACTTCAAGTATTGTACTTAAATTTTTCAAGTACTTCCTGTACTTGAAGTACTGTACTTGAAAATTTCATGTAGGGTAGACCGAGGCGGGTTGTGACAGAGGAGAGTTGTGACAAAGCCGATTTCTAGGCCTCTGTGACCGTCTAAAACTGGAAACTTTACTGATTTATTAATTTGTCAACCCTCTATTAAATGTAATTTGCGCCGTTGGTCCACGGAAATCGGTTGTGTTTTTACGACGGTAGCGTCAAAAAAATGACCAAAATTAAGTTTTTGACCAATTTTACGATATCCTATTCGTCGATGGGGATTACGTTAAAGTTATTGCGATATTTTTTCTAATGGTCATAGACTTGTCAAGTTTCATGTCATGTTTTTGTTTTTTTTTTAATTTGTCACGTATTTGACGGTTGAGAATTATTATTCGGAATAAAGCACGATAGGCGAGTTGTGACAAGCTGTCACAACTCTCCTATTTTGATTTTTTTTTGCAATAATGTTTTGTAGTATGACTTTACATGTAGATTTATTATTTATTTTTTTCAGAATTTGCAAAATTTTCCAGAATTTTCAGAACTTTTAGAATTTTTCAGAATTTTCATAATTTTCATAATTTTTTAGAATTTAGAATTGAAGGTTGTAATGGTTTGTAATTAGTGTCAAAATAAGAAGTTTTTGTCAGTTAAAATTGAATTTTTTTCGTTAGACCATCAAATATGTCGCTGTCACAACTTACCTCAGTACTAGGAGGGTTGTGACATGGGGAGTTGTTTCAGTTTCCATCAATTTTCGCATACACCCTCATTACTTTTATTTATTTTTACATCCGTTCCACATAGTGCATAGAACAGGCTATATGAAGATGCAAAGTTCATAGATCTAAGACTTTTTTTGACTGACAAGGGGAATCCAAGACCTTGCCCTCACCGATTTCGCCGAAACTTCGCAGGTTTGTAGGGCATACCTAATAATATAAGTACAGAAAAAAGTAAGACCCACTATTCAGAAACTCGCGAGGAAATCGACTTTGAAATTTTCCGTCGTGTTTATATACTTGTTACGTTTCTAACTTTTCAAGGAGCGCCTGGCGTAGTGGCTGAGTGCTCCGACTCATAACCGCAAGGTCGCTGGTTCGAGTCTCGCTGTTGGCAATTTTTGTTCTTATTATTTTTTTTTTATCAAAGTTATTCTAAAAACACATTTATTATCATTATGCATGTTATTAATTATTAATAATTTATTTCCATCATGAGAAAATAATTTTTTTTTCGACTTCTCCCGTGGAAAAACGAACGTCGCACGAAAATGTCTAATAATTTATTCCTTTGTAATATCAATAACTTTTAAAAGAAATATTTTCTTGACTCTATAACAGGGAAGCTATTCTAAAAACACATTTGTTATCATTATGCATGTTATTAATTGTTTGTGCGTGGAGCAACTACCCTTAGACCCTTGCAGGTAGCCCCCCCCCCCCAATTTTAATCCTAACGGTATTTTTATTGGGTGGTGTATGTATATATATATACATAAAACCCCCCAATAAATATATATATGTATATGTATACCACCCAATAAAAATACCGTTAGGATGAGAATATTTCCTTCAAACAAGTTTCGAGTATATTTTCTATACTACCAATGTGCTCACGAAAGAAAAAAAATATCCGCAATTCTGTATTACTACCTGTTATAGAGTCAAGAAAATATTTCTTGTAAAAGTTATTGATATTACAAAAGAATAAATTAATAAACATTTTCGTGCGACGTTCGTTTTTCCACAGGAGAAGTCGAAAAAAAAATTATTTTCTCATGATGGAAATAAATTATTAACAATTAATAACATGCTTAATGATAATAAATGTGTTTTAGAATAACTTTGATAAAAAAAAAATAATAATGAGAAAAAAAAAATTGCCAACAGCGAGACTCGAACCAGCGACCTTGCAGTTATGAGTCGGAGCGCTCAGCCACTACGCCAGGCGCTCCTTGATAAGTTAGAAACGTAACAAGTATATAAACACGACGGAAAATTTCAAAGTCGATTTTCTCGCGAGTTTCTGAATAGTGGGTCTTACTTCTTTCTGTACTTATATTATTAGGTATGCCCTACAAACCTGCGAAGTTTCGGCGAAATCGGTGAGGGCAAGGTCTTGGATTCCCCTTGTGAGATATGCTCGTTGCAGTAAAAATTGTCACAACCCGCCTCGGTCTCCCCTACTTTTCTGTACTTGAAGTACTTTTCTGTACTTAAAACACTTTTTCAAGTACAAGTATCAAGTACTTTTAAATGTATCTTGCTGATGGTTGCATGTGCGAAGACTTTGAATATGGGTCATTCCATGTCAAATCGACCAATATTTGGAATCGACCCCTTTCAATTTCGATGAAATTTGGTCAGAGGTTTTCTTTTATCATACAAAAAAAGTTCTAACAAAGGAAAAAAATTAACATTTTGTTTCGAGAATTGAAAATTTCACTATTTTTTCAAGTTTATTTTTTAGATATTTCGAAAACTATTATAGATATGAGAAAATCGTTCTGGGATCGTCTTAAGAGGAGGCTAAATACCGACACTAACACCTCGAAATTGCCATCCAAACTTGCTCTTATACAAATGGATGGAATTGAATAAAATTTTAACAACATCATTTGAACAATGGCAGGAATGGAGCCTCACTAAAAAATTTTCGAAAAACAAAAAAAAATTTGCAGATTCATTTACCACCAAGAAACTGTAATTGAAAAACGTAAATTATTAAACTTTTACTGCATTTCGGGTAAAACCAAGAGTGAGGCTCCATGAAGAACGCCACGATACAAATATCGAGACGTTTTCGACATTATTTTATCAAAATGACACGCCGTAAGTTCGGATAGCGCATCAAGAGATAAATATCGATAAATTGTAGTTTTATTGAAAAACGAAATGACGAAATGTAATTCACAGACGTGTGAGTGAGGGCAGCACCATGGATTCTAACGAGTAACCTATAATATTTAGGGGGCTCGAATGAGTTTGTTACATCCCAACATTTTCGAATTATAGCGACATTTTTTATAATTATTTCAATTCATTTAAATAATTCCTTAATATTTTTGGTAGACCCAAAATTTCATTTTTATTGAAAATTGATTATTAATTTTGCTCTCGTGACTCGCTCTCACGGGAATAAGAAGCGCGTTCTCCGGTGTCTTAATAAAATGCAGTCGCGAGTCGTCACCTCGCTCGAGTTCTCGGCGACGTTGCGATTCGCGACCGTGGGATGCGCCGGCAGACCAGGACTCCACGCACAAAACAGCTGAATCAGGGATTTTTGCACGTGGGGCTGAAATCAGAATCCCCGCAAAGAATCCCCCAGAAACTCTCCTTTTGCTCAGGAGAGGAAAAATATTCTTTTTAAGTCACTGGAAAAAGTCATTTGCAAATCAGTCTCAGATTAAACTCGGAAGAGTCAAAACTTCGGGATCTCGGGCTCCGGGTTGTTCTGTGTCCTCCCTGCGCCGCGTCTGTAAACCCTGTCCGCGTGTAGGCGGGATAGGTATCGCATAGTGGGCTATTGCGTCGCGAGCACCCGTAAAATTATATCAATTATTCGAACTGTTTTTGACCGTTTTAGTATTTAAAGATTGTGAATCCGGGTCGTTCTGTGTCCTCCCTGCGCCGCGTCTGTAAACCCTGTCCGCGTGTAGGCGGGATAGGTATCGCATAGTGGGCTATTGCGTCGCGAGCGCCCGCGTGAAACAACTACATATTCAAACTGTGATTGTGACTGAGAAAATTGTGATTGTGACTGTGACTGAAACCATTGTATCATCAAAGGAAACTTTGGATAATCAGCAAGGGTGAGCGAGTCTGAGAATGTGTGTGTGTGTGTGTGTGGAGAATTAGGTTAGTGAAACTAGTTTTACATTTGTATTATTCCTACATTTTCATTTATTTTTAATTAATCGCTACGACTGATAAATTAGAGTTATTTCAACCGATTTCTATTATTTTAAATCATTATTTCAAACGATCACCCATCTCCTCGACGGGAGCGGGCCTGTATGGGACGAGGCAAGGCGCCCAAAAATCTAACGACGGTAAGTCTAGCGGGGAAAAATAAACCTCGCGTTACGTTCGTACGTAACAAGTTCGTTGGCATTAGCTGTAACGCATTTTAGCCTCTCAATTGACAATTATTTGTTAATTAATTTATCCCCCTCTTAATTATCAAAATGTACTTAATTTTCATCCACGGTTGTCGGAGAAAGACTGGACGACGATGATACGTCGATAATGTGGGGATTGAATAAAAATGGTATTTAGCCTCCTCTTAAAGAGTAAACTTGGGGCTACGAAAAAAAAAAAATTCCGAAACTAATTTTTGAAAAATTATGAATTTGGAGAATTTGAATTTTTCAGATCGTGAAAATCTACGATCAACATTAAATATCTGGTTTTATTTTTTTTTATATAACACCTTGTATGGATGTTAAGAGGAGGCTAAATACCGACACTAACACCTCGAAATTGCCATCCAAACGTGCTCTTATACAAATGGATGGAATTAAATAAAATTTAAACAACATCATCAGAACAATGGCAGGAATGGAGCCTCACTAAAAAAATTTCGAAAAACAAAAAAAAAATTACAGATTCATTTACCACCACGAAACTGTAATTGAAAAACTTAAATTATTAAACTTTTACTGCATTTCGGGTAAAACCAAGAGTGAGGCTCCATGAAGAACGCCACGATACAAATATCGAGATGTTTTCGACATTATTTTATCAAAATGATACGCCGTAACTTTGGATGGTGCATCAAGAGATAAATATCAATAAATTGTAGTTTTATTGAAAAACGAAATGGCGAAATGTAATTCACAGACGTGTGAGTGAGGGCAGCACCATGGATTCTGACAAGTAACCTATAACAACGAAGATTGAGTCCCATAGAAGATCACTCCTTACGGGCGGATTGAAGCCAATTTTCGCACGCCTCATTCCGCCGTGGGATGGCACTGATCTTGACCTACTGTGACGACTGTCGGAAAAACAAACGATGCTCCGCCTATGAATCTCGTGTTCGCGGTAGCTTGCGTGTAGTGGGGGTACTACAGTACTCCCCCTCCTTTCCCCTATTATTACAATTTAATTCCATTCTATTTATTCAACATGCTTCATTTAATGAATTTTATTTTTTATCATTATAGTCTCTACTGTCAAACAGTAGTCAAGAATAATGAATGTGTATGGATGCGGGAGAAGTAAAAGATAGGAGTAACCACGTAATAGTGAGAGCCCCCCCACTCAGCGTCGATTCTCGGTCTGGTGCGAGAGAGAGCGTGATATTGTGCTGAGCGGAAGCAAGTGAGAAAGCATCATCACCCCAACTCGTAGGCTCCGCCCCGTAAGTTGGGGTGATCACAGACGAATACGTACACATGTGCGTACTGTATGTAAGCGCACACAAGCACAGTGCGACGCTACCGACATCTTACCACTGGGGTGATAGCTCGTCCGAGCACCCCACCTTTTTTGGCTTCAAACTCCCTATAGGCTTTACGCTTCTATGGGACTCTATCTTCGTTGCCTATAATATTTAGGGGGCTCGAATGAGTTCGTTGGCATTAGCTGTAACGCATTTTAGCCTCTCAATTGACAATTAATTGTTAATTAATTTATCCCCCTCTTAATTATCAAAATGTACTTAATTTTCATCCACGGTTGTCGGAGAAAGACTGGACGACGATGATACGACGATAATGTAGGGATGGAATAAAAATAGTATTTAGCTACTTCTTGAAGGATCCTGAAATTTACGGAAATGTGTTTTTTTTTGTTTCAAAAACATGCATTTTTTAATTTTGGTAAAACTTTTTTTTTTACCTCTAAGTTAAGTGAAGTTGATCAATCATGTAATTTTGACTGCTCAAAATTACAAAATGACATGATTGCTCAACTTAAAAAAATTCATATTTGTGAACCAAAAAAAACACCTTCCTAAAAATTTCAGGATCTTTTCAAATCAGTACAAGGTATAATATTTAAAAAATTGATCAAAAAATTCGATGTTAATTGTGGATTTTGTCGGAAACATTTTTTGTCGGAATTTTTTTTTTTCGTAGCCCCAAGTATACTCTTCAAGATGAAACAAACGATTTTTCATAACTATCATAGTTTTCAAGATATTTAGAAAAAAAAAATGAAAGAGGGTTAAATTTCGAATTTTGCACAACTTTGGAAAAACAAAAATTAATTTTTTTTCCTTGGTAGAACTTGGTTTTATGATAAAACAAAACTTCTGACTAATTTTCATCGAAATTGAAAGTGGTCGATTCCAACGCTTGGTTGATTTGACATGGAAGTGCCCAAGTACCAGAATTTACGAGACGCATCCGAAAACTTGAAATGTACTTGGTGCTGGTACTGGATTTTTTCAAGTACTAGTCTTGACGAGTACTTGAAGGCAAGTCACAAGTACTTTGTACTTCAAGTACCTACGGTACTTTGTACTTGATTCTTGAAGTACTTTCAAGTACTTCGCCCAACTATGCTTCAATCGGGAAAATTCTTTCACCCTTATTTGTAAACCTCATCTCCCACTAAGCAAATTTGGCGTATAAAAACCTTTGCGTGTAACGAACTTTAAGCTTAGTCTTCGTTTAGTCTTCGATGACGTTGCGTTGCCATGCTCAGAACCTTCGTCAGTTAACATTAAAATATAGCACATTTGCGTCTGAATTGCAGCACGTCGTGCTGTGTATGTTGTAGTTCGGGTAGTCACCGCAACGTGTCGCACACCCCTTGCTATTCTTCTCACATGTGATGAACTCACGCCAAGGGCATTTAGGAGAAGTACGATTGATATCAAATGTTTTCCAAGAGTACAGCTTGATACATTGCAATGCAATTTAACGGCACATTTGCATCACGACGTGCTGCAAACATGATGTAAACATGCAGTACAACGTGACGTAA
Organism: Alloplasta piceator; assembly: GCA_946863875.1. Taxonomy (NCBI): domain Eukaryota; kingdom Metazoa; phylum Arthropoda; class Insecta; order Hymenoptera; family Ichneumonidae; genus Alloplasta; species Alloplasta piceator. Next base: position 27,779,290 of record OX333071.1, on the reverse strand, counting down.
ATCTAACGTCAAAATGAGGTTTAACAGCACAGCGGTGTGCAAATATGCTGCAAATATGTAGCACGCCGTGGTACGACAATGACGGCACATTTGCAGCATTATTGCAACTTTATTACGTAATGTCGTGTCGTATAATGCAGGTCAATGGGGCGGTACAAATCTGCACACTGACGCCACAGCTTGCTCTCGCGTGACGTACTGTTGCCGACCATATGACGCAAAATGTCTATCTGGGTCTATCTAATTCAATAGCCAGCTGATAGACCAAGGTCTCCGGAGATCTTTCAGCGAACGTTCTCACTTTCCATTATCTGTTGTTACATTTGTCGCGTTAAAATAATCAATAAGCGTTAGCCGCTCGACACTTAAGGTAGTACCTCCATGAGGTCGTTTAATTAAGACATGGTTGAAATTTGGCATACAGATTATTCAATATGTCATCCAAACATCCGTGCAGCTTAACTAAGTTTTGTCGTCCCGAACCCGAGATATTAACACTCAAGGTTGGCTTGATTTACACGTAAACCGTTGAAGACACATCGTGAATAGTTACGTTAGTAATTCTACCGTCAAAACAGAAATTATGAAGTTGATAAAAAACTAGGGGAAGCTTGAACAGGATGTCACGAATGACGTGAAAACAATCAGGATGATTCATCGTCTAGTTTCCAAGCAATAACCATGAGAACCCGACGGTTTTGGTGTTATAACGTAAATTACGAATGACGTGAAAAAAATCAGGATGATTCATCGTCTAGTTTCCAAGCAATAACCATTAGAACCCGACGGTTTTGGTGTTATAACGTAAATTCTGCGAGCGAAAGAGAACGTGGAGGGGAGACGGAACGGCATCGGAGCTAATCAAAACGTTGCAACGATCGTCGTGCTCACGCACACAGAATAATGCGTTGTCTGTATATGAAGCTCTTTTATGTATTGGGGCAGAGCCGAGACAGTAACGGCGAAAAGTTGAGGGGCAGCGTCAAGCAGTGGTAGGTTAAGGGCGGGGTAAAGTTAATTCGTTGAAAAAAGGCATGTTTTTAAGATTTTTTTTTGGCGTAACGGACAGTGTTTGTTTATTGAAAAATTTACATATAATAAAGTAACATTTGAACAGCATTCTCCTAAATTCGCATTGCAAAATATTCAAAATTGAGCGAGTGAAAATTAAACCCCAGAGGCGTCTCGAAAAAAATTGGTTTGCGGTGTACACCATAACTCACAACAGAATAATCTGAAACAAAAAAATCAAAATGCATTTGTTGAAGGAGATGTTTCTCGAGGTAATGACGGGAGGATTTTTTTTCGATTTTTCGTAGCACTTGGGAGCCAAAAACCCGATTTTCGCTAAAAAAATCGGCTAATTTGTTGTTGAAAAATAAGTAATTATTTAAAAAAACAAAAAAGCTCTCGACAATACCTGGTGAATTATGTGAAGAAGTACTGTGCAAAATTTCAAAGCGCTTGGTCCAGTAGATTTTGAGTTATCGTGTACACGGACTTCAAATATGACAAGTCTCAGAAAAACGGTTTGAAAAACGCAGAAGAGATTGGTCGCTAAGCACTTATTGCACATAAGTTTGAGAACACTTCTCGATTGCATACAAATCTGAGAAAATTCATGCATATTAAAGGTACTTAAAAGATTAATTTTGCATAATAATAATTTCAAAATGTTATTCACAAAATGATGAAAAAACAATAGCGCGCCGCACAGCTGCCACCCAGGTATAAAACCCGGCATGGAGCAATAGACGCTCAAATACTCATAACGTCGTCAATTTTACTCCGATCGACTTGACATTTTAACACAATATTCTTGAGATATTATGCATTCATTTAAAAAATTTTAAAAAAAATGAAAAAAAAATATTAATTCTTTACCCCGCTCTTAAGAATACCCTGACGAGAGAACCCTGTAAATCTGCACATGCTGTGAAACTTTTTGTTGAGGTTGTCGCGGAGGTACTACCTTAAGCCTCATTTTCTCAACGTCTGCGTCTCCGGACGTTACACCAGAGATATCGTGCTCACCGCAAGACGCTTTTTTAGAGGACCTCTTGAAGATCGGCTACAACGGCTCCAAGAATCATTATTTTTTTAACGAAAGATTCCAAAATAAAATAAAAAGTTACAATAATATGTATATAAGTATTTACGTTAATAAATAAAAATGTTTTTTCAGGGAAAATTCTTGGAAAATCACTTTTTTCGGTCTCCTGACTGCGTATATCTCGTTAAAGCATAAAAGAAATTAATAGTTACAGCACCGTAAATGGTCTAATTGGAATGGGAGAAGCTAGACAAAATAACAATAGTCGGAATGCAAAGTTTCTGTGAGATGTCTGAGTAGCAAAGATAATCGGAATTCGTAGAAAGAGAGGCGAAACAGAGAAATGCTACTTGGCGAAGTTCCGAGAGAATAGAAAGGGAATAAAAAAGAAGAAAAGAAGGCATCTCCTGAGAGACCCCGCTGAGGTTTTCAAGAATTCATGTATTCACAGGGATATACGTATAAGAAGCGAAAGGTGAAAGAACAGAAAGTATTCCGTATACATCAGAGCAAAGAGAAAAAACGACGGGAAAAAAACCGCGCTGGATATAAGGTAGATAGGACTATATCTGGAACACAAGTAGACTACTGCCTTCTCGCCCCAAGGATTATCGTCGAAAACCCGCGAACGAGTTTGTACGAAGGACACCCGAGCAATAACGCAAATTTCCCCATTAAAATGGAAGGAGGAAGGATTACCTTGCGAATAAACGATTCGTGACACGTAGAAAAAAAGGCAGAAAAATTGAAGTTTTGAATAAAAGAGAGCAAGAATAAAGCTCCGAGTAGAATACGGTTGTGAAAAGTTTGCGAAATCATATCGTGCGTCGCTGTTCCGCAAGAACTTGAGGCATTTTGGGGTGATGAGCTGAAACGGCTATTGGCCACTTGGTGGTGCCGGAAGAAGTCTCATTTCGATCACGGATTACGGTAAGTTGACTCGCGCATTTAAATATCAATCACAATTTTTTCTTTAAGTTTCCTCTATGAGAAAATAATATCTTTTTTTTTAATGCACTGGAAGATAAATCAGTTAATTTTTAGAGACAAATTTAAATATAATTTTTCTCAAATATTACGTATTGTATGAAGTTAAATTTTTATCAATGGTAAGCAAAAAGTAATCAACTTTTCTGCGATCATATACACGATTTTTCCATCGAGCTCTTACGTGATATAGCGATATTTTTCTTTCCTCCATTTCGCTCGATGTGCCGGCCACAAATGTTGAGTTCGTGAGAAAAATTCGATGAGAGAATAACGCCGAGTTTGCGATGATATGACGATTGAGTAAATAGGCAAGGGTTCGACAGATTTCATCCCCTCAGAAAATTACGTATCTGTCTCTCGTCTTCTTGATAATATGTCGCCCTTTTTCCATCACTTTCTTGCGCGCGTTATTCTGTCTCTTTTTTTCGAATTCCTCGTATCCGACAATGTTCTTCCTTTTCCCCGAGGTAATATGCGAGAGCGTGAAGAGGGCGTGACAGAACGAGTCAGAAAGAAGCTTTGACGCGAAAAATGCTACTACCATTGGACTACTTTAAAGAGAGCAGAGGAAAGAACAGTGATTGGCACACTCGTCTGTCTCTTTCTTATTCTCTAGAGCAATTCACCACGAGAAATGCCCGTTCAATATAAGGATTCTCAAACATTAGATTTTACAAAAAATGTACGTCGGTAAATATAATTTTAAAAAAAGATCGCTTACAGGATTCGGAAAAATTATTCGTTCATCAGCAATATCTTTTCCCCATCCCAAAGGTACTATAATTAGGTTGATGAAAAAAAAGTTCGATTTTTAATTTTTTTATGAAGCATTCATTGCATTAGATCCCAAAACTGAACAAAAAATTGGTTTTGTATGAGCCTGTAAATAGTTATTAATAATTGAAATGTCCGAAAAATTCAAATTTTTCACATGATCATGGAACGCTATGTGATTGGTGCAAGCGTTATGATGTCACAATGTTATCGGACGCCACATGAATGCTGTAGACTATGTGATTGACCTCTCAAACGTTTGGAAATTTTGCGATAAATTTTAATGTTTCACGGAATTTAAAAGCAGTGATGTGCGAAAAAGGATTTGCAAAAGCAAACGCAAATAATTTGCCAGAAATAAATATGCTCATGGTGTTCGAATTTCTAAAAGACGATGATTGTCTCAATGCTCCGGAGATGCGTTGTGCGAAAGCATCATTGTGAGTAAAATATGTGAATGAAATGCATAAATAAATTGCAGTTAACAAGTAAATTTGCTGCAAGGTGATACTGATTATATTAATTTTTTAAAATTTGATTCATGTAATTATGGATTTGGAGATGTTTGTACGGTACTAAAGTAAAAGACTTTTTTAGAGATCTTATATTAGAATCGAGTAAATCAACTGACAGTTTTATTAGTGAAGAACTCGTGAATTTAATATAAACCGATTTCGAAACGCTGGCTTTGATTTTCCATCTTTTCAACCAACTTTCAATGTTGTTCAATTCTTTTTGAAGTATTCTTGAGGCTGTATATGGATTTGTATGCACCGACAGAAAGGCAGTGTCGTTGGCGAATTTCAATTTTACACGTAGTTTAATGTCCAGCTAGGATTTTCTCGATTTTTGAAAATTTAAAATTCTCCTAATTCATCATTTTTCAAAATTTTTTTCCGGAATATTTTTTTGGTTCAATTTTTTGAATAAAATACCTTGCACTGATCTTAAAAGATCCTGAAATTTCCCGAGAGGTTTTTTTTATTTTTTAAAAAAATGAATTCCTGAATTTTTACAAATCGTGCAAATCCACGATTAACATTACATTTTTCATTAATTTTTTTAAATATAATATCTTTCATTAATCTTAAAAGATTCTGAGATTTTTAGAATAGCATTGTTTCGTTTTAACCTACAGTAAAATATTTATTTTCATCAAGAGTTGAGAAATTTAAATTTGAATTAAAAAAAAAATGTTCCATCTATGGTGGTTGTTCCGGAAATGAACAGTTCACCATATTTAAAAAAAAAAAATCCAAAAATGTATGTTAAAAAAAAAAAATTGCAGGCGATGGGATCGAACCCGCACCCTCAAGAGTGTGAGCGAGCACACTATCCACGCCGCTCTTTCGACGCTTACAATTACTTGCTATTTTCTTATACATCAAGATTGTTTGAATCATGAGGTATGTACGTGCAATATGCAATATGAAAAATGTTGCATGTACTATTTACTGTTTATATTAAATTTTAAAAAATAGAATACTATATAATAGGGTGTTAATAATTTTTCGTCGCTGGCATGTTTCTGACACTGGATTCAAGTGCTGAAAAATCGAATAACAATAATTTATAAAATATTGTTAAATGTTTGGTTTGATTTGTTGTCACAAATGAATATTTTTCGTAAAAATATTTAAATTCAAATAAATTTAAATTATTTCAAAGAAATAATTTAATTCATAAAGAGGTTTACATTTGAATTCCATTTTAAATTATTTATTTAGGATCGCTTGTAAATAAGTCGTAAATAATTTCTTGACGAAAAATGTTTTTATTATTTATTATTATTACATTTCAATCGACGTATGAACTGAAAAATAATTTATAATGTTCCCCGATAAATTTTTCCGTTTTCATTGATAACGGAGAGCACCGAGGGAAAAAATCATTTACATTTTAAAAAACCCGCTCGTGATCCCGGGTGACGTCACGCCTCGAGTCTCACCGCGTTTTTCCGCGGAGCCCGGGCCCTCGGCAGCTTCGGTGTGTTCGTATATCTGACGCCATGGGGTGGGAGAACAACAGCGCGCGAGGGGTCGACGCTTCGGCCGCGCTCGGCTCTCCCGAAGCGACACGAACGTCGTTCGCTCACAGACACGGGCGGCCATCATTGCGTGGCACCGCGCAAAGCCGCAGAGTGGGGGTCGATTTTACGCCCGATCTGGCTGCACTGCTTCGGTTGTCACTTCGACTATACTCGGCTTTTCCGAAGCGAGTCGAAGCGACCCGAACGTCGCTCGCTCACAGACACGGGCCATCATGCTTGTGTTGTGCGCGCAGAGGGCGCAGAGTGGGGGTCCATTCTGCGCGCAATCTGGCTGCACTGCTTATGGATCCGATAAATTCTATATCACAGATGAAATCAGTAGATAGTAGAGGCAGAGTAGATTGACCTTGGCATCGAAAGCACTTGTCGCAGAGGATCCAAATGTTTCTTTCGCTGGACCTCCCAGTTTTATAATATTGATAATTTTCCGTGTCCTCTCGCAGCTATATAACGAAATTTTTGTTCAGCTTTAATGGTAGATTATAAATGATTAGTAGATAGAATAGTATCAAAACAATCATAATTCAACAATTTAACGTCTTTGAGGGTATAAAACATGTTTGCTTTCCTTGAAATTATCTTAACAGTGAAAAAAGTTAGATTTACTGTTTTTGAGGTTATCCCGACGCACTGCGTTGAACCATTTTTTACGCAGTTTGAAGTTCTATGGCACTGTCACAAAAACTTGTTTTTGTCTACTTTTTGTCGTAATGTTACATAAAACACGTCGTGTATTTTTTAATCGTTACTATTTTAGATCGTCGGCTGTTAATTTATAATTCAATTTTCAAAACCCTACATTTTCGTTAATATTAACTATAAAAATAATGGCGTGCCTAGAAGCCTAGGCGATAGAAGTGAAACTTCCCGAACTCACCCCCTACATCACAAATATTCCTACGAATAAAACTTTTCTCTTTTAACAGAATTAATATTCATAATTTGTTAATTTTTGGGGAGCTAGGTTTATGAAAAAGTACATTTGATATTTTTGCTTCTATTCGTAAAACATTTATTTATTGATTTCTATATTTTCTTGTTCAAAAAAGATACAATGGGTTTGTGGTATGAGAAATATGTGATAAATATTCGTGATAGCAAATTATTTAAATGTCTTGAGAAAATTGCATCTATTGTCGTTCCTGATCTTGTTGTTAAATCTTTGAAGTGAGAAATACAGTCAAATAATGCGGAGTTTATCTGAAAGTGTAAATAATGTCTAAATCAAATGCTCAGACGTGTAAAGAGTACAGAGATCGACTGTGTGCTAGAAATGTACTTAACAAAGTGAAACAACCAAAAACTAGTACTGAACGTGTCCGGGAACACAGGGCAGGGAAAAGAGCGGCCAACGTACAACCACCTCCGAATTCTTCACTTGGCGGATGAAATTCCAAACACCGATAATTTGAGTGATTATGATGTGCCTTCGGAGACGCTAAAAAATCCAAATACAACCCATGAAAACATTGCCGATACTCGCAATATGGCCAAACGTTGGCCCGAAATCGGGCACCTGGCGATTGCCATGCAGCTTAGGGCCAACTGTTTGCCAGCGTTGGCTATCGGACACACCCGACCCTTGGCCGCCGACGCTTGGCCAGTGTTGGGCCAATAATTCGTGCCAACTACGGGCGAATGCTGGGAATACATCGGGCTATACCATTTCACTCGGTGCTTGGCCCAATGCTCGGCCGATGCTAGGCCAAATATATTTGTCGGTACTGGCTTCTGACGTTAGACTGATGATAGGCCGATTATATTTGACATAATGCTATAAAAATCGAAAAAAATCAATCATATATGAGATATTGATATTAGTATTAATATTGCAAATTTGAATAATAACAATGTTAACAAATTATTAAAAAATCATAATTTTCATCATTTTGAACAAATTATGAAAAATAAAAAAGTGTTCATTCAGATTTATCTGATTATGTGATCTACGAACGTGTGCTCATTCAAGTGTAAATAATACGAAGACGACCGAGCGTGAGAGTGAGAAAGAAAGCAGTGTGCCGCCAAACGACTCACCGCGAGTGGTATGGGCAGGAGTTACATTGTTCTCTTGTTTACCAGCGCTCGAGTTTCGTCTTATATATATAGACTCGATTTAACGTGAGCTCCCTCGAGCCTGCTGTTAAATGGCGGTCCTAGTGTGGTTTAATATAAAATTTAATAAAAAGAAAATAAGTTTTCTGAATATTTGCAGAATTTTTCTTTTTTAACGATTTGTTAAAAATTCTTTTAATATTGGTATTATTTAAAATTGGTCTGTTTACATATGATTGATCTCACATATGGCTGATTTTTTTTTTCGTTTTTGATAGCATCGGTTCAAATATAATCGGCCGAGCATCAGGCCAAGCACCGGGTAAAACAATATAGCCCGATGTATTGCCAGCATTAACCCATAGTTGGCACGAACTATTGGCCCAACACTGGCCAAGCGTCGGCAGCCACGTATAGGGTCCAACGCTGGCAAACAGTCGGCCCTTAGCTGCGTATCAATTATTGGGTTAAGAATGTTATTAGGTCATAATTAAGTTAACAAACCCCTCATAACTTATGTAAATCCGTGATACTTATTTTTGAAGTCCGTACAGAATTTGTTTTTCCGTGTACGGATATTCTTTTCTAGCCTATGTTTTATTAATATGATATACACAGTAGAAGATTATAAGTAGGCGTTGGTGTAGTGGTTAGCGCGTCAGTATTTAGGTCACTCTGTAGGCTCGATAGGTAGGTAGATTCAAATCCCAGACTAGGCGCATAAATATTCTTCGGTCCGCGTATATACAAGGCAAATTTACCAGTCCAAAAATTGAATAATTTTCAAATGATCTTTTTTTATTTTATTTAATTCATGTTCAATTCAACGATACGCATAAAACAGAGGGTCGAGGGTTCGATTCCCAGTGGCGACACTTTTTTTTTCTTCAAAATTTGTTTTTTAATTTTACTTGATCTTTAAAAACTATCAATCACGAATAAAAAACTGATTTTTATTGCATCTACTAATAAATGTATGGAATAAATAAATAATTCTGGGCTGAAATGTCCATACAAAAAGTTAAAGCTCCCTTTACCGGCACTCTACTGGCCCAGTATTGGTCCTAAGCATTAGCCGAATCTCGTAACCGACGATTGGCCAACGTTTGGCCCCCAAGCATTGGCCGATCCTCGTAAACGACCGTTGGACCGAGCCTATCATTCTGACCTTGAACCGCCGGTGGCCCAGCATTGGCGTCAACTATCGGCCGAGAGTCGAACGTATGGCTGCCAATGCTGGCCCTACTCTGGGCCCATCGTCAGTGTTTTCTAGGGAATTTTCACTGTGATGTCTCTCAAGTCGTCCCCCCTTGTTGATGGTCTTTGTATGTCTCCACGGACACGTGGAAGATTCATCCCATGGTAAATTGTATTTCGATTCTCTAGCGTCTCCGAGAGCACATCATAATCACTCAAATTATCGGTGTTTGGAATTTCCTCTGCCAGTGAAGAATTCGGAGGTGGTTGTACGTTGGCCGCTCTTTTCCTTGCTCTGTGTTCCCGGGCATCGGACACGTTCGGTACTAGTTTTTGTTTTTTTTTTTCATTTTGTTAAGTACATTTCTAGAGCGCAGTCGATCGCAGTGCTCTTTACACATCTGAGAAGTTGATTTAGGCATTATTTACACTTTCAGATAAAGTCTAGACTACTTGACAGTATTTCTCACTTCTTTATAACCTCAATAACTTCGACACACTATATAACCTCGATAAATAACAAATGCCTATCCCCTCCCTTTTCCTGTCGCTTTTTCGTTTCATCGGTGTTTAGATTTATCTTCTAGCGAGCCGTAAGAAGTTTCACTTCAAAAATTACTTCTCAATAAAAAACGGATATAAACTTTTGTTCGAGAAATCGCTTCGATTTCTTTTTGCCGGGATGATTGCAGGATTGTGACAAGGGTGTTCGAAAAAAGATGGCAGACACCGTGGATTAAATGCGAAAAGCGCTCGTCAAAGTATATATTTCAAAAATGTCGTCGATTATTACACAGGTTGATTGTTAATGATCTCAATGAACACGAAGATCACAATTCAATGGTAGAAACATTCGTTGAACGAAACGTGAAGCTTAATAATATTAATCGCGATCACGATCGAACAACGCGCGAGTGCCACGTATATACGCGATGCGCAGTATATCGTTGCACGAGGTTTGGCAAGCCACGTGTTGAGCAAAGTTCAAATTATGATGTAATCTTTGATTGACGATTGTGCACCCTTGCAACAATCTGAGTGCGTCAGGATTCCTCAAGCAATGATTTCTAATCACATTTAACTGTGATTGAGTGCGATGATGATTTTACATGAAGATTGTAGAATCGATTGACAAAGCACGTTGTAGCGCGTGGCAATGATCGATGTAGGGTGCGTTCCACTTAACAATAGCAACGCCCGCGACGCCTCACAGTTCGTTCCACATAACGACCGCGGTCGTAGTGGTCACGGTTGAAACGTCATAGATGACGTCATTGTTCGCGACCGCATCGAGCCCACGCCGACCCACGTTCATACGTGGTACGTCGTGGTCGTCAGCTACCTTCATGCGTACCCCTTACCTAACGGCCGTGGTAGCTGCAAATGCTGCTAGCAGTCATTTTGGTTTCTACCCTTAAGGTAGTACATACCTGACCATCCAATTCAAAAGTAAGCATCGTTTATGATGTACGAATAAGGGAGAGCTCCCATGGCTGAAGCTGAAAACTTTTGGCACTACCTATCCACTGCGTACACTAACACTTGGAAAGGTCGTGTATATGAATAACGCACACAGACTTTCGTGTATACGAATGAACGCACACAGACACGTTCGTCATACTTCGAACATTTATAACTCAGGAACTTTGTGGTAAAATGGGACAATTTTATTTTTTAAATCATCGCCAAATACCCCTTTATCTTTGCGTAAGTTTTTTATCGTGTTTTGTCCTGTAATTTTTTTATTATTAATCGAAATGTTATATATTGTAGTACGCACCCTATGCAAAGCGTTTAAGAATGCCGATTTCAATTGTAAATATCTCGAAAACCGAATGGTCAATAGATTTGAAATTTTACAAGCGCATTCTGAATGTCCTGAATAATATTAGTTTCAAATTACAACCTTCTCTGTCGCAGAGCGGTTTAGGTATGTACTACCTTAATCTCTGTCGCACATTTTCCGCGACGTGCAAAATAGCGTGAATATTAAAAATGACCCTTTTGAGAAAATACAGAAATTATTTTACAACGTATTGAAACGTTGGGGAACCACATGCACTTATTACTATTTCATGCTTATGGCACTCGTCTGAGAATATCCTTATTGCTAACAAATCCGCAGATATTACTTTTATTGTGCCGAGGAGGATTAAAATATGCAATCCTGGATCTCACTCGGCGTTTATTGAACTGTCCCGGCATTCACCTACGATCTTCGGGGAAACCAGGAAGAAACCCGAGGAAGGACAGAGTCATACGACAAAACGATAATATAAAGCTTAGAATGTCGAGAAAATGCTTTAAGTTCTATACATTTGCTTTTACGTAGATATAACCCAGCAAACACACTTGGATGATTTACGAAACATTTACGTATAATTGAAATGTAATAACTACGTCATATAATGTTCATCACAAATTCGTAAATTTTTCATAACGCACGTAAACGAGATGTATATAATACGTCCTGACGATATGTAGTAAGGATGTCAATGAAAGATGTAGGAATTACGAAAAACTATAGACATCACAAATACGTAACATTGATACGTCAAGATCTCGTCACTCTTATACGAGATATTTACATATACTGTAAACTTGTCAAACTGTTACGAGTCGATGCTGTAACAATTATAGAACATTAGTGATATTATAATCTCGTAGTATAGGCTACGTAGCAAATATGTCACACTGTGACATAAATGTTATAAGACATTTTTTGTAACAAATCCGTAACAATTATAGAACATTGCTGTAACAATTATAGATATTGGTGATATTATAATCTCGTAGTATAGGCTACGTAGCGAATATGTATAATGTGTGACATAAATGTCACAAGTCATTTCTTGTAACAAATCCACAACATATACGTATCATATATTACAAGAAATGTCCTCAATCATTTTAAGGTTATGTCGATTAAGGAACGTTAACAATATGTGAGTGTAAAGTACAAGGAGGTGATATCGAATAATCCAGCGTAATACAGAATAAACCAGAATAATACAGCATACATTGCAAGAGGTAAGTTTAATGTGATCCCTTTATTTAAAAGAAAAAAATAAGTTATATGGGTATTTACCGTGATGGGAAAACACCCAGGAATTTCCCTTACTCGGTTTATAACCTTATTCGCGTTGCACGTTCGCTTAATTTCTCTTTGCCCTTTCTTTCTGTGTTGCAGGCCTGTTTTGAAATTGATAGCCCATTTTCAATTTTCCAGGCATTGTCCTGGTCACAATTTTGACTTCAATCAAAATTTGCCGCGCTCATCCCATAATAAAAAGTGTTACGAAGGAAATGAGACGTCGTAGAACAAAATCTATCTAGCAATTCTTTCTGAATCATGCGCAGAGTGTAAGAACCCAGTTTTGAGTTTTTACACTCAGTGTAAAAACCTAGCTTTGAGTTTTTACACTCTGTGGCTGATTCAGAAAGCATTGATAGACAGATTTTGTTCTACGACGTCTCATTTCCTTCGTAACTCATTTTCCCATGGGATGAGCACAGCACATTTTTTTTGCTCTTTATTTCAGAGTTGCAGGCCTGCTTTGAAATTGTTAGCCTATTTTGAACTTTCCAGGCATTGTCCTGGTCACAATTTTGACTCTAATCAAAATGTGCCACGCTTCATCCCATAGAAAAAAGTGTTACGAAGGAAATGAGACGTTGTAGAACACAATCTATCTAGCAATTCTTTCGGAATCATGCGCAGAGTGTAAGAACCCAGTTTTGAGTTTTTACACTCTGTGTAAAAACCTAGCTTTGAGTTTTTACACTCTGCGCATGATTCAGAAAGAATTGATAGACAGATTTTGTTCTACGACGTCTCATTTCCTTCGCAACTCGTTTTCCCATGAGATGAGCATGGCATATGTTTTTTGCTCTTTATTTCAGAGTTGCAGGCCTGCTTTGAAATTTCTAGCCTATTTTGAACTTTCCAGACATTTTCCTGGTCACAATTTCGACTTCAATCAAAATGTGCCACGCTCATCCCATAGGAAAAAGTGTTACGAAGGAAATGAGACGTCATAGAACAAAATCTATCTAGCAATTCTTTCGGCATCATGCGCAGAGTGTAAGAACCCAGTTTTGAGTTTTTACACTCTGTGTAAAAACCTAGCTTCGAGTTTTTATACTCTGTGCATGATTCAGAAAGAATTGATGAACAGATTTTGTTCTACGACGTCTCATTTCCTTCGTAACTCATTTTCCCATGAGATGAGCATGACACATGTTTTCTGCTCTTCATTTCAGAGTTGCAGGCCTGCTTTGAAATTGTTAGCCTATTTTGAACTTTCCAGGGATTGTCCTGGTCACAATTTTGACTTTAATCAAAATGTGCCACGCTCATCCCGTGGGAAAAAGTTTACAAAGGAAATGAGACGTCGCCAGCAGTTTATTAGCGTAGAGTGTAAAAACTCAAAACTAGGCTTTTCAGGACACCGGTGCACCTTGAGGGTTCTTACTAGTCCCAAAAAATTGTTCATTTGGTACCTCAAATGGTGGACGATACATCATATTTGTAGGTATTCTACAAAAATTATACATTATAATTGAAATGTACTTTTCAAATGTTGAAATGAAAATAAAACTCCAACTTAATATGTAGGTTGGAAATACATAAATTTCTTGTAATTTGTTCATAAAATATGTATATACGTAAATTTACTGTAACCACGAAATCACATTGACATCAGTGTTACGAGTATTATGCGTTACCAGGGTTACTTTTCGTTTCGTAGGAGTTACATCAATGAGCTGAGTTTGTTACAACTATGATCTGAGTTTGTTACATCTATTATCCGAATTTGTTATGGCTATGTGATGAGTTTGTTACATCTATGAGCTGAATATGTTACATCTTGGGTATGAGTTTATTTCATTATTATTTCTCATAGATGTTTCGTATCTGTGACTTGTTTATAGGATGACATATTTGAGAACAAACTCTGCTCCATTCACGGAGTTTGTGACATAAATGTTATGTCCAATGTAACACACGTTACGTAACATTTTCGTAACTATTTCGGAACTGTGTTTGCTGGGAAAATATTTACAAAGAATATATACATACATTCACGAGTAAATACAAAACAGTGATACATATACAGTAATATACAGAACCATGTATATTTATACACAAATATATTTACATTATATACACAACATATATATACACTGCACACAATATATATATGGGGCATTCCACGTCAAATCGACCCTTTTCGATTTAGCTGAAAATTTTTGTCTTTTTTCTACCCCATTAAAAACATTTTTCAGGAAATTTTCAAATTTTTTCACCCAACCCAAAAAAAGTTATGAATTATTAAAAAAAAAGGCTTTTGTTTTTTCAGATAGCTATAACTTTTTCAAAAATTGACTAATCGGGACGTTTTTTTTTCGAAAATTTTCGTCTTTAAATGTACTTTTCGGAAAAAATACAAAAAAAATGTAAATTATTAAAGTCTATGAAATTTTTCACTTTTTCGAGGAAAATCTTCGTTTTCTCGAAAGCGCATTTTTTGTTTTATTTTTTTACTAAAAAAAACTTTGTTCAATTTCGGAAAGAATGCCCCTCAAACTGGAGTGGGTGGAATTTTCCTTCTATTTTTTTTATCGATTGGAATTTTTTTTTGCAACTGGGCTTGTTTCACAGAACACCCCACTCTGTAAATTTTTGAGGATTTATAAAGGACCTCAGAGTTCGAAAAATTGAGAAAAAAAAAACAAACGGAAGTGGTAATCCGTGAAAAAATTTTGATTTTTTTCAAAAAGGTTAAAAAAGATATAGAAGACACCTATTGATAATTTTTTTGTATTTTTTCAAAAACTACATTCAAAAACAAGAAGAATGAAAAAAATTGCGATCTGGGCCCATTTTTGACCAAGCCACAGGCTTTTGAAAAAGACACCCAACGCATATCATTTTGAATCCGCCATTTTTTAATTTTGGCCCGTCTTGGATTTTTATATTTGTTCTTCGATTGAAAAAAAATTCTCATCATTTATTCAATATTTTTTACGTTTCCTGATGATTTGTAAAAATTCTAAATTAAATCTGAGAAAGCCTTTCAACGGTGTTTACGACGAAACTTATAATCTAGCTTAATAATTTCTACTAAGGACTTTCTGGTTATATAATACGATTAGTAAACATTTACTTAATACTAATTCGAAAACTATTTTTTTTTCCTTTGACGTTTAAAAATTTCACATGTTCTATATTCTTCAGAATTTAATTTAATACTTGAATTCTCTATATTTTAAAAGCCTGTGGCTTGGTAAAAAATGGGCCTATATGGCATTGTTTTTCATTCTTCTTGTTTTTGGATGTAGTTTTTGAAAAAAATACAAATAAATTATATATTGGTGTCTTCTATTTCTTCTTTAACCTTTTGGAAAAAAAATTAAAATTTTTTCACGAATTACCACTTTCGATTTTTTTTTCTCAATTTTTCAAACTCTGAGGTCCTTTATAAATCCTCAGAAATTTACAGAATGGTGTATTTTGTGTAATAAGCCCAGTTGCGAAAAAAAAAAATTCCAATCGATAAAAAAAAATAGAAGGAAAATTTCACCCACTCCAGTTTGGGTGGCATTCTTTCCGGAATTAAACAAAGTTTTTTTTAGTGAAAAAAAAAATCAAATAAAAAATGCGCTTCCGAGAAAACAAAGATTTTCCTCGAAAAAGTGAAAAATTTCATAGACTTTAATATCTTAAATTTTTTTTGTATTTTTTTTCGAAAAGTACATTTAAAGATGAAAATTTTCAAAAAAAAACGTCCCGATTAGTCAATTTTTGAAGAAGTTATAGCTATTTGAAAAAACAAAAGCCTTTTTTTGGAAAAATTCATAACTTTTTTTGGGTTGGGTAAAAAAATTTGGAAATTTCCTGAAAAATGTTTTTAATAGGGTAGAAAAAAGACAAAAAATTTCAGCCAAATCGAAAGGGGTCGGGTTCAAAAGTGGTCGATTTGACGTGGAATGACCCATATACATTACATACGTAGCGATAGAATAAGGCATATCAAGGCGAAAAAAAGAGCTTGAATGTCGCGCGGTTTCTTATCTATGTGCGTGGCGACTGGCAAGTCTGCGCCCGTCACAGTGGCCACGAGATGCTGCCGCGGCGTGAGTAGCTCGCGAAGCTTGCTCGTCCGTGTACAGCGCGGATTTCCGAACACTTTTCGAAAAAAAATTAAAAAAATACGTTCAACAACCCAATTATACTCAACTTTATTAACATTATTATTGAACATTTGTGGTATAAATTTCATTGTTTGATTGCTAGAAAATTATGTACCGTGATTTGTTATATGGTACTATTCTCTTCTTACTGAAGTTGCGAGACAAAATAAATCCATCACTCGGCTTCGGTGCACGTGCAAAACGAATCGTCTGTAGTGAAGAAAAACTTTTAAAAAACTCCTCAACAGTTCTCTATCCATCAGTTGATGGATTTCTCTCTGTTATATGATTCTCGATATTCGTTTTACGTCTATCCAATTTTTTCCTATTTTTAATGAATCGATGTCCAACCGTATAATCACAAGTATAAATTCTGCACGAGAGTCACGTGCACTTCAGTTTCCTCCTTGCAGGGGCGTTCCATCATTTTTCTGCTTCTCTTCCTCTCTCGACCATCATCGCACTGTTCTATCCTTGTCAGAGAATGATTTGTGGTTTTTCTTCTCGTCCAAACAGTTTACAGAATTAATGACCGTAAATAAGGGAGCGAATGGAAGAAGTAAGAACATAAAACATAAAGATTCGCATAAAATATGAGATAAGACATAGGAGATTGCAAATGAGCAAATTTTTTTTGTTGAAATCCTCTAAAATTTGTCCCCCTTCTTTAATTCTTTTACTTTGATGTATTTCCTAGGCTTATTTCTTTATAACATTATAACCGTGATATGGGAGCAGTAATAAAAAATCCGGAATCGTTTCCCAACTAACTAAAGATCGCATCTAATGTGAAACAGAAATTGAAAATCTATTCTCCTTCCCTTGACAGAGCGGTGTACAAAATTCAAAGTAATTATTATTAGCATCTCGAATCCTTCTATATCCTCGCAAAAAATTTGCAAATAAATGGTTCTCCATTCTCTTAAAAAATGTAGTAAAAATTCAATGCCTAGAACATTCTCAGAGAACTTTCAAAAAGACTGGAGAAAAGGCAAATTAATGGATCTCCCTAGGCAGTCGTCCTTTTTATTCTTTCTATTCATTTCGTTTACATAACCACAGCAGGGAATAAGATTAGCGAGTTTCCATCTGTGAGAAAAGTTGCGCTCTAAAAAAACGGGAAATCCATATTGTTGTTCGTATCGTGTCTCAGAAGGTTAACAAAAAATTTTGAAGATCCGAGTGCTGGGAGATTCGTCGATTGTAGCAAAGAACAAACAATTAGAAAAAATAGAAAAATAAAGAAGAGAAAACGATTATGCACAATTTAAAAAACCAAACCTGTAGCTCAGTACACGTGACAGAAGTGAAACTTCATTATCAGCCCGTGTCCTAACAATTAATACAACCATGAGGATGAGGAGTATCAGAATAGAGAAGATTCGAATGAAAAAGTCATAGGCAAAGTGTATTTAATAGTCAATAGATATCATACTCAGTTTATTTCTTCAATTTGCGCCGCTGATTTGATACGTACAGTTGTCAGTATTTACTTATGATAACTAAAATATGAAATATACATATACCCTAGCAGATTCGTCGACCCGAAATTTAGGGTCGTAAACAGTTTCGGTCGAAAGTGGTCGTTTTGTCGACCGTAATTTTTTAGTCGTATGAAGGATCGTCGCAGTCCGCTCGTGGGTCGTTACGACTGAGAATTATTAGTCGTAACGACGCATTCCGGGGGCCAGTTGGCTGGTCGTTACGACTGAGAATTATTAGTCGTAACGACCCATTCCGGGGCCCTTTGCTGGTCTTTACGACCCGAAATCCTTAGTCGAATATTTTTTTCCCAGCGCAAATTAATACAAAAATTTGTATAGTTTATTCCAAAATAGCACCCATGCAATCGGAACTAATAAAATTGTACGCCCGAGATATCCACATTAGGAATATTCGCAAGGGTCAGCTCGACCGAAAGTGCCATGGAAGAGCTTCGCCCTAGAGGAACCGCCTTAATCATCACGGGAACCTCTGCGCTAGGTAAGTACTTGACTTGACACGCTGGCTGTTCGGTATATAACACCGTCATATGCCTATTTCGCTTGGGCACAGAGTTTCGAGCGCATGCGACGCATAGTGGTGGACGCGTCAACTATAGTTGACGCGTCCACCACATTGACTACGACCGAAAAATTCTGGTCAACAAATCTGCTAGGTAACGATAGTTGACGCGTCCACCACTACGCGTCGCATGCGCTCAAAACTCTGTGCCCAAACGAAATAGGCATATGACGCTGTTATATACCGGACAGCCTGCGTGCCAAGCCAAGTACTTACCTAGCGCAGAGGTTACCGTGATGATTAAGGCGGTTTCTCCAGGGCGAAGCTCTTCCATTGCACTTTCGGTCGAGCTGACCCTTGCGAATATCCCTAAGTATTGTGGATATCTCGGGCGTACAATTTTATTAGTTCCGATTGCATGCGTGCTATTTCAGAATAAACTATACAAATTTTTGTATTAATTTGCGCTGAGAAAAAAATATTTGACTAAGGATTTCGGGTCGTAACGACCAGCAAACAGGCCCCGAAATAGGTCGTCACGACTAA
This sequence comes from Alloplasta piceator, assembly GCA_946863875.1. Taxonomy (NCBI): domain Eukaryota; kingdom Metazoa; phylum Arthropoda; class Insecta; order Hymenoptera; family Ichneumonidae; genus Alloplasta; species Alloplasta piceator. The sequence goes on along the minus strand of OX333071.1, from coordinate 27,760,424 downwards.
TAATTCTCAGTCGTAACGACCAGCCAACTCGCCCCCGGAATGGGTCGTTACGACTAATAATTCTCAGTCGTACCCACCAGCCACCTGGCCCCCGGAATGGGTCGTTACGACTAATAATTCTCAGTCGTAACGACCAGCAAACGGACCCAGGAACGGGTCGTTATGACTAATAGCTCTCAGTCGTAACGACCAGCAAACGGACCCAGGAACGGGTTGTTACGACTAATAATTTTTGGTCGTAACGACCCACAAGCAAAATGCGATTCTTTTTCTGACGACCGCAAAAGTACGGTCGACAAAACGACCATTTTCGACCGTATGTACGGTCGTCGAATCCACTAGGGTACTCTCGACTGGATATTATCGGTGTATCGCAAAAAAACCGCATTTAACGTCGTTCCGTCTCTTGTTGTTGCAATATTTTCATCATTAGTCATATTTCAATCTAATTTTTCTTTAGGAACACTCGATTAATGGCTGTGATTCCGGCGATGCAAAGTTAATATTGGAATCACCAGCTAAAATGAATGGTAATTTATCCTTATCAGACCCTAATAGAGGAGCACCTCCTGAGTCATATTGACCTTTTTGATGAACCGCAGCGGAAGAAAAAGTTGTTCCTTTGACGAAGGCATTCTGCCTAATTTACGTTTCGCAGCAGTTCATAGAAAAGACCAATATGACTTATTAAGGTGAGAATGCACAGCAAAAGAGCAAATCCGAAAAAATACAATACAACAAAATTTGTCACTCGAAGACACATTTTTTGCCATTGCTGGGAATTCTCAACATGAGCTATATTGGCCTTTTCGATAAACCGCACCGAAAGAAAAAATTCTTTCGATGAAAGCAGTACGACACTATTTTACCTTTTGCTTCAACTCATCGGAGAACAAAATTCTACTTTTTTTCTAGAAAAAAAGGAAATGATCCTATCGTAGAAGAAAATATCGACCCTATTGAGAAAATCAATAGTGGAGAAAAAATTCTGGAGAAATTCGATAGAACAAAATTGGTACCTGAGATGCAGCATTTTTTCATTTTCCATCACTGTGGATTGTCAACATAAGTCATATTAGATTTCCGAAGAAAACCGGGGAAAGAAAAAGTTGGACTGCTCATTGACAACATAACCAATGTGCTCACATGAATTTTCATATTCAGAATAACTTTTTTGAACTTTTCTTTCCGCTGTTTTATTAAAACCCCAAAAACACCAACAAAATGCTGTACAAAAACTGGACATCTTTACGTTTAAAAATAGAGAATGAATCCATTACTAAAAATAAATAATAAATCGACGAAACAAAATTGATCACAAAAATAAAAAGTACTTGGCGAGTTTTTTCACCTGAAGCAACCTCAGCCGTATTACTGAAACATCTTTTGCAAATATTGCCTAACACGCCAAGTACTTTTTATTTTTGTGATCAATAATCACTTTTGTTTCATCGATGTATTATTTATTTTTAGTAATGGATTCATCCTGTATTTTTAAACGTAAAGGTATTTTCATATTTTATAAATTTCACTTCCGCATACTGTAATATGGTGGCGGCTCGTGACGTGGTAGTAGACGAATTGTGCGATTCTGCTACGCTACGCGTGACGTGGCGTAGCAGACGAAATGGTGCGAAAAGAATCGTCGACGGAGACCACCTCAAAGCAGATATGGCCTCAAACGAAAAAATAAAAGACTTTGTATTAGTCCCATTCGAAAGAGAAAAAAAATCTTTCTAATGAGCATGATTAACGTCTCTAATACTAGATAATTCATAAGATATGATGAACGAAAACTGAAATATGTGGCTAGTTCACGTAGCTTGGCGTATAAGAGACTTGGCGCGTCTCGAGGTACGTGAACTTTGCCGGTAAATGTACTTGTCTCGCTACCCCGTCTTTTGATGTATTTGTTTGAATTCGAGTTACCAAAGTACCCCTACAGCACACAATATTCCAGCAATGTTGCTGAAATGTTGCACGACAACATTGCAATATTGCATGTAAGATTGCAGCAACCTTGCAGCAATGTTGCTATGTCCGCCAATTGAATTATTGCTGCAATATTCCGCAATACTCCAGAAATATTGCATGCAATAAATATGCAATATTCCAGAAATATCGATCACATTGTATATGCAATATTTCAGGAATTTTACGTGCAATCAATATGCAATATTCCAGCAATATCCCTCGTATTAGGTATTCAATATTTCAGGAATATTACGCGTGCAATGTAGACTTTATCATTTGAATTATTGCGCACACGTACAAAAATGCAATTATTCAAATAATTAAGTTCCCATTGTACGTAGTATTCGTAAAACATGACTATTGTACGGACTCGCGGATGGCTCCGTTGAGGTCGAGCCGACGTGGGTCGTAAATCCACGTCTCAAATAATAATTAAACCGCGAGTAACGTACTCCCGTGTGAAGGATTGAGTTGGCGCAGGTGTTTATTTTGTCAATAATAAGTTTTATTAAATCTTGATGAATATATACATGAATTTACGGCGTAATTGATTATTGTAATTTTAGAAAGGAAAAAATAAGAAATGTGTATGTGTTTGAATTTACGTGTGTGTGTGAGGTTACAAAATATAAAGCGTTGTAGCTATACACGATACACGAATATGTGTAGACTGATTTCTGACGATCAAATTCGCGGAGTGTCCGGTCGCGTTGCAGGATCGAAGACGACGAACTTTTCCATGAGTTTCAAAATTATCCACAATTTGTTTGGAGTGGGGCGCAGCGTCGCTTGTGTTCGAAAATGTGTTTGGCGTGGGGTGTAGGGTCAAATTTTCCCTTCAAATTTTCTTCAGTTATTTTTTGTCTCTTTGCACGTGGGAGTGCGTTGTTACCTCGGTGGCGTTGAAAAATCTGACCGCGGAGTCCCTGACGACACTACATGCCCTTTCCAGGCAATTGCCGGATTAAGCGACGTTTTCCTTCTTCGAGTCTGGTCTGCAGATGTTTTATTGGTGGACACAAACGACGCAACAAGAAATATTAATATTTTTGACTGAATATATCTGTGTGTGAAATATATGTCTGAATATGTGTGTGTATGAATATATGCGGGTGAAATATGCTTTCCGCGACGGAACAACTATGTATGTCTAGTCATATTTTACGAATAAGAATCATTCAGGAACAAAATCCAATTTGGTTTTATGGTTTTTTGATTATTGATAATTTGTATTAATACGAATATCACAATGTCTTCATTATTTAATATCACATGTCTTATCATAATTTCAAAAACACAACAAATTTTTGAAAAGAAATATCAAAAAAGAAACAGAAAACGACGTGAAATTAATCTTTATTGCTATTTTATAAGGAATATAAAAACTTCATATTAATTTGAATATCAACAAATTTTTTTGAAAAACAATATAAAATGAGAAAATCGTCACTTTAGTGCAATAACTGCTACTTTGAAATATTTATGCAGTTGAATCTGAACTGTCCTGTGGTGCAATCTCACGCACCTCTTTGCGGATGTGCCGAGTTTTCGTTTGGGCCAGCCATCGCTCATCCGCTGTTCTATACATGATATAAAGCACAAATTGTGTAGACTTGGAAAATCAAACGTCAGATTTTATGTAGTACCATTGAAACAATAATTTTTATCGAAAAAATAAATAGATCTTTTTTAATTCCTGTTTTTCATATTTATTACGCTTGTGTAGTTGTAAAATTTCCAGTTCTATCTCCCCAATATTGCTGCAATGTACTCGCAACGTTTCAACAAAATATTGCAGAAATGTTGCTTAGGAACATTCCCGAAATATTGCAGAGAAGTTTCAGTGCAATGTTGCGTACGCAATGTTGCCACAATTTATCTGTAATACTTCATTGCACGTGCAATATGACAACATTGCTGCAACGTTGCAGCAATGTTATGTGCTGTAGGGGTATCTAAACAATTTTGTTGAAAACAAACTTATATCTTTTGTATCAAATCGGATTGAAGTATTAAAACAAACTAAATTTTTGTTGAAATCAATATATTTACTTTAGTCAACATTATTTTTTAAAGTAACAAATAATTCGGATAGAGGGATTCTTTTTTTGTGACTCAACTAAACTGCATCGATCGCATACTATGGTGATACCAATGCCTAAGAAAATCATTTAAAAATTTGATTTGGTCGGTACAACTATTATGATTTTGTTATCCATAAGGGCGAAATCGGTTGCTTTTCACACTACATTTACACTGAGAAAAGTAAATAGTCAAATCAAATAAATAAATTCAGTTGACTCCGAATTGGTTGACTCCGTTACTCAACCCTGATATAGTCTGGGTAACGGAATATCTATTAGAGTTGACAAAATAAGTGATTCAGTATACTAATATAAACAGTTGACTTCATACAGTTTATTTAAGTTGTCATGCATTGTCGGAACTGGATAAAAATGGTGACCTGACTGATTTATTGTTGTAACAACTAAAGTTAATATGCTGTGATAACTGAATGACATCTTTTGTTACAATCCAATTCTGCATCGCTTCAATCCACGTAAATAGTTCAGAGAACTGAATAATCCATTGGATCAAGAGACGCGGCAGCGTCTCGACGCCAACTATTAAAGAAACTAAGAGTCCCAGTCGAGATTGCCGCACTCTTTATATACGCGAAGATGCCTCCCGCCAAAGCCGATTTGAATTCCAATCCGATCCCGCCCCTAAAAGATCCGAGTTACGTTTTATCGAAGTTCGATATATTATTGAGGTCGTTTTATTCGTTCGCTGATTGGCTGCTGCATAAGACTGAAGCTGTCGCTCATGTGAGTAGCTTCAGTTTGTTCTGTCAGCGACTGTGCGTTTGACAGTTGACGTGTGTATTCTGACACGTCGATAGGTCGCTGCTTGTTGCTCAAAAAATAAAAAATATCATTTATTCGGATCTTTCTTTCTGCCGAACCATTTACTTCTAACAAGTTCTCGATAGCCAAGATGCCGGTTAAGAGAAGGCTAAATACCATTTTTATTCAATCCCTACATTATCGACGTTTCATCGTCGCCCAGTCTTTCTCCGACAACCGTGGATGAAAATCAATTACATTTTGACAATTAAGAGGGGGATAAATTAATTAACAATTAATTGTCAAATGAGAGGCTAAAATGCGTTACAGCTAATGCGAATCAACTCATTTAAGCCCCCTAAATATTATAGGTTACTCGTCAGAATCCATGGTGCTGCCCTCACTCACATGTCTGTGAACTACATTCCGCCATTTCATTTTTCAATAAAAGTACAATTTATCGATATTCATCTCTTGAGGCGCTATCCAAACTTACGGCGTGTCATTTTGATAAAATAATGTCGAAAATGTCTCGATATTTGTATCGTGGCGTTCTTCATGGAGCCTCACTCTTGGTTTTACCCGAAATGCAGTAAAAGTTTAATAATTTACGTTTTTCAATTACAGTTTCTTGGTGGTAAATGAATCTGTAAATTTTTTTTTGTTTTTCGAAAAAATTCTAGTGAGGCTCCATTCCTGCCATTGTTCAGATGATGTTGTTAAAACTTTATTCAATTCCATCCATTTGTATAAGAGCAAGTTTGGATGGCAATTTCGAGGTGTTAGTATCAGTATTTAGCCTCCTCTTAATATAAATTCGTGGAAATAAATATTCGTGGCCATTACGAGTTTGCTTGACAAATTGACAGGGGAGTGTATCGATAAAACTGCACAAAGCTGAATAAAAATTACGGATTAGTGACAAATATCATCACGGGAATTCAAAAAAACTGTGGCAAGTACCAAAAAATTCAATCACGTTCACATTCTGGTTTAGATGTTAAAAAAAAAGTGATATTTTTGTAAATTTTTTACGGACGTGTTATTATAGATACTGATATAAAATTCATTGAGTTTGATAAATACACTCTCGAAATACATAAAACAATTAAAAATTTTTTTATTTTAAACACGTTTATATATAAAAATATCAGGCGAACGGAACTCCTCGAACAGTAGATATATCGTTGGCGACTCTGATATCTATATAACGGCTCATTAAAACGAAAAACTAATAAAAATTTAGATCCAGTATGGCTGTGGTTCTCGCGCATTCTACGGATATTAATATTTATTGACAAATAATAAAATGGCGGAGATTTTACAAATAAAACAACGAATGTTCAACGGATAGTCAACGAATGGTGAAAATGCCGAAAAATATTTTTTTTTAATTTATAAATTTTAACTGAATAAATAATTTTTTTTTTGCGTAACAGATACAGTACTGCCCGGTCAAAGGAAATGTTCCCAAATTTGAAGAAATTAGTGAGACCCTGAGGAAATTTTGATAATTTGCAGAAATTACATAAAAATCTGTGGAAATTTGGGAGATTTGAAGAAATTGCATATAAATCTGAGGAAATTTTGAAGATTTGAAAAAATTACCCAAAAATCTGAGGACATTTTGAAGATTTGAAAAAATGACATTCAAATCTGAGGAAATTTTGAAGTTTTAAAGAAATTACATAAAAATCTGAGGAAATTTTGAGATTCGAAGAAATTACATAAAAATCTGAGTAAATTCTGAAGATTCGAAGTAATTACATAAAAATCTGAAGAAATTTTGGAGGTTTTAAGAATTCACATGAAATTCCGAAAAAAGTTGAAGATTTCAAGAAATTACATTAAAATCTGAGGAAACTTTGAAGATTTGAAGAAATTACATAAAAATCTGAGGAAATTCTGAAGATTTGAAGAAATTACATAAAAAACTGAGGAAATTTTGAAGATTTTAAGAAATTACATAAGAATCTAAAGAAATTTTCAAGATTTCTGAAGAAATTACATAAAAATCTGAGGAAATTTTGAAGATTTGAAGAAATTTCATAAAAATCTGAGGAAATTTTAAAGATTAGAAGAAATTACATAAAAATCTGAGAAAAATTTGGAGATTTTCAGAAATTACATGAAAATCTGAAGAAATGTTGACGATTCGAAGAAATTCCAAAAAAAAACTGAAGAAATTTTGAAGATTTCTGAAGAAATAACATCAAAATCTGAGGAAATTTTGAAGATTTGCAGAAATTACATAAAAATATGAGGAAATTTTGAAGATTTGAAGTAATTGATAATGTCAGGAAATTTTAAAAATTTGAAGAAATAAAAAATCCGAGGAAAGGGCATAGCCGGATAAGCATGCTGAATCTGCCTCCACGGCGTTTTCTATCGACACTTTGGGAATCGTTTCGGTACTAAATAAAACTAATTCACCCCAAATTTCAGCTCTCAATTTTCAGCAGTTTTCGAGATTTTCACAAAAAACGCTTTTTTCGTTTTTTTTTTTTTCAATAGTAAAAATAAAAATTATCGAATGACGATTTTTTTCCAACTACTTGAGAGTAAGAGACATACAGAAATAATTTTGATATGATTCCCAAAATCAAAACCAATTTTTAAAAAAATGAATAAAACTAAAATAATTTTTTTAACTACGTTTTGTAAAACATGCAATCACCAAATTTTAACAGAAAACTTCTTTTATACTCCTCTATACTCAGGAATTTTTTTAATTTTTTTGAGTTGGTGCAACATTATGAAAATAATTGAAAACTATTTTTTTTGTTTGTTTAAGAGATACCACTGTAAGCGCTTAAACATTTTTTTTTTACAATTTTTTCGGGCGGAAAAAAAGCAATGAAAAAGCGAAACTTAGGGCAATAAATGAGCATATATTTAAATATATTATATAAAAATTGCATAGGAAAATATTACAAAATGGTGACACTGCACACTGAGAAAAACGAATGTTTGAAATGAACAAAATCTGCAGTCAAATACGTTCAACTAGATATTTAATTAGTACAATTCAACATTTTTTTGCCTGAATAATAGTTTAGTCAACCGAAGCGCAGAATTGTTCAAAAAATTAGTTATTTAGTTAGACCAAATAAATATCTAGTTCACGGCTTCAGCGATTTTCGATCTTTCTATTTAAAAATTTAATTAAGACTTTGAAATAAAATTTCGAAGTGAACCACGTCGGAGATTTTTAATAAGTTAATTTAAACAATATTTATTAACAAATAATTGTCCGTATTTGGTGAAAATTGAACAACTTTAATCAGATACTTGACAATTACACAAAAATAAATATTTCTAAAATCTGCTACGTGGTTCACTTTGAAATGTTATTTCAAAGTTGTAATTAAATTTTCAAATAGAAAAATTAAAAATTGTTGGATTTACGCCGCGTGACGTTTGATTCAATCTTCTACTTTCCCTCTGTTACTATTATTTTTCGCCTGTTTTATCATGATTATTATCTGCACGATTGTATCATTTTGTTCTCAACATTTGCCTAAGGTTTGCCATGGCATAAATAAATATCAATATCAATGTCAATATATCTATTGTTGAAGGTACATTAAAAACCGCGTTTTTAAATAAAATTTTTCTTTTAAACTCTCGACGAAGGGGGTGACACAGACCGCTAGAATCGAAACGCGAAGTGTCCATCTTTTTTGTCGCCAAAATTCGTCACTCGTGAAGCTAATAGTCTTCGCTCGCAGTATAAGGCATGTCTATACAGGGTGCCTTAAATCGTGACATAATATCGAGTAGAAAAGTCTTTCACCATTTTTTGATATTTTGAAACCCTGAATTGTTATTAATTAATGAAATCAATCGAATCAAACGGCACGCGGCAAAACTCACACAGTTTTGAATTTTTCTATTTAAAATTTTAACTACAAGTTTGGAATAACATTTCAAAGTGAACCACGTCGGACATTTGAGAAATATTGATCTTTGAGTAATTGGCAATTATCTGATTGAAGTTGTCCAATTTTCACCAACTAAGGACCATTGTTTGTTAATAAATATTGTTCAAATTAACTTATCGGGGGCGAATATTTTGAAGATTTGAAGAAATTACCCAAAATCTGAGGAGATTTTAAAGATTTGGAAAAATTACATTAAAATCTGAGGAAATTTTGAAGATTTGAAGGAATTACATAAAAATCTGAGGAAATTTTGAAGATTAGAAGAAATTACATAAAAATCAGAGGAAATTCTGAAGATTTAAAGAAATTACATGAAAATCTGAGGAAATGTTGAAGATTTGAAGAAATTACATTAAACACTGAAGAATTTTGAAGATTTTTGAAGAAATTACATTAAAATCTGAGGAAATTTTGAAGATTCGAAGAAATTGCATACAAATTTGAGGATATTTTCAGAATTTGAAGAAATTACATAAAAATCGGAGAAAATTTTGAATATTTAAAGAAATTACATGAAAATAAAAGGAAATTTTCAAGATTTGAAAAAATTAAATAAAAATCTGAGAAAATATTGAAGATTTGAAGAAATTACATAAAAATCTGAGGAAATTTTGACGATTTGAAGAAATTACATAAAAATCGGAGGAAATTTCGAATATTCAAAGAAATTACATGAAAATCAGAGAGAATTTTGAAGATTTGAAGAAATTACCTAAAAATTTAAGAAATTAAAAATCTGAGGCAATTTTAAAGATTTGTAGAAATTAAAAATCTGAGTAACTTCTGAAGATTTGAAGAAATTGCATACAAATCTGAGGAAACTTTGAAGATTTGAATAAATTACATAAAAATTAGCGGAAATTTCGAAGATTTGAAGAAATTACATAAAAATCTAGGAAATTTTGACGATGTGAAGGAATTACATAAAAATTGGAGGAAATTTAGAAAATTTGAAGTAATTACCCAAAAATCTGAGGAAATTTTGAAGAAACTACATAAAAATTTGAGGAAATTTTGAAGATTAGAAGCAATTACATAAGATCTGAGGAAATTCTGAAGATTTGTAGAAATTACATAAAAATCTGAGGAAATATTGGAGATTTGAAGAAATCACATAAAAATCTGAAGAAATGTTGAAGATTTCTGAAGAAATTACATAAAAATCGGAGGAAATTTTGATTATTTAAAGAAATTACATGAAAATCAAAGGAAATTTTAAAGATTTGAAGAAATTAAATAAAAATCTGAGAAAATATTGAACATTCGAAGAAATGACATAAGAATTTAAGAAAATTCTGAAGATTGATGATTATCACATCTTTTGACACATATCTTTCTTTATCTTATTATCACACTTTTTTGGGATACATTTTTTTTTTCTTTGAAATGCCATTTTTTTCATTGCATCTATTAATGTGTCAAGGCATAATGTGTTAACAAATAGAGTACCAAACATTAGTCTTGTACATTGAGTATTAAGAAAAAAACTGAAAATATTTTGAAGAAATTTGAGGAATTGTTGCAAATGAAATTGAGCATTTTTGTTTTATGTAATTTTCACATAACCTTAAATTCACTATAATGTTTTTTAACACTAGATATCTGAAAAGCTGGCGTGCGCGAAGCGCGCGTGTGAGCTAGTATTACTAAAAGACACGACAACTTTTTGAACACTTGCAAGCGACGGTCGTCCAAAAAAAATGAGCTTTCCATTGATACCATTTTTATTTTTTTCCGCCTACGTGATACTGAGATATCAAGATATTGGGCGAATTAATCCGAATATTCAGCATCGGAAAAATTCTTCAAGTCTGACGTCACGTCACGTTCCTTAAGCACGGGCTCTATATCTATAAGCATGAAAGTCACACGGTTTTACACGAGGACTAGTAGGGTAGTGTGAGAATTTGTGAGTGGGTGCGTAGACTGCGCGCGCCGCTCGGCCTCGCGGTGTGATACAATGGAGAGGGGGTTGTATGTGGTAGTGGGAATGTGAGAGTGTGTGAGATTAACATCGCGCTCTCTCACGAGATAGAGAGGGATATGTATATATGTATATATATATATATTGTGACGTGACTTTTCTTAACGCATAAAAAGCCGACTCTTCGGGTCACAAAACAGCTCACGAGATCACTCAAGGATTGGGCGCCAGCTATCGCAATAAATTACGATAGCAAATTTATATTTCCTTGAGTTCTCTCGTGAGTTCAACAATTTCGCCTGGCTAGCTGCCCTTGAGGATGGTAGAGGGGCGCGGTTAGGGATCGTTGGAAATTCTACAATAAATACTCTTTGCAGCAAGTTCGGGAAACACAACACTTACTTTTATTTATTTAATTTATCGTTATTTCGGCTCGCAGAAGGCGAGACGAAATCAAAATGCAAAAAAAAAAATCAAAATTCCCGTTTTCAACACAGAATCCTTATTCACTATTAACAAGCTTTTTCCATTCGCTGCTATACAATTTAAATGTTCAATGGCAATAACCTTGGGATCTCGTTCTCGCTTTCTTTAATACTCGAATAATTAATTCCTCTCGGCCTCGTGGCAATATCGCGCCCCAATCTCAAAATGGCCGATATCTTAACGGTTTTCTCCGTTTCCACACTCTCATACAAAATGGCCGCTGTCTTACGATAGCTCTCGATTTTACTCCGGCCGAGAGTTCTGAACAAATTACGCTAATTAACCTATGGACTCTCGCTTCCGCACGAATAGATATTGAATCCCTCTCGGCGATTCTATTAATTTAACACGCGAACGGTAACTCGCGAATGATTTTACTCGCGGACAAGACTCTAATTTGGCCGCGCGCGTTAACTCGTCGTCGAGACAATATTGCTTCGTTTTGGAACTCTTTTACTCCCGAAAATGCCTCTACTCGCGATTTTCCTCAATTCCACAACCAAAACGAGCAAAACGACGTTCTTACCGGTTTGTTTTCAGCAGAATGGTCCCGTAATGCAGCGGGAACCCAATCTTTGATATATTCGGCAGACGCGCTTCTCTTGCTCGGTACTCGATAACGGCGCGATTCCAACGTCCTTCCCCGTTCGGTACGGCGGCTTAAGTCCTCGAGAAAACTTTCGTGATCGCCCTCGTAAGCTCCGATTTCTACCCCCACCCTTATGCGATTCGAGTCGAATGTTAGCGCGACTTGGTAATCGATTGCGCGATTGATTCGAGGCGGCGGATAGATCGATGGAGTGAGCGATAGAACGAGAGCGCGATCGATTCTCTCTCCCAAATTACGGACGAAAGACGATAATAATAATATTTCTCCCAAGCTGTGCGATACGACGCACGACCACGCGACGACGTAGAATTTGGCGCTCTCTCAGCGATGATGCCGAGAGCGACAACGATGGATGATGTTGGTGGCTCTCGTCGATGATGACGTTATGGCTCACGTACGTGGGCTACGTTGCTCATGGTGTTAGTGGCGAGAGCATCGAATATTGCTCTCGCTGGCCCTTCTCGTTCTCGGTTGAACTGTTGCGCAGACGATGGTGTTCTCGATGCTGTCATCGTGTCGGTAACGGCGGGGACCGCCGTTTTGCTCAAGAGAATTTTTCGGAAATACAAACATGAATTAAAATCTAACGACAAATTTACAGTTTGGCCCTGTTGGTTGCGTTCGAGAGGGACTCAGCCGTGGAGCGAGGTTGTTCCACGTACGTTATCGAGTCATTTGTGACTCGCAAAAATACGACGTCACAATATATATATATATATATATATATATATATATATGCATACGTATATATCATAATTAAATCACAGAAAATTTATATATATATATACACATACATATATATTAAAATAATTTATTTCAAGCGTATAACAGCTGTCTTGTCCGTTATGATGCTACTTCGGCCATTCTGAGGTAGAGGCGCAGAGGCTGCTCAATAGTGCCGCGTGCACGCTCGGCTACCGCACGATGCGAAAAAAATCATAACGGACAAGACGCACGTTTTCCGCAGGTAACTCTTGTAAATTTCGAAAGCTTATACATTAAACTAAAGGCCGAGACTAGGAGCTTTGCAAAATGTGACAAAATATATAACTTTTCGGACCGTTGAAAATATAAGTTTTCAAAATTATCCAATTTTATTTATGCCGAAGGCTATACTACATTTCAATCATTTATACATAAAGTTTAGATTCAACCGATGTAAAAATATGTTCTACATACCTCCAGAAGTCGTATCCATGTTGCAGAATTGAAATTAAACCCGTCACTTTAAAGTTATGGGTTTTTGAAGTCAGCGTTATTTTCGTCTGTTCAGCGCGTGACACGTACACTCTTCACGAACACTAACTGCCAACTGACGCTGCGGCGCAGGTATACACTTAAAGGGCTTTCCCTTCCACAATAGAATGCAGTTACTAGTCATCTACCTGAATGACTACTCAACTGACCTTATTTCGAAAATTTATTTTTTGGGGTTTTGGCCAGGTTTTTGGGCTTTTCTCCTACAGCGCGCTGTAAGCGCCTAACATTTTTTTTTGTTACAATTTTTTCGGGCGGAAAAAAAGGCGATGAAAAAGCAAAACTTGAGCTAATTATTGAGCATATATTTAAATACATTATATAAAAATTGCATAGGAAAATATTACAAAATGGTGACACTGCACACTGAGAAAAAAGAATGTTTGAATGAACAAAATCTGCGGTCAAATACGTTTAACTAGATATTTAATTAATACAATTCAACGTTTTTTTGCCTGAATAATATTTCAGTCAACCGAAGCGAAGAATCGTTCAAAAAACTAATTGTTTAGTTAGACCAAATAAATATCTAGTTGAACGTATTTGACTGCAGATTTTGTTCATTCAAACATTTTTTTTCTCAGTGCAGCAATTCTCTCGCCGCATGTCGAATCAAACGGCACGTGGCATAGCTTTAACAATTGTCAATCTTTCTATTTAAAAATTTAATCAAGACTTTGAAATAAAATTTCGAAGTGAACCACGTCGGAGATTTTTGAACAGTTAATTTAAACAATATTTATTAACAAATAATTGTCCTTATTTGGTGAAAATTGGACAACTTTAATCAGATACTTGCCAATTACACAAAACACAATACTTCTAAAATGTGCTACGTAGTTCACTTTGAAATGTTATTTCAAAGTTGTAGTTAAATTTTTAAATAGAAAAATTAAAAATTGTTGGATTTAGGCCGCGTGACGCTTGATTCAATATTCTACTTTCCCTTTGTTACTATTATTTTTCGCCTGTTTCATCATGATTATTATCTACACGATTGTATCATTTTATTCTTAACATTTGCCTAAGGTTTTCCATGGCATAAATAAATATCAATATCAATGTCAGTATATCTATTGTTGAAAGTACTTTGACAACCGCGTTTTAAGATAAAAATTTTCTTTTAAACTCTCGACGAAGGGGGTGACATAGACCACTAGATTCGAAACGCGAAGTGTCCATCTTTTTGTCGCCAAAATTCGTCACTCATGGCGCTAATGGTCTTCTGCTCGCAGTGAGGCGAGTCTTTACAGGGTGTCCTACGAATGAAGGGCAATACTGTGAGGGTAGATTCGTGACATAATTTCGAGTAGAAAAGTCCTTTACCATTTTTTGATATTTTGAAACCCTGGATTGTTAATAATTAATTAAATCAATCGAATCACACGGCACGCGGCATAACTCACGAAGTTTTGAATTTTTTCGTTCAAAAATTTAACTACAACTTTGGAATAACATTTCAAAGTGAACCACGTCAGAAATTTTAGCAATATTGATCTTTGAGTAATGGGTAAGTATCTGATCAAAGTTGTCCGATTTTCACCAAATAAGGACAATTGCTTGTTAATAAATATTGTTTAAATTAACTTATCGAAAATCCCTGACGCAGTTCACTTCAAAATTTTGTTTCAAAGTCTCGATTAAATTTTCAAATAGAAAGATTGAAAATTGTTGAAGTTATGCCGCGTGCCGTTTGATTCGACATGCCACGAGAGAATTGCTGCAGTGTCATCATTTTGTAATATTTTCCTATGCAATTTTTATATGATATATATAAATATATGCTCAATAATTACCCCAAGTTTTTCTTTTTCATCACCTTTTTTTCGCCCAAAAAAATTGTAAAAACAAAAAAATTTTAGGTGCTTACAGTGGTGTTGTCTCTTAAACCGAAAAAAAAACAGTTTTTAATTTTTTCCATAATGTCGCACCAAGTTAAAAAAATTGAAAAAATTCCTAAGTATAGAGGAGTATAAAAGACGTTTCCTGTTGAAATTTGGTAATTGCATGTCTTAAAAACCGTAGTTTAAAAAATTATTGTAGTTTTATTTATTTTTTTTAAAATTGGTTTTAACTTTGGGAACCATATCAAAAATATTTGTGTATGTCTCTTACTCTCACGTATTTGGAAAAAAATCGTCATTCGTTAATTTTCATTCTTACTATTGAAAAAAAAATAAAAACGAAAAAAGCGTTCTTTGTAAATATCTCGAAAACTGCTGAAAATTGAGAGCTGAAATTTAGGGTGAATTAGTTTTATTAGGTACCAAAATGATTCCCAAAGTGTCGATAGAAAACGCCGTGGGGGCAGATTCGGCATGCTTATCCGGCTATGCCCTTTTTGGCGAAAAATTAATTTTTTTTTTTTTAAACCGAACCTCTTGAGCGATTTTTCCCAAATTCAATTCGAACTATCTTTATTATGAAGTGTATCTGCACATCAAATTTCAGGGTGGTAACTGCAAAATTACGAAAGTTAGACGACTAACAAATAATTAACAGAAAATATAAAATCCAGCTAAATAGACAATTATTTTGCAATTTCAAAAAAATTTCTACTGGAAACAGGTACATACGTAGTCTACTTGTGTACCAAATTTGAAGTGGATCGTCCAAAGCGTTCTCCAGATACATTCATTCTAAGGAACCTGCGCACACACACACATACGTCCGGACATTTTTTCAAAATGTGATTTCTCGACGTTTTGGGATATTTTGAACATGCTGACATCAAAATTGCGAAATTTTTTTTTTCGCGAAAACAAAGCTTCCTTTACGAGGAAGCAAAATTAACAATGAAAAGAATAGCAATTGAAAAATAATAATGAAAACAGTTGAAATAACAATTTAAAAAAAATACAACTAAACCCGATTTCTAAAAAAATAATAATAATTTCGAAGATTAACAATTAAAAAAATCACAACCCAAACAATTTTAACAATTTTTTGTTAGCAATACAATCAAATGATGTTAGTTCAATGTATAATTTCAATATGGTTATGGTTAAAGTTAGGAATATAATTAAGTTTCGTTAGATCAATATATAATGATAATAGTAACGGAACAATCTGGGGTCTGCCACGATCTCAGCACTCCGCCCGAGATCCGGTGGGTGGCGTCGTTTGGCGCGCGGTCTCGCGCTAGCGAGAGAGCCATCGAGCACCGATAAAGGTCCGGTGTATTACCAGCATCGGGGTCTTCAATTAACATTAAATTGTTGGAGCATTACCTGCGCTATGTGGTCGCGCAGTCCCGTGGACTGAAGACTACATATTTCAATTAGAATAAGTTAAGCTTTTGCTTGAGGGAGTCGTCTAGTGTGGAACCTGTTTTTAAATGTTTTTTTTCGGGTTTTTTTTTTTTTGAGAAACCATTAAAATAAAATAATTTATCAATTGTGTACCATTTTTATTAACATTTGAACAAACTTTGTGAATTTTTTGAAGTGAATGTATTAAATATAATCGGAGATACACCGCCCAACAGGAACACATATAAAAAAAAGGTGCTCCACTGTCGACGTGTGTCGACGATCGTACCGTACTGTCTTGTAGATGTCTGTGGGAGGTACTAGTAGGACATTGGTCTACTGGAGATTAATATAGGATGTCTTGAGAATATCCTATCGTAACCGTGTTTTGACGATCCCAGCGTATTCTCTTAGAGATATCTCTGGGAGGTACCAGTAAGACATTGTTCTACGCGAGATTAATATGGGTTGTCTTGAGGATATCCTGCCGTAACCATGTGTAGACGATCCCAGCGGGCTCTCTTAGAGATGTATGTAGGAGGTCAGCCTATGCGCGGTGTTAGTTTCAGACTCGCCGCGAAATGGCAAACGCTCTCACATACGGATCGTGCAAATAGAATGCTTATAAAGCGGAGCGTGAACACGGACATTTGACACCAAAAGGAGTCAGACCTCAAAAGCCATATTACAAGGAGTACTTGCTATCTCCCTCCGTACTGTACACATTTTATTGAAATTTAATTAATTAATTGAAATTAATCAACATTAAATCGAAATAAAAATAATTATCCACTGCTGTGTTGGCAGTCCAATAGACGTCCCGAAAACATCTCTAAGACATCCTGGGACGGCAGTGGGACCATCTTATTGTGGTAATCACTGCGGACATTTTAGAGCCCATGGGAATCCCATGGGACCATCCCATTACCATCACAGGATAACTGGCGCGATGTCCGAAAGACGTACTTGGGACGTATTATTGTTGTGTGGGCAGGATGGCGATATTTTTTTGAAATGTTTTTCATAGTTATTTCAAAACTCACATAATTAACTGATTTCGTCGATTTTCGACTGACGTGAGGCGTCATATCTGACCGCACCAACTGCTAAACATTTCGTAGACTCGCAAAGTGTGAAGTCAGGCACGGATTTTTCTGACCGACCAATCACAGTACGGATAAAATGCGGACAATGGATATTTTGATTCTATCAACTTTTTACTACAGGGATTCTTTGTAAACTGAATTTGTATCGTTATTCACCAGGAAATAATGAAATAGTAGAAGATAAACAAGCACGCTTCGCGTACTCGTTGGGGGGCTTCGCCCCCTAAACCCCCCCGCGCTTCGCGCGCTGTTGTCGTCGCGCTTCGCGCTCCGTATGTTTGATCATTTTCTTGATTTATTCCGTTGTGATCGAATATATTTTGAATGTTGGTTAACATGTCCCTTGGGGACGTTTTAATAGGCATTCACACCGTAATTCAAACTCTTTGATTAATTGTGAACATCGATTAATTATTCTGATAAATTATATTAATCGTTATTAATGACAGATTTGAATATAATCAAAATATTATTCGATATGAAAGTACAGTGTAGGCTCCCACAACTGAATCTCCCATGACTTGACCGCGCTCATAACTTAGCAACACGCTTCCATAACTTGACGAACCCGATCACGCTGTCTCTCCACTCCAAATTTACACATGGCAACATAACCTCAACTGTCAAATTTTGCTTGTCCATTACGTACGACAATTAAGTGTTACTATTAGTCGTTTTCTTGAAGAAACGGGAATTTTTATTTTCCAGAAAGAACAAAATTTCTATTTTTAGTAGAACATTCGTATGTATACACTATACATGTATATGAGTCATTCCATGTCAATTCAACGACGTTTTGTCGGTAGATCCTCTTTGATTTTTTATTATTGTTTAATATGTGTCCATGTACATTTTTAGCTCTCTATCTTAAACCATACCGAAGTTATTGATTTTTGGAAAAATGTTCTTAAAACCCTGACTGCTTCTCTACCCACGTTTTGGATAATCTACCCATGTAGGTTGGAAATAGAAAAATTCCAACCCACGAACGCTAGGCAGTTCAAATAACTTCTGATATTAAAAAAAATTTTGTTCGACTTTTTTTCTCGTAATTTTGATCTTTTTCCTTCTATGACTAGAATAGTTGATTTCAATGATGTTAAAATAAATAATTTTACTTCTCTCACATATTTCCTTTGTAAATTATAATAATTAACAATTGGAATTACATTTCAAGTACGTTTTGCACTTTATTCAATTTCTTTAGATAAAAATTGTAAATCTTAATGTCAATAGAATTTACAACGGAACTATTGTAGTCATAGAAGGAAAAAAGATCAACATTACGAAGAAAAAAAATCGATTTTTTTTTAATAAGAAGTTATTTGAATCCCATTTTCAGTAAAATATTGAAAATTTTGTTTGTTTACGTAGAATTTTATATATTTTTTTTAATCGAAGAGGTCCCATAGAAAGAAAATCCATTTTTTTAGCTTAAAACAGCCAAAAAGACATTAACATTTTTTTTCCATATTTCTGTCGATAATTGTAATGGCGACAATTAAGTAGATTTGATCATGTGTGTGGCGCGGTGCGTGGCAGTGAGGGTGGCTCCCGACGGCGCGTACTTTGCTTATCGCGTAACTTGCGCTATTAATCGGCAAACCGTAATTCCGTTCTATTATAGACCGGAAAGCTTACAGCGACACATGATTGGCTAACGCAAGTTACGCGATACGTAAAGTACGCGTCGTCGGGAGCCACCCTGAGATAGCACAGGCTGCATTCGTCTTGAACACGGTCGTACATACAGATCTGTAAACTCGGCCAAATTTCGAGGGTGGGGGTACCTGGCTTATCGAAGCACGAGAATAGTTCGTAATTCCGTCGCTACTCGTCTCTGCGATCTTTGCGCTTTCTGGGTATTCTCAAGCTTAACCTCAAAACGTTAGACAGAGATTGAAAAGCTATAGCGCTGTCTCTATCTCACTTCCCCCACCCATCGTCAGCGCGCCAGAGTTTAGATCGCAACGTTCACAGTGACAAATATATGAACTACACGTCTGGCATCAATAAGCAAGGTACCCCCACCACGGGAGTTTCCAGACCTGCATGTACGACCGTGGTCTTGAACGTTTTGAGTGCTGTGGGCGTCATATCCAGTAGCATTTTATATGCCGATGTATGGGTGAATTCTGAGACGGGCGCACTGTGCTTGAGCGCTGCATAATCTGGCGTACCTATTAGTCAAATTGAATTTCGCGCGCCGCAATGCCACGCCCGAAATTCATTTTGACCAATGGGTACGCCAGATTATGCAGCGCTCAAGCGCAGTGTGCCCGTTTCAGAATTCCCCCATACGTGCTGTAAGCGTGTAAATAAAGCCGGAGACACAATGACAAAAATACGAAATAAGGAATAAGATCAGCCATCCGATTGGCGTAGTTTCTCTAAAGTGCGCGGCGATTGGCTGATTCTTATTCCTTATTTCTTATGCTTGTCATTGTGTCTCGGGCTTAAGCGTTCAAGATAATGCAGCCAAAATTTGCTTTCGTTTATTGATGATTTTTATCTGTCATCCCAATCACGGCCGTTTTATTTTTTACTTAAATTAAAATGTTGAAAAATATGACATATGATTTTTCAAAGTGACAGTTTGTGCAATTTGATCGAGTGTAGTGTGGTATATTGTGTGGGGACGTTTTTTTTTCATTGAGAAAATTGTGTATTTCAGGAACATAAGGTTATGTTTCATATAATTTTTTTCTTTGCATAAAAGTAATAATAATATTTGAAAAAAAAATTAAATACATAGAAGTGTACTAATTATCAATCATTATATTTTAAAGAAAAATACCATTTTATATAACTTTTTAACGTTTGGCGAAAACGTTAAAAAATTACAAATGAATAAAACAAAAATATTAAAAATTTGAAATAGTTGAAATGTATTAAAATAAAAGTACATGGTGAAAATTAAAAAAATTCGTTCACGCATCTTCGTGCAATGAGTGAAAACTGAAAAAAAAGTTATTTTCGTTAAAACAAAATGGTTCGAAGAATTGTCAAGTCTCAAGCTCTACAGGACACTTTTTTATGATCCTATAAAGAAAGTCTAGGAGTTACAAAAACATTGGTTCACAGGTTGGGGAGATCTCACTCTGGACGAACAGAAAAATGGCTTTTTTGCTCAAAAATGGCTGTTTTTTTGGGAAATTTCATATTCAACCTTCTGTGAATGCATTGAGTCAAAAAAGGTTTTGAGATTATAGTAAAACAAAACTGTGCTATGAATTTGAACCGGATCCGTTCATGGGTTGCTGAGTTATGAGTGCAGACGGACGGCTCAGGTGACAGAAAATCCAAAATTTTTTGGTTGGTAACATATGTTGGTATAAAGTTTGTATGGTTATTTTTTATAAGAGATAGGTTTTTGGAAGGCAATACTGATAGTCACTCCTTATATATAGAGTGAGTGCCTAGAAATGAAAAATACAATTCAAAAATATAAATGATAAGAACTTCGAGATCACGTGCGAACAAATTTATATAGGTAAAATAATATGAAAAAAAATATGTGTAATCATCTAGGCGTTCAAAACATTTCATACATTTTTTTCGAACATTCTATTAGTCTGTCTGAAACCATTATTTTTATTCTTTACCTGCAACTTCCCCGAATTGGAATATATACTCAATCATACCACTGAGCTTTTCCAAAGCAAAATTCTATGCAATTATTTCAAAATAGGGCAAGCCTTTTTCTGACGTAACAAAATAATATCCTAATTTTGTTTTGGTCTTTTGGCTTGTCGTGAAAACTAGAAAATAACTTCAAATAAAACCTTTAGAAAATGCGTCGTTATGTAAAACTCTCTGAGCTTTTTATTAGAAATATTGCTGATCGGAAATTCGGGAAAGTAAAAATGGAAAACCAAAAATTGCTATTTAACGAAAGCCTGAACGCTGAAATAAAAATAATATTTCACATTTCTCGCAGTTCGTTATCTCTTTGATAAATTTTCTATTAATTCTTACTTAAAATCAACAGAGAGAAGTTTCAGCGGGATAAGAGAAAAAGAATATTTGATGAAGAATAACTGATGTGTAGTTTGAAAATTGTCTATTCAATATCGTGTCTCTTCCCTGACACGTCCATCAGGATATTATATCTCCATGTCCTTCCTCTACTGAACGGTAATTATGTCAACTCTCGTGATATCACTTTCCCGTGAAGCTGTACAGCTTTTTCTTTGGGCTGTACTGTACATGACGATATATTGCGAAGAGTGAGTGAGTGTGTGTGTGTGTGTGTGTGTGTGTGTGTGTGTGTGTGTGTGAGGGAGAGAGAGAGTTACCCAAAGTTAACTCATTACCCAGCACCATGCCACGCGCGGCATCAGGCGGTAGTAGTACGGTACTGTATCACCGCATTACTGTATTACGGCATGCACTGTATTATGACATTTTCAGAATTGCTCAACAAGTAAATGGTTATCTTGCAACTTTCACGTCACTTACGGCGTCTAAACTTCAGCTTTCTTAATATAACTGAATCGTAAAGATTAGTGATATATACGGATGTGTCCTGGAAAAATTATGTGCATATTCATTTTTTAACAAAACTCGGGCATTTTATTTATTGCATCTTCGAATAGTAGTGAGAACGGGTCATATATGATATCGAGAGACGCGGAAGCGTCTTGAAACAAGTACATTTACCGGCAAATTCACGGACCTCGAGACGCGCCAAGTCTCTTATATACCAAGCAACGTGAAATAGCCACATATTTGAGTTTTCGTTAATTATATCTTATGATTTATCTAGTGTTAGAGACGTTAATCATATCTTATGATTTATCTAGTGTTAGAGACGTTAATCATGCTCATTAGAAAGATTTTTTTTCTGCTCTCGACTGGAACCAATACAAAGTCTGTAGCTATTGGCATAAAGATGATATCCGCTTTTATTTCTTCGTTTGCGGCCACATCTGCTTTGAGGTGTTCTTCTTTGATGATTTTTTCGCACTATTCCGTCCGCTACGCACATCACGCGTAGCGTAGCAGAATGACATGGCTGCGTTCGCTTAGACGCTTACAGCTGTTGTACCCCAGATACCTCGATTTCGGAATATTACGAATATACCAAATCGCGATACACGCGTGTCCCAGATTTAGCAATTGTTGTCATTTCATCATAATACACGCGCGTTCGAATCTGAGCAGGTGCAATTATGCAGGTCAGCAATTACGCAAGCGACGCATCATCGGCCTCTCGGCCAACCACTAAATACGAAAATCTCGTATTTCATGTTATCTTAACCGAATTACGAATATAAATACTAATATCTTGTAATAAGAAATTGTTGTTAAATCAATAATATGATAATAAAGAAATGCTGACACGATTGCGCTCTTTCGCGTATATAACGGACTTGAGAGCAGACACAAGACAGTTCCGACGCAAAGTATCAACCTGCACGACTGGTCCGACGAGGCGAGCGCAACGCGCCTCTATTAATTATTACCACTTGTATTTTCTATTTCTACGATAAATAAACCATTCTTTTATACGACTACCTTCGGTTCGGCTCATTTGGGTTCTAACTCTTAATCTGGTAAGATTCCGATCAAAATAACGGAGTAATCTCAAACTCTCGCCATTCAGAGTAGCTAACTGAATTTCGGCGATACAACACAGTGCACTTGAGTCAGTTTGACGAATAATAAGAAAAAAGTCATGATTATTTTCCAACTAATCGATCATTCGTTTCAAATAATAACTAATGATTCGAATAAAAGTGACCAAGATTTATTAGATATAGATGGAGAATGTGAAGCTAAAAAGGATTTTAATATTCTGGGAACAGAAAATGTTTTGTGCCAAGAGTCCAAAATTATGTTAAAGAGGTTATACCTAATTGTACGGACAACTGACAACGAATTCCAATCGATGGAAGATTTTGTATCCAGAATCTCATTCGTGATGTTAATAGTTGAAGAAAAAAAGTAGTCAACCTCAATATCAATATTACTTTGATCGTTATGCAATTAATGAAGAATTTGGTTCATTGTGTAATGGATAATAGCATTTTGTTCACTACGCAGTGGACAAAATTCTATCCATAATGAGGCTTATGATTTTTTGAAGTGAATACTTCTTATGCGACAAGAGCCAGACAGTGTCTGTCAGATATTCCTGTTAAACGACTGTGTTAAACGTGAATGTCCGGGACAAGAGAATGAAGGAATACAATAAGAGAGAGAAAGAGCGATGTGTGAGCGAGAGAGAGCAATAGGCCCAGTGGCTGCACACTCTCGCCTTTTTTTGAAGGTCTTATCTCAGTTACCAGTGCCCATGCTAGGCGGCGCTGATGCCACGAGAAAGATAGATCACCCCTTCCACTGGTGGCACATGCGCACAACTCCGATACAGCCGAGAAGCACGTGAGGGAAACCGAGCCGGTGGGTGAACGCCGGTTGTATCGATCTCGAATCTTGGTGCACTTCGGGTACATCTTGGTGGAAGTGAAATAGCAATACTCGCTCTCTCGCTTTCACTCGCTTCTATTCACTCACACACCTATAGCGCATTCACACGCTTTATTTTCACAGGCGCTTCATTCACAGAGCGACTTGCCGTGATTTTAAAAAGTCTGCAGCATTTTTCATAAATGATGTATACCTGTAAAAAATGTTTTGAAATTTAATATTCAAATTTCATATTCTTTTGCATATTAAATTTCAGAACCAAAATACAAAATCAAAATTAATAGACGTCGATTGGATAATTAACAATATAATTTCAACTTAAATCCACTATTTGCATATTGAAATTAAATAAGAAAACGTTGAAAAATAAAATTTATATCGAAATATTACTTCATTTATTGAAATATTACTGCATAATTTATAGATACAATTTATTGATACTATTTCATATACTGCATTAGAGCAAGTCCACCAAATATAGACGTCGGATCGAGCCTCACCCCCTCAGATCTTTTCGCATTTTTTTGAGCTGAACGTTCACATTGAAAAACGGAATCCCAAATTTTCTTAGATTTTTTCCCCTCTAACTTTCGCAGTTATTGTGTGGGGTATTTCGTCTAGTTTTGTTTTAAGTTTTTCATTTTGCTACCTTCCACCACAATAAAAAAATGTTTGATAAATAGATTTTTTGTGTGCAAAAGTCTCAGCTTTTCAAAAAAAATATTGTTTTTTCGATAATGCTTGTGAAAAGCTGCCAAAATTGATTTTTAAATCTGAAGAGCTGTTTTTTGGCAATTGACCAAATTTTGACATTTTTTTCGAAAAGCTGAAAAAATTTGACATAACATATGCCATTTTCAAAATGAGATCTAGATATCAAGAGTCGCGGCAGCGACTCGACGCCAAGTATTAAAAAAACTGAGAGTCTCAGTCAAGACGCCGCGCACTCTTATATACGCGAATATGCCTCAATCCACGCCGCTTTTACACTTCAATTTGATATTACTAAAAAACGAGACAACTTTTTTAACATTTACGAATATCCTATTGTTAAAAAAAAAATTAGCTTTCCATTGATACCATTATTTTTTTTTCCGCCCACGCGATGCTGAGATATCATAATATTGGGCGAATTTTCCTCGAATGATATAATCGTGAAAAGTGATTTAACAATTCGCATTACCTCATTGGTCAGATTTCTGTAACGCTTATACACGGGATGTATATCTATAGCTATGACTATGATATCTATAGCACAAAAATCATATTGCGGCCGACGACGTCATGTATTTTTCGGCCGATGACGTCATGTGTATTATATCTACTATGAGCGTCATGCACGGCGAATATATATTTTATCTATATTTTTACATAAAAGAGTGTGTGTGTGTAATCGTGTGCGAGTGTGTGCAAGCGCGTGCAAGTGTGTGAGAGTATTTATACGATGTATGTAAGGGTGGTCGTTATTTCAGGGTTCAACTTACATTTACGTGGTCATTTGAGAATCGATGCTTTAAATATTTTTTATATACATATTTATTATTAAGATACACATTAGGGTGGTCGTTATTTCCATTCTGAATTTATATTAGGGTGGTCATTCGAGATACGAATTTTCTTTATTATTTATATATATATGTATTTATAAGATGTATATAAGAGTGGTCGTTATTTCAGGGCTCAGTTAATATTAGGGTGGTCCTTCGAGATTCGATTTCGCTAAATATTTTTATATACGTATATTATGACATATATTAGGGTGGGCGTTATTTCAGGTCTCAATTAATATAAGGGTGGTCTTTAGAAATTCGATTTCTTTGAGCAGTATTTTCTATCTATATAAAGCATATCTATGAATATATAGCTAATAAGTCCAAATCTAACTTGAATTTTAAGCTAAACCAAAATTTTCACTTAAATTTTGGCCTAAATCAAAAGCTAACTTAAATTTTAAGCTTAATCAAAATTTAACTTTTATTTTAGGCTAAACTGAAATCAAACCTAAATTTTAGGCTCAACCAAAATCTAACTTAAATCTTAGGCTAAATTTGTTAGCGCTGTATAAAAAGATTCTGAATGAAGACTTGCGTGAGCCGTTTCGGAATAAGAATGACATAGGAAAAATTATTTGTACGTCTTGTGATTTTCATAACTAACAAATGATTCATGATCAAAGAAATCTACAGACATATCTTTTCCGAGTTATTTTTTGACAAGTCCACTGGTTTAAAAGTTATTCAATGTCAAAGTTCAACTTTTCGTAGATTTGGCCGATTTCATACTGGAACGATTAGTTTTATCGACAAAATGTGAATGAAATTTCATGTGAAATATAAATTAAACTTTCAAGAAATGTTAACCAATAGTTCTCACTATAATAATAATAAAAAATAGAACGCCTTACGAAAATCTTGCAGCAGAATTAAGCTTCAAAATTTTTTTCAACAATTTTTATGTAAAAAAAAATTGTATACAAATTTGCTAATATACTGCGATAAATGTCGTTTTCTTAAGGGGGTCGAGTCAGTTGAGAAGTTGCAGTTGCAAAACTGTAAGATCTTCTGACCTGAAGAGTTTTCTTTTGAGCTGAAAGAAAGCTTAAAGAAAGTAGAAGAATATAACCTATCGGTTATCAAGAGTCACGGCAGAGACGTCGCAAAGTATTAAAAAAACTGATAGTCTCAGTCGAGATGCCGCGCACTCTTATATCAATCCACGCCGCTTTTATACTTCAATTCGATATTACTAAAAAACGAGACAACTTTTTTAACATTTACGAATATCCTATTCTTAAAAAAAAAAATAGCTTTCCATTGATAACATTATTTTTTTTCCGCCCACGCGATGCTGAGATATCATAATATTGGGCGAATTTTTCTCGAATTCTATCATCGTGAAAAGTGATTTAACAATTCGCGTTACCTCATTGGTCAGATTTCTGTAACGCTTATACACGGGATGTATATCTATAGCTATGACTATGATATCTATAGCACAAAAATCATATTGCGGCCGACGACGTCATGTATTTTGCGGCCGATGACGTCATGTATTATATCTATAGCTATGAGCATCATGCACGGCGAATATATATATTATCAATATTTTTAGATAAAAGAGTGTGTGTAATCGTGTGCGAGTGTGTGCAAGCGCGTGCAAGTGTGTGAGAGTATTTATACTATGTATATTAGGGTGGTCGTTATTTCAGGGTTCAACGTACATTTACGTGGTCATTTGAGAATCGATGCTTTAAATATTTTTTACTGCACTCCGTGCGTAAAATGGCACTCTCCGCACTCGTGCAATAAAATTTTGTACGGAACTCCTGCGAGAAACATTTTTCTGACTCGTGTGATCACAGCATTCGCCTTCGGCTCATGCTGCAAACTCACACGAGTCAGAAAAAGTTTCAACGCATTCGTATCGTAATATACTATTATATACATATTTATTATTAAGATATACATTAGGGTGGTCGTTATTTCCATTCTGAATTTATATGAGAGTTAGGATACGAATTTTCTTTATTATTTATATATATATATATATATGGTTTTATAAGATCTATATTAGAGTGGTCGTTATTTCAGAGCTCAATTAATATGAGGGTGGTCTTTCGAGATTCGATTTCTTTAAATAGTATTTTCTATTTATATAAAGCATATCTATGAATATATAGCTAATAAGTCAAAATCTAACTTCAACTTTAAGCTAAACCACAATCTAACTTCAATTTCAGGCTATATTTGTTAACGCTCTATAAAAAAAATCTGAATGAAGATTTGCGTGAGCCGTTTCGGAATAAAAATAACGTGAGAAAAATTATTTTTACGTCATCTGATTGTTATAACTAACAAACGTTTCATCATAAGAGAAATCTACAGGCATATCTTTGTACAGAAGTCAACGCTCTACAAAAAAGGTTTCGAGTTACTTTTTGATAAGTCCACTCGTTTAAAAGTTATTCAATGTCAAAATTCAATTTTTCGATGATTTGGCCGATTTTATAACGGAACGATTAGTTTTATCGATAAAATGTGAATAACATTTCATGTAAAATACAAATTAAACTTTCGAGAAATGTTTAAGAATAGTTTTTACCATAATAATAATAAAAAATAGAACGCCTTTAGAAAGTTGTGCAGTAGAATTTAGCTGATACATTTTTTTAAAATTCTATTCAAAAATAAAATCGAATAATAATTTTCTGTTACACTACAATAAATGTCATTTTCTTAATATAAAAAAGAAATTTTTAAGCAAACTTCTGCTGCACAATTTTCTTAAAGCGTTCCATTTTTTTATTCCTATAGTGAGAGCTATTACAATGACTGGAAAGCTTCATTTATGTTTCACACGAAAGTTTATGCACATTTTGTCGATACAACTAATAGTTCCGGTGTAATAATAAAAAATCGGCCAAATTTACGGAAATATAAATTTTGCCATTGAATAACTTTTGAACAAGTGGACTCATCAAAAAGTAACTCGAAACCTTTTTTGTAGAGCGTTCAATTCTGTACCAATTCTGTCTGTAGATTTCTCTTATGATGAATTGGTTGTTAGTTATAAAAATCAGAAGACGTAAAAATAATTTTTCCCATGTTATTCTTATGGAAAGTAGAAAAATGTGATAAGTCCGATGTTGACATTAACATTAAAAGCCCATATTTTCACACGCCCTTTCTTATACCTAATAAAACTTTCGAGCCTATATGGGAGAAGGAAATTTTTTTTTAGGGCTATGTATATTGTACCATCAACAATTTGGATCATAGGGCTGTGATAGTTACAGGAATTTATTTTTCTTGCTTATTTTTGTCGACAATTGCGAATCTACGGAAAGGTTTTACAAAGCATTGTTTGAGAATATCTGCGTATTAGATTATAATTAAATTTCACACTTTGTTTATAGCGAATATTTCCTCTAATATAAATGGCATCTACTACACTGAGAAAAAAAATAGTTGAATGGACTAAATCTTTAGTCGCATACGCACGACTAAATATTTAGTAGTACGACTCCAATTTTTTTTGTATGAATCATATTTTGGTCAACTGAAGCACAGAATTATTCAAGAAACTAATTATTTAGTTATACCAAACAAATATTTACTCGTGCGTATGCGACGACAAATATAGTACATTCAACAATTTTTTCTCAGTGTATAATTTTAGGCATGCCTATCAATTATAGTTACATTACAAGAGATATCAATCAATTGAAACAATTTAAATTTTTTTGATATACAAAGAATGTACCGAAATAACTGTACTGTATTTCCAACTGCGTATACACAACACGATATGCACTTCCATTTTTTGTTCTTCTGCATTTTCGACGATTTCAACACCAATTTATATAAAATTCATGTTAATAAATTAAATCAGGAAAGATAGTTCAAAACAACTTTCAAAAAGAAGTGGAATCAATCACAAAATACTTCTCAGAAATAAAAAAAAAAGGACGCCAAGTATTAAATCCCAAAAATTCGAAAGAAATCCTAAAAATTTGAAATCTGAAATTAACAAAAAAAAACAAAAAAAAACAAAAATCACATAAGCCAAGCCAAAAACTCCATGAACACGGGGCGCTCAGGAATGAACTAGCGTATATCTACATATATAAGCAAAGCTCTTAATATTAATATTTTGGGATCTCTCATCACGAATTTCCATTTGAATAATACAGGAACAAAAATGTTTAAACTTTGAAATGTCATACCTCGGCTTTAAGTTGGATTTTGCCGAGAAATAAAAGAAAAAGTGAATCTTACTCTAAATTTAACTTTAACCCTGAATAACTTTTGAAGGAATGAGTTTATCGACAAATTACAAGAGATCTTTTTTGTAGAGCGTTCAATTCTCTACAAGACTATGTATCGTTCATTCTGGTAAATTAACTTGAAGCCGAGATATAAAATTTCAAAGTTTAAAATTTCTTTTCCTGTGTTATTCAAATGGGAAATCAAAATATGCGATGTGCCCCCGCTAGATATTTTTATTAAGAGCTCTAATTTTAACAGGCATCTTTTTTCACTTTCCCGCAAGTGTTTAATATGTTACTGTGAAAAACAAAAAATAGTCGCTCTTTTTGAATCAGTCTAATATATATTAGGGATTCTTTCGGCTCGGGCGCTACGCGCCCGAACCTGACTCCTCGATTCTTTTACACGGCGCTGGTGGTGGCGGCGAAATATATATTTGAGGCATTTCATGCGGTTTAGATCGGTCAAAAAGTTGTCCACCCTCAAAGAAATTGAAATTCTGTCAAATACTTTAATTATATGAAAAAAAGTAGTGTACATTATGTCAAAATTTCCTAAGTACCGTTATATTTTGAAAGCATACGATTAAACAGAAAAATGTTTCAGACCAAAAAGTTGCAGTTTTCCATAAACTTTGTGAAATTTTTTTTTCCATTTTTTCGAGTTTAAAAATGACCATTTTCATCAAAAATGAATAATTAAACTTCCGTTACATATAAATATTCCCTTCTTAAATTATAATAATTAACATTAAGAATTACAATTTTATTTTTTCCATTGAATAAAGTGCAAAACGTACTTGAGTTGTAATTCTTAATGTTAATTTTTTATTATTTGTTTGTTAATTATTTATTTCAACATAATTAAAATTAACTAGTGTAGTCATAGAAGGAAAAGAAATCAAAATTACGAAAAACAAAAAGTCGAAAACAATTTTTTTGAATCAGAAGTTATTTGAACCCTATCTTCAGTCAAATCTCAAAAGCTTTGATTTTTACGTAGAATTTTATATTTTTTTTCAACAAAATTAAAAAAAAAAAATTAAGAAACAATGTTTTTTCGATATTTTGTTCCAAAAGTACATTGAAAAAAAAAACCTCCTAACCAAAAAGAATATCTTGGCTATTGAATAAGTTATGGTTATTTTCAGAATATTTTTTTAAAGATCAATAACTCTGGGATAGAGAGCTAAAAATTCACCTGGATACTTATTATTGCATGCATAATAACATATTAAAAAATATAAAAAATCGAAGTGGGTCACCGACAAAACGTCGTTGAATTGATAAGGGAATGCCATATGTCTGTACTCTGTATACCTATATGTATGTATATATATATACATACATATAGGTACATACATACATATCTGTATACCTATATGTATATATATATATATATATATATATATATATATATATGTGTGTGTGTGTGTGTGTGTGTGTGTGTGTGTGTGTGTGTGTGTGTGTGTGTGTATGGGTGTGTGTGTGTGTGTGTGTGTGTGTGTGTGTGTGTGTGTATGGGTGTGTGTGTGTGTGTGTGTGTGTGTGTGCTCTCCGGATAATTATATATAGATATACATATAGCTCTACAGAGTCGGTGAGATCTCCCGTCGTAACTAATTGAGAGTACGGAGAACAAAACTCAGGTAAGGATGAAAACCTCGCCGCTTCTCGTAACGTTTTACTCCTCGAGGAGTAATACTCCCTTGCCTCGTTTGAAGTTCTGCTCCTTGAGGAGTTTCACCCTCTCGAGACTGCAAGTATTAAATCCTCGAAGGAGTAAAACTATTCGATCCTTTTGACTCTCCGTTCTTTTCACGATTTCCTCGTTTGGGAGTTATTGGACCTTTCCATCATTAGGTAGTCGATCCCTTCACGAGCGCGATCCCAGCCCGAGTTTTATTCACCCCTCTCTCGAATGGTTTTCATCCCGCAAGGATTAAATGGTCGGTGAGTTTTGGACTACCTGCTTCCTACGAGTGTGCTCCCTCGAGGAGTAAAAATCGTGATGAGTGGGGATTTTACCTGCTCCTTAACTCGCTCAGGATTCCCTCTCAATCCCTGAACATTATACGATGTAGTTTGCTGATATACGTATATGTCTTTGTCTCACAGGCCTTGAATCGGTAATGAAATTTATAATTAATGAACAATGTGTAAGTAATAGCGTTTAAATTAAGGGACGTATAATAGATGATCATTAGACATCTTTTGCAACATTGTATTCGTCTCAAATACGTACATTAGACGTCACTTTATGGGGTGTCTATAGGTACGTCTAAAAACTATCTAAGGGTACGAATACGAGACGTTTTCAGCACATAGAATCGCTGCCGTTTCGCATTTCCATTAGTGATTTAAGAAATGTCCATGGACTTCCCTGGAATGAAATTTTCATCCAACATATATGATTATTGGACGTCCCCTGGCTGTTAGGTTATGTGCGAAATATATTTACATCTCCAAATTATGTAACGTGGACGTGGAATAAACTTCCGCGTTATCCTTCAATTGACGTAATTTGTACGAATATAAGACGGTCAATCGGCGTACCTATATTGTAGTTGCCCGAAATACTTAAATGTACATACATCAACGGGACGAATGCGCTTTATTGGGCAAAATGCGATGGATCACACATGACGTATATTGTAGTACATGACACGTACTATTTCTTAAGATACAAATATACATCACGAGGTTATCCACGGGATGTCCATAGGTAGACATTCAATAGCTTTTACTTTAGGATAGTAATTGGACATCTATTGCACGTTTTAGGTTCACATCTATATGAAATCCTGTATGGAACATCCGATAGACGTTCAATTGACGTCCTTCAAATATGATTTTCGTTTATGAACCTGGAACGTCGAATAGATGTTCAATTCCTATCCTGAATTAAAAGCTATTGAATGTCTACCTATGGTCACACCATGGATAGCCCTGTTATGTATATTTGTAGCTCAACAAATGGTACGTGTCGTGGATATACAATATACGTCCTGTGTGATCCATCGCGTTTTGTCCAATCAAAAGTATACCATGAATATTCAATGGATGTCCGCATTACGTCCATCGTGGATGTAGACGTGTTAAGGATCTATGGATGATCGATGGATATCCAATGCACACTCGGTTCCGTGTTGGATGGAAACTAATACTTTTTCAATCAGGGATGTGCAGATAGAGGTAATTATTCTCATTTTTTTTATCAACCAATAGATAATTATTGAGAATAGTAAAAATGCCAGTATGATCTTAAAAGTTAGTGTGAGTGCCAAGGTACTCGTGAGAATTGATGTGTAAACATATGAGCTCGTATCAGTTCGGTTTTGGAAAATTGAGATCGAAATAAAATACATACAACTGTGATTGTAGTGTTTCTAAATGTGTTCTCTCGTAGATTGAGTTTTTCGCGTAAAAATTAAATTAGTGGTTCTGCCTCATCTAAAGAGAAGTTGATATTGAAGTCGCCTCCAATTATCATTGGCATTCCATATGGCTAATAAATTTAAAGGGTGTAGCCGTATAAGAATGGTGAATCGGCCCCCAGCGAATTTTGTGTCGCTGATTTTTTCCATAGTTCGTAACCTGAAAAAACAATTTTTTGAAAAGTTACAGCTTTCTACATCGATGCCGAGGGGTCTTCCCGCTAAAAAAGTGTTTTTTTTTTCGATTTTTGCATATTTTAAATTCCAAAGGGCGACCGAAAAATCGTAAAATTTCTGAACAATCAAAAACATGTTGACGTTGATGGATTTTTTTTTCTTTTTTTTTAATGCTAAATTCTATTTTTAATCATCGAATCTTTCTTTAAAAACATTATTTTGTAGCCGAGAGATTTTTCTACTATTATGACAAAAATTGACATGATTTGACTTTTCATTCCCTACATTTCAAAAAAAAAAAAGAAAATTGCAAAATTCGACCTGCAACACATCGAAAAAAAATAAAACCGACCAAATTTCTCATTCTTCATTGGAAATCCATACAAAAATCATTCTTTAGATTCAATGAATGGGTAATCATGGCTAGAGTAGTTATGAGACATAACAAATAGATGTAAACAATCCGATTTTTTTGCTATTATTGCCGCTGAGTATTACAACTAGTCACAGAAGCCGAAAGTTTATTACTCTCACAGAAAGGTTTTTTTCGTAAAATTATAATTCCAGTTTATTCACCCCCACTATCTATATTGCCACATATTAGTCTTCGTCGCTATCCCTGTTGATCATGGCATTGACCTCTTCAACATCGAAAAGTTCTGTTTCCTATTTTCCAGCGATGAGCAACAATTAATTAAACCGAAAGAATGATTTATTTATTGATTCCCAATGAAAAATGAGAAATTTTGTCTTTTTTATTTATTTTTCAATGTGTTGCGGGTCGAATTTTGGGAATTTTTTTCTAAAGTAGGGAATAAGAGTAAAATCATGTCAATATTTGTCATAATAATAGAAAAATTGCTTCGCTACAAAATAACGTTTTTAAACGAAAATTCGATGATTAAAAATGAAGTTTAACATTTAAAAGAAAGAATTGTTTCCCCTCTTAACATTGACATGTTTGTCATTTGACAGAATTTTTAAAGATTTATCGGTCTTCTCTTGGTATTTAAAAAAAGCAAAAATTGAAAAAAAACACGTTCTTTTAGCAGGAAGATCCGTCGGCATTGATATAAAAAGCTGTAATTTTGCACAAAATTGTTTTTTTAAGTTAGGAACTTTGTAAAAAATCGGCACCACAAAATTTGATGGGGGCAGATTCACCATTCTTATCATGCTTTTGGTTGAATCAATTGGTGCTCATGGCTGGAAAATAGGAAAGAGAACTCCTCGATGTTGAAGAGCTCAATGCCATGATCAACAGGGATAGCGATGAAGACTAATGTGTAGCAATATATCTATATTGCTACTATATTGCTGTTCACCCCTATTATCTAGTAGGGTCGAATAACCAAAAATTAGCAATAAAATCGTATTTTTTACATCTATTTATTATGTCTCATAACTACTCCAGCCATGATCACCCATTAATTGAACCTTAAGAATGATTTAGGTATGGATTTCCAATGAAAAATGAGAAATTTTGTCGTTTTTATTTTTTTTCAATGTGTTGCAGGTCGAATTCTGGGAATTTTTTTTCCATGTAGGGAATGAAAAGTCAAATCATGTCCATTTTTGTCATAATAGTAAAAAAATCTTTTGGCGACAAAATAATAATTTCAAAAGAAGATTTGATGATTTAAAATAGAATTCAGCATTTGAAAAAAAGACAAAAAAATTTCATAAACTTTGACAAGTTTTTGATTTTTCACAATTTTTTAAGATTTTTTGGTCACCCCTTGGTATTTAAAATATACAAGAACGAAAAAAAAAACTTTTTTGCAAGAAAACCCCTCTGCATCGATGTAGAAAACTGTAATTTTGCACAAAATTGTTTTTTTAGGTTAGGAGATTGAGAGTCAAAGCGAGCGAGCCGAGTGAAAGGTCGTGGTCGCGGGGCGTGTGTCGCCGAGATACCGAGTAGTCGCGCGAACCTGATAGAAGTGTGGTATAGCTGAGCCGCTTCGTACTCGTATTCCGCCATTTTGTGTGGTACCGCGGAATCGGAGCCCGTGTATGAGACACGACGGAATCGTGTGCTCATACGAGACTCGTTGTAGCATTAACATTGTTGAAGTCGTCGTTTATTGTATTGCGTGTATTTCGTAAAATGTCTATTTGTATATTTATTTATAGACGGCCTTCAGCCATGCTCAACGTAAATTCATCGTGCTTAAAACGGATTAATGAAATACCGGCCTATTTCTTTATTATCTACGCAAGTGTTGTGTGTCAATTATTTGATCCTGACCAAAAATAAGTGTGTCCACGAGAGAGAGAGCATTTTTCGCGAGTGAAAGAAAAACGTTTTAACACTATATTTAAAGATTATTTCAAATTTAATTTTTAGAATTTTTCAAAAGTTGAAGTTGAATAAAATTGCACCGTGTGCAGAGAGCTCAAGCCCGTACCACTGAGATATATACATACTGCAGGTGCAGTGCCTATCAAAATGCGTAAGTGGGAAGTCATTGTGAGATAGACTGCTTTTGAAGAGAGATGGACTGCTTCATGAGGGTAGTCTGTCTTCGTCTATCATTTTGCGCTCTGACTATACAGACAAAGACAGCCTTCCCTCTAAAATGCTATCTCTTTCGCACCCAACTGGCAAGCTATTGAACCCTCCAGTATGTATATATCTCAGTGGCCCGTACCGTCAGCGGTCGTAACACACTCATTGACGCGCTCTCACAAAGACCCTACGGCAGGGTTGGCAACCTCGAGTGATCAAATTATCGCACCAGGGCCGTCAAATTATAGTACATACAAAAAATTATCGTCTTTTTCATTTTTCAGTTAAAACTATTGAAAAAATAGAAAAAAGTCGATTTGGGTTTCGGTTTGGGTTACTCAGTAGAAATGAAACCCAAATAAACTGCAACCTGCTGTGAATGAAACCTCAATATACCCAAATAAACTGCAACCTACCGTGGATGAAACCTCAATAAACCCAAATAAACTGCAACCTGCTGCGGATGAAACCCAAATAAACGCATTATGTTACATAGTACAAGCGTTATGTTACATAGTACACATGGTCAAATTATGTGATATCTACTATCATTATATTACGGTTGCCAACCCTGCCCTACGGTGACGCGCGAGTCGCTGCTCACGCATGCGCGTCGCCGATACCTAAGCTCCCTTCCGTGCATTGATCTCACGCACACTGAACGCACTCACACCGAATCACCTAACGTTGCCTTCATCTTACGCAGGCCGCAGGCCAAATCACCTTACGCTCGAGTCTCAGCTAGCCCCTATCGCCAAGATGTTTACACATCAATAAGAAAAAAATATTTTAAAGTAAAGTTTCCAAGCATGTTTTACAAGATATACAATAATAAGAATAAACTGTGGTAATTAATTTCTTATTTTTATGAATCGCCCTCTGAATTAGCTGCTCGAGTGCGAGACTATTTCCTATGTGACTACCCCATATGAGGGAGCCCGAGACGGCCAAGAATACCCTCTGCACCATAGACATAAAGTATGGACTACGCAATTGCACGCAAGTGCGCGCACCTAATGTAAGATGGAGGGAATTTCGTTGGGTACGTGTATACAAGCGAGACAGAATATTGATGCAACGGCTCATGAGAGCGACACTAGCGCTCCAAGGAGACATGATCGGCGTTACTTAAGCCTCACTCTCCCCATCTGAGCTTGGACCCTCTGTAGGCGATCCGCTCTTGAAGCCACTGTCTAAATGTCCGCCAGATTAGACACAGAGAGAACGAGGTAGCGGCCAATAGCTATCTCTTTCTAACTCGCTCATTGGCTACTGTTAGAAAGAGACAAGACTTGGCCGCCACCAACCGCTATCTCTTTTTCTCGGGTAACGTTCTATGCGTAGTTCATGCTGTATGTCTATATGCTCTACACTCACACTCCCAGCTGATTTTGGACTATCTTGGCGAGTGTGTACATAACAGCTAGCATTACAAAGCTATCATATTGAATATATACCGGCCCCCTCTTCCTCCGCTCCCTAACCACTGCCGTACGGTTCACTGCTAGATATACCTACCCCTTTCCCTCCGATTCACTGCTAGGGTTTATCGTTAAAGAGGAGATGCTGAGGCACTCTTCTTCATTAACAGTTACCCCACCACGTATCCAACTCTTCCCCTCGTGCGGTCTTGAATGTTTCGTGGCTCTTTGAAAATTGTTACCCCGTCTGCAAAAGAAGTTTCACTTTAAAAATGTCTTTACGTTGTGCGTGCAATTCGCGAGGGTCGACAAAAGGCCAAAAAACGGTCAGGTTCATTGTGCATACCGGGTCGAAAAAAAATCATAAAAAATATTTTGAAAAAGGAAAAAAAAGCTGAATTCCTTCCCGTCAAAACTTTTTTTTTTATTCGATTATGTTTTTCTTGACGGAGTTATGCAACTTCTAGTGCATAACTGAGCGGGGATGTATATATCAATGGATAATTGTTGTTACGATGATCAAGACTGTTTACCACAGTATATTTCGTATGTATGGGGCATCGGACAGTTTGAAAAACTTTTTTTTATCAGCTCAATTTTATATTTTCACTGAGAAAAAAAATTGATGAATGAACTAAATCTTTAGTTGCATACGCACGACTAAATGTTTACTGGGCCTAACTAAATAATTAGTTTCTTGAATAATTCTGCGTTTCAGTTGACCAAAATTTGATTCAGGAAACAAACTTTGGGTTTGTACAACTAAATATTTAGTCGTGCGCATGCGACTAAAGATTAAGTTCATTCAACAATTTTTTTTTCTCAGTGTTCGAGTACCTATCAAAAGACCCTCCCTGTTAAATTTTGAGATTTTTTCGATTACCCATTCAAAAGATATTAAATGAACAAAAAACCGCTCTTTTTTTGGTATTTTGGTCATAACTCCTTTAATGATGGTCCAAATTAAATTTTTTTTTTTCAAAACTTTCGTTTTTTTATGGCCTTGTCAGAAAAAAATAAAAATACTTTACGTGTTTTTCAATGAGTTTTTTGAATTTTAAACTTTACATCGCGTTTTTGAAAGTGAGTGTCATTCTTGATTTATTTTTTAAATTTTTCGTTTCAAACATCTATCTATTCAACAATTTGGGGCTATACCAGTGTAACCCATGAAAAATTAGGCGATTTTCGGGAATTTTTTTAAAAAAAAGTACTCGATAGAATGTTTTGAAGTTTTTTGGTCATAATAAGGTTTATTTTCAGCTATATTTTAAGATTTTTTTTTTTACAAAAATATTGAAAAATAACGGAGTTATGTGCTGTCTTCGAAGGTGCAAAAAAAAAAGTTCCCTAACTGCTGACATGATTCTAGCCGAATGAGTAGCTGAAACAAAAAAATTCAAAAAGGTTATTAAAGTTGAAGGTATTTTTTATACAATGACCGACGATTTTTGAAAAATATCAAAAATTAACAAAATGGCGTGGTTCTGAAAAAAGTGTCGTTTTTTGGGGTAAAAAAATAGTCGTTTTTTTAATGCCAAATCGACAATTTCCAACCAATCAAAAAGATCACAGGTCATTGCATAGTAAATATATTCACGAATACTCAGATTCAATTTGAAGTCTATTGGTCAATTTCTTGTTGAGTTATGATGTCAGCAATTTTGAAAAATGTCGTTTCGAGACAAACGCGTTTAAAGTTTCAACTATCGATTTTTGCTAGATACAATCAATTCACCATAAAAATTTCTAATCTGCTATGTCTGGCCCGTACGATACACCTTCTTCTTCCTCGAAAAATGCCTGCTGAGAGGCTAATGCTTGTCTCCGGGCTGTTTGTCCCTCTTTTGAGGACGCCGGGTGACGTATCTATGCCTGCTTGATTCGGCTGTCATCTCTTTGAACTGCATATTCTTCCGCAATAGGGCTGACAACCACGCCCATTACTTCCATCATTTTTTAAATACTATAAAAACCATCATTAAATATTGAAACTGCTAGGAAATTAGCGGGCTCAATCGTTTTCATCCCGCTGTGAAGGTGCTTTGGAGCAAAGTGCCATAGCAACCCATTATAACTTTCGTTGTGGTTTTATGTGTTTCCTCCTTTACATCGCTCTAGCAATTTCCTTGAACTCAAATCAGTATAAATTGGTTTCAAAGCTTCCATCACATCCTTATCAAGCGGTAAATAATCGAGCTGGAGCTTTGATAAGTCCATTCCTTGAGCTTCCGCGCGATGATAGGAACACCAGCTATTCTCACCGACGGGGCAATTTTGATGGTTTGAATTTTTATCTGATGAAGATAAGTGATAAAATGTTGCCCAAATTTTTTTGTACATTTCATCAACATTATCTTGATGCTTGGTAATTGCTAATCCGTAATATTTCTGTAATTTATTGATAACTTGATCAGTCAACTTCTTCGTATTCTTACTCCTTCCTCCTAATCCTTTGGTTTGTTTTTTTAGATTACGGCATCGCGTTCCCATTCTTTTGTTTACGTGCGAGTAGCATTTTAATTCTTACCTATGTTACCTATGTACTGTTGACAATGCGAAAGATTCGAGTAACTACACACTAACTCCGAAACTCCGTCTATAGGCAGGTGGAGCGGTTTATACCTGCGAGCGGTCGCTCTTTAGAACGCTGCCATTCAAAAACTATTCAATATACGACCTTGCCGCTTTCACAGGATATTTTTGAAAGTATAGACTAAGTAGTCGAATAAGCCAAAAAAATCGATTTTTTGAAAGTGTCACACTGGTATAGCCCCTTAAGACTAGACCGATCGTGGGATCTCAATAACTACTGTATATTTTTTATTTTTGAAAACATGATTTTTTTTTTGTATAAATCATTATGAATTCTAATTTTTGTTACTGTATAGTATTTTTTTAATCATTTTGAATTAATTTGGACACTTTTTCATTATCAACAGATTTTCTTAATTAATAATTAATTGATGAGCAAATAACAACCGTTCAAGAATTGTATGAGTGTATGAGTGGGCATTGAATCTAAATAGTCTACCGAATATTGCTCTCAAACGTTCACATGAGAAACATTATTCAGATGCAAAAGAAAGATTTTATTTGCGATAAAATACTGCGAAGTCAATCAAAAATTTCATTCACTTATTCCAATGAGCAACGGAAACGGATTGGCAAAGGAATATTCTAATTCCGGAAATGATCGTATATGTAAGGTTTTCAAAAAAATACGTGAATAAATAAGAACTGTTGTTATTATTATTCAGAAACAGACTTAACGATTAGTTATTAATTTTAAGAACCTGTTGACAATAAAAAAGTGTTAAAATAAATTCTAAGTATTGAAAAAAATACTATAGAGTAATAAAAATTGGGTCGAAATGCATTCTAAATATTGAAAAAAATACTATTTTTTATTTTTTTTTCTATAGCTTTCTGTAGTTTTATTCTATAGCTCTCTACTTTCAAGCTCGGACAACCTCGGCAGTTTTTGTAACTCGGGAACTTTCCCGTTTGGAAAATTCCTAAGAGCCGTTTGCTGGCAAAAATATGTTTCGTTGATCCCGCAATTAAAATATTCAATCTTTTCACCGTTTCTACGTCAAAAAAACTCGAGCTTGCTAAAATTAATATCTGTCCTTTTTCTTTATAACATGTAATTGTGCAAAAGGCTATGAGACGAAATAGCGGTGATACTTCCACTACTTTTCATGGCCGAAAATTTTTGTTTTGTGACACAGAATTTTTGTGGATTTTTTGTGAATTTTTTCCATCAAAGATCAGGTTTGGTCAATTTTTTTTGAGATGCCAGCTGGTCCAAAAAATTTAAGAAAAATTTGGAGTACGTTTTTTGATAGGTTGAATAACATAAAAAATAATAGAACGAATCGCAGGGGGTCAGGGTCAAACACCTCTGAGTTGGTGTGGACTGCCTCATATACTATATAAACTATAACCAATAAGGCGTGTGATATTTTTGACACATAGTGGCGTCGCAAATATGCAAAAAATTGTAAGGAGCGAATATTTGTCGCGGTCGTCGTAATACGTTGTTAGAAATAAATAAAAAGCGATATCTCCCCCATACTAATTGAAAATGGAAAAAATACCGAACGAAACGTATGTTCTAGAAGTTTTCTAAACCGTATATTTGATTAGTTATCGAGAAAATAATTTTTTTAAAAATAAATATACTCCCGTGCATAAGCAATTAAGATGTCGGTAAAGTAGGAGAATGTCCTTATCTGGATTCACTACCGCGACTTTAAATTCCGCAGCCGGAGCAAAAAAAATCTATTTTAATATCCTATTCTTGCACGTAAAATTGAAGTGAATGAACGTGAGAAAATGTATTCGAAGAAGAGTCGTTTGATCATTAGCCACTAATTAGATTTACTTTCAATCGATTTATCATTGGACAAAAATTGCGGGACCGTTTCAATAACGGAAATTAGGAAAATGTCGAAACCACGTTCATTATTTATTATCCAATTATTACTCAAATCTTTCTTTCTCCCAGTCGGAGTGCATTAATTGTTTCTCTCCGATATCCCTGATATTACCGGTATAAAAATGAGATTCTCTCTCCAATAACACTCGAGGGCTCGAGGGCTGTTGCAGAATTTCTCGTGGTAAAAAAAATGTTGACGTTATCGAATCTCGCTTTTTCTCTTTCCGTACATTACTACACCCTATCCCTTGTCCCTCCGCCCATTTTTATTTGGATCACGAACGTGTCAGAGCTTTCCACGCTTGAAATGAAAAAGAAAATAGGTTTGATCTCCAAATGCCGATGGAGCAAAATGCAATCAAACCTACTGTCACTCAAACATTCAATCAGACTCTTCTTTACCCTTATATGAGGGATTCTCTGTCAATTCAGCCACTTTTTTTCGACCATCTCCGATGTGCCCGATAATTGATTATATCAACGTGCTACTAAAAGTTATTCTATGTGAATTTTTTCAGATGTTTTAATTCAAAATTTTACAAATCGCCGTTTTTTTCCAAACGAATATATCTCGGAAACTTGAAGTAACTGAAAAAAAATGTCTATACATAAAAGTTGCAGTTTTGTGTTAGCATTCGAGCGGAATATTCAAAATAATTTT
This sequence comes from Alloplasta piceator, assembly GCA_946863875.1. Taxonomy (NCBI): domain Eukaryota; kingdom Metazoa; phylum Arthropoda; class Insecta; order Hymenoptera; family Ichneumonidae; genus Alloplasta; species Alloplasta piceator. Next base: position 27,718,175 of record OX333071.1, on the reverse strand, counting down.
TACGTTCCGGTAACGCTGATTTTTTACCAAAAAAGGGGATAATTATTTTTTTATTTAAAAAAGGCCATTTTTTGCTTAAAAAATTACAGAATCTTTCAGTATATCTGGCAATATCACAAAAACATCGCCAGAGTGGTACGGATCGAGGTTCAAGGGTAAAAAAATGAAACCACACAAATTAATTTTTTTTTACCGGAACCTCGTTAACATATCTCGGAAACGTGAAGTTACTGAAGAAAAATGTCTGCACATAAAAGTCGTAGTTTCGTGTTAGCTTTTGAGCGGAATATTTGAAATAATTTTTACGTTTTGGTAACGCTGATTTTTTTTACCAAAAAAGGGGGAAATAATTTTTGTATTCAAAAACAGTTCTTTTTATTTGGCTGGAAAAATTATAGAGTTTTCTAGTATATTTGACAATATTGCGAAAAAATCGCCAGAGTGGCACGGATTGAGGTTCCGGTATAAAAAAAATAATTTGTGTGGTTTCATTTTTTTTACCCTAGAACCTCGATCCGTGCCACTCTGGCGGTTTTTTTGCGATATCGTCAGATATACAGGAAGACTCTGTAATTTTTTCAGCTAAATAAAAAGGGCTTTTTTTGAATAAAAAAATAATTTCCCCCTTTTTTGGTAAAAAATCAGCGTTACCGGAACGTAAAAATTATTTCAAATATTCCGCTCGAAAGCTAACGTAAACTACAACTTTTATGTGCAGACATTTTTTTTCAGTAACTTCAAGTTTCCGAGATTTACTAACGAGGTTCCGGTAGAAAAAAAAATTAACTTGTGTGGTTTTATTTTTTTACCCTAGAGCCTCGATCCGTGCCACTCTGGCGATTTTTTTGCGATATTGTCAGGTATACTGAAAGACTTTGTAATTTTTCAGCAAAAAAAATGGCCTCTTTGAATAAAAAAATAATTATACCATTTTTTCAGTTACTTCGAGTTTCAGAGATATATTCATTTGGAACAAAACGGTGATTTCTAAAATTTTGAATTAAGAAATCAGAAAAAATTCACATAGAATGCCTTTCAGTAGCACTTTGATATAACCAATTATGGGGCACATCTGAGATGGTCGAAATAAAAGTGGCTGAATTGACAGAGAATCCCTCATATATTCCCACGTCACTCATCATATTCAAATCATGCGGGCCTTTCTATTTCAAACGTCAATGGTTTTTCCCCAGTGCCGTTCGTTTCATTTCGTTTTCTTGAAAAAGCTACGGAAATTGATATGTCATTCCGAGTCCCTTCGAGGGAAACACAGGTGTCGCATTAAAAACTTCGATGTATTTAACTGAGATGGAGAGAAACTTTTAAAAAAAGAAGAAAAAGGAATGGACACGGTCGAAAAAAACAAGACGCATTGTCGTTTTTGAAGGGAAAATATGACGGGGAATTAATTTCAATATTTCATTCAATGCCTGAGGGGCACATTCTCCTACTCTTTTCCTTTATTTTCAAGAATAGTTGTGAAAAACGGTAACCGAATAATATTGCCTCTTAAACCAACGCACAGTGGGGCCGGGGCGGGGTCGAAGAGTCGACTAACCAATATTTCGAACGGCCTAAATCCCGAATTTCACGATTACGAGCGTTCGAATAACGAAGCGCCGAAATCCCGAACGCCAGAAAAGCGACAGCGGAGAGAGCCGCCCCATGCGTAAGAGAGAGAGAGATGCGCCTCCTCTCTCTCTTACGCATGGGGCGGCTCTCTCGACTTTCTCTTTTCTGGCGATCGGGATTTCGGCGCTTCGTTATTCTAACGCTCGTAATCGTAAAATTCGGGACTTCGGCCGTTCGAAATATTGGTTAGTCGACTCTTCGACCCCGCCCCGTGGGGCCAAATCCCAAAAAGCTGGCCAAAAGTCGAAAAATAAAGTTTAAGTTTCGGTAATTTTTAGTCGTTGGTTAGGTGGGGGAAGATTCCGAAGGTCAAATTCTTGGCATCAGCGGGCTCTAGCCCTTATACCTGCTTTTGTACGGCAGCTGAAAGGGAGCCCCAGTGTTGGCAACCGTACGATAATTATCGTACATGTACGATAATTTCATACCAATGTACGATGTACGATAGCGATTCATTATCGTAAGCGAATGTACGATAATATTCAAATATCAAGAATTTCTTTTTTTCGAACAAAATCAAAGTTTAAGAGGAGGCTAAATACCGACACTAACACCTCGAAATTGCCATCCAAACTTGCTCTTATACAAATGGATGGAATTGAATGAAATTTTAACAACATCATCAGAACAATGGCAGGAATGGAGCCTCACTAACATTTTTGCGAAAAATAAAAAAAAAATTTACAAATTCATTTACCACAAAAAAACTGTAATTGAAAAACTTAAATTATCAAACTTTTACTGCATTTCGGGTAAAACCAAGAGTGAGGCTCCATGAAGAACGCGACGATACAAATATCGAGACGTTTTCGACATTATTTTATCAAAATGACACGCCTCAAGTTTGGATGGCGCATCAAGAGATAAATATCGATAAATTGTAGTTTTATTGAAAAATGAAATCGCGAAATGTAGTTCACAGACGTGCGAGTGAGGGCAGTACCATGGATTCTGACGAGTAACCTATAAGATTTAGGGGGTTCGAATGAGTTGGCATTAGCTGTAACGCATTTTAGGCTCTCAATTGACAATTAATTGTTAATTAATTTATCCCCCTCTTAATTGTCAAAATGTAATAAATTTTCATCCACGGTTGTCGGAGAAAGACTGGACGACGATGATACGTCGATAATGTAGGGATTGAATAAAAATGGTATTTAGCCTCTTCTTAAGCGGGCTTCACACGCTATTGCATGGCATAGCATAAGAAAGCAGTGCCGTCAGGAGTGCTGTGATCGTGTGCCATCCTAGTGCCACCATGTGTGAGTGAGGAATAGACAACAATAGCGCATGCGCAGTCATCAATTGAGGATGTTGAGTCTCTCTGAAATCTTTTAATGTTAAATGTTCAATAAATAGCTTCTCAATCGTCTTGAAATTTTTACACGCACCTCCTGAATACTTCATGTACAAACATACTAAATTTTCAGAATTCTATCATTATTACTTCAATCTCCTTAGAGAAAATTCTGAAAATTTGGTATGTTTTTGTATGAAGTATTTAAGAGGTCGTGTAAAAATTTCACGACGATTAGGAAGCTCTTCATTAAAATATCAACATTTGGTTAAGAACAATTTTTTAACCGTCCGGTCAATAACCAAACTTTCACCATTCGTTCAATAACCGGGTACCCGGGTACCCCCCACTGCGCGCCACATGACTGAGCGGTTACTCAGCCGGCTTCGTGGGATTTGGAATAACAATAGCGAATTCTAACGATCCTTGGGTTCTCATGTACCTGCCTAAAATCACGTATGTAGTAGATGTCCCCTAACAACGAATAACAAAGAAGAAGAAGAAGGAGAAGGGGAACGATCGTCAGTCGTAAGGTCACCGTGGAGCCGAACAGACGCTACAGAAAGTTTTCTACGCGTAGTGAAAAGAACGAAAATATAATATACAAAATATTATAATATTATAATATTATGATATCATTAATATTATAAATAAATAATCGTGTTGAACATAAATACGATGGATCATTCATCAAGTTTTCGACGGTAAGGCGTGATTTTCTTGTTCTATTTCGGAGTAAATTATTTTGTACTTTCAATATTTAAAAAAAATAGTAAATAATAAGCTGAAAACTTCTTCCAATAGAATTACCCGTTCTCAGGGAAAAGAGTTTTCACATGAAATATCCGAAGCAGAAGAATCAGACGATGACCACGTGTCGGATAGTGATGACGAGGAATATTTTCCAGAGAGTGAGATAGCGGCTTCGGATTGTGATGATGCTGGTAATTTACTTTTATATTTTCTGTCGCATATTACAATAATTGTGATAAATTATGTATTATGTTTTATATATTGTGAATATTTATAGGAGAAGCTGATGAGAATTCACTCGACGGAAATGATGAAGATGAAGATAACGATGAGGAAAGTGAAATAGAAGCGACAGTTAGAGGATCAGGAATGATAGCAAAAGATGGTACTAAGTGGACTGAGACACCAACAAGTGAACATCAAGTTAGAAGGCATAATATTGTGCGACAAAGATGTGGACCCAGCAGAAACACCAACATGCTGTCAAATCTTGACACATTCAAGTTATTTTTCACTCCAGAAATGGCTGATATCATTATACGTCATACGAATAAAAAAGCGAGCGCAACATATGCAGCGTACAATGAAAAAAATCCAGAGAAAAAACAACTAGTGTGGACAAATCTTGAGCTTCAGGAATTTTATGCATTCCTGGCTATCTTGATAACTTCTGGCGCCAACAACTCCAATACTGACAATACAAAGGATATGTGGCAGTCATACTCATATCCATTGTATCGTGCAGCAATGGGCATCAATCGCTTCTGGAACATCATGCGCTTCATTCGATTTGATGATGCCAATACTCGTGCCCAGCGCATGGAGAGTGATAAAGTTGCTCCAATACGAGACCTTTGGACAATGCTCAATAGTAATTTATTAAAACATTATAAGCCAACGGAGCACCTGACAGTCGACGAGCAACTTTATCCATACCGGGGTCGAACTAAATTCACTCAGTATATTCCATCAAAGCCAGCCAAGTATGGAATCAAAGTGTGGTGGATATGTGACGCTGAAAATTCGTATCCACTTACTGGACAAATTTACACTGGAAAATCGAGTGCTGGTCGTGAGAAAAACGTTGGAGAGAGAGTTGTCAAAGATTTGGTGGCACCGTACAAAGGATCCGGTAGAAATGTTACCATGGATAATTTTTTTACCACTCTGCCATTGGCGAAATTTTTACTATCCTGGGATTTAACAATTGTGGGCACTATCAAGAAAAATAAGACATACATTCCACCAGCAATGACTGAATTGAAAACACGACAAGAGTTATCCACTGTGTTTGGCTTTCATGAGAAAGTAACTATGTGCAGCTATGTGCCGAAGAAAAAGAAAGTAGTGATTATGCTATCAACAATGCATCACGAACCAACGATTGGTGATGGTGCAAAGAAAAAACCCGAAATTATTGAATTCTATAACTGGTCAAAAGCTGGAGTGGATACGATGGACAAAATGCTTGGTAGATACTGTACCAAAAGATCAACTCGAAGGTGGCCTCTAGCATTTTTCTATAATATTCTCGACGTCGCCTGCCTTGCAGCATATATTCTGTATTATGAGAATAATAAAGTGCTTTCCAAGAAATCTTACGAACGACGATTGTTTTATCGGCAACTGGGCAGAGAGCTGTGTACTCCATTCGTCGAAGATCGTTCGCATAATGCACAAATCATGAGGCATTTCCCAACAAAAGTGGCGATTGAAAGTTTCTTTGGTCGGGCTATAAATCCATATGCTCAATCAGCAGCATCTTCATCTACAGCATCTGCATCTTCGAAACTTCAGGCATCGCTCGATTCGACCGGAAGAAAAAAGATTATTGGTGTATGTCATGTTTGTCTCCACAGTGAATTCAAAAAACGTCGCAAAACTCGAAAATCGTGTTCAGTATGTGAGTTCCCTATTTGCGATGAACATTGTATTTCAACCACGACATGCGAGAAATGTGCCAAATAATTGAATTTATTTTTTTTTCTTCATATTTCACTGAATTATTACGAATAAAAGGAAAAAAAACTGAAATGAAGAAAAAACGGAATGATATTCTCTACCCATTATTTTTATTATTGTAATAATAATAATGAAAATTGTTTAAATAAAGGAAACTACGAAAGATATTGTTAATTGTTCATTCAAAACTCTAATTATAGGTATCCTTTGATAAACGGTCCCTTTGCTGTGTATAAACCTAGCTCTCTTATACATAATAACCTTGATGAGTACCCGGGTACCCGGTCATTGAACGAAGGAGGTGTCGAGTTTGATAGTTAATAACTGTTATGGAATAATTTATTACAAAAAATTATTATGAAAAATTGGTGTCAAACTACTTCAACTTTGGGGATTCGAGTAGTAGTAACGTTTTTTTAAGGTGAAGTTAATAAATTCGACCTTGCAAACTGAAATGGATACCCGGGTACCCGGTTATTGACCGGACGGTTAAACAAATAAAAATATTTATCTATAAACTTCGTTTTGTTCCCGTTGCTTTCAATATAGTGAAGTATTAAAAAATTGAGAGGTAAAAAAAACTTATCGCAAAGTTATATCAGTTTCCATAAGACTACATTTAATTAAATTTAATTTGTTAATGTTAATTGTTCGATAACGAGCTTCCCAATCATCGTGAAATTCTTACACGGCCTCTTAAATAATTCATCCAAAAACATACTAAATTTTCAGAATTTTCTCATCATTTGCAATTTTTGACTTAACATCCTTAAGGAGTATTACTATATTATTTCTGTACGTACGACCGCGACCCAGTCAAAAATGATAAAATTCGAAAAATTACGTGTTGGGCGCAATATAAGTTCACGATAATATCCATTTTATTAATCAATTTTATTATTTTATTAATAAATAACGCTTTTTTGTTATTTGAAAATGTACGATAATTTTTCGTCAGATACGATAATTTTACGCCCCTGGTACGATCAGTGCCGTCTTCCAGATTGCCAACACTGGCGGCCATACGTGTAGTAACGGCCGGGTAATGGCAGCCATGACTGGCCCAGCTACGGTTCAGGGATGGATGATAACTTGGGCCCAGCACTGGTTAGCAGTCTTGGCCCAGCAACGGTTGGCAATCTTGGCCCAGCAATAGTTAGCAGTCTTAGCCCAATAATGGTTGGCAGTCTTAGCCCAGCAATGATTGCCAGTCTTGGTCCAGCAATGGTTGGCAATCATGCCAAGCCCTACTCGTGACTACGTTATTTTTCTTTTTAACCTATATTTATTTACAATTTCGATAGAAATAATTTTTTATTAATGTTTTATTATTTTTGAACATTATATAAGGTCGGGAAATGAAAAAAAAGAAAAAAAAAATCACGACGTCGCCACCGGGGTTTGAAACCTTGACTCTCTGTTCTTACGAGTATCTTTGAATCGAACATGAATTATATTTTTAAAAAAATCGATTGATAATTAATGAATTTTTTTGACTGGTTAATTATCCTTGTACATTTGCGGACCGAAGAAAATTTACGAACCTTGTCTGGGATTTGAAACCTACCTACACATCAAGCCTACCTAGTCACCTAATACTGATACCCTAACCACTACACCATCACCTACTTATAATATTCTGATGCGTAGATCATATTTATGATACATACGCCAGAAAAATATACACGTACACGGAAAATCTAAGTCAGTACGGATCTCAACAATAGTTTTGAGGGTTTACATAACTTATGAGCGGTCAAAAACTCTGGAATTAAGTTATAAGGGGTCAGGGGCTCTGAAGTAGTGTACTCAGTAGTACATTGACCTAGTTTTGGTTCGATAACGGCAATTATACAAAAATAATAGCGATGGCGACCAATACTCACCCAATAATTGCCAGATATGGGCGAGTTACGCTTGACCAATTGTCAATAAACGTATTACTGGCCAAGATTTGGGTGAGTTACGCCTGGCCAATTGTCAATAAACGTAGATTGGCCAAGCCTTGGGCGATATACGCTTGGCCAATTGTCAATAAACGTAGATTGGCCAAGCCTTTGGCAACTTACGCTTGGCCAATTGTCATTAACCGTATATTGGCCACGACTTGGGTGAGTTACGCTTGGCCAATTGTTAATAAACGTATATTGGCCAAGACTTGGGCCAGTAACGCTTGGCCAATTATCAATAAACGTATATTGGCCAAGACTTGGGCGAGTTACGCTTAGCCAATTGTCAGTAAACGATATTGGCCTAGACTTGGGCCGGTCGTCAGTCTTGGTCAGTCTTGGCAATTCCTACGTCGGATATGCTCCTCAACTTTGCGCGGACCCGAGAACGTTCATTTGCCGATTGTGGGGGATTGAGACCTGCCTGAACACTGAACCTTTCTAACCAACTAACGCTAACACGCTACCGACTACGCTATCATCTTCTTAAAAGCCCGTGATATTTATATTACATTCGGGCTACATGGATCATTAAGATTCATTTTTACATATTGAAAAAATTCTTTATAGCAGATTTGAAGTTGATAAATTATTGACGAATGATCAATGTTAAGGGGCCAGCCCACATCGACGGCGAGGATGCGATGGGGGGCGGGGGGTAGTGTGCCAAAATAGCATCGAAAATCACAGTAGAAATTTATTCCAGCAGGTTTAGAGTCGAGTTCATGAAACTCGTCGCTCGAAGACAGTTTTTACTGGGGTGTTTTTCTGTCACGATAAATACCCATGTAATTGCGCTCACATAATTACACTTACATATCGTTTACGTTTCTTAATCAACACAACCTCAAAATGATTCAAGACAATTCTCGTAGTATATGTTTATATGTATGTATTACGGAAATGTTACAAGAAATTTCTTGTAACATTTATGTAACACATAAAACGTATTTGCTACGTAGCCTATACTACGAAGATTATAATATCACCAATGTTCCGTAACTGTTACGAATTTGTTACAAGAAATGTCTCGTAACATTTACGTAACACATTATACGTATTTGCCACGCAGCCCATACTAAGAGATTATAGTATCACCAATTTTCTATAATTGTTACAGCATCGATTTGTAACAATTTTGCAGGCTTACATTATACGTAAATATCTCATAACAGTGACTAGATCTTGACGTATCAATATTACATATTTGTAATGTCTATAGTTTTTCGTAATTCCATCATCTTTCATTGACGTCCTTGCTTCACATTGTCATAACGTATTGTATACATCTCGTTAACGTCATTTTATGAAAAAGTTTCGAATTTGTGATGAACATTATATGACCTATTTATTACATTTCAATTATACGTAAGTGTTTCGTAAATTATCCAAGTGTGTTTGCTAGGATTACCGGCACATTACCAAAACGTGTAACTGGCATGTAACATGGCTATAACAATGTGCGCAGAACATTGGAAACAGGCTGGTAATGTAAATGTTATAGAACGTTGCTACATTGCAGTTCCATAACTAGCAATTGTAACGATTACGTAACATGCATGTAGCGTAATGTACGTAACAATAGTTATGTGTAGGTTATACAAATGTGATGCAATGTTAAATATTGCAGTTACATAATTCGCAGTACACACGGTTCATTACAGCAATGTAACCAGGAAGTTACAAGTAACGTAAACTATGTTACATTTATGTTGTGTAACCACTATATAACACCAAAGTAACATATTCGTCACATTTGTTATCTTCACATTATATATGTGCCATGAATCGTAGTGACGTTACAGTAACGTTACCAAAACGTGTAACCGCCATGTGACATGGCTATAACAATGTACGCATAAGATTGGTAACAGGAAGGTAATGTAAATGTTATGAAACGGTACTTCGTCCGAGAATTGTCGCCGAGCTCTCGCGCCAGTAAAACGGCCACCGGGAACCGATAAAGTCCGGTGTATTATCGCTGTCGGCGTCCTCGATTAACATACAATCGTTGGAATATTACCCGCGTCCTGTGGTCATGCAGTCCTGTAGATTGCTATAGACTAAGGACTGCATATTTTGACTAGCTCACTAATAGTGAGCTGGTCAAAACTTACATGTAACATCTAGTTAACATTACTTGTGTTCGATTCGGTTACATTGCCGTAACATTGCTGGTACAGGACTGTTTCGGACAGCAACATATAACTGCAGTATAATAGTTGTATTCGACGTTAAATAACCTGTAGTACTTATGAGTGGGAAATCATAACTAACGTGGAACTTACATGTAACATCTAGTCAACATTACTTGTGTTAGATTCGGTTACATTGCCGTTATATGGCCGCTACCAAACTGTGTTTACTGGCTGTATATACCAGTATATATTTGTTGTGACGAGACTTTTCTTAACGCATGAAAAGCCGACTCTTCGTGTCACAAAACAGCTCACGAGATCGCTCAAGGATTGGGCGCCAGCTATCGCAATAAATTACGATAGCAAAATTTATATTTCCTTGAGTTCTCTCGTGAGTTCAACAATTTCTTTGCCTGGCTAGCTGCCCTTGAGGATGGTAGAGGGGCGCGGTTAGGGACCGTTGAATCTTCTCAAATAAATACTCTTTTCCAGCATCTTTCGGGAAACACAATCATTACTTTATTTAACTCAAATTAATACGTCGTCTCGCAGAAGGCGAGACGAAAACGAAATTCACAAATTCAAAATGTCCAAAATTCCCTTTTTGCATCTCATATCCTTAATTTCTAATAACAAGCTCGCGTCTCGCTTCTATACAATTTTACAACGCGTTATTCTACTCACGAAAACTCTGATACATCTCAATACGACGCGTTAACTCTCTTACAACAATTCTCGTATTTTTCTGTTACCCTTCACTTCGCGTCTCGAGAGCTCACGCAGTGCGACCGATTCTCATGAAAGTGACCGTACCTCGGCGACTTCCCCTTTTGAACTCGCGTCCACCCGTCTGTCTCTCGACGACCGAATTTCCCGGAAATCACTTCCAATTTCACGATAATCAGTAACACAACTATTCGATAACGTCTTTTCCTGCATTCCCCGGACCGAGAATTTAACATGAACTAGAACTAATTAACCTAGTGGACCCTCACCTCCGCGTAATAACCAAAATGAATCCCTCTCGGCGATTCTAACATTTAAATAAACCAGAACGGAACGCGCTACGATATTGGTCGCGGTAAAGACTCGAATTAGCGGGCGTTAACGTGCCGTCACGACAATATCGCTTCGTTTTGGGACTCTTTTACCCTTGAAAATGCCTCTACTCGCGATTTTCCTCAATTCCACAACCAAAACGAGCAAAACGACAGTCCTACCGGTTTGTTTTCAGCAGAATGGTCCCGTAAGGTAGCAGGAGCTCAATCTTTGATATATTCGGCGGATGCGCTTTCTTGAGCAACGGTCCTCGATAACGCCACGGTAACAACGTCCTTCCTCGTTCAACACTTCGGCAGGAGTCCCCGAGAGAACTTCTACGATCGTCCTCGTAAGCTCGGTTTCCCCCCGCCCTTGGTTAATAAGTATCGAACGTTAGCGCGATTTGATAATCGATTGCGCGATTGATTCGAGGCGGCGGGTAGATCGATGGCGTGAGCGATAGAACGAGAGCGCGATCGATTCTCTCCCAAATTACGGACGAGTGACAATAATAGTAATAATCTCCGAACGGTGATACTTCTCCGGCGATGAGAAGCCGTGCGACGGCGATGGATTTTGGCGCTCTCTCAGCGATGATGCCGAGAGCGACAACGAAGAATGATGTTGGTATGCGTGGCTCTCGTCGATGGTGGTGAGAGAGGCTCACGTATATGAGCTGCGAGGCTCGGTGGTGTTGGTGACGAGAGCGTTGAATATTGCTCTCGTTCGCCTCGATGCTCTCCCATTTGATTTCCTTGACGGTGAGAATATCCTCGATGACGTCATGTCGGTAACGACGGGAACCGTCGTTCGCTCAAGAGAATTTTCGGAAATACAAACATGAATTAAAATCTAACGACAAATTTACAGTTTGGCCCTGTTGGTTGCGTTCGAGAGGGACTCAGCCGTGGAGCGAGGTTGTTCCACGTACGTTATCGAGTCATTTGTGACGCGTGCAAAAATACGACGTCACATTGTATATACGAGATATACCTGTATATGCCTTTATATATATAAATACATATATATATATATACATATTAAAATCAACCACATAAAAATTTCTTAAATATGAATGAAATGTTATAACATTCAAATAAAATATTTGAATATATATATATTATATAGTAAGCAAAGCTTTCTTTTAACCAAATCCATGTCAATATTTTCTGTCTAATTTTTTTAAAATTATTTCAATTATTGCGGTTATTTATTTGGTAAAATAATGTACATTGTTCAAGTTATTGTATTAATTGAAAATTTTATCTTTTCCTTTAACACCAATTTTCGACAATTTTATGTCTTTATTACAGGATCCGGTTACAAAGAATTGGTGCTGACAAGGAAAGATGTATTTCTGATAATCAGCGAGCATTTATCCGATAAATTCGCTTCCTTGATCGAATTTATGGTAGAAAAATTTTCCAAGGACACCGGACGTACAGTTGTAGTGCCTGAGGACTCGAAACAGACTTTTTCGATACTCTTCAATCAAATGAGAACGAGGTGGCAACAAGCTCACAGAAAATCCTGTGTATTTTTCAAGAATAACGGTGAATGGCTTAGCAAGCAGGTATGTTTTGCCGCACCTACAGACACTGCCGGGTAATACGGGCGCGCCCGTATTACCCTATTACGATTTTGATTAAGAATAAAATTTTCTATTTTTGAAACGTTCCGTATGTATTTTGGAAATAAAAATAATAATTGCGTAGAATACACTGTTCACGTTTATTTTATTATGATGATTTTTTTTAATGTATTAATTTATCTATTTAGCAGGATACTCGGCCATTTTGTTTATAACAATTTGCTGTAAGCTCTTTGTTGCAAGTTATAAACAATAGACATCGGATTGGTAATCAGCGACCTTGAAAACCCGTATATACCAATTTTTGTCAACATCTGGTAACTTTTTAACGTTCATGTCGGCTATATTGGATCGGCCATTTTTTTTACGATAATTTGGCTTGCGGATTCGTAATCAGCGACCTTGAAAACCCGTAAATACCAATTTTTGTCGACATCTGGCAACTTTTTAACATTCATGTCAGCCATATTGGATCGGCCATTTTGTTTACGATAATTTGGCTTTCAGACTCGTAATCAGCGACCTTAAAAACCCCTGTAAGCCAATTTTCATTCCCGTCAAAGGTCATTTGAGGTTTTGGCCAGGTTTTTGGGCTTTTCGCCTACTGTGCAGCGATGTTGTCTCTTAAACCGAAAAAAAGTTTTTAATTTTTTCCATGATGTTGCACCAACTCAAAAAAATTAAAAAAATTCCTGAGTATAGAGGAGTATAAAAGACGTTTTCTGTTAAAATTTGGTGATTGCATGTTTCAAAAAACGTAGTTAAAAAAATTATTTCAGCTTTATTGATTTTTTTAGAAATTGGTTTTAATTTTGGGAACCATATCGAAAATATTTTTGTATGTCTCTTAATCTCATGTATTTGGAAAAAAATCCTCATTCGTTAATTTTGATTTTTACTATTGAAAAAAAAATAAAAACAAAATAAGCGTTCTTTGTGAATATCTCGAAAACTGCTGAAAATTGAGAGCTGAAATTTGGGGCGAATTAGTTTTATTAGGAACCCAAATGATTCCCGAATTGTCGATAGAAAACGCCGTGGGGGCAGATTCAGCATGCTTATCCGGCTATGCCCTTTGTAAGTTCTCTAACTTTTGTAATTTTGCATCTACCGAGCTGAATTTTTTTGTGACGATAAATTCAATGACAATGAAAAATAATACTGAATTTCATAAAAATCGCGTGAGAGGTTCGGTTAAAAATTTTGTTTGAAAATTTCATGAAAATTTTGTTAACGCTCCAACATTCACATTTGTAGAAGTATCAAGCTAAATTTTTTTGCGCAAATACACTATATGATAAGAATGGTTAGGATTGAATTTGGTGAAAAACGCTCAAGGCGTTTGTTTGTAAATTTTTTTTGAAATTTTCGAAAAATAATTGTTAACACGAATATTCCTAATCTAGCAGCTATTGAGTTCACTTCTTTAGCACCAATACACTGGACGACAAAAACAGTTAATAATGTAATTGAATGGAATTGCTAAAAAATCATGCAAATTTGAAATTTCTTCATTTGTTTCCGTCGTTCGTGAAGCTCCCTTTATGAGGAAGCCATGGTAATAAACATACATGTCCTCAAGATGGTCAAAGAGATCCTCATAAAAGAGGGTTGAGGAACGACGGAAGAAAATGAGGAAGCCATGTGCAAATTTTAAATTTGCATGATTTTTTAATTTGTCATCATTTAAATTGTTAATCCAGGGATAAGGCACACCAGGGAACTCTTCTCTGGGCCCTCAGCATTGCTAGGGACCGTGCTAGCTGAACTAGACCGAACCCAACTCAAGGTGGTCGTGGGACTAGTCACGGGACACTGGCACACAGGCAAGCATCTGGTGCGACTGGGTCTTGCAAAGGAACCAGTCTGTCAAAGATGTAAAGATGGAGACGAGACACCACTCTATCTCATTACGAGGTGCAGGGGGCTGACGGGCGTCAGAAATGACGTCCTTGGTGCACCTGTCATCCTTTAATTCAGCCTGAAGAACACAGGGGCGGGCAGGCTTCTCCGCTTTGCGCGCGAGGCCGGCTTGCGTATGGGTCCGACAGGCCAATAAGCTTGCCCAGCAAAGGGCCTGGGCACAATGGTCCACTAGGACTGATTGCCCGGACAATTCTCACAAACAAAACAACAAAACAAAAACAATATTTTCCTTATTATTATTTTTTTTTCTTGTTTTTTATTGTCTACTTACATTGGCTGCACGGGTTTTATTTTTTTTTAGTTAGAAATCGGAATTATTTTCGTAAAAATTATGTTTTCTTTGTATTTTTTGTAATTTTCAAATTGCTTTCATTATTTATTTATTTCTTTTAAATTGTTTTTATAATTTTTATTAAATTGTTATTATTTTCATTCTTGATATTTTCATTATTTTAATTTTATGTTTAGTTAATTTTCCGAAGACTTTCGCAGCGCCTCTGAAGGCCTCCGGATGCTTTTAAGTCTAATTACATTCGTTTGCATGGCTTGGATTTTTTATTTTTCTTTTATTTTTCGAAATTGTTTTTTTTGCGATTTTTAATAGTTTTTTTGAAGTGAACCCTAGTAACTTGTCTAACCACTCATTCTAACTGGTTATCTAACCGGAAATCTAACCAGTTTGAATTTGTGAAAATTCTACCGTCTTTCTAACCAAACTTCTAACCGCTACGCGTAATTTTACCCAAGTTAGAATGGTGGTTAGAAACGCGGGTAGAATTTCAAATTCCATCTGCTACCAAAATCCAACCATGCCTAACCCACTTTCTAGCCGCTCTTTCTAACTACTACGCATAATTTACTCAAGTTAGAATAAGGGTTAGAAAAGAGGTTAGAAATTCAAATTGCAACAAGCTGTCAAAACCTAATCCCCCCTTACCGGCTTTCTAACGACCACGCGTAACCACCAGACGGTTAGAAATTCGAAATAAAATCTGAGCAGTGATTTTACGTACCTGGAACGGTGGTCACCAATTAAAGATGCATGTACCTGTAATTGGCATATTGATGTGCATATTACAGAGTCGATGGTGCGATACACAGTATCGTAAAATCGTAATTTCATGTATTATATTTTTTTTTGTTGCGTAACATTCACGCAATACCAATGTTCACGCAATACAATATTCTTTTTTTTACCACAATATGTTTTATTATCAAATCTAGCGAATATAATACCGAAAATTGAGTCTTGGTATGATCATTTTTCCGCGGTTTCTTCATATACAGTCTACGATTATAAATATTTTTCATGTTTTTTTTTTAAGTTGAATTAAGATTAATATAATATTAAGATTAAGATATATGACACCACTGTGATGAGCGTTGCTTTTATAATCTCGAGCTGGCAAGACACTGGGTACACTGCAGGCGAATAAACATTTTAAGACGAGTCCTGAATGTGCACTGACGCGGACCACGATCGTTCGAGCGCCACGAAAGTAGTTTATTTTGTCGTCCAATAACTTCGCGAAGACATTCCACAACGACGCATAAAATATCTTTATTTGTTAATAATATATATCTGTTAACAGAAACGTGCTTTCTTATTAAAGAACATTCGCGATACGCCATCATGCCTCGTCTTGGCTAGTCTCCCGTAGTGGCGTCTCCGGGAGTCTAGCCCTTTTCCATCCATTCATGGAAATAGGCTAGACTCCCGGGGACGCCGCTACGGGAGACTAGCCAAGCCCACAGCGCCCTGAAGAACGAAGGCAAGATGGCGAATCGCGAATGTCCTTTAATAAGAAAGCACGTTTCTGTTAAGAGATATATATTAATAACAAAAAAATATCTTTTATGCGTCGTTGTGGAA
Organism: Alloplasta piceator; assembly: GCA_946863875.1. Lineage (NCBI taxonomy): Eukaryota > Metazoa > Arthropoda > Insecta > Hymenoptera > Ichneumonidae > Alloplasta > Alloplasta piceator. The sequence goes on along the minus strand of OX333071.1, from coordinate 27,702,013 downwards.
TGTCTTCGCGAAGTTATTGGACGACAAAATAAACTACTTTCGTGGCGCTCGAACGATCGTGGTGCGCGTCAGTACGCGTTCAGGACTCATCTTAAAATGTTTATTCGCCTGCAGTGTAGTATCTTGCCAGCTTGAGATTATAAAAGCAACGCTCATCACAGTGGTGTCACATATATCTTAATCTTAATATTATATTAATCTTAATTTAACTTAAAAAAAAAACATGAAAAATATTTATAATCGTAAACCGTATATGAAGAAACCGCGGAAAAATGATCATAGGAAGACTCGATTTTCGGTATTATATTCGCTACATTTGATAATAAAACATATTGTGGTAAAAAAAAAGAATATTGTATTGCGAGAATGTTACGCAACAAAAAAAAATAATGCATAAAATTACGATTTTACGATACTGTGTATCGCACCATCGACTTTGTAATATCCACATCAAAATGCCAATTACAGGTACACGCATCTTTAATCGGCGACCACCGTTCCAGGTACGTAAAATCACTGCTCAGATTTTATTTTGAATTTCTAACCGCCTGGTGGTTACGCGTGGTGGTTAGAAAGCCGGTGAGAGGGGGTTAGGTTTTGACAGCTTGTTGCAATTTGAATTTCTAACCTCTTTTCTAACCCCTATTCTAACTTGAGTAAATTATATGCGTAGTAGTTAGAAAGAGCGGTTCGAAAGTGGGTTAGGCGTCGTTGGGTTTTGGTAGCAGATGGAATTTGAAATTCTAACCGCCTTTCCAACCACTATTCTAACTTCGGTAAAATTACGCGTAGCGGTTAGAAATCTGGTTAGAAAGACAGTAGAATTTTCACAAATTCTAACGGCAAGCAATTCTAACCGTTAGAATGGCGGTTAGACAAGTCAGTAGGGAATACTTCTCATGCGACAAAAGCCAGACAGTGTCTGTCAGATGTGCCCGTTTAACGCCTGCGTTGAGGTAGTACTAAAGTAAACCCACTTGAAATAGATTTGTCTGAAATTTGAATAGAGTTTCAATCAAAATAGGATATAAATCCCTTTAGAATTTTAGAGTGATCGACTCATTAAATTCGGAGGTAAATGACGTTAAAACTCGGTTGTTTTACATGAATCGCATATACGATGTCGCAGTTATTGCCACATTCTCACTATTAAACTGTTATGTAGACACAAATTTTCACGAAAAACGAATAAAATAATAAAACAAAATATTTACAATTTTTGCGGATAGGTTTCAGAACCATTCACTCATTAGTTTCTGAAATATTAACGTTTAAAGTTCACGATTCATGATAAAATTCTACAAAAATGCGATATAGTAGGGATAACACGTCAACGCTGGAGACTCGACACACGGACAGCTGCCTCGCTTTCCGTGTGTGAGTCTATGCGGACTATGTGGGGGAACTGCTGAATCGCACGGTATGTGCGCGCGCGCGTGCGTCTGTATTCTGGGAAACATAACCAAAAAATGCTTTTTCATAAATCATTTATAATTGTAGACTTTATTTAGAGTATAAAATTCAAATTATAACTTTTGGACCAAAAAATCTAATATTTTGGTCAATACTAAGTACATAAAATAACAAATAAAAAAAACATGTTGTGAAGTAATCTTCGATTTCTCACCACGTATATAAAATTAAAACTTGTTTTCGGAGAAAAAATAGACTTTTGTTGCCAATGCAATACATACAAAAACATGTAACAGAAATAGTCTTTGTTTTCTTAGGGCGTGTATGAAATTAAAATTAATTTTTGGCGAGGAAATCACCTGTTTTGAACAATGCCTTATTGCACTTTGTTTTTAAAGCCATTTCAAGCCATACATAAATATGTAACGGAGCCATCTTTGGTTTCGCAGGTCGTAAATCAAATTAAAATTAATTTTTGGCTAGGAAATTGACCATCTTTTCCAAGACCTTTTTGCACTTAGTAATGCGAGATTTCTTATCAACAGCGGGGTTTTTTAGGAATTTTTCTATTCCTTCTTGTCCACCTTCTTCATATGTTTTTCTCAATTGCTCGCACGTAATTCCATGTATTGCCATTTTTTTTTAAATTGCAAGTGAAACGACGTTTTTTAATGGTCCCAAAAATTGTATTCCCCTCGTAGCTTTTTCGTGTTGAATACACTCATTAAGCCTTGAGAAAAACAACTTGCCATTCGTATACAGTTCGATTTTTGTTATGACAAGTTGACTAACTTTTTCCAACATTTCGACATTGAACAAAGCATCGTGAAACTTTTTATCTGAGGTAACATTCAATAAGTCCTCCGCGAGTTTTTGCAATGTGAACATTCCAGTGCCTTTTCTTTCTGGAAAAAGGTTTTTCAATCTCGGCAACGTATCGGAAAACCCTCCAATAACGTCTTGATACTCCTTGATCATTGAATTTTTTCTCACAGCCAACAACAATCTTGATGAATCAAATGAGGCATTATGAGCAACAAGTAGACGCTTCTTCGCATGCAATTTTAAAAATTCAAAGAAGCTTAACAAGGCATCATGTAATTCGGTCGATTCGACTTGTTTTTCATACAGGAATAATTCACCTCCAAAATTTTGAAGCCCTGTGACAGCTGAAGCTCGCCTGTCGATGCTTTGTGTGGGTTTAACATATGTACTGGATATGAAATTTGCACTCTTGGCAGCGATTTGGAGAATATCGGCAGAATATTCAAATCCCGATGTTTCCAAGTCAAAATATACAATCTCGTAGTTATCAGGAGACAGCGCAGGGAGTTTTTCTTTCTCCGGATGATCCGAATAGTTGCAAACATCGTTGCCATCAATGTCGAGACCACAGTTTGTTTCATAGGTGCCCAGATAGAAATGTGACGGCACAGGGACGACACGGTAGCGTTGCGTGCCGGCCCGCCGTGTCGCCACCGTGACGTCTTATATGTCCGATTGTGATGGCACGGTGGCAGTACAGCGTACTGTGTTGTTGCAGCAACAATGTGGCTGCACAGTAACTGCACAGTAACTGCACGCCGTTTTGGCATATCGTGGCGACTCCGTGGCTGCACAGTACCTGCACGCCGTGTTGTTCGCAGGCGTAGCGCCACCGTGACGGCACGGTGGCGGTTAACGCGTACCGCCACCGGGACGGCACGGTAGCAGTACACCGTACCGGCATATCGTGTAGACTCCGTGGCTGCACAGTAACTGCACGCCGTGCTGCTCACAGTTAGCGTGTAGCCCAACCGTAACGGAACGGACGCGACACGCTGTGCAGCTTCGATATTCTGACCCTCTCCGTAATGTACAAAGGCGGAGACTTCATTATAGGACGCGGTAGCGTCTCGATTACTTTTCTTATATGCTCTTCGCGTCGCTTAATCGCATGTAAGGATAGCGAGAGGGTCTGCGACACCTTCCGGCGACTAGTCGAACCAACCAGCACGCCGTGCACCCGCACGGCGTGCCATCACCGTGCTGCTACACTGGCGGCCGATAAGAGCAAACCGTGTTGCGTCCGTGTCGCTACGGTGCCGCCACAACGTCCCTAGGTACGACGAACCGTCACTGTGGCGTCACATTCGGACATATAAGCGGTCACCGTACCGACACGGTGTGCCTGGAACGTATTGCCATCGTGTCGCCACCGTGCTGTTACTCTCCGATTTGACGGCACATTTTTCTATCTGGGTGATGCCCTCAGACTCCTCCTCTCGTTTCCGAAGAGCTTCTCTCTCCTGACACAAAATTTTCCGACGAAATTTAGTAGCTCGCAACTTGTCACGTAACGCTCGGTTTGCTTTCTTCTTGTCGCTTCTGACTGCGTATAATAGTGTATATTTGCCAGGCGATTGGGACAGTGCCTCCTTTAAATGCAACAAATGATGCTCGCCATCATTATTAGAGGCCACCGAACTAGCGAAACGATAATCTCCTGATGCACTGAGACTAAAGCATTTGCTTTTAGGAGCCTTGTGAGCCATGATGCCATTCAGGCTTTCATTTGCTTGACTTGAGGCACGCACAGAAAATTTCGATGCATTATTAGCATATTTGAGCATGAGCTGTGACAATTGTTCGTACAACTCAGGATCTTTTAATAAAATTCTGTGCTTGCCATTATTCAACTGTAAGCTGCGTTCACACCACAGTCCACAGTTTTCGTGTCGCCCGAAGACATGCTCGGGAATACTGCGGAAAGATGCGGCGAGTTCAGAACTGTGACTCTTGTTTTGCGCTAGAGCGTATACAAAACATTTTTTCAGATGGGGAATTACTTACTTTTGTCTCATCTCTTTGAAGTGCACTCGCATTTGGTATAACTCTTTGGTAAAGTTTTTTTTTTAAATGATTGATATCCGCAAGTTTGTAAATACGCTTTGAATTCCCTCGACGTATTGATGCTATTGTCGAAGAGTCCTCATCACCGATCACAACGCGGACTGTGAGCCCTTTTTCTTTGAGTATTTCACTCCTATTAATTAGCTGAGCTCCGACATCGGCCTCCATGGCTTTCTCACTCCCCTGTAAATTTTTTTGACAGTCGTGATCAGTACTGTCGTGCCCCATATCACATTTTCTACATTTGTGGTTTCGAGTCACAAAATCCAATATTTTACCGGTCAAAAATCCAATTATTGCACCATAGCCATTGAGGCTATCGTAACTTCGGCCACTGCCCCGTTTGCTCCAGCCCATGTCATAGGACACAATGATGTTGACAATGCTTCGTCGAAATTTGATTGTGCCGAGGAACGTAACATCTCCAGTTGAGGAAAGATGTCGTCAATTATTTCCGGTGGCCTGGTAAAAAAGGGATGACGCCGAGGAATAACATATGCAAAAAATTGAATATATCTTTGAATTGTGCATTATATTTTTCTTGCTGTTACAATTTTGTAATAAACAAATTTTACGATGTACGAAAATGGAGATTTCACATCCGCAACGCGTCCATTATCGTAGGGAGTGAAATTAATATAAAAAATTCAATGGCAATCATTCATGGCATAAATAACACAAGATTGCGACTTTGCACAATTTCTCTTTTATTGGCAAGGAGTATACTCAACTGAATTAAATTCTTATAAATAGCCGTCGAGTTTGAATATATACATCTATCGTAATTTACATCAAGCTTTACGTTGTACAATTGTTGCCAAAAATTTGTTTACCGTAGAGATAAGTTCGTTACTTTACAGAATCTTGCGTACTTGATAACTATATCTTGAGATCATGTGTCCAGTCTGTACAGAATGAAAGCAATATTTATTCTATTGATGCCATGAAGATTTTCTTTCAAAACTAAGAAGAAAAAAAAATTACAGCAAATCGCATAGTTTTTCGACACTTTCGACGACCAAACGACGTTCCTCTTCGGCAGCTCGCTGACAGCTTTCTTTTGCGATTTTTTCTATCGCTGGCCCAACCTTTTCTTCGTAGCGTTTATATGCTACTGCAGACATACTCGGCATATTCAGACATGCTGATATTTTTGCCAATGCTGCATATCCCGTCCCAGAATGTACAGCACCTACAATTTGAGGTTAGAATGCCACAATTAATATTTATGTTCAAAAAATTGTTTTTTTTGGACTACGAAGACCAAAAATAATTAGAATAATATCTGAACATAATATTAAAATGTACTTACCAAGCACAGCTCTCGTATTGATATCGTGATAGTCACTGCTCTCTGAACTATGCGATTTACCCGAATGAATAGTAGTGAGCTCCGAACAACTTTCGCATTTTGCAGTCCATATGCAATGAAATCGCATAGTTTTCTCCTGAATGATACTGCTAAATGGAAGGACCACTTCGCATTTCTTGCATATCATTGTTTTGCTGATTTCTTTAGGGTCGATGATACGTAACCCTTCCAGAACGCATGGATCTTTCTTTTCCTTACTTCTTTCAATCTCAGCTTTTCTCATTGCAGTGAATTTGAGTTGCTTCTCGACTATTTTTTTACGTCTCAATTTTCCTTTATACCGCACTAAATTTTCCATAATAACTTTTAACATCTTCCGCACTGTTTATTCGCATCAACGAAGACAAACGATGAACTCGTATACGAGAAGGTTCTACAGTCTTGTTGTCGTCTGAACGTCTGCTTGCAACGAATAGACGCGGATGGAATACGCAGGAGAGTACGCACTCTTCTGCGCATTCTCCGAGCAGGCGGCGACTGCGGCGTTGTCGCGATCTTCTATTCGTCCATACGCAATAGTGTACATGCATCTGTATATAGGTTTCATTGTGTGGTCTGCCTGTACACATCCAAAAGTTTACGCTTATCGTCAATATTGAAACGATTGAAAATTTATCTAATAAGCAATCAATTATTTTGCTATAGCCCTACAGTGGTATAAATGTATACGTATATGCCTTGATATATACTGCGAGAGCAAAAACAACTCATTTTATTCCATTGAAAATATAAGAAACTGGACCAACTTTTGCTCACTCCACAGCTTTAGTACTACCTTAAACGTGAATGTCCGGGACAAGAGAATGGAGGAATACAATAAGAGAGAGAAAGAGCGATGTGTGAGCGAGAGAGAGCGATAGGCCATAGCATGCCCGCCAATACGCGCTTAGTACAAATGTATATATATAGAACAGCAGCGCGTATGCGCGTCATTCCATCCGTCGTATGTGTAAGTCCACAGCTATGTGTGAGTTCATACAGCGTCTTCATCTTCACAGTATATGTATATGGGTCAAAACGCCAATTATGCACTAAGAAAAAAAAATTGTTGAATGAACTAAATCTTTAGTCGCATACGCACGACTAAATATTTAGTTTTACAAACCCAAATTTTGTTACCTGAATCATATTTTGGTCAACTGAAACGCAGAATTATTCAAAAAACTAATTATTTAGTTAGACCCAGTAAATATTTAGTCGTGCGTATGCAACTAAACATTTAGTTCATTCAACAATTTTTTTTCTCAGTGTGGACGTCGGATCCGGCCTCACCCCCTCAGATCTTCTCGCATTTTTTTTTGCTGAAAGTCTTCATTAGAAAACACATTCCCAAATTTTTTCAGATTTTTTCCCTTTTAACTTTCGTAGTTATTACATGGGGTATTCCGTCTAGTTTTACAATTTTCGTTTTATTCATTATGATCTGCCATCTTCCACCACAATAAAAAAATTTTCAAACAATAGGTTTTTGCGTGAAAAAGTCTCAGCTTTTCAAAAAAAATATTGTTTCTTGGTTTATACACTTGGAAAGCTCTTAAAATTACGCTTAAAGTTTAAAAAACTCTTTTTTGGCCGTTGCTCAAATTTGGAAAATTGTTTCAATCTTTTTTTCGAAAAGCTGAGACAGTTTTATATGGGATTTGTATTTTCCGAGATGGGTTCTCCATAAACATACGAGAAATGAATGAATGAACAAAAATTGTTTCATCAAGTTTTTTTGCTATCTTCCCCGTTACGATAAATATTTTTTGAAAAAATACGTTTCTAGGGTAAAAAAAGGCTCAGCTTTTCAAATAAAAACACGAGAAATGAATTAAGGGGGTCGAGTCAGCGTAAAAACGGCGATTTTTGATAATCATTTGTAATTCTTGTAGAATGCCTACAAATATGATCCATCGTCCATCATTTGAGGTTCCAAATGAAGAATTTTTTGGGACTAGTTAAAACCCTTAAGGTGCACGGGTTTTTTTCAAAAACCTAGTTTTGAGTTCTTACACTCTGCGCGTGATTCAGAGTAAACCGCTCAACGGCTTTTACTCTAGGACGTCTCTTTTTCTTTGTGACACTTTTCCGCATAGGATGAACGCGGCACATTTTTCTTGGCCCTTTATTTCAAAGTTACAAGCCTGCTTTGAAATAGTTAGCCTATTTTACACTTTTCAAGCATTCTCCTGGTCACAATTTTCACTTTAATCAAAATGTGCCGCGTTCATCCCGTGGGAGAAAGCGTTAGGAAGAAAACGAGACGTCATAGAACAAAATCCATCCAGCGGTTCTTTCTGGATCACGCGCAAAGTATTTGAAATACTAGGTTTCGGGAAACAGCCTTCGAAGTTCAACGTATGGCAAAATCTTCCTCGGTCCCTGACATCGGTGATTAACACTTCCTGTGGAACAAACAATATTTTTGAAGGGTATTATAAGCTTAGAAACCATTTTTAATGACTTTCAACAGTTTTTAAATTCAATTAATTTTTTTTATTATTTCATATTTATTAGGGACAATATGTCTTGAGATAAGAATTGCTAAATTTCTTCTAGATGATATTAAACACTTTCTTTGACACTTTTTAGGTTATCGCACTATAAATAAACTTTTCTTCGCTGAAAAAAAATCTCAATCTAACGATCGGAAAAGAAGTTGGGAAATTAAAAACTTAAAGAATAGTCGTTTTTGTCAATTATTCAATAAAGTAAATATAATACTGACATATCCAACCGCTGTGTGACAGCTGATGGTGCAGTTTGTCCGGTTTGTCTAGAACAAACGAAGCACATTTTCACTAGATTCCACAAGCGGCTAACACAGTAATGAATTGTTTTTACTACTAATAATAACTACTAATAAACTAGTAAACACTAATAAATCCGAGACGGGCGCGTGTAATTTTATGCGATCAAGAGACGCGTTAGTGTCTCGAGACAAGTACATTTACGACAAAGTTCAAGGATCTCGAGACGCGTCAAGTCTTTTATACGCCGAGCAACGTGAATGAGCTACATATTTGAGTTTTCGTTAATCATATCTTATGAATTATCGAGTATTGGAGACGTTAATTATGCACATTAAAAAGATTTTTTTTCTCTTTCAAAAGGGACCAAAACCAAATCTGTATCTATTGGCATACGATGATATCGGCTTTTATATTTTCGTTTGAGGCCACATCTGCTTTAAGGTGATTTTCTTCTCCTCTGTCGATTTTTTCGCACAATTTCGTGTGCTACGCACGTCACGCGTAGCGTACCAGAACGACATGGCTGCGTTCGCTTGCACGTTATTACACGCTTGCAGTGATCTTCAGTCAGTTTGGCGAATAATAAGAAAAATGTCATTATTATTTTCCTACTAAATGATCATTCGTTTGAAATAATAACTAATTATTCGGATGAAAGTGATCAAGATTTATTAGATATAAATGAAGAAAGTGATGATGAAATGGATTTTGATATTCTGTGAAAAAAGAATACGTTTTATGCTAAGAGCCCAAGATTATGTTGAAGAGGTTATACCTAATTATACTGACAACTGACAACGAATTCCAATCGCATTTTAGCTAATTATTATAAATTAGGAAAGTAAAGAATTACATTTTAGATATCCACTAATATTGTTAATTTATACCACAAAAATTAAGTAACAGAAATATCTGAAAAACTGTAATGCGCAAATGATAGATATATATTCATGGTGCATGCCGTTGAATAATGAACTAATGAATTTGTGTGTGCATTATTATCAAATATTATTATTATTACAATTATTTGAATTGATTATAGGCTGAATCGGCTGACCTTATGGCATTATGTCCACTGCAGAATGAAAGAAATTCTATCCATATAAAACTTTATGATTCTTTCTGTTATCGACGGATGATTTGGTGTCTAAAATATAATTTGTGCGGTCCATCGGACAAGCAAAATTATGAGTTTATAATTAGGGTGAGAAAATTCTATTCATGTTAAAGTTTACGATTCTTTCTCTCATCGATAGATGATATGGGTCTTCAATATAATTTGTGCAATCCATCAGACAAGCAAATTTATAATTAGACTAAGAGAATTTTATCCATGTTCAAGTTTATAATTCTTTTTCTTATCGATGGATGATTGGGGGCTAAAATATAATTTCTGCAGTCCATCGGACAAGCAAAATTATAAATTAATAATTAGAATAAGAAATTTCTGTCCATATTAGAGTTTATGAATCCTTCTTCCATCGATGGATGATTTGGTGTCTAAAATTTTATGTGTGCAGTCCATTGGACAAGCAAAACTATAAATTCATAATTGGATTTAAAAAATTCTATCCATATTTAAGTTTATGATTTTTTCTCTTATCGATGTATGATTTGGTGTCTAAAATATAATTTTGCTTATCCGATGGGCTGCACAAATTATATTTGAGACACTGAATAATCCATCGATGAGAGAAAGAATCGTAAATTGTAATATGGATAGAATTTTTCTTCATTGTGCAGTGGACATAATGCTTTTAAAAATGAGGTTAGCAACTTTTTTCCTTCAGCTACTAACATCACGAATTAGATATTGGATACAAAATCTTCCATTGATGAGTGAAAAAATTATAAACCTCATTAAGGATAGAATTTTAACCAGTGCTGAATTATATGAAATTATAAATAATATTGAATATAATTAAGTGCCTTAATGGATGAATTATGTGAAATTAAAAAACCCAATGGAAACACTTTGCAAAAAGTGGACAAATCACCCCCAAAAACACCAAAAATGGTGTGCAAAAATTGGAGACAAGTACATTTATGAAAGTATCTCTATAGTTTAGTCTTCTTACAAAAAGTTTTGAAATTAATAGATGTTACGTACGAACGTAAAGCGAGGTTTATTTTCCTCGCTAGACTTACTGTCGTTAGATTTTTGGGCGCCTTGCCTCGTCCTGTACAGGCCCGTTCCCGTCGCGGGATGGGTGATCGTTAAAAATGGCAAATGCAATATGGAAAATCAATGAAAAATATCTCTAATTTTATTAGTCACAGGAACTCGTTTTTAGCTGGAGATACATACAACAATAAATGTTTAAAATTCCGCACGCGACTAACCTGTATAACTAACCTGGTTTCACACACACGCGCATTCAAAGATTCGCTACCCTTGATGTAATTTTCAATGGCACCTCCGATGATCTGTTAGATCAATCAAATCAGCCTCGCGAACCAATATTCGTTTCCAGTCACAATCACGATTTTCTCAGCCACTAACAGTTTGAATAATTAGTTCGTTTCACACAGGCGCTCGCGACGCAATAACCCACTATGCGAATACTCGTCCCGCCTACATGAGGATGAGGTTTATAACGCGGCACAGGGAGGAAGCGGAGTATCCCGGATTCACGAATATCTAATAATCATAGTCAAAAACAGTTCGAGTAATTTGATATAATTTTTACGGGTGCTCGCGAAACAATAGTCCACTATGCGATACTCGTCCAGCCTACACGCGGACGAGATTTATAACGCGGCGCAGGGAGGACACAGAACGACCCGGAGTCTCAGCTTTTGGGTTTTAACCCTTCTTAGTTTCGTCTAAGACTGATTTCTTCCTTGCCTCGAGAGAAGGATTTTTCCTCCCTCCGGCGATCGAAGAATCAGTTCTTGGGTTTTTTCCCAGACTTCAAATTTCAACTCTACGTGCAAAACTCCTGACTCGGCTGTCTTGCACGCGCGTGAATCCGGGGACACCACCGCTCTCACGATCGCGAACTGCAGCATCGCCGAATAACTCGAACGAGGCGACAGCGATTTCCAAGTTTATATCATGACTATTGTAACGGATATTCCGTTCTTCAAAATCAAGCGTGAGCGCATCGTGAGAGTGCAACGCGGTATTAATAAAAAATTCTATTTCAGGTCTACCAAAAAATATTAAAATGAATTGAAATAATTATGAAAAATGTCGCTATAATTCGACAATGTCGGGATGTAACATAGACATAAAACTCAGACACGCATTGCCAAGCACATGTAGTTTCCCAATGTAACGTTAACTTTGTCATCAAGATTTTTGGAGCGGAGTCGGAATAAAAAAATCCAAAAAAATCTTGACGGTAAAAATTTGAAAAATAGAGAAGTCAAGTGAAAATTGTCAACAAAGAGAAATTATCAATAAAAAAAGAATCAAAAAAATTAAAAGTACCTGGCGATTTTTTTTTACTGGGCATCCCGGGAAAAAAAATCATATATGATCATATATAATCATATATGATCATATATGAATCATATATGATTATATATGCCTTAATATGACATCATGAATGATCGTATATGCCCATATATGTAGTCGTAATTATTCACAAAACAACCATCATATATATTTTTTTGGATATTATATTTATTTACCAGCATATATTGTCCTTCTACGTATAATAATAATAATAATAATAATTTACACTTGTATTATATTATAAACGAAGTATTTGTACATTTGCATCGTCTGTATATATATATATATATATATATATATATATATCCACGCTTGTGTGTAATATATGTATACAAATATATAAACAAAAGTCGACGTACGCCACATACTCAGAAAACCTTTCGAAGAGTATTTGGTCGCTCGCAGACATAATCGCCAACTTTTATAAGTTGAAGAATCGATTTGATTTCATCTAATATTCTCAGACTTGTCTATATTATATATATGGGTATATATAATCATATATGATTACATATGATCATATATGGCTATATATTACTATATATGATTATATAGAGACAAATTTCGTTCAGGATCATGCATGACCAAGTCATATATGATTTTTTTTTCCGGGATATACTGACATTCTGGTGTTCACCTTTTCACTGGAAAACCGTTTTTACTTATCGTCCGTTAAAAACAAACTCGCCAAGTACTTTTTATTTTTTTGATTATTTTTTTTATTCATAATTTCTCTTTGTTGACAACTTTCACTTGACTTCACTATTTTTTAAATTTTTTCCATCAAGATTTTTTGGGATTTTTTCATTCTGACTCCGCCCCAAAAATCTCGATGGCAAAGTTAACGTTACATTGGGAAACTACATGTGCTTGGCAACGCGTGTTGTGAGTTTTATGTCTATTCATTTCGCAACTTTTTGTAAGAAGACTAAACTAGAGATACTTTCATAAATGTACTTGCCTCCAATTTGTGCACACCATTTTTTGTTTTATATACATACACGATACACATAATGCATTCCATCAGCGTTTTGGACGTTCCGGTAGATATTATTCCGGAACGTATGGACCGCTGTGAACATAGCAACTGAAAAAAAATCCCAAAAAAAGTGTTCTTTTGAATTTTTTTCAAGGCATTCCTTTGGATTCATTTAGATGAGTTCTTTTTACTTGGTATATGGAATGCAGGAAGTAAGAGGTAAGGAGACGAATCTCCACGGAACAGAAGTGGTCAGACTTTTGGCACACAGATACCGGGTACACGACTCCGCCGCTTGAGGCGTGGTTGTCGGGACATCGTTCGAATGTGATGATTATTAGCAGCGGGATATGCCGTATATATTCCGAAGTGACAGATTGCTTACTGACAGCTATTTCCCGTGCAGAAATTTCCGCAGGAAACTGGATTCTGGCAACTACGTTGCCAAATCAAATCTTCAAATATTAAATACGCAAGATAATTTTTTGATTCACAGAGTCTAAGATTTTTCAACAAAATGTCTAGTATAGATTGGACATTTATATAAATGGAAATCAGGCGCCGCACTGATATTTTTGTAAATCCTGATAACTGAGGATGAAAAATTTGTATATTTCTGAAGCTACGTATCCCAGTCTAAGTAGTGTCACTTGGGTTTTTCATTGATATAAAATAGTTTAGACTACGCAAAGTTTGTTTTGATAGAAAACTCTTGGGTTTTTCATTGATATAAAATCCAAGTGACACTGCTTAAACTGGGCTACATAGCTTCAGAAATGTGCAAATTTTTCATCCTCAGTTTTCAGTATTTACAAAAATACCAGTGCGGAGCTTATTTTATTTTGAGTAATCTATGGAAATTCTAGAAATTCTTAAGGTGTTACCACGGTAAACTCAAAACCGCGTGATCGAGCTACATTTTTTTTTCGTTTAATTTGCATAGCAGTACATCTCTCTATAAATTTTCAACACGATTCACGCATCCATTTCCGAGAAAATCACGTTTAAAGTCAGGACTCGTAATACATATCAAGAGTCGTGGCAGCGACTCGACGCAGAGTATTCAAAAAGAAGAGAGTCTCAGCAGTCGAGATTGCCGCGCACTCTTATATACGCGAATATGCCTCGGCCCACGCCCTTTTTACATTTCAATTCGATATTACTAAAAAACACGAAATTTTTTTCAACATTTACCAACTAGGGTCATCTTAAAAATAAATAAGCATTCCATTGATACCATTTTTATTTTTTTCCGCCCACGTGATACTGAGATATCATAATATTGGGCGAATTAATCCGAACATTTATCATCAGAATTTACCGGTCACGTCTCTATAGATATACAAGCCCGTGTATAAGGGCGCTTATATACGGGTTTGTATATCTATGGGCATCAAAGTGACACGGTTTTACAGAGAGGGGCTTGTTTATGTGTTAGTGGGATTAGAGTGTATGCGGTAGACACAGCGCGCGCCACTTTCTTTCGCCTCACTATGCACAAGCGCTCTTATGTGCATTATCGATGCATTTATCTATACATATAACAGCATATGTACGAATATGTATGCAGCTTTCTATATACAGATCAAGGATCGGCAAAAAAAAAATTACCATTTTCCATTTTTCAATTGACGAAAAATCGCTAATTTAAAAAGATGAAATACCAATTGATGAAAAATTGAAATTATACGGAATTGTATTTTCAATTATCCAAATAATCGATAATTGGTCGAAAAATAATATCAATTATTCGCCAATGATGAATGGGAAAAAATAAATTCCCAATTATCTCAGTAATCGGTAATTGGTCAAAAAATAATATCAATTAATCAGAAAATGTGTAATTGGTTTGAAAATATTTCCAATTATCCGAATAATCGGCAATTGGCAAAATGAAAATATCAATTAATCAGGAAATGGGTAATTGGTTGGAAAATATTCTCAATTATCTGAATAATCGCGAATTGGTCGAAAAATAATGTTACGTCCGGGGTTATTTAGCCACCTATTGTGGCAACCATTTTATTTTCTTCAACATATATTTTAAAAATGTTTAATAATTCAATTTGCCGTTAAATAAACAAATAATACAAAAAGGTGCTCTGAAGAGCACTACTCGTTGCAAATCTCATGTGACCGGCTTATCAACGTGCGAGCAAGTAGCCGTTGAAGATCCCACGGTAGAATCGTCTGCGAATTTCGCTGACGAATGGGATCTCACGGTGACCGGCAAGATGCTGCACACCTCGAGGATGTGCAGCGCCCGGCGTAGTATTATCTTTTGTCGCGCCTTGATTTGCCGGAGTGCACAGCACCATTTTTTTCTACACAGAAATAGTCAGTTGCGTTCGGAGGTGCGACCTGAGCGGTCGCACCCGAAAAATTAAAAAGAGTTGTCTTCATAAGGGCGACCGGTACGGTCGACCCTCAAGAAGATTCGTTAACAAGATTTCAACTCCGTGGATCAACCCTTCAGGTCGACCACGTAAAACAAGTCTCAGCCTATGAACAAACGTAAATTCAGGACAATTTATTAAGTAACCTCGGCCAGCGTAGTCGAGTCCGGTTCAGTTACAATGTTGTTGGTTCGCAAACCAAACGATCGGTCCACACGTGCGTGTAGAATAGACCTCTGTCCTCGCGTTGATCACGTTCAATTGCACCTCTGATCCAACCACACAGGTACGTCCTGTCTACCTTCGACACGTTTTCTTACGCGGCATCGTTAGTGCGTGCCCAAGTTCGATCGAGTCGTTTTAGGAGTGCGCGAGTAATTTCCGAATCCGCGACAACTTAGTGCGAGGCGTATCGCGATTAAGCACGCCTCCATCGCGAACTGTAAACCAAAAATAACGAACCGTGCCAAAGTTCAACGAAAAGAATTCGAACATTGTAAAACCAAAATTGTGAACTTTGAATCTTCGTGAAACCCATCGACTAAATTAGACGATGGCATTTTTAATAAATTTAGTTTGTTGAGTTTAAGCGGTGTACCTCAGCGAATTATTCATTCTACCAACACAACCCGCTACGCCCATGGCAACGCCATTGCCAATTATTACATCGACTCTAAATCATATAAAATGCACAAACATTTCACCAATCCCACTCTCCTGCTCCGATCCCTGATGGGCGCATCCCCGTCTAAACAACAGGAGCACAACAACTACTCTGTTCTACGCTCACGGTAAGTGTTCGTGCGACAACGACAATAAGTGTCAATAATAAATAATAATACCGGGACGTAACAATAATATGAATTTTCAGAAAAATAAATTATTGGTTTGAAAATATTCTCAATTACCCAAATAATCGTCAATTGATCGGAAAATAATGTCGACTTTTCAGAAAAATGGGTAACTAGTTTGAAAATATTCTCAATTACCCGAATAATCGTCAATTGATCGAAAATAATGAAAAACCAAGTAATTAACTTCTCGCTTTCTGAGATGTCCAGGTTGACCGCTGCGTATTTGTTCGGAGTCCAGGTTGAGAGCTTCGTAGATGTCGGCGTCCAGGTCGACCGCCACGTAGTTTTCTGTGTCCAGGTCGACAGCTTCGTAGTTGTCGGTGTCCAGGTCGACCGCTGCGTAGTTTTCGGTGTCCAGGTCGACCGCTGCGTAGTTGTCGACGTCCAGGTCGACCGCTACGTAGTTTTCGGTGTCTAGGTCGACAGCTTTGTAGTTGTCGGTGTCCAATTCGACCGCTGCGTAGTTGTCGATGATATAATTTTTCAAAAATAATAACTTATCATAGAATAATTTATCAATATCAAATTTAATATCAAAATGAATATCTATTTCATAAAAATGTTTCTTCCTTTTTTTCTTTTTCCAAAAATTCGCTTCAATTGATGATTTGATGGAATCCTTCTTTCGTCCTTTCTTTTTTTTTAAATTCTCTCTAGTTAAAAATTTGATCAAGTTGATATCAAATTTCATTTCTCTTATAATCCACTTTTTGATCGATTTGAATCGAATTTGATATGGATTGAATAATAAATCTTCTTTCTTTCTGTAGAAATTCTTCCTAATTGAATATTTGATCTAAACGGATAACTTATTACAGAATAAATAATCAATATTAAATTTAATATCAACTTTGTATCAAATTTCGTTGAAAATTTATTCTTTTTGAGAAATGATTTAATTAGACAGAATTTCTAACGAAAGGAAAAAAAATTTTTATTAAACCGATATCAAATTATGTTATCGAGTTTATGTTGAACTGATGTGAAGTTTATGATATCAAAACTACGCAGCGGTCGACCTAGACGCCGACAAATACGCAGCGGTCGACATGGACACCGAAAATCACGAATCTGTCGACCTGGACACCAAAAACTACGAAGCTGTCGACCTGGATGCCGACAACTACGCAGCGGTCGACCTGGACACCGAAAACTATGTAGCGGTCGACCCGGACGTCGACAACTACGCAGCGGTCGACCTGGACACCGACAACTACGAAGCTGTCGACCTGGACACCGAAAACTACGTAGCGGTCGACCTGGACACGTAAAACTACGGAGCGGTTGACCTGGACACCGACAACTACGCAGCGGTCGACCTGGACACCGAAAACTACGTAGCGGTCGACCTGGACGTCGACAACTACGCAGCGGTCGACCTGGACACCGACAACTACGCAGCGGTCGACCTGGACACCGAAAACTACGTAGCGGTCGACCTGGACGTCGACAACTACGCAGCGGTTGACCTGGACACCGACAACTACGAAGCTGTTGACCTGGACACCGAAAACTACGTAGCGGTCGACCTGGACGTCGACAACTACGCAGCGGTCGACCTGGACACCGACAACTACGAAGCTGTCGACCTGGACACCGAAAACTACGTAGCGGTTGACCTGGACACGTAAAACTATGGGGCGGTCAACCTGGACACCGACAACTACGCAGCGGTCGACTTGGACACCGAAAACTACGTAGCGGTCGACCTGGACGTCAACAACTACGAAGCGGTCGACCTGGACACCGACAACTACGAAGCTGTCGACCTGGACACCGAAAACTTCGTAGCGGTCGACCTGGACGTCGACAACTACAATAGTGAAGGAAGAATTGGCTGCGATTCGGCCAGTGGGTCCAAATGACGGAGGACAATTTTTTTGGTATAACGTTTCGATCCTAATTCGGATCCTCTTCAGATTTATTATTTCTAAAATTACATTCTTTTTTGTCTTATTTTGTATGATATGTCTTACATTATAAGCTTAAATGTTATCTGTCATGACTGACCTGAATTTGTACGGGTAATTTTTTTGGTCATTTAATGAATCTTGGATAATATTCATTATGAATTTATTGAATAAAGACGGGTGATTTTTTTGTGATCCTTGGTGTCTGTGAGAGGGAGGATTTTGATATTTTATTGCTTAGTTTATGTTTTTTGTGAGACTTTTGTGTATGTGTTATTGACCTATGAATTTCATGTTTGATAATTTCCAAGATTTATTTTTGATCAAAATTAACCGTTTCCATTACATGGCGATGTGAGAGCTAAGTAGCGACTAAGTATTGAGGCAAGTGAGGAGGTATTTATATTGATGGGGTAGTGTGATTGAGTATTGAAGAGTGGGGGTGGTTTTTCATAGTTGGGAAGTTTGCCGTTAGTGATTTTTCTTGCCGGACTGGTTATGTTAACCAGTTTTGGATCGGGTTTAAATTGATAACTGTTAGATTTGGTAATGAATTTTCAATTGATGGATGCTGATTTGAGGTTTTTCCGTTATTATTTCGAGTATTATTAAATTATTGAATTATATACGCTGCTTGGTTTGTCGATGTCGGTTTTAAAATTGATTGCTTCGGGGTGTGCTTTAATTTGTATCATTTCCAGAATTGATCGCTTTTTAAGCCATTTTTCATTATTAAAAATTTTAACGTCGTTGAATTTGAAATTGTGTTTTAGTTCTATTCCGTGTTTTGCTAACGCTGTATTTATTGTGTTAGTGTGTTTTAGACTATTTTTGTGTTCGTTGATTCTCGTTTTTAGGTATCTTTTTGTTTGTCCGTCGACAACTACGCCGTGGTCGACCTGGACACCGACAACTACGAAGCTGTCGACTTGGACACCGAAAACTACGTAGCAGTCGACCTGGACGTCGACAACTACGCAGCAGTCGACCTGGACACCGAAAACTACGCAGCGGTCGATCTGGACACCAACAACTACGAAGCTGTCGACCTGGACACCGAAAACTACGTAGCAGTCGACCTGTACACGTAAAACTACGGGGCGGTCGACCTGGACACCGACAACTACGCAGCGGTCGACCTGGACACCGGAAACTACGTAGCGGTCGACCTGGACGTCGACAACTACGCAGCGGTCGACCTGGACACCGACAACTACGAAGCTGTTGACCGGGACACCGAAAACTACGTAGCGGTCGACCTGGACGTCGACAACTACGCAGCGGTCGACCTGAACACCGACAACTACGAAGCTGTCGACCCGGATACCGAAAACTATGTAGCGGTCGACCTGGACGTCGACAACTACGCAGCGGTCGACCTGGACACCGACAACTTCGTAGCGGTTGACCTGAACGTCAACAACTACGCCGCGGTCGACCTGGGCACCGACAACTACGAAGCTGTCGACCTGGACACCGAAAACTACGTTCGGTCAAACTGGACGTCGACAACTACACCGCGGTCGACCTGGACACCGAAAACAACGAAGCTGTTGACCTGGACACCGAAAACTACGTAGCGGTCGACCTGGACGTCGACAACTACGCAGCGGTCGACCTGGACACCGACAACTACGCAGCGGTCGACCTGGACACCGACAACTATGAAGCTGTCGACCTGGACACCGAAAACTACGCAGCGGTCGACCTGGACGTCGACAACTACGCAGCGGTCGACCTGGACACCAAAAACTACGTAGTGGTCGACCTGGACGTCGACAACTACGCAGCGGTCGAACTGGACACCGACAACTACGAAGCTGTCGACCTGGACACCGAAAACTACGTAGCGGTCGACCTGGACACGTAAAACTACGGGGTGGTTGACCTGGACACCGACAACTACGCAGCGGTCGAACTGGACACCGACAACTACGAAGCTGTTGACCTGGACACCGAAAACTACGTAGCGGTCGACCTGGATGTCGACAACTACGCAGCGGTCGACCTGGACACCGACAACTACGAAGCTGTCGACCTGGATACCGAAAACTACGTAGCGGTCGACCTGGACGACGACAACTACGCAGCGGTTGACCTGGACACCGACAACTACGAAGCTGTCGACCTGGACACCGAAAACTTCGTAGCGGTCGACCTGGACGTCGACAACTACGCCGCGGTCGACCTGGACACCGACAACTACGAAGCTGTCGACCTGGACACCGAAAACTACGTAGCGGTCGACCTGGACGTCGACAACTACGCCACGGTCGACCTGGACACCGACAACTACGAAGCTGTTGACCTGGACACCGAAAACTACGTAGTGGTCGACCTGGACGTCGACAACTACGGAGCGGTCGACCTGGACACCGACAACTACGAAGCTGTTGACCTGGACACCGAAAACTACGTAGCGGTCGACCTGGACGTCGACAACTACGCAGCGGTCGACCTGAACACCGACAACTACGAAGCTGTCGACCCGGATACCGAAAACTATGTAGCGGTCGACCTGGACGTCGACAACTACGCAGCGGTCGACCTGGACACCGACAACTACGAAGCTGTCGACCTGGACACCGAAAACTTCGTAGCGGTCGACCTGGACGTCAACAACTACGCCGCGGTCGACCTGGGCACCGACAACTACGAAGCTGTCGACCTGGACACCGAAAACTACGTTCGGTCGACCTGGACGTCGACAACTACGCCGCGGTCGACCTGGACACCGAAAACAACGAAGCTGTTGACCTGGACACCGAAAACTACGTAGCGGTCGACCTGGACGTCGACAACTACGCAGCGGTCGACCTGGACACCGACAACTACGCAGCGGTCGACCTGGACACCGACAACTACGAAGCTGTCGACCTGGACACCGAAAACTACGCAGCGGTCGACCTGGACGTCGACAACTACGCAGCGGTCGACCTGGACACCAAAAACTACGTAGTGGTCGACCTGGACGTTGACAACTACGCAGCGGTCGACCTGGACACCGACAACTACGAAGCTCTCGACCTGGACACCGAAAACTACGTAGCCGTCGACCTGGACACGTAAAACTACGGGGTGGTTGACCTGGACACCGACAACTACGCAGCGGTCGAACTGGACACCGACAACTACGAAGCTGTTGACCTGGACACCGAAAACTACGTAGCGGTCGACCTGGATGTCGACAACTACGCAGCGGTCGACCTGGACACCGACAACTACGAAGCTGTCGACCTGGATACCGAAAACTACGTAGCGGTCGACCTGGACGACGACAACTACGCAGCGGTTGACCTGGACACCGACAACTACGAAGCTGTCGACCTGGACACCGAAAACTTCGTAGCGGTCGACCTGGACGTCGACAACTACGCCGCGGTCGACCTGGACACCGACAACTACGAAGCTGTCGACTTGGACACCGAAAACTACGTAGCGGTCGACCTGGACGTCGACAACTACGCCACGGTCGACCTGGACACCGACAACTACGAAGCTGTTGACCTGGACACTGAAAACTACGTAGTGGTCGACCTGGACGTCGACAACTACGCAGCGGTCGACCTGGACACCGACAACTACGCAGCGGTTGACCTGGACACCGACAACTACGAAGCTGTCGACCTGGACACCGAAAACTACGCAGCGGTCGACCTGGACGTCGACAACTACGCAGCGGTCGAACTGGACACCGACAACTACGAAGCTGTCGACCTGGACACCGAAAACTACGTAGCGGTCGACCTGGACACGTAAAACTACGGGGTGGTTGACCTGGACACCGACAACTACGCAGCGGTCGAACTGGACACCGACAACTACGAAGCTGTTGACCTGGACACCGAAAACTACGTAGCGGTCGACCTGGATGTCGACAACTACGCAGCGGTCGACCTGGACACCGACAACTACGAAGCTGTCGACCTGGATACCGAAAACTACGTAGCGGTCGACCTGGACGACGACAACTACGCAGCGGTTGACCTGGACACCGACAACTACGAAGCTGTCGACCTGGACACCGAAAACTTCGTAGCGGTCGACCTGGACGTCGACAACTACGCCGCGGTCGACCTGGACACCGACAACTACGAAGCTGTCGACCTGGACACCGAAAACTACGTAGCGGTCGACCTGGACGTCGACAACTACGCCACGGTCGACCTGGACACCGACAACTACGAAGCTGTTGACCTGGACACCGAAAACTACGTAGTGGTCGACCTGGACGTCGACAACTACGGAGCGGTCGACCTGGACACCGACAACTACGAAGCTGTTGACCTGGACACCGAAAACTACGTAGCGGTCGACCTGGACGTCGACAACTACGCAGCGGTCGACCTGAACACCGACAACTACGAAGCTGTCGACCCGGATACCGAAAACTATGTAGCGGTCGACCTGGACGTCGACAACTACGCAGCGGTCGACCTGGACACCGACAACTACGAAGCTGTCGACCTGGACACCGAAAACTTCGTAGCGGTCGACCTGGACGTCAACAACTACGCCGCGGTCGACCTGGGCACCGACAACTACAAAGCTGTCGACCTGGACACCGAAAACTACGTTCGGTCGACCTGGACGTCGACAACTACGCCGCGGTCGACCTGGACACCGAAAACAACGAAGCTGTTGACCTGGACACCGAAAACTACGTAGCGGTCGACCTGGACGTCGACAACTACGCAGCGGTCGACCTGGACACCGACAACTACGCAGCGGTCGACCTGGACACCGACAACTACGAAGCTGTCGACCTGGACACCGAAAACTACGCAGCGGTCGACCTGGACGTCGACAACTACGCAGCGGTCGACCTGGACACCAAAAACTACGTAGTGGTCGACCTGGACGTTGACAACTACGCAGCGGTCGACCTGGACACCGACAACTACGAAGCTGTCGACCTGGACACCGAAAACTACGTAGCGGTCGACCTGGACGTCGACAACTACGCAGCGGTCGAACTGGACACCGACAACTACGAAGCTGTCGACCTGGACACCGAAAACTACGTAGCCGTCGACCTGGACACGTAAAACTACGGGGTGGTTGACCTGGACACCGACAACTACGCAGCGGTCGAACTGGACACCGACAAATACGAAGCTGTTGACCTGGACACCGAAAACTACGTAGCGGTCGACCTGGATGTCGACAACTACGCAGCGGTCGACCTGGACACCGACAACTACGAAGCTGTCGACCTGGATACCGAAAACTACGTAGCGATCGACCTGGACGACGACAACTACGCAGCGGTTGACCTGGACACCGACAACTACGAAGCTGTCGACCTGGACACCGAAAACTTCGTAGCGGTCGACCTGGACGTCGACAACTACGCCGCGGTCGACCTGGACACCGACAACTACGAAGCTGTCGACTTGGACACCGAAAACTACGTAGCGGTCGACCTGGACGTCGACAACTACGCCACGGTCGACCTGGACACCGACAACTACGAAGCTGTTGACCTGGATACCAAAAACTACGTAGTGGTCGACCTGGACGTCGACAACTACGCAGCGGTCGACCTGGACACCGACAACTACGCAGCGGTTGACCTGGACACCGACAACTACGAAGCTGTCGACCTGGACACCGAAAACTACGCAGCGGTCGACCTGGACGTCGACAACTACGCAGCGGTCGACCTGGACACCAAAAACTACGTAGTGGTCGACCTGGACGTCGACAACTACGCAGCGGTCGACCTGGAGACCAACAACTACGAAGCTGTCGACCTGGACACCGAAAACTACGTAGCGGTCGACCTGGACGTCGACAACTACGCAGCGGTCGAACTGGACACCGACAACTACGAAGCTGTCGACCTGGACACCGAAAACTACGTAGCGGTGGACCTGGACGTCGACAACTACGCAGCGGTCGACCTCGACACCGACAACTACGAAGCTGTCGACCTGGACACCGAAAACTACAAAGCTGTCGACCTGGACACCGAAAACTACGTAGCGGTCGACCTGGACGTCGACAACTACGCAGCGGTCGACCTGGACACCGAAAACTACGTAGCGGTCGACCTGGACGAAGACAACTACGCAGCGGTCGACCTGGACACCGAAAACTACGAAGCTGTCGACCTGGACACCGAAAACTACGTAGCGGTCGACCTGGACACCGACAACTACGAAGCTGTCGACCTGGACACCGAAAAACGTAGCGGTCGACCTGGACGTCGACAACTACGCAGCGATCGACCTGGACACCGACAACTACGAAGTTGTCGACCTGGACACCGAAAACTACGAAGCTGTCGACCTGGACACCAAAAACTACGGGGCGGTCGACCTGGACACCAATAACTATGTAGCGGTCGACCTGGACGTCGACAACTACGCAGCGGTCGACCTGGACACCGTCAACTACGAAGCTGTTGACCTGGACACCAAAAACTACGTAGCAGTCGACCTGGATGTCGACAACTACGCAGCGGTCGACCTGGACACCGACAACTACGAAGCTGTCGACCTGGACACCGAAAACTACGTAGCGGTCGACCTGGACGTCGACAACTACGCAGCGGTCGACCTGGACACCGAAAACTACGTAGCGGTCGACCTGGACGTCGACAACTACGCCACGGTCGACCTGGACACCGACAACTACGAAGCTGTTGACCTGGACACCGAAAACTACGTAGCGGTCGACCTGGACGTCGACAATTACGCAGCGGTCGACCTGGACACCGACAACTACGCAGCGGTTGACCTGGACACCGACAACTACGTAGCGGTCGACCTGGACGTCGACAACTACGCAGCGGTCGACCTGGACACCGAAAACTACGCAGCGGTCGACCTGGACGTCGACAACTACGCAGCGGTCGAACTGGACACCGACAACTACGAAGCTGTCGACCTGGACACCGAAAACTACGTAGCGGTCGACCTGGACACGTAAAACTACGGGGTGGTTGACCTGGACACCGACAACTACGCAGCGGTCGAACTGGACACCGACAACTACGAAGCTGTTGACCTGGTCACCGAAAACTACGTAGCGGTCGACCTGGATGTCGACAACTACGCAGCGGTCGACCTGGACACCGACAACTACGAAGCTGTCGACCTGGATACCGAAAACTACGTAGCGGTCGACCTGGACGACGACAACTACGCAGCGGTTGACCTGGACACCGACAACTACGAAGCTGTCGACCTGGACACCGAAAACTTCGTAGCGGTCGACCTGGACGTCGACAACTACGCCGCGGTCGACCTGGACACCGACAACTACGAAGCTGTCGACCTGGACACCGAAAACTACGTAGCGGTCGACCTGGACGTCGACAACTACGCCACGGTCGACCTGGACACCGACAACTACGAAGCTGTTGACCTGGACACCGAAAACTACGTAGTGGTCGACCTGGACGTCGACAACTACGGAGCGGTCGACCTGGACACCGACAACTACGAAGCTGTTGACCTGGACACCGAAAACTACGTAGCGGTCGACCTGGACGTCGACAACTACGCAGCGGTCGACCTGAACACCGACAACTACGAAGCTGTCGACCCGGATACCGAAAACTATGTAGCGGTCGACCTGGACGTCGACAACTACGCAGCGGTCGACCTGGACACCGACAACTACGAAGCTGTCGACCTGGACACCGAAAACTTCGTAGCGGTCGACCTGGACGTCAACAACTACGCCGCGGTCGACCTGGGCACCGACAACTACGAAGCTGTCGACCTGGACACCGAAAACTACGTTCGGTCGACCTGGACGTCGACAACTACGCCGCGGTCGACCTGGACACCGAAAACAACGAAGCTGTTGACCTGGACACCGAAAACTACGTAGCGGTCGACCTGGACGTCGACAACTACGCAGCGGTCGACCTGGACACCGACAACTACGCAGCGGTCGACCTGGACACCGACAACTACGAAGCTGTCGACCTGGACACCGAAAACTACGCAGCGGTCGACCTGGACGTCGACAACTACGCAGCGGTCGACCTGGACACCAAAAACTACGTAGTGGTCGACCTGGACGTTGACAACTACGCAGCGGTCGACCTGGACACCGACAACTACGAAGCTGTCGACCTGGACACCGAAAACTACGTAGCGGTCGACCTGGACGTCGACAACTACGCAGCGGTCGAACTGGACACCGACAACTACGAAGCTGTCGACCTGGACACCGAAAACTACGTAGCCGTCGACCTGGACACGTAAAACTACGGGGTGGTTGACCTGGACACCGACAACTACGCAGCGGTCGAACTGGACACCGACAACTACGAAGCTGTTGACCTGGACACCGAAAACTACGTAGCGGTCGACCTGGATGTCGACAACTACGCAGCGGTCGACCTGGACACCGACAACTACGAAGCTGTCGACCTGGATACCGAAAACTACGTAGCGGTCGACCTGGACGTCGACAACTACGCAGCGGTCGACCTGGACACCGAAAACTACGTAGCGGTCGACCTGGACGTCGACAACTACGCAGCGGTCGACCTGGACACCGACAACTACGAAGCTGTTGACCTGGACACCGAAAACTACGTAGCAGTCGACCTGGATGTCGACAACTACGCAATGTCCAGCTAGGATTTTCTCGATTTTTGAAAATTTAAAATTCTCCTAATTCATCATTTTTCAAATTTTTTTTCCGGAATATTTTTTTGGTTTAATTTTTTGAATAAAATACCTTGCACTGATCTTAAAAGATCCTGAAATTTCCCGAGAGGTTTTTTTTATTTTTTTTTAAAATGAATTCCTGAATTTTTATAAATCGTGCAAATCCACGATTAACATTACATTTTTCATTAATTTTTTTTTTATATAATATCTTTTATTAATGTTAAAAGATCCTGAGATTTTTAGAATAGTATTGTTTCGTTTTAACCTACAGTAAAATATTTATTTTCATCAAGAGTTGAGAAATTTTAATTTAAATTAAAAAAAAAATGTTTCATCTATGGTGGTTGTTCCGGAAATGAACAGTTCACCATATTTAAAGAAAAAAATTCCAAAAATGTATGTTAAAAAAAAAATTGCAGGCGATGGGATCGAACCCGCACCCTCAAGAGTGTGAGCGAGCACACTATTCACGCCGCTCTTTCGACGCTTACAATTACTTGCTATTACTAATACTATTAATAGGGTGTTAATAATTTTTCGTCGCTGGCATGTTTCTGACACTGGATTCAAGTGCTGAAAAATCGAATAACAATAATTTATAAAATATTGTTAAATGTTTGGTTTGATTTGTTGTCACAAATGAATATTTTTCGTAAAAATATTTTTCGTAAAAATATTTAAATTCAAATTTTAATTTAAATTATTTCAAAGAAATAATTTAATTCATAAAGAGGTTTACATTTAAATTCCATTTTAAATTATTTATTTAGGATCGCTTTCAAATAAGTCGTAAGTAATTTCTTGACGAAAAATGTTTTTATTATTTATTATTATTACATTTCAATCGACGTATGAACTGAAAAATAATTTATAATGTTCCCCGATAAATTTTTCCGTTTTCATTGATAACGGAGAGCACCGAGGGAAAAAATCATTTACATTTTAAAAAACCCGCTCGTGATCCCGGGTGACGTCACGCCTCGAGTCTCACCGCGTTTTTCCGCGGAGCCTCGGGCCCTCGGCAGCTTCGGCTTCGGCTTACATTGTAGTCGCACACGGACGTGCGACTTCTACGTGTGTTCGTATATCTGACGCCATGGGGTGGGAGAACAACAGCGCGCGAGGGGTCGACGCTTCGGCCGCGCTCGGCTCTTCCGAAGCGACACGAACGTCGTTCGCTCACAGACACGGGCGGCCATCATTGTGTGGCACCGTGCAAAGCCGCAGAGTGGGGCTCGATTTTACACCCGATCTGGCTGCACTGAGGCAGCGGTCGACCTGGACACCGACAACTACGAAGCTGTCGACCTGGGCACAGAAAACTACGTGGCGGTCGACCTGGACGCCGACATCTACGAAGCTCTTAACCTGGACTCCGAAAAATACGCAGCGGTCAACCTGGACATCTCAGAAAGCGAGAAGTTAATTACTTGGTGTTTCATTATTTTCGATCAATTGACGATTATTCGGGTAATTGAGAATATTTTCAAACCAATTACACATTTTCTGATTAATTGATATTATTTTTTGACCAATTACCGATTACTGAGATAATTGGGAATTTATTTTTTCCCATTAATCATTGGCGAATAATTGATATTATTTTTCGACCAATTATCGATTATTTGGATAATTGCAATTTTTTTTTTTCCATTAACCACTTTCGGGTAATTGAAAATTCGGATTTTAAAATTATCAATTTTCAAAAAATTGATAATATTTACCGAAAATGCGCTTGAAAATATCATTACTGCCGATCTCTGATACAGATATAGACAGGTATATACTGTTATATACAGGTATATACACGTATATTTAGGTATATACATACAAGTATATACTGGATACCGGTGTATTCAAGTATATATAGGTATATACAAGTATAAATCACAAAAATTCAAAATGCAGAAAAAATCGTAAAAATCTGAAATTTAAAAAAAAAGGAGAAATCACACAAGCCAAGCCAAAAATTTTGCGTGCGTAAATTTCCAAAGACCAAGCCAAACTCAAAAACTTGGCGTGCAGGGTTAAAAAAAATAAACCCGGGAGGTACTGAAGGATTTTCACGAGATAAGATAGAAAATCATTATGCCTACTCATATATTGATAAAACAGATTATTATTACTCGAATTGTCAAGTACAGTAAACGATCAGATAACTTGACCGCTCGCATACTCGCATTGACCGTTTCTTCCCACTTCAAACTTTTGACCGGCCGCGAAAGATCTATGAGCATGCGCTATCTGATCGCTTACTGTAGTTTGCTTACGAATACTGACGCATTGTTTGCAATGACCGTTATGAGATTTTTTTATTTAACCGTAATTAGAGTATCGCTCTTTATATGGTTAATGAGAATCATGAATGTCCTGATACAATTGCTCAATGATCACGTGCATCTACGACAATCATCGTAAATCTAGGCCTGGTCACATTTCCGTGTACGTCGTGAATGTCATCGGCATTCAATAGTTAAGATAAGTATTCGATATTTAAATGATTGGCCGTTAAGAGAGGAGGATAAAAGATAAATTGTTATGAAAATAAAATAATGTTACATATATTGCACCGAGAAAGTTTATGACAAAAGAAGTAGCAACGATATTTTCGATTATTGCAACCATTATGTGCACTGATGCTACTATGTTTTACCAAATTCGGACATAACAAAAGGCCAATAGAATATTTTCCACTATTCCAGAAATAATGATAATATTGTTTTTTCATTTGATTATAAGCAGTGTAAAAGATTATTCTCAATGAATTTTTTTCATAGTTACTCACTAGTTTACTCGGCCGTTACGTCTTCTGTTTATTCTCATGATTGCTTACTAGTGCACTTGATCAATTGTTTTCTTTTTCATTCGCTAGTTCATTCACTCCTTCGTTAAACGATACAGGCGCTTGGAGGTTTTTCCTCGCCGAGCTTTTTGCTTTTTAACTCTGCACGCCAAGTTTTTTAGATTGGCTTGGTCTTTAAAAATTTACGCACGCAAAATTTTTGGCTTGGCTTGTGTGATTTCTCCTTTTTTTTTAAATTTCAGATTTTTACGATTTTTTCTGCATTTTGAATTTTTGTGATTATTTTTAATTCGACTTTTTGGGAATTTTAATACTTGGCGTCCTGTTTTTACTTTTTAAAAGTATTTTGTGATTGATTTCGCTTCTTTTTGAATATTTTTTCGATAACATCTCTCCTCGTAGAAGTCATTTGCATCAATTTTGTTTAAAATGATGTTGAGTTAGTTGAAAATATAAGGAAAACAATGAACAAGAGTGCATTAGACTTGTCTATGTCCACTTTTGCAGACTTTCGCAGACTATCACACACACTTGCATACGCTCCCAAACTTTCGCACACTCTCATACAGTCTCGCACACACTTGCAGACTATCGCACACTCTTGCACATATTCAGACACTCTTGCACACTCTTCCACACACTTGCACACACTTGCATACCTTGGCACACCCTAATACACTCTTGCACACACTCGCAAACCCACGCCCACTCACGCACACAGTCGCATACTCACGCGCAAATTCGCACACTCACGCACACACTCACAAACTTTTTCACACTCACGAACAAACTCGCACACAATCAAAGACTATCGCACACTCTTGCACACACTCGGACACTCTCGCACTCTTCCACACACTTGCACAGATTCATATCCTTGCACACTGTCATACACACACACATTTGCACCCACTTGCATACCCTGGCACATTTTTATACACTCTCGCACACACTCGCACACTCTCGCATACACTTGTACACACTTGCACACACTCCTACACTCTTATACACACTCGCACATTTTCGCACATACTTGAATACACTCCCACACATTCGCACACTCTCATACACTCTCGCACACACACGCAGACTATTTCACACACTTACACACTCTCAGACACTCACACATTCTTCCACACACTTGCACACATTTGCATACCGTCACACACTTTCATACACTATCGCACACTGTCACACACTTTCGTACACACTCGCACACTCTTGCAGACTGTTGTACACTCTTGCACACATTTGCACACACTCGTGTACCCTGGAACACTCTCATATACTCACGCACACACTTGCACACACTCGTACACACTTATATACTCTCATACATTCTTGCACACACTCGCACACAATCGCACACTCTCGCACACACTTGCACACTCTCGCAGCCTGTCGCACACTCTTGCAGACACGCGGACACTTTGGCACACTCGCCCACACACTTGCACACACTTGCATACCCTTACACACTCTCATACACACTCACACACTTTCGCACACACTCGGAAACACTCGCACACTCTCCTAAACATTTAAAACCTTTCGGAAACTCGCACGGACATGTGCACTCTCGCAAACTCACACACACTCGCACACTCTCGCACACACTTGCATACACTCGCACACTCTCATACACTTTCGCAGACTGTCGCACTCTTGCACACACACGCACACTCTCATACATTGTCGCATACGCTCGCACACACTTGCAAACTCTCGTAGACTGTCACACACTTTTGCACCCACTCGGACACAATAACATACCCTCGTGCATCCTCATATACTCTCGCCAACTCTCGCACATATTCGCGCACTCTCGCACACACTCGCACACTCATCCAGGTTCTAAAAAAATTTTTTTTTGTGGAACAGTTTTTAAGTTATCGATTTTTAAATGCTCTATCTACGGCTAGTGGAGCGAGAGAAAGCGCGACCTGCACACACTCATATTTTCTCACTACCACATACAAGCCTCTCTCTATAAAGTCGTATCACATCGCTCAAACACGGGCTTGTATATCTATAAAAAGAAAATTCGAGTCTCGAATGACCACCTTAATATAAATTTAGACCCGAAATAGCGGCCACCCTGATATACGTCGTATAATTACATATATAAATATGAACAAAATTCGAATCTCGAAGGACCACCCTAATATAAATTGACAATGAAACATGAAATAATGACCACCCTAACATACATAGTTTATAAATTATATAAATACATATTCAAATATAGACAAAATTCGAATCTCGAAGGACCACACTAATATAAATTGACAATGAAACATGAAATAACGACCACCCTAACATACATAGTATATAAATTATATAAATTTAAACAAAATTCGAATCTCGAAAAACGTCCACCTTAATATATATCATAGAATATGTATAGAAATCGAATCTGGAATACCGACCACGCTAGTATGTATCGTAGATGGTAACAAAAATGTTATAGATATAGAGCCCGTGTATAAGCATTTCAGTTATACGTATAGATATAGAGACCGTGTATAAGAGTGTGACCGGTTGAAGAATTTTTCTGATGATAAATATTCGTATTAATTCCCCGAATATCATGCTATCTCAGCATCGCGTGGGCGGAAAAAAAAATAATGGTATCAATGGAAAGCTAATTTTTTTTCAAGAAAAGTATATTCGTAAATGTTAAAAAAGTTGTCGTGTTTTTTAGTAATATCGAATTGAAGTGTAAAAGAGGCGTGAATTGAGGCATATTCGCGTATATAAGAGTGCGCGGCGTCTCGACTGAGATCTCTCAGTTTTTTAAATACTTGCCGTCGAGTCGCTGCCGCGACTCTTGATATGGGTTTATACAAGTATATACTGGTATATACAGGTATATATATATCTATGTACTATGTATTTAAATGTTGTTCTATTTATACGTGTATTTATACTATATTTATATTAGTGTGGTCGTTATTTCAAGTCTCAAATAATATTGGGGTGGTCTTTCGAGAATTGATTTCCTTAAACAGCAATTTCTATCTATATAAAGCTTATCTATGAATATATAGCATTATATATAGCTAATAAGTCAATATCTAATTTCAATTTAAAGCTGAACCAAAATTCAACCTGTATTTTAGGCGAAATGAAAATCTAACTTCAATTTGAAGCTAAACCCAAATTCAACTCAAATTTTAGGCTAAATCAAAATTTAACTTGAATCTTAGGCTAAACCCAAATTTAACTTAAATTTCAGGTTAAGCCAAAATCTAACTTAAATTTTAGGCTAAGTCAAAATCTAAATCAAATTTTGAGGTAAACCAAAATTTAACTTAAATTTAAAGCTAAACATGAATCTAACTTAAATTTTAGGCTAAACCAAAATTTAACTTAAATTTCAGACCAAACCGAAATTTGACTTAAATTTTAGGTTAAACCTAAATTTAACTTGAATTTTAGGCTACACCTAAATCTAACTTGAATTTTAGGCTAAACGAAAATCTAACTCAAAGTTCAGGCTAAACCAAAATCAAACTTAAATTTCAGGCTGAATCAAAATTCAACTCAAATTTTAGGCTGAACCAAAATTTAACTTGAATTTCCGGCTAAACCCAAATTTAACTTAAATTTTAGGCTAAACCAAAATTTAACTCAAATTTTAGGAAAGCTCGATTTATGTTTCACACGAAAGTTTATGCACATTTTGTCGATACAACTAATAGTTCCGGTGTAATAACCAAAAATCGGCGAAATTTACGAAAATATAAGTTTTGCCATTGAATTACGTTTGAACAAGTGGACTTATCAAAAATTAACTCAAAACCTTTTTTGTAGAGCGTTTAATTCTGCACCAATTTTGTCTGTAGATTTCTCTTATGATGAATTGTTTTAGTCATAAAAATCAGAAGACGTAAAAATAGTTTTTCCCATGTTATTCTTATGGAAAATAGAAAAATGCGATGAGTACGATGTTAACATTAATATTAAGAGCCCATATTTTCACACGCCCTTTCTTATACCTAATAAAACTTTTGAGCCTATATGGGAGAAGGAAATTTTTTTTTTAACGCCATGTATATTGTACCATCAACAATTTGGATCATAGGGCTGTGATAGTTATAGGAATTTATTTTTCTTGCTTATTTTTGTCGACAATTGCGAATCTGTGGAAGGGTTTTACAAAGCATTGTTTGAGAATATCTGCGTATTGGATGATAATTAAATTTCACACTGTGTTTATGGCGAATATTTCCTCTAATATAAATGGCATTTACTACACTGAGAAAAAAAATGGTTGAATGAACTAAATCTTTAGTCGCACGACTACATATTTAGTTGTACGTAATTATTCAAGAAACTCATTATTTAGTTGTACCAAATAAATATTTACTCGTGCGTATGCGACTACAAACATAGTTCATTCGACAATTTTTTTTCTCAGTGTATAATTTTAGGCATTCCTATCAAATATAGTTACATTACAAGAGATATCAATCAATTAAAACAATTTAAATTTCTTCGATATCCAAAGAATGTACCGAAATGACTGTACTGTATTTCCAACTGCGTATACACAACAAGCCATGCACTTTCATTTTTTGTTCTTCTGCATTTTCGACGATTTCAACACCAATTTATATAAAATTCATGTTAATAAATTAAATCAGGAAAGATGCTTCGAAACAACTTTCAAAAAGAAGTGAAATCAATCTCAAAATACTTCTCAGAAGTAAAAAAAAAGGACGCCAAGTATTAAATCCCGAAAACTCGAATTCAAAAAATCCCAAAAATTCAAAAGAAATTCTAAAAATTTAAAATATGAAATTAACAAAAAAAACAAAAAAAACACATCACATAAGCCAAGCCAAAAACTTAGCGTGCGTAAATTATTAAAGACCAAGCCAAACTAAAAAACTTGGCGTGCAGGGTTAAGAACCAATACGCTCGGCGAGGAAAACCGAGACCGTCCACCCTTATCGTTTAACGAAGGAGTTGATTGAATGAGAAAATGAAAAAGACAACAATTGATTAAGTGCCCTAGTAAGCAACCATGAGAATATACACAAGAGGTAAGCGTAAACTAGTGAGTAACTATGAGAAAAGTTCACTGAGAAAAATCTTGTCTAAGGTTTATATTTAAATGAACGAACAATGATATTATCATTATTTCTGGAATAGTTGAGCTACATTTGTCTATCTTCCCAGATAGACAAATGTAGCTCATATTGGCATCATATTGCATACATCTATGACGCATAGGAACACTCACAGCTGTGTGTCGTTTATGAGTGCTCACCTGGAAGCCATATTGGCATTATACAATGATTGACAATAACACATCATGCGGGGCTCATATGGCAGTCACGGCGTGACGAAATTGTGGTGCTCATACGAAGATCATATTGACGTCATACCGTGGTGAAATTGGTTGCGCTCATATGAAGCTCATATGACCGTCGGGATGTGAGGTATTATTGTAATTTTCATACGATTTTTTTTTAAATTTCCATTGCTTGAAAAAAATTTTATTATGTATATTTTTTCATCTACATAGCTTCTGAACCAATTACATTAAAATTTTTTTTTCAAAAAACACCCAATTTCATTATATGTCAATTTCTTCTGTCTCCAGTTGGATTCAAACTTGCGACCTGCCTATCTATCCTACCTAACAACCTATGACGCTACCTATTACGCTACCGGGTACTTATGAATTTTCTTCACTTATATGATATATCAGTGGTGACATGCCAGGGAAAACGAGTCACATTTGAATATTATATATATATACAGTTAAAAATGAAAGTAATTAATAAATTAAGAATTAAAAAGATAGACGATTCAATATGGCATCCAAAATTTCAAAAAAATGGGATATTCGCGAAAGTCAATTTCTTAGTTTTTTTTACAGTTTCGCGAATTCGAATATTTCAATCGAATCCATAGGGAAATTTGTAGAATTCAAAATGGGCGTTCTATTTGATAAAAAAATGATGAAAAATAGTGCAACTTTTGTAAAAGTTTGTTTGCTCATATGAAACTGAAATATAAAACAAAAAAATTAAAACATTCAAAAAAAATTAGTCAAAATGATTTTTTTTCCAAGTAAATGAAAACAATTTTCAAAAATTTAATATGGCGGCTGTGATTTGCAAAAATTCTCAGATATTGGTGAACATTATTAATAACTTTATAATGAATTTTTTGGACTTGCAAAAGATGCGAGGCTTGTCAAAACATGCTGTCATTTTGCAGTGATTTTGCAGCCGTCATATTGCGCTCATCGAATGTATCACTAAGAAACATGCATATCGTCGTCATATTGCGTTCATCGAATGTATAACTGAGAAACACGCATAACGCCATCATGTTGCATGCATGGCATGTATACTTTCAATGCTAACCTAGTGAATACACTAAAAAAATGATTGAATGGCTTTCATATGATATCCATCTGCAAATATTAATTGCATAATGTAAATTTGCCGGCTTATGAGTTTATCTTGTAGTCAACGGATGATGCATTTGGAAACGGGTTGATGAGATCGAAATGTTTTTTAAATTCATCATACTAAATGAACTCATGGGCATGCATCACAACATGTAGCCAATATACTGGAAAATTTGCTTCATTAAATGTATACACGGCGTGATAGTCATGGCTGTCTATCTGGGTTTTATTGACCTTTGGTTGTGTCCGAATTTGATAAATCACAATAGCTACTTCCTTATCATAAATATTCTCGGTCAGTAATCGTCAGCAAACCATAGTAGGCGATCAGATAACTTAACTCGACGGGGCCGGAAACATTCACATAACTTAAGTTTCTCCTCATTCTCCTACTCACGTGTCTAAGCGCATGCGCACTACGCATGTTGGCAATAGGCATGCTCATAGCTGTTTCGCGGTCGTTCAAAGGTTTGAAGTGAGGAGAAACGGTCATAGGGAGAGTCAAGATATGCGAGCAGTCAAGTTATCCGATCGTCTACTGTACTTGACAGTATAAAATACAAGTGATAATAATCTGTGTTATCACTATATGAGTAGGTATAATAATTTTCTATCTGATCTCGTGGAAATCCTACAGCACCTCCCGGGCTTATTTTTTTTAACCCTGCACGCCAAGTTTTTTAGTTTGGCTTGGTCTTTAATAATCTACGCACGCTAAGTTTTTGGCTTGGCTTATGTGATTTGTTTTTATTTTTGTTTTTTTTTGTTAATTTCAGATATTAAATTTTTAGGATTTTTTTTTTAATTTTTAGGATTTTTTTGAATTTGAATTTTTGGGATTTACTACTTGGCGTCCTTTTTTTTACTTCTGAGATTCCCCATACCTGGCCAATATAACGCAACCGCATAATTCCGATGAAAAACTAATATGTGGCAAAGGAAAAAATTGTGAACTTTTTAGATTTTCAGTTAGAACTATTTACTCATAGAATTTATTGATAGACATGAAAGAAGTTCGATATTTGTTACGAAATCTCTCGTACGACGGCTGAGAAGAGAGCGATACGGCAATATTGCGTTTGAGACTGTATTCGGTGTGTATACGTGTAGACACATCCAGACTGAGACATAACCGCACTTATCTTTCGACCGAAATCACAGGACGGCTTCATTCGTCTTGGATGCTTACACGCTTACGGCATGTATGTACATTTTATAGATATACATCGACATACAAAATGCTACATGGGTTCGTGTTCAAGCTAAACTAAAAATTACCTGGTTCCACAAAGACCACAAAAACACATGGCTCGTCAATCTTATGCCAGAATATCACAATTTTGGCCTTTGCATAGCTATAAATATTATAATTATTGATCTTTGCATAGCTCAATATCATAATTTGGCCTCTGCATAGCTAAATATTATAATTTGGCCTCAGCGTAGCAGAATATCATAATTTTAGCTTCAACGTAGCTAAATATCATAATTTTGGTCTTCGTATAGCAGAATATAACAATTTTGGCCTACGAGTGGATAAATATCACAATTTTGACTTTCGCACAGCTCAATATCATAATATTGGCCTTCGTATAGCTCAATATCACAATTTTGGCATTTGTGTAGCTGAGTATCAAATTTTGCCTTTGGCCTTTGCATAGGAGAATATTATAATTGTGGCCTTCGAGTAACAGAATATGATAATTTTGCATTGTAACGTAGCATTTTATATGTCGAAGTATATCTATATATAAGTGCTGAAGGCGTGTAAGCGTCCAAGGCGAATGCAGCCGGTATATACTCCCGTAACAGCTGACGCTACAACGTTGCCGCCATCTTCTCCGCGAGATGTACGTTAGTGTGCGTCTATCGATGTAGGCATGGGCGTGTATGAGTGAAAGTTAAAAAATTGACGCTGGATTGGTCAAATCTTACATTAAAAAAAGTACTTTTCTCATTCTCAAAATATAATATCAGTCATTTTTAATAATCATACATGCATGAACAATAATGTTGAATCAATTGAGACTCTACAACTGAATTTATTTTAGAATGGTAATAAGTTAAAAATAGAAAGAGTGGGTCAACTTTTGGAACTTTTTGGTCCGCAATAATACCTTGAAACCTATCGATTGAGAATTTTCAAAAATCTATTGTTACATTTTTGTCTGTAACTTTGCTATTTTTTAAAATTTCGATTTATAACTTCGTAAGTACATGCAAAAGGCTTATTAGAACGTAAAAAAAAACAACAAAAAAATCGATTCCTTTCGATTTCACGCTGACTCGACCCCCTTAATAAAAACTTTTAAATTATTTGTCTCGTATGTTTATTTAGAACCGACCTTGTAAATGACATATGTTATGTAACATTTTCTCAGCTTTTCGAAAAAAATTTGGAAAAAAATTTCAAAATACGGGCAATGGCTAAAAAACAGCTTTTTAGATTTAAAACTCGATTTTGAGAGCTTTTCACAGACATTATCGGAAAAACAATATTTTTTTTTAAAGCTGAGATTCTTTTACCTCAAAAACGTATTTTTTCAAAAAATATTTATTGTAACGGAAGATGGCAAAAAAAATGAATAAAATCAATTTTTGTTCATCCATTCATTTCTCGTATGTTTACGGAGAACCCATCTCGGAAAATACATATTCCATGTAAAATTATCTCAGCTTTTCGAAAAAAATATTGAAAATTTTTTTAAAATTTGGGCAACGCACAGTGTTCCCAAATCGCCAAAAGCTGGCCAAAAGTCGAAAAAAAAATATTTTTTTCTAGGGACTTTCAATGGTTGGAATAGTTGTACTCTAGTATGTATTATGACCGTTAAGGAAAGGGGAGCGTCCATACCTGGCTCAGGAATCCATTTTATTCGTGAGCGTCGAGCCGACCGCATTGTTTGCTCGTCGCGCGGAGAAATAAGACGAAAGTTTCGACGCGTCTGGAAGAGTGAAAAGTTAACGGATTTGGATTTTACAAAATGAATTCTTCTCCAGAAAGTAAGTACGATTTGAGTGTGTTGCTCAAAATTATCGTTAACGATGTATGAAATTGTAAGTCATTAATGAAAGTAGTGGTATTTTTCTTGGTTATGTTCTGAAAAGTCGTGTTAGAAAAAGCAATAAGTCAAAACCCCTATCGACCACCGCTCTTAAACTAAATGGAAATCGTTGCTTAGACATTTCTTCAAAACATATCCAAAAATTAGCTGCTCGCAGCTGCTCCTTCGGTTTTGAGTGTAATTTTTATGCCCCCCCGGCAGTAAAAGTTTTGAATGGCATATACGTGTATTTTACACGGTCAACAATTTGAACATTTTTTCAACTTAGTCAATACTCATATAAAAATTTAAAACTTGGCACATATATTCCCCACAGTAGAAGATATAATTGTAGTAGTTTATGAAATTTTTTATCCTCGTTTTTTAAATATACACTCTTACTCAAAAGTGTGCTACACTAGTCGAAATTTTGTCGCACTTAAAATTCGATAGTGGAGGCAAAAATGCTTTCTGCAGTTTTTTGTAATTTTCGCGTCTGAAATATTGTTCATAGGGAATTGATAAAGATAATTCTTCTATTAATGTTATTTTGCATTTCCTACAGATCCTCTGGATAATACCGACGAAATTTCTTTCACGAGAAAGGAAATTTACATACTTGTGAAATCGGTATTAAAAGAAAATATCAACATTGTCACTGACATTGTTGAAATGGAGGTGTCAAAACAATTGAAGCATCCATACATTTTGTCGAAAAATCTGAAAGATGCCATGGGTAGATTGGTATCGAATTTCAAAAAGAGGTGGCAAGAAGCGAGGAGGGACGAATCCAAATTCTCCAATAAATTCGATGAGTGGCTCAACGTTCCTGTGTCTTTCACGATTGAAAAGGAACGTTTGAAGACTTCCACGGAAAACACAATGAAGCGTCCTTCTACGGAAAACACAATGGGGCATCCTTCTACGGAAAGCACAATGGGGCGTCCTTCCACAAGCTGGGGCGATTTAAGTGATCGGTCAAAACGTAGGAAGACGGAAAAGGTTCGAAAAGAACATACTGTCCACGAATTGGCCTACGCTACACAAATGGGCCTCCGGGCTTCTGGAAATTTACAAGCTTGAAAGGTAATTAGGGATGTCACAGAAGGCAGTCCATCAAAAGCATCACAGTACCGTAAGTCTATGGAACGCGTTTCAGACGATGTACTGTCAGGCAACGAAGCATTATCACTTGTGGTAGAAGGTAAAATGACCAAAAGTCAATACCAATTACTACGTTCTGTAAGCTTGAAAAAAAATTGTAAATTATACCCGCCTTATAAATGTGTATTGGATTCTAAAAAAAAGTGTTACCCTGCAAAGTCAGAAATTTCTGTAACTGAAAGTGGAGCCAGAGTTGGACTTCAAGCATTGCTAAATCATACAGCTGAAAGAATATTAACGGTACGATCGGACGTTATTGGAAGTCTTCCTGAAAACAAAGTTGGTAATTTAGAATTGATATGCAAGTGGGGATGCGATGGAACTTCTGGTCAAAGTACTTACAAACAAAAAATTAACGATGGAGACGGCAATAAATCAGATGCCAACATTTTCTTTATTTCACTTGTTCCCTTGCAAATCTTTGATAAAGTCAATCCACACGTGATTATTTGGAAAAATCCTCGTCCTTCGTCACCAAGATTTTATTGCCCAATTAAAATTTAATTCTTTCATGAAACTGCCGAAGCAACTAGGGCAGAAGTTGATTGTATCCAAGCTCAAGAGAGAAACCTCATGCCCTTTGAAACTGTAATTGGCGGCAAAAAAGTTAACATCAATTTCAAACTTGTGTTGACAATGATAGATTCGTTACTTCCTATCGGACAAATGTCTGAAGAAGCTCAGGAATCATGCAATAAGTACATTAAAAGATTCCGAGAAGATTTTTCACGAAAATGTAACCGCATCAAAAACATGGAAGACATTTTTTGCAGATGTTTAGTAACGTCAGATCCAGTAATATCCAGTTTGCGAAAACTTCCTCCGAAGAAACTAAGATCGTTATCCCCATACGCGGTTGAACTATTGATTCCACCTTCAGTTCCAGAATCAAGGCAGATTTTTTCTGATGATACGAGCAATACATGTGACGATGATGACAGTTCACAGGACAGTGATTAATTGTAAAAAAAGCTAAGATTATATCGATTAGAAATAAAAGAATGAAAGAAATATGTTATGAATGTTCATTGTCATTGTAATAATGATTATAATGACTGTATTCCAATCCTCTTCTTCCCAAGTCTTCAAGTCTTCAAATGTCACCCGAATTGAATACGTTTTTGACGAAATTTCCCGCCATATTGGATCCGCCATTTTGTTTTGCAAAATTTTGACTTCATATTCGTAGTCAGTGACCCCGAAAACCCCGGAGTACAGACATTCACCCGAATTGAATACGTTTTTGACGAAATTTCCCGTCATATTGGATCCGCCATTTTGTTTTGCTAAATTTTGACTTCATATTCGTAGTCAGCGACCCCGAAAACCCCGGAGTACAGACTTTCACCCGAATTGAATACATTTTCGACTTTTGGCCAGCTTTTTGGGTTTTGGGACCACTGTGCAACGCCAAAAAAACAGCTTTTTGGAGTTGAAGTTCAATTTGGAGAATTCCAAGTGCATGAACAAAAAAACAATTTTCATTTTGAAAAGCTGAGACTTTTTCTCACAACAAACTTATGTTTTGAAATTTTTTTATTGTGGTCTAAGATGGCAAGTCATAATGAATAAAACGAAAATGGTAAAACTAGACGGAACACCCCATGTAATAACTGCGAAAGTTAGAGGGGAAAAAATCTGAAAAAATTTGGGAATGTGTTTTTCAATAAGGACTTTCAGCTAAAAAAAAATGCGAAAAGATCTAAGGGGTGAGGCCAGATCCGACGTCCATAATTGGCGTTTTGACCCATATATACAGGTATTAAAAATCTCAAAAATTCGAATTAAAAAATCCCCAAAAACTTATAATTCAAAGAATATCCAGAAAATTGTAAATTTAAAAAAACCAAATTACACAAGCCAAGCAAAAACTTGGTAAGTTATCAATGACGAACCAAACCAAAAAAACTTGGCATGCAGGGTTACGAAAAATAAGCCTGGGAGGTGCTGCAGGATTTTCACGAGGTGATATAGAAAATTATTACACCTACTTATCTTGTGATAACACAGATTGGTGTCAAGAGTATATTTTGCAGTCAAGTAGTTTGTCCACATTTAACGTAGTTGAATGTCGTTAGAAAAAGGTCAGTTACACTAAAATACGTTATTATTTGACATAAAGAAAAGATTTTTATTTTCAACTAAATAATTATTAAGTCTTTGGAAAATGCACATTAGAATTAAAGGTAAGATTTTGAACAATCTCAAAGTGAGGAAACAAATCAGTCAATAAACTATAACCGAATATAATACTTTGCGCAAAATAATGAAGACTAGATTTGAAACAATCTTATAGGAAATGAGCCAAAGAGTAAAAGTTAGTTCAGTTCAGATCATCAATCGTTGTCCGGGCTGAATTAAATGCTCTTGTGACCGTTTGAGTTGAAATTGTTTTAATAATTAAATGATAAAATTGCATGATAATATACGAAGAAATGTACTATAATTGCCATTTATGAGCTTCGAAACGGGTCAATATCAACACTCTTATAATTTTCAAAACTTAATAAACAATAAAAGTTTTTAACATGAAAATATGTAAATGAGATTGTACATTAAAAATGAAAAAAATAGATTTCATAGTCAATTCACCTAATGCTTTGCTCTCAAATGTCCATTACTCTACATTGCAAAACGCACACTCTGTCTTGTAAAATATTAGGGGAGACCGGCGACAGTTGTAACAATCTGTATTTTGGCTTTTCCTAGGCCCAAAGTATAATGCTCACGTAAATCACACGTATACCCCTGCATAGTGCATTTAATGGTCTACGAAATGGTTCTATGTTGAAGTCTGTAACTAGAATTAAAAAAAAAGTATAGGCCTTCATAAAAAGTGTAAGAAATTGTTACAACCGTCCCCTACCCCGGGGCAGTTGTAACAGTCGATGGGGACAGTTGTAGCGGTCGATGGGGCTAGTTGTAACATAAGATTTTAAGTCAAAATTATATCTTTCATTGTGACCAATATTATATAATATTATTACAACATCAAACATTATCACAGGGATATATATTACGGTCACAATGATAAAATCGTAACACATGGAAATAGTCGTATCGACTGGATAAAAATCATGAAATAATTGAATAAAGTCTCAGCCACACCAAACTTGTCAAAGAAACATGACATATAACCCAAAGATACGTGCCGTGGTTGCCTGTATAGATTTTCCATTTTTAATCTTTTCATACGCTTCTTCGTACGTTGACATGTCGGCACAGGCCCGTTGCGTGATTCTTATGCGTTGCAGAGGCATTTTTGCATACAGAAACTTAAAAAAAAAGGTCCGTTTGACGTTGGATTCAATGTTTAGATGTGAAATTATCATGACAACTGACAGCCGACAAACTGTTACAACCGTCCCCGGCAAAATTGTTACAATTGTCCCCGGATGGTTTTTTCTACTTCAAAGT
This sequence comes from Alloplasta piceator, assembly GCA_946863875.1. Classification (NCBI taxonomy): domain Eukaryota; kingdom Metazoa; phylum Arthropoda; class Insecta; order Hymenoptera; family Ichneumonidae; genus Alloplasta; species Alloplasta piceator. The sequence continues at coordinate 27,658,499 of OX333071.1, read as the reverse complement.
TAGAATTTGATTAATTTTCTCAAGCTGGAGGCTTTGAAAACCGCGAAAGTTGACACAAAAATGTCCAAGGAATCTTATGAAAAAAAATAATGACTATGTAGCACAGTAATCGAGATATTCATGTTTATCGAAAGCCGCAAAAGTTTAATTTCGGCCTGACAATACCAATACACCTCTGTGGTCAAGTCTGTTTAGTGCGGATGTCTCCTAGCCTACTGACCAAATGTGAGAAACTGCAAGACGCATTATGTGCCTGCGGGACACGGTGGTACCTACTATAGTTTGGGAGATATTCACTATGTTACAACTGTACCCTGTTACTTTTGTCCCCGGTCTCCCCTACGTAAGAATAATGGCTTTAACCCTCGTTTCCCCCAAGGTAAGATCATGTGGAGATTTTTCAACCACCTCCTCTCTTGACGCTCACATAATTAATGAAATGTTATGATCAATGATTGTTATGAGATTTTTGAATTTAACTGCTATTAGAGCATCGCTTTTCATATTGTGAAGAAGAATCTGGAATATTCCCGCTTAATATTCACGTGCATCCACGAAAATCATCGTAAATCCAGGCGTCATCGCATATTTCTACATAAATCGTGGATGTCATCACCGTTCAATATTTAAGATGAGTATGATATTTAAACGATTGACCGTTAAGGGCGAAAAAAAATCGTTATAAAAATGAAAGGTTACATTTAAACCCAAACATATTGTACAAGATTTTTCTCAGTGAACTATTCTCGTAGTTACTCTCTAGTTTACTCGGTCATTACCTCTTTTGTTTATTCTAATGGTTGGTTTCTAGTGCATTCGTTCAATTGTTTTCTTTTTTATTCTTTTATTTGTTTACTCCTTCGTGAAGCAGCGGGGGGTCTTAACTTGGTTTTTCCTCGTCAATCGTATTAGTTCGTAACCCTGCACGCCAAGTTTTTTTGGTTTGGTATTGACATTAATAACTTGCCAAGTTTTTTGCTTGGCTTGTGTGATTTGGTTTTTTTTTATTTACAATTTTCTGGATATTCTTTGAATTCTAAGTTTTTAGGGATTTTTGAATTCGAATTTTTAGGATTTTCAATACTTGACGTCCTTTTTTTTACTTGTTAGAAGTATTTTGTGATTGATTTCACTTCTTTTCGAAAGTTCTCTCGAAGTATCTTTCCTGATAATATCTATTTGCATGAATATAAATATGTATATAAATATTTAAAGACATCGAATCTCAAATGACCACCCCAATATAAGTTGAGACCCGAAATAGCGGTCACCCTAATATACATCGTATAAATACATATATAAATACAAACAAAATTCGAATCTCGAATACAATAACTCTACTCTTCACTCTCTAATCGTAAATATTTCTACTGTAAATAACTCAATACTCGTAAATATCTCTATTCCTAAAGAACGCTTCTCTTAAATATCTCTACTCTTAAAATAACTCTATTCGTAAATATCTCTATTCCTAAATAACTCTTCCCTTTAATATCCCACACGGAACATTAGGGCCATGGGACGTCCAATATCCATACATGGTGGATGAATGCTCCATCCCAGGGACGTCTATGAGTATCCCTATCACTGCTAAAAGAAGTGCGAAACGGCACCTGTCTTATGTACTGGGAACATCCCTTATACGTACCTTGAGACGGTTTTTAGACGGACTAGACCCCAAAAAATGACGTCTGATTTACGTATTTAAGACGAATAAACCAGTGATCCGAAAGATGTCCAATAATCATCCATTATACGTCCCTTTATTTAAATAATTTAATCGTTATTAACTACACATTATTAATTAATTATAAACTTTGTTACTGATTATATAATATTCGGGGCCTACGAGATATCCATATTTTACAGAAAAAAAGAAAAAAAAATAGTTTTCGATTTTTCACACTGCGGTCACCCATCCAAGTATTGGATTCAAGGGGTGCTGCTTAACTTTTCTAATCTCCCACCTACCTACCTACGTACCTACACTAACTTGACTTATGAGAAACTTATGCATGTAAAAACCTTATACGATGTAGTTTGCTGATATACTTATATATCTTTGTCTCACAAACCTTGAATAATGTATAATCGTAATGAAATTTATAATTAATGGATAATGTGTAATCAATAGCGTTTAAATTAAGGGACGTATAATAGATGATCATTAGATATCTTTTGCAATATTGGCATTCGTCTTAAATACGTACATTAAATGTCACTTTATGTGGTCTATAGGTACCTCTAAAAAATATCTAAGGGTACGTATACGAAACGTTTTCAGCACATAGAATCGCTGTCGTTTCGCATCTCCGATAGTGGTTTAAGGAATGTCCCATGGACTTCCCCGGAATGAAATTTTCATCCAACTTAAATGATTATTGGACGTCCTCTGGCTGTTAAGTTACGCGCGGAATATATTTATAGCTCCAAGAATATGTGTCGTGGACGTCGAATAAACTTCCGCGTTATCCTTCGATAGACGTAATTTGTACGTACATACGACGGTCAATCGGCGTACCCATATCACAGCTGCCCGAAATACTTAAATGTACATCTAAAGGACGAATGCTTTTGATTGGACAACACGCGATGGATCACACAGGACGTATATTGTATGTTCACACACGTACTATTTCTTAAGCTACAAATATACACAACACGGCCATCTATGGTATGCCCATAGGTAGACATTCAATAGCTCTTAATTCAGTTTAGTAATTGGACATCTATTGGACGTTCCAGGTTCACGTCTATAGGAAATCCTACATGGAACATCCGATAGACGTTCAATTGACGTCCTCCGAATGTGATTTTCGTTTACGAACCTGGAACGTCCAATGGATGTTCAATTACTATCCTGAATTGAAAGCTATTTAATGTCTACCTATGAACACACCATGGATGGCCGTGTTGTGTATATTTGTAGCTCAAGAAATAGTACGTGTCGTGGACATACAATATACGTCCTGTGTGATCCATTGCGGTTTGTCCAATCAAAAGTATACCATGGATGTTCAATGGATGTCCGCATTACGTCCATCGTGGATGTAGACGTGTTAAGGATCTATGGATGATAGATGGACGTCCAATGGACACTCGGTTCCGTGTGGGATGTATTCTTGAATAACTCTATTCGTAAATATCTCCACCCTTAAATATCTCGATTCGTAAATATTTCTACCTTTAAGGTTGTTTAGAAGCAAATCACGTTTAATGAGAAAATTCGGAAAATTTTGTATGTTTTTCAATAAAGTATTTAAGAGGTCGTGTAAAAACTTCACGACGATTTGGAAGCTCGTTATCGAATAATTAAGATTAACAAATTAAATAAAATTAAAGGTAGTCTTATGGAAACTGATATAACTTTGCGATAAGTTTTTTTTTTTGACCTCTCAATTCTTTTAATATCCACAATATACGGAAAGCAACGGAAAGAAAACGAGGTTTATGGATAAAAATTTTTTTTATTTGTTTAGAAAAATGTTTTGAACTAAACGTTAATTTCTTAATAACAAGTTTCCCAATCGACATAAAATGTTTACACGACCTCTTAAATACCTCATACAAAAACATACTGAATTTTCAGAACTTTCTCACCAATTTTTTTTTTTTTCAACCCTTGAGGAGGTTGAAGTAATGATGATAGAATTCTGAAAATTTGGTATGTTCTTGTATGAAGTATTCAGGAGGTCGTGTAAAAATTTCACTACGATTAAGAAGCTATTTATTGAACAAATAACATTCAAAGGTTTCATAGCTTCTAAACAACCTTAAATATCTCTATTCTTCTGTATACTCCTGACACTCCTGAATAACCTCCCAGCAAACACAATCCGGAAATAGTTACAAAAATGTTTTGTAGAGTGTGCTACATTGGATATGACATTTCCGTCACAAACTCCGTGAATGAAGCAGAGTTTGTTCTCAAATGTGTCATCCTCTAAACAAGTGACAGATATGAAAAATCTACGAAGAATAATAATGAAACATACTCATACCCAAGATTTGAAATATTCAACTCATATAAATGTAACAAACTCAACTCATAGATGTAACACACTCAGCTCATAGATGTAACAAACTCGTCTCATAGCCATAAAGAGAGTCTAAGGGTCAACATAACCTCAAACATTTTTAAACACATTTTTCTCGAAGATGGCTTGATGGAATAAAAAAAGAATAGTGGGGCTACTTGCGTAATTAATTTGTACAGGTGCCCTCACCATTTTTTGTTCATTCCATGCAGTCGTTTTCAAGAAATATGTGTTAAAAGTTTTAGTTCTATCTCTCTCATACTCACGAGAGCGGGAACGCGCGCGCGGGAAGAGGCGATTTAGCCTGGCCATCACACACTCAGCACATTGACGTAACTGCTACGTAACAAAACATGCAATTTTATTTTATTCGTTATATTAAATTTCTTTATAATTCCGATAAAATAAAGGTTTTTTATTAATATTTTATTATTTTTAAATACTATATAATATTAGCGTTAATTAAAAAAAAAAAATTGCCGTCGCCATCGGGGTTTGAACTCGCGACAACCAGTTTCATGGTTATGTCCAAAAATAGAAGGAAAACAAATTAAATGAATTGTATTTTTTCAAATTTAACTTATTAGCTATATATTTTCCTGATATATGCTCCTCAACTTTGCGTGGATCCGAGAAAGTTAATTTGCCGATTGTGGGGGACTGGGACCTGCCTGAATACTGAACCCTTCTAAGTATCTAACACTGACACGCTACCACTACGCTATCATCTACTTATTAATCCGTGATGTTTGTATTATATTTGGGGTACATGAGTCACTGAAATTTATTTTCACGTATTGAACGAATTCTTTATAGGCGATTTAAAGTTGATAAATCATTGACAAATGATCAATATTACACTCATATATCGTTAATTACACTCACATATTGTTTACGTTCCTTAATGTACATAACCTAAAAATGATCCAAGACATTTTGAGGTTTATTGAGGTTTATATGTATACACTGTAAAAAAAGATATGGAATTTCAAACATTTCTACTATACAACTGTCACGGAAATTCACAAACACGGAATATGAAATGCAAATTCATACACATGTTTAGTAATTTTAAAGGAGATGTATTAATTTCAATGTACTATTTGAAATTTCAATATATTATTTGAAATTTCAATATACTGTTTGAAACGAAAAATACATGTATAGTAAATTTCAGAAGAGATATTAATTTCAATACACTATTTGGAATGCATATACATGCATATACGTGCATAGTAAATTAGAGGAGAAACATTAATTTTAATATATACTATTTGAAATTTAATATACATAGTATTGGAAAATCAACAATTTTGTCTTAAATTCAATATTTGTATATTCAAATTAAAAGAGTGAACATTGAAAATTAATATCCCCGTATATGAAAATGGTTTTTATATACTTTTTCGCAATTTTAAGATACATCATTGGAAATTAATACACTCATGTCTTAAAATTACAATCAATCACGGTAAAAAATGTCTTCAAATTGAATATAAAAAAGAATATTTATGAGAGCGTCACGGTTTTTTTCAAACAGTTTTGAGGATTTACATAACGAATGAAGGGTCAAGGGCTCTAAAATTAAGTTATAAGGGGTTACTTAACTTATGAGGGGTCAGGAATACTGCAATTAAATTGTGTGGCCTCACATAACCTACGAGGGGTCAGAAATAAGGTGATGAGGGATTACTTAAGTTGTGAGTATTCACTTAAGTTATGAGGGGTCAGGTCTTCTGGAATACAGTTTTGAAAGTTCACATAACTTATGAAGAGTCAAGGGTCCCGAAATGAAGTTATGAAAAGTCGCTTAACTTATGAGGGGTCAGGAATCCTGGGATTAATTTTGTGGCTTTACAAAACCTGCGAGGGGTCAGTGGTCAGGAAATCAAGTTATGAGGAGTAACTTAAGTTATGAGGGGTTACTTAAATTCTGAGGGGTCACTTGAGTTATGAGGGGCCACTTAAGTTATAAGGGGTTACTTAAGTTATGAGGGATCAGGTATTTTGGAATGAAGTTTTGAGAGTTCACATAACTTATGAGAGGTCAGGGGTCCCAAAATTAAGTTATGAGAGGCACTTAACTTATGAGAGGCCACTGTTTTAATCAAACATGTTTTGAGGGTTTACATAACTTATGAGGAGTTGGGGGCTCTGCAATTAAGTTATGAAGGGTCATTTCATTTATGAGTGATAAGGTATTCTGAAATAAAGTTTTGAGAGTCCACATAACTTATGAGGGGTTGGGAGCCCCGAAATTAAGTTATGAGAGGTCACTTAACTTATGAAAGGTCACGGTTTTATTCAAACCAGTTTTGGGGGTTTATATAACTTATAAGAGGTTAGCGGCTCCGAAATTAAGTTATAAGGGGTCACTTATCTTATGAGGGGTCAGGGATCATAGAATTAAGTTTTGCAACTTTACATAATCTACAAGGGGTTAGGGGTCGTAAAATTAAGCTATGAGAGGTAACGTAAATTGTTATCAATCACTTAAGTTATGAGGGTTCAGGTATTCTAGAATAAAGTTCACATAACTTATGAGGGGTCAGGGGATTCGAATCCGCAAATCAAAAAACCAACTTTCATGGTTTATAGCTCATTCAAAAGCATATTCTATTATGTTTTTGGGACTCCAGCATTCGTATATCATACAAGTCGAAGCAGTGCAGCCAGATTGCGCGCAGAATGGACCCCCACTCTGCGCCCTCTGCGCGCACAACACAAGCATGATGGCCCGTGTCTGTGAGCGAGCGACGTTCGGGTCGCTTCGACTCGCTTCGGAAAAGCCGAGTATAGTCGAAGTGACAACCGAAGCAGTGCAGCCAGATCGGGCGTAAAATCGACCCCCACTCTGCGGCTTTGCGCGGTGCCACGCAATGATGGCCGCCCGTGTCTGTGAGCGAACGACGTTCGTGTCGCTTCGGGAGAGCCGAGCGCGGCCGAAGCGTCGACCCCTCGCGCGCTGTTGTTCTCCCACCCCATGGCGTCAGATATACGAACACACGTAGAAGTCGCACGTCCGTGTGCGACTACAATGTAAGCCGAAGCCGAAGCTGCCGAGGGCCCGGGCTCCGCGGAAAAACGCGGTGAGACTCGAGGCGTGACGTCACCCGGGATCACGAGCGGGTTTTTTAAAATGTAAATGATTTTTTCCCTCGGTGCTCTCCGTTATCAATGAAAACGGAAAAATTTATCGGGGAACATTATAAATTATTTTTCAGTTCATACGTCGATTGAAATGTAATAATAATAAATAATAAAAACATTTTTCGTCAAGAAATTATTTACGACTTATTTACAAGCGATCCTAAATACATAATTTAAAATGGAATTCAAATGTAAACCTCTTTATGAATTAAATTATTTCTTTGAAATAATTTAAATTTATTTGAATTTAAATATTTTTACGAAAAATATTCATTTGTGACAACAAATCAAACCAAACATTTAACAATATTTTATAAATTATTGTTATTCGATTTTTCAGCACTTGAATCCAGTGTCAGAAACATGCCAGCGACGAAAAATTATTAACACCCTATTATATAGTATTCGATTTTTTAAAATTTAATATAAACAGTAAATAGTACATCCAACATTTTTCATATTGCATATTGCACGTACATACCTCATGATTCAAACAATCTTGATGTACAAGAAAATAGCAAGTAATTGTAAGCGTCGAAAGAGCGGCGTGGATAGTGTGCTCGCTCACACTCTTGAGGGTGCGGGTTCGATCCCATCGCCTGCAATTTTTTTTTTTTAACATACATTTTTGGATTTTTTTTTTTTAAATATGGTGAACTGTTCATTTCCGGAACAACCACCATAGATGGAACATTTTTTTTTTAATTCAAATTTAAATTTCTCAACTCTTGATGAAAATAAATATTTTACTGTAGGTTAAAACGAAACAATACTATTCTAAAAATCTCAGAATCTTTTAAGATTAATAAAAGATATTATATTTAAAAAAATTAATGAAAAATGTAATGTTAATCGTGGATTTGCACGATTTGTAAAAATTCAGGAATTCATTTTTTAAAAAAATAAAAAAAACCTCTCGGGAAATTTCAGGATCTTTTAAGATCAGTGCAAGGTATTTTATTCAAAAAATTGAACCAAAAAAATATTCCGGAAAAAAATTTTGAAAAATGATGAATTAGGAGAATTTTAAATTTTCAAAAATCGAGAAAATCCTAGCTGGACATTAAATTTTTGGTTCAATTTTTTGAATAAAATGGCTTGCACTGATCTTAAAAGATCCTGAAATTTCCCGAGAGGTTTTTTTTATTTTTTTAAAAAATGAATTCCTGAATTTTTACAAATCGTGCAAATCCACGATTAACATTACATTTTTCATTAATTTTTTTTAATATAATATCTTTTATTAATCTTAAAAGATCCTGAGATTTTTAGAATAGTATTGTTTCGTTTTAACCTACAGTAAAATATTTATTTTCATCAAGAGTTGAGAAATTTAAATTTAAATTTAAAAAAAAATGTTCCATCTATGGTGGTTGTTCCGGAAATGAACAGTTCACCATATTTGAAAAAAAAATTCCAAAAATGTATGTTAAAAAAAAAAAATTGCAGGCGATGGGATCGAACCCGCACCCTCAAGAGTGTGAGCGAGCACACTATCCACGCCGCTCTTTCGACGCTTACAATTACTTGCTATTTTCTTGTACATCAAGATTGTTTGAATCATGAGGTATGTACGTGCAATATGCAATATGAAAAATGTTGCATGTACTATTTACTGTTTATATTAAATTTTAAAAAATCGAATACTATATAATAGGGTGTTAATAATTTTTCGTCGCTGGCATGTTTCTGACACTGGATTCAAGTGCTGAAAAATCGAATAACAATAATTTATAAAATATTGTTAAATGTTTGGTTTGATTTGTTGTCACAAATGAATATTTTTCGTAAAAATATTTAAATTCAAATTTAAATTTAAATTATTTCAAAGAAATAATTTAAATCATAAAGAGGTTTACATTTGAATTCCATTTTAAATTATTTATTTAGGATCGCTTGTAAATAAGTCGTAAATAATTTCTTGACGAAAAATGTTTTTATTATTTATTATTATTACATTTCAATCGACGTATGAACTGAAAAATAATTTATAATGTTCCCCGATAAATTGTTCCGTTTTCATTGATAACGGAGAGCACCGAGGGAAAAAATCATTTACATTTTAAAAAACCCGCTCGTGATCCCGGGTGACGTCACGCCTCGATTCTCACCGCGTTTTTCCGCGGAGCCCGGGCCCTCGGCAGCTTCGGCTTCGGCTTACATTGTAGTCGCACACGGACGTGCGACTTCTACGTGTGTTCGTATATCTGACGCCATGGGGTGGGAGAACAACAGCGCGCGAGGGGTCGACGCTTCGGCCGCGCTCGGCTCTCCAGAAGCGACACGAACGTCGTTCGCTCACAGACACGGGCGGCCATCATTGTGTGGCACCGCTCAAAGCCGCAAAGTGGGGGTCGATTTTACGCCCGATCTGGCTGCACTGCTTCGGTTGTCACTTCGACTATACTCGGCTTTTCCGAAGCGAGTCGAAGCGACCCGAACGTCGCTCGCTCACAGACACGGGCCATCATGCTTGTGTTGTGCGCGCAGAGGGCGCAGAGTGGGGGTCTATTCTGCGCGCAATCTGGCTGCACTGAGTCGAAGGACTTCATAAGTAGTCGATAGCGTAATAGGTAGCGTGTTAGGTAGATAGGTAGGATGGTAGGTAGAGTCGAGGGTTCGATTCCGGGTCTCAGAGAAAAATTAAATCGGACAATTCGTGCAGAATTTTGTTTTTTTTTCTATGAATCTCTTTAGGGCCAGTAAACTATGCATATTAAATTGATTTGCAGGGGCTATATATTTTTTATAATATGTTTAACAACAATTAATTCAGTTACTGTAACGTAATTTTCATGAAATGAATATAAAAATTCAGACATGTAATGTGATTTTTAAATAACCGCGTATATTAATTTTAATACACATTTTTTGAATAATAATATACCTTAAATTGAAATTTCAATGGTATGTATATGATTTTTCAAATACATCAGTATTTTCAAATTCAACTCCATACTTTTATTCCTCAAATTCAGGTCCATGAATTTTCAATACTGAAAGTGAAATTTCATACACGGTATCCGCAAAAAAACTTCATACACAAGTATATTCATTTTAATACAGATTTTTTTAACAGTGTAAAATATAATTTATGCAGTCCGTTGGACAAGCAAAATTATAAAATTATAATTAGAATAAGAAAATTATATCCATTATAAAGTTTATGATTCTTTCTCTCTTCGACGGATGATTTGGTGTGTAAGATATAATTTGTGCAACCCATCGGACAAGCAAAACTATAAATTTATAATTAGAATAAGAAAATACTATCCATATTAAAGTTTTTATCGTTGGATGATTTGGTGTCTAAAATATAATTTGTGCAATCCATCAGACAAGCAAAATTATATTTTAGACACTAAATCATTCATCGATGAGAGAAAGAATCATAAACCTTATTATGGATCGAATTTCCTTCATTGTGCAGTGGACATAATGCTATTAATATTAAGGTTGGCAACTTTTTTCTTCACCTACTAACATCACAAATTAGATATACTGGATATCAAATCTTCCATCGATGCGTAACAAAATATATAAACCTCATTAAGGATAGAATTTTAACCATTGCTGAATTACTGAAAATTATAAACAATATTGAATTATATAATTAAGTGAATTAATGGATTAATTATGTAAAATTAAAAAACCCAATGGAAACACTTTGCAAAAAGTGGACAAATCACTCCCAAAAACACCAAAAATGGTGTGCAAAAATTGGAGACAAGTACATTTACGAAAGTATCTCTAGTTTAGTCTTCTTACAAAAAGTTGTGAAATAAGTACATATGAAACTCACAACCCGCATTGCCAAGCACATGTAGTTTCCCAATGTAACCTTAACTTTGCAATCAAGATTTTTGGGGTGGAGTTGGAGAAAAAGAACTCAAAAAAATTTTAACGGTAAAATTTTAAAAAATAGTGAAATCAAGTGAAAATTGTCAACAAAGAGAAATTATCAATAAAAATAAAGAATTAAAAAAATAAAAAGTACTTGGCGAGCTTTTTTACTAACATACACTGACATTCTGATGTTCACTTTTTGACTGAAAAACCGTTTTGACTTATCGTCCGTTAAAAATAAACTCGCCAAGTACTTTTGGTTTTTTTGATTCTTTTTTTTAATTGATAATTTCCCTTTGTTGGCAATTTTCACTTGATTCCATTATTTTTTAAATTTTAACACCATTAATTGGTCTTAAAGGATCATTCAACGTGTTCCTTCAATTTTTCTTAAAGTTTGATGACCCGGTCACAAAAAACGGCTCGACCGATTAATTTTGAAAATTGGCAAGGTTTTTAGGTATGTATTGAGTTAAAAAAAAACGTTAAAACATTGGTATTTTTCGCAATATCTGCAAAGTTGTGGTAGATTTTCTAATACAAGAAAAAAAACCCTGCAAATAGAAATTTGCACATTGCTTCCTCATCTTCATCCATAGTTAACATAGCTTCCTTTAACACACAGTATGGCGATCAAATTTGGCTTCCTCATAAAGGAAGCTTTATTAACTATTGAAAAATATTAGTAATCAATGTGCAAATTCGATCGATTTTCGCCAAATTTAATAACGAACATCCTCGATAGCTATATTAGCTCTGTGTAAAGTTTCAGTGCAATATCTTAAAAATTGCACAAGTCAGAGCGCTTACGCTATTTTTCAAAAAATAAAAAGTTTCATAAAATTTTAATCCCTTGATGGATTTTCGCCAAATTACATAGCGAACAACCTCGATGGCTGTATTAGCTCTGTAGAAAGTTTCAGTACAATATCTTAAAAATTGCACAAATTAGAGCGCTGAGGCTATTTTTCAAAAATTTCAAAATTTCATAAAATTTTAATCCCTCGATGGATTTTCGCCAAATTCAATACCAAACAACCTTAACAGCTATACTAATTCTGTACAAAGTTTGAGTGCAATATCTTGAAAATTGCAGAGGTTAGAGCGTTTACGTCATTCTTGCAAAAACGAAAAAAGTCGATAAAATCTGAACGCCCGTTATAATTGAAACAAATTTTTTTTCATAATGAAGAGCGGTTCACGAAAACAAAGCTTCCTTTATGAGGAAGCAAAACTATTTTTTTGGACCTTTTTAAGTCAAAATTAAGCATGGAAACAATTTTTTTTCGTTTATGACAGTAACAAGCACTTATAGGGGGTAGATATAAGTTTCTGAGACTCAACGCTTACTCGCTGTACGATCACCAGTTCCAGAGGTATCGAAGATTTAAAAAAAAGACGAATTTTTGTTCAATCACCGATATCTCAACGAAAAATGGTCGTAGAACAAAAATGAAAAAGCAAATTGAAGCTAAGAAATCCAGCTAAATGATCCATAGATTGGTTAAGCTCGGAAATATTTTTTGGAGCCCATCGACTGTTTTGAAGAAAGCAAAAATTTCGAGAAAATTTTTTACTGTGATATTTCATTCGACTCCGTCGCGGATGATGCCCATAACATTTTTTCGACTCGAGATTCTAAAACTATAAGATTCAAGCTTCAAAATGCTTTTAAAAAAAAAAATTTACGACCAAAATTAACAAAGTTACAGCCTTTGGAAAATCGCTGAAAAATCTCGAAAATTTTGCTGTTCCTTTAATTTTTTGACTGAGTGTATAATTAAATTGATTATTTTTTTAAAATGTACGTTATTTGTACAACACCCTATCGATATATATAAGTCTATATGATTATAGTGTACAAATAAAGAAGTTGGGGACAGGCCAAGAATTACCTGATTTTTTTAAAAATAAAATCTGGAAATGTTTAGGACCTCGTGGTATTCTTTCTATAATATATAAACAGTTGTGTATGACTCAGTATTATTTTAGATTTGTCAATTTAGAAACTTCGAAGATAAGGGGGAATAATGGTATGTCTTGCACATGTTAAGCCAGAATTTATAAACAGTGTGATTTGAAATTGAAAAAAAAATCGTTTTTGAATGTGCAAATAAAGCCTTAACATTCAAATTTCGGCTCCCTAATTTGGACCTTATTTTGTATCAAAATAAAGAAAATTCTGCAATTGTTTTACCTAGAAGAGATGCGGACAAGTAGACTAAATTGCAAGTCGATAGCATTTATATGGGTACTCAAATACCTATACAGATAGGCAACAGCCGAAGTCTAGAAATTAGGGTTCCTTAACCTACCTTTCAGATATGCAACCCTAAAAATTTTCAAACACTCATTATTATTTTCCATATTTATATTGAATTTCACCGCGATTACCCAATAAAATCTGCACAAATATCGATTTTAAATTTTTAAAGAGAACATACACGTATTATCGACACACTTTTTCCTCAACATCTTCGATATTTTTCAAAGATTTCGAAGTAGCATAAATATCTCGAAAAACCGTGTTTCATAAAAAAATACCGGTTTCTACATGGGGAAGTATGAAAAGAAGTTCACTATCGGTCTCAAGATTGACGAAATACTTAACAATGTTATTATTTCGTTTCTTAAAGACATCGATGTAATTATTTGCTGATAAGGAGCTCGTACCTCTGTTCATCATGTTGAAGGACAAAAGGATTAGGGTGGTTGAGAGAAGATGTATTTGAGCTCTTTTGAGAGAGAAAGAGAGCGAAAGGGAAATGTGGAGAGGCACAGGGATGCCCATCTCGTTATTTATCTCCCCTGACTGGCGTTATATCGAACCCAGTGATGTGCCATCACCAAACGTTAATATATCTTCACTCGCGCCCTCCATCATATGACACCTCTCGTCTGTTCTTTTTTCCTCTCCCTGTTGTGTATGTGTATACAGATCCATGTATCAAGTGCTACGAGAGTTCTTTTTTCCTCTCGTTCACCTCATTATTTTCGTCAAGAACTTTTTTTTTCGTCTATCATTCTTCCTTCTCTCGAAATTGTCAGCATTCAAACTGAGCCTCCGTATACGAACATGGAACATATGCTGTTCTTTTATTTTCTTCATTTCACCTTTAAATGGTCTTATCTGCGCGCTTGCTCGAAAAAAAGAGAGAAAGAACATGGATCAAAATGACGAATTAAAGACGACATGAAAGTGATCGAAAACGATCAATCGTTCGATAGGAGCAGGAGCTCTCAGCACGCTGTTTCTCGACTCATTTTCTTTAGTCCATGCAAGGAAGACGAGCTATATACTTTTTTTATTTCAAGATCCATAGATCTAAATACAACCAATGAGCTTTTTCGCTGCAGAGTAATCGAATTCCACGCTAAGTCATTTTTCATTGGCGTACTTTTTATACATACGCGTTCCATTCATTTTTATGGAATACTCGATTTTTCTCACAGAATCGCCACATCAAATAGCGCGTGCTTTCCTAATTTTTCATAATTTGACACTTCTAATACGTACTCTTGAAAAGAATCAAGAAAATGAACCTGATCGATCGTCCTCATTCTGGTCTGCCCATTAATATACTTCCCATTCGTTTTCTTTTCATCTCTGTTTTTATCGCTGCATTTTATACAGTGGGAACATTCGCCATCGTTGATTCATATGTTAGGTATCCTCAAAAAAATATTTTATAAAAGGTCTATTAATTCAATGTTTATTAATTATCCATTAAGCACCACATTTGTCTCTGGCTGTTTCCTTCAACGAAAAAAAAGGTCTTGAAATACTTTTCAGTATTTTACCTTACTTGAGGCCAGGGTTGCGAAATTTTTAATGAAAAAGTAATGCATTAAAGTAGTAGGTGTACCACTATGGGGCCCCCCGATCCTATCCCCACTCCTACCCCCACCATGCGGCCTCCGCTACCACAATAATTTTCCCTCACCACCGAGGAAATTTATTGCGGCGCGGAGAACGATAGTGCGGGGGGAAGAGGGGGTAGGCGAGGGCCCCATAGTGGAACATTTTTTATTCTTAGACGGGCGTGTGTCTAGGCGTACTTGTTCTGGAGATACGCTCTAACTCGTCCGAAACTTACATACACACTTACAGACGTGATTATTTTTTATTTTACTCACCGTGCTCCTCTTCCTTCCCGTCTTCCTCCTCCTTCCCGTCTTCCTCCTCCTCTATGCTGTTATCCCACAGAGGTTTTCACGCAGGCGCGATGTTCACGCACACAGGCACATACAGTTTTTCGCAATTGCACACTATTAATTTCCAATTCATTATTTTTATAATGATTTTTTTTTTTACATTATTTTCGCGCAATGTTTTTGTTCACACAATGCTTTTTATGCCCAATGATTTTCACATGCTTTTTTCCATCACATGCTTTTTTTCCCGCAATGTTTTTTTTTTTCGTGCAATTTATTTCTTTTTACACTTATTTTTTCACTTTCTATCATGCGCGCTTTATTTTTCCGCGTATTGTTTTTATCGCGATATTTTTTTCACACTTCTTAGTTTTAAATTATTTTCAATTCATTACTTTTATGATTATTTTCTTTTTTACATTATTTTGGCGCAATGATTTTTCTTTTTACATTTTTCACGCATTGTTTTAATCGCGATATTTTTTTTCATACTTTTTAATTCTATGTTATTTTCAATTCACTTTTTTTTACAATTATTTTCTTTTTTACATTATTTTCGCGCGGCGTTTTTTTACATTTTTCACGCATTGTTTTTGCCACGACATTTTTTCACACTTTCTTTTAGTTCTAAATTATTTTCGATTTTTAATATTATTTTCTTTTTACATTTTTTCACGCAATGTTATTTCTTTCGCGCAATGTTTTTCTTTTTACACTTTTTTTCACTTTTCTACCATGCGTGCTTTATTTGTTGCGCATTGTTTTTGTCGCGATATTTTTTTTTACACTTTTTCAGTTTCGAACTTTTTCTACACTCACCGCGCTGACCACAGCACCGATAGATATTTCCCCGCAGCAATCAATTGCGATCCGCGGAAAATTTTCGAATTTCAAAAAAAATCTTAGCATAACAAACACGAGAAAAAAACGATACATGCGTCTTTAAAATACACGAGTTAAAATAACGAAGGTTGTACGCAGACTTCGCTGGCGAAAAGCTAATGAAGTTATAATAAAAAAAGAAATGATGCATCTCGCCGAATACAACGTTCTTACCGCGACTCCGGCCCCTCTAGCGGAGCGTATGTTACAAGCCTGCAATGACCGTGAACTTGGAGACACGCGTGTCGCGACAATGGATACAGGAGTGAAATAGATACGTGCAACATAGCGTCTGCATGAAACTAATAATCGCTCTGAAATGCGCGAAGATAAATATTGCATCGGGGTGCGTGGTGACCACTGAGGCTTAGAAGAGCGTAACGGTAGTATTAAATATGCGTGTATGCAGGCTATCCAATATAAGGGCCCAAAGGTATATATTTTACACGCCCGATGCGTCTTTTTGGTGTTGAAATCTGTGGCAGAGGAGAGGTTACAGGAACACATACAGTATGCAAAAGAAATTTTCAAAAAGTTTTTGATTTTTGAAAATCCAAGGGCGTGAGTCGCTCGGGCTGCTCGAGGTCCTACCCCTTTCGTTAACTTCCAAAATTTCAACCATTTTCGCGTATCTCCAACCGTTCTCGAGATATCGCCATTATTTCATATTTTTGTTGAAATGAATTTTCAAAAAGTTTTTGATTTTCGGAAATCCAAGGGCGTGAGTCGCTCGGGCTGCTCAAATTCCTGCCCGGTCGGCCACTTCCAAAATTTAAACCATTTGCGCGTATCTCCAACCGTTCTCGAGATAGAGCCATTTTTTCATATTTTTGTTAAAATGAATTTTCAAAAAGTTTTTGATTCTTGACTCACGAGCGAGCGACTCACGCTCTTGGATTTCCCAAGAGCGTGAGTCGCTCGGGCTGCTCGAAGTCCTGCTCCTTGTCATAACTTTCAAAATTACAACCATTTTCGCGTATCTCCAACCGTGCTCGAGATATCGCCATTTTTTCATATTCCACCCCCACCCCACCACTTTGTGCGCCATAATAATTGCAGAAACATGCTGCAGATTAATCGTGTAAGACAATTTTGTCTAATAAATTTTGCAAAATAATTTTTGTGCAGAAAATGTTGCGCTTGCAAGAAATAGTTTGGAAAATTTTTGCAAAAAAAATTGTTTTGCAAAATCTTGTTCACAAAGTAGTTTTGAGCAATTGCTTTGCAACATCTCTCTAAGAATATTTTGCGCTACAGTCTTTTTCCAAAAATTTTGTGAACAAATTTGCTTGCATGAACTTCCCGGGAAAAAAAATCATATATGATCATATATAATCATATATGACTTGGTCATGCAAGATCCTGAACGAAATTTGTCTCTATATGATCATATATAATCATATACGATCGTATATAATAATATATGATCGTATATGATCGTATATAATTCCATATGGTCATATAGAGACAAATTTCGTTTAGGATCATGCATGACCAAGTCATATATGATTATATATGATCATATATGATTTTTTCTCCCGGGAAATGTACAAATACTTCGTTTATAATATAATACAAGTGTAAAACATTATTATTATAATTATACGTAGAAGTACAATAAATAATGGTAAATAATTATAATATCCAAAAATATATATATGATGGTTATTTTGTGAATAATTACGATTACATATATGATTATATATGATCATTCATGATGTCATGTTAAGGCATATATAATTATATATGTTCACATATGATAATATATAACCATTCTTTCCCGAGATGGGCATATATTATCATTCATGATGTCATATTAAGCCATATACACTGGAACACCGATTTAGTGCCGGGCTCGGGGGAGCCGGCACTACATCGGTTATATATATAAAGCGAAACTCGAGCGCTGTTAAACATAGTGCTGTAACGATTTGGGGGACGGGCCCCAAAATGAAAATGGAAATGTTTTGTCTCGGCGTGCGGAAGCGTAGTCCCGAGAGATGGAAATGTTTTACCTCGGTGTGCGGAAGCGTAGTCCTGAGAGATGCCCCCCCCTCCCCGCCGTTACCGCCCGATGTGTCCCTTGCCGACACACTGTTTTCTTTCTCACTCTCTCGCTCGGTCGTCTTCGTATACACTTGAGTATACATTTCAACACATAGATGGTCCGCAGCGGTCTTTCGCCGTTTGTTGACATGTATACTCAAGTGTCTACGCGGCTTCATATAGCATTTACTATGTCTCATTTCTGAAGGTACCGGAGTTGATGGGCACGGCCCTGCATGGCTCGGAGGGCGAGGTCATAGATCATATAATCAGATAAATCTGGCACTAAATCGGTGTTCCAGTTTATAATCATATATGATTGTATATAATATATGATTTTTTTTCCCAGGTTCGCAAAAAAATGCTGCAGATTAATTGTGTGAGACAATTTTGCCTAACAAAATTTGCAAAATAATTTTTGTACACAGAATTTTGCGAAACGTTTTTTGCAAAAAAGACTGAAAAGTAAAAAATAAATAAACGAAATTTTTTTCAAAGACAAGCTTTTTTTAGTTGTTAACAAAAAATGACTAAAAAGTTGAGAATAATTTTATTCCGACGCTTTTGAGGGGACAGTGGTTTTAAAATGAACAGCACAATACAATGTAAATGTTTATATTCGTTTATTCATAGCTATAAAATAATGACGATCGTATAACCATGACCCTCTGGTTATTCAATTTATCGGTTGAATGCAATTATTTTAATAAAAACCAAAGATCAAAATGAGATGTAAAATAATTTTTTCGCCTCGAGTCGCAGCTTCATAAAAAAAATACAACAAATATATTGAATCTAATTTTCATACGTTTTTCGTTTTGAATGAAAATTTTTTTTTTCAGCATGTCCATTTTGATTTTTTTGAAAAAATCACGACTTTTGAGAGGCATTTTTACAAGTACTAAAAAATTCGCAGCTTGCGATATTCATAACTTGTATTTTTTGTCTATTTTTGAAGTATCTAGATATATAGGTGTATCTATATTCTCTGCGAAAATTTTGCGCAACATTCTTTTTCCAGAAATTTTGTGAAATTGCAGAAAAATGCTGCAGATTGATTGTGTGAAACAATTTTGTCTAACAAATTTTGCAAAATATTTTGTGTGCAAAAAATGTTGCGCTTGCGATGAAATGTTTCGCATAATTTTTTGTAAAAAGAAATGGTTCGCAAAATAGTTTTTAACCATCTGCTTTGCAGCATTTCCCTACGAAAATTTTGCGTAACAGTCTTTTTCCAAAAATGTTGTGAAATTACAGAAAAAGGTTGCAGATTCATTTTGTGAAACAATTTTGTCTGAAAAATTTTGCAAAATAATTTGTGTGCAAAAACTTTGAGTTTGCAAAAAATTGTTTCACAAAATTTTATAAAAAATTGGCTTGAAAATTGTTTTGCAGCAAGAAAAATGTTTCGCATAATTTTTTTCAAAAAAAAAATGGTTCGCAAATTTTTTGCAAAAAAAAAAATTGTTTTGCAAAATTTTGTTCACAATATAGTTTTAACCAATTGCTTTGCAACATCCCTCTACGGAAATTTTGCGCTACAGTATTTTTCCGAAAATGGTGTGAAATTGCAGAAAAATGCTGCAGATTAATTGTGTGAAACAATTTTGTCTAACAGATTTTGTAAAATAATTTGTGTGCAAAAAATTTTTGCGCTTGCAAAAAATTGTCTTGCAGCAAAGAAAATTTGCTTGAAAATTGTTTTGCAGCAAAAAAATGATTCGCGAAATTTTTTTCAAGAAAAAATGGTTCGAAAATTTTTTGCATACAATTGTTTTGCAAAGTTTTGTTCACGAAACAGTTTTAAGCAGTTGCTTTGCAATATCTCTCGATGAAAATTTTGCGATTTTAAGCAGTTGCTTTGCAACAGCTCTCTCTACGAAAATGAAGCGTATAAATTTTGCAGAAAAATGCTGCGGATTAATTGTGTGGAACAATTTTGTCTAACAAATTCGATTTTTGTCTTCACGCTTTTCGCTACAATAAATTTTTCAAAATTTCACACAATTTAAAATGCTTGTTACTTTTCAAAAACCGATTTTAAGCAATTGCTTTGCAACATCTCTCTACGAAAATTTTGCGCAACAGTCTTTTTCCAAAAATTTTGTGAAAGTGCAGAAAAATGCTGCAGATTAATTGTGTGAAACAATTTTGTCTAACAGATTTTGTAAAATAATTTGTGTGCAAAAAATTTTTGCGCTTGCAAAAAATTGTCTTGCAGCAAAGAAAATTGGCTTGAAAATTGTTTTGCAGCGAAAAAATGATTCGCATAATTTTTTTCAAGAAAAAATGGTTCGAAAATTTTTTGCATACAATTGTTTTGCAAAGTTTTGTTCACGAAACAGTTTTAAGCAGTTGCTTTGCAATATCTCTCGATGAAAATTTTGCGATTTTAAGCAGTTGCTTTGCAACAGCTCTCTCTACGAAAATGAAGCGTATAAATTTTGCAGAAAAAGGCTGCGGATTAATTGTGTGGAACAATTTTGTCTAACAAATTCGATTTTTGTCTTCACGCTTTTCGCCACAATAAATTTTTCAAAATTTCACACAATTTAAAATGCTCGTTACTTTTCAAAAACCGATTTTAAGCAATTGCTTTGCAACATCTCTCTACGAAAATTTTGCGCAACAGTCTTTTTCCAAAAATTTTGTGAAAGTGCAGAAAAATGCTGCAGATTAATTGTGTGAAACAATTTTGTCTAACAAGTTTTGCAAAATAATTTGTGTGCAAAAAATGTGGTGCTTGCAGAAAATTGTTTCGCAAAATTTTATAAAAAGTTGCTTGAAAATTGTTTTGCAGCAAAAAAAACGTCTTGCATATTTTTTTGCAAAAAACCGATTTTAAGCAATTGCTTTGCAACATCTCTCACGAAAATTTTGCGCAACAGTCTTTTTCCAAAAATTTTGTGAAATTGCAGAAAAATGCTGCAGATGAATTGTGTGAAAAAATTTTGTCTTATAATTTTTGCAAACAAATTCGATTTTTGTCTCCACGCTTTTCACCATAATAAATTTTTCAAAATTTCACACAATTTTTAAATGCTCGTAACTTTTCAAAAACCGATTTTAAGCAATTGCCTTGCAACATCTCTACGAAAATTTTGCGCAACAGTCTTTGTCCGAAAATTATGTGAACAAATTTGCTTGCAACAGTTTTGCTGAAAATTATTGCAGATTAATCGTGTGAAACAGTTTTGTCTCACAAATTTTGCGAAATAACTTTTGTGCAAAAAATTTTGCGAAACATTTTGCGCAAAAAATACTGAAAAGTAAAAAATAAATAAACAAAATTTTTTTCACAAAGAAGCTTTTATTAGTTGTTAATAAAAAATAAGTAAAAAGTTAGAAATAATTTTATTCCGATTGGAAATAAAATTTCAAATAAAAGCGTGCTGCATTTTAAGCGCTCCGAGATATTGAAGTGAAATTTGGCACGTTTGTCAAGCACAAATTGCTCTTCATTATGAGCAACATTTTGTTTTAATTCTAACAGGTGCTCAGATTTTATCGACTTTTTCGTTTTTCCAAAATGGCGTAAGCATTCTCAACTTCTGCTATTTTATTTTGCGAAAGAATAAAGATTCAAAAAATTTTCTGTTCATCATAATTTTTTCGATAGGTCGATTGGTAACTGCCGCTTAGAAGATTAGGACTAATTTAACGTAGAGGTTCTTCAATTTATGGACGGTTATCCCAGCTGTTTGGTGCTAATAAAACAGAAATAATGAATTGAGTATATTCAACTACCTCAAAATTTATCTACCGATTCCTTTCTAAAATCTTTCTATCATCCAACCAAGTCTCGGATCATATTTATTTTGGAGCCTCACATTCCTTATCAGAAAATGATAAAAGCTTAAGAATGCTTTGACCCTATCGCCCCTGCCAAAAATTTTGTCTCGTTGAAATTTCCGTACTGCGTGATATAATACAAATCTGAAAAATCCTTAGCATAAGATGATAAAAGCTTAAGGATGCTTTGACCCTACCGTCCCAGCCAAAAATTTTATCTGATTGAAATTTCCGTACTACGTGATACAACAAAAATCTGAAAAAATGTAGCACCCCATAAACAACAATTATCAATAATAATATTGCTCAAACGTTATTGATAAATTGTTCGAACAAATAATTATTCAACAATTTTTTTGGGATGCTTGCATGATTTACGTCAAAGGATTGGAGAAATCACTCTGGCTAGCGAAAGTAATCAATCCCTCGATGGAGATTATTGACATGGAGAACCTGGACTGTCCATCGCTGCAGCAATAACCGAAAATTGGACCAAATACGGGCTGCTCACTGCATTCGCTCGACTCAAAGTATAATTGTGCTAATGCAAACGTAAAATCGCTGAAAAAGTGGTTAAATTTATACCAGGCCTTATACGAAAGCGGGATTTTTTAAACAAAGGAAAACTTGTTTCGTCGATAAATCGTGTTTTTTGTTTTATTAGTATTATCCGAAGCGTGGAAAAACGCAATACAAACAATTAATTTTACTTAATAGCTAGTTTAACGAAGAATGTAGATTCATTTTTGAAATTTTTGGAAAAATTTGCAATAATAATATATATATATATATATATTTTTCTTTTTTCATATATATTGTTCAAGATAGAATTCACTTTCCACCACCACCATCACAACAGCGGAAAAATCGTCGTTTTTTCTTCTTCTTTTCGATAGTACGGGCTTCTCTGATGTCGTACTCTTGTAATGATGATCATCCAGCAGTGATATTCTCAAATGTATGATGATGATTCAGTCCCATGGTTTGATAAGGGTGCATGACATGGTGTATCAGTAGATAAGCTAGGGGGTTCCAGCACATGTCGGTAAGGTAGATTCCTACCTTACCGGTGGCGATAATTTTTTTTCTGAAAATGCTCTTCGGCCACGGGCTATCATGTCGCGTAAGGTAGATTCCTACCTTACCGACATCCTGCTCTCTACCTTACCAACGTCAATGGTAAACATCCTGACCCAAATGTCCTACGTTACTGGCATCCTGACCCAAATGCCTCATCGTCCTGCATCCTGCTCCTATACCGGTAGTGGGCTGTCTGATCCAAATTATCCCGCCCTGCCGTACCAATAATGTATCTGACCCAAATTATCCCTGCCTTACCAATAATGATAGTAAGTCCGCCCCTCGCCTTGAATGTTGCACAATATTGCTAGATATTGCGCAATATTGCGAGATGTTACGCAATATCATTTTAAATTTCATTTTAAATTTTATTTTTTTGAGATATATATTCATTTTCATTTCATTATTCTGAGAATTTCCAAAAAATGTTCGCCCTGATGCAAATGGCCCCTAGTGCGACAATTCCCAGTGTGGGTGTATGTGTGTCCTCTCCCAGCAGTGGGCCGTGGTCGCCATTTGCAATAATCCCCTAATTCACGCTCTCCCACTTCAAGCTTGCTGCATAAAAAGCAGAGCGCGAGGCTGATTTCGACACATTTCATCGTCAATCACGGAGCATCAATCGCGGAACATCAGTCATGGAGGAGTCTAGCCCAAAGGTAAGCCAATTCACACTCATCATGTAGTGGAATGCTCTGCGGTCGTTGTCGCGGGACGCTGAAGCATTAGTGGAATGTCCCCCGGCCGCCAGTGTTGTGTCTACGCTTATCCGCATAACATTTGTCCTTTTTGTACTAAGCAATCGTAGAATGTGAACATATATTTTTTTTCTTTCAGAATCACACCATTTATCGGTGTTGTTGCATCGGAGAGCATGAGGGTGACCCCTGGTGCATTATTCAAATTTTTGAGGTAAGCTATGATTAATAATTGAATTATTCATATATTTAATTTAATAATTCATTCAATCAATCAATCAATTAATTAATTATTTTTTTGTCATCTCAATTATTTTAATTCTTACAGAAGCTTGTTTCAATGGGATTGGTGGCTATGATATTGCCGCCACCACCACCCCCACCATCATCGCCACCCCCACCGCTACCGCCACAACCACTACCAACAACATCGGTACGTCCAATTATGGCCGTAAGCGGGGTGATGAGGCCATCTCTCTCTCAATAGAATTTTGAAACACGGCCGCGACCGTCAACTCCACCACCCACACTCGCACTGCCACTACCACCGACGTTCGCACTCCCACTACCACCACCACCACCACCACCACGATTGACGCCACCACCATCATCATCATCATCATCATCGCTGCCCCATCTATCATGGCCCTTATCAACATTACCCCCATTATCGCCAACGCCATCATTAATTTTGCCACTGCCGCCCACACCAACATCATCATCATTTAAAACGGCTTTTGCCCTGTTGGTGGATGACCTTGCCCTCTCCGATACTGATAGCTGCAATAGTGCCAAAAAGAGGGGACTGCCACTGGAGGAGAAGGAGAAGAAAAATTGTAGAAAACAAATCGAAATCATTCCTCCTCCAGCCGCCGATCCCTCTTTGCGCCGGGGCAAGGGCGCACTA
Source organism: Alloplasta piceator (assembly GCA_946863875.1). NCBI lineage: Eukaryota > Metazoa > Arthropoda > Insecta > Hymenoptera > Ichneumonidae > Alloplasta > Alloplasta piceator. The sequence continues at coordinate 27,633,906 of OX333071.1, read as the reverse complement.
TCGGAGAGGACTCATGCCGCCATCAGGGCAAAATTAGCGAAGGCGAAGGAGGATAAAAAAGCCCGTCTGCGCACACATACACCTCCTTCTCTTTCGCATGAGCCTGTCATGAGGAAGAGGACGTGTCCGGGTAAAGTTATAACGCTGGCACGTTCTCTTCCTCGCCCGGTAAATAAGTAGTTTTTTTTCATTCACATTTTTTCATTTCCATTTTCATTGTTTTCGTAATTTTTTATTTTCATTGTTTTTTGATAATTTTTTTCAATGTAAAAAAAAACATTTTGTTATTTATTTTCATTGTTTTTCAATGTAAAAAAACGTTTTCATTTTATTATTTATTTTTATTTTCATTGTTTTTTTATTTTATTGTACGAAAAAATGCGCGGTGATATATTGTTTTTTTAATTAAAATTTTAATAAAGTTTTATATAAAAAATGTACATTTAATTATTTTTATCGAATATATTCAGGGGGTATATTGGACTGGGTATTGGGCCCAGTGTCTACGCCTTCCTCCTCGATCGGTCGCGTTGTATTCATGCCAGGATTGGCAGTGGTCGGATTATTCTCTGTCGGTCGTGTAGTATTCGTATCCTCCTGCGAATCCGTAATGGTCGCCCCATCCTCGGTCGAATGCGGAGGATCCACCTCCTTGGAGTCATCTTCGGAGAAGTTGATGCTCACAGCATCGGACGAATCCTCGTCAGTATCATCGCCATCAGCGTCGTGGTAGTGAAGGAGCCACGTTTTCAGCGCCACTGCATTGTAAGCTGCGCAGTGCGGGTTCCACAAGTTCTTATGATTCAGGCATGTTACGATTGCATCCTCACGAAATTTTGACAATGATGGGCAGCCGAGTGCATCAAGATCAACCAGTTCGCTGGCCAGTTTGCTGGCTCTTCGTAGCAGCATATAAAGAGTCTCGTGTATGTGCTCGTATGGGACATTGCCATCATTCCAGTTGATGCCGTGGAAGTTGGCTTCTAGCCAGAGATTCGCTCCTCGGCACTTGGGAGGTAGATCATTCCAAAGGTATGGTGGCTTAAATAGGTATACCGATGGCATCGCTTCATCCACGAGGGCAATAATCACCAGCTCCTTGAAGATGAACTCGTTTAAGGGTCCCTCGAAGCCTTGGATGTCTAATACGAACTCCATTGTTGAAATGATGCTTGCAACTGCTGCCGCTGCCCTTTTATACCAATCTCCTATCCCCTCAACCACAGTTAGCTCCCCAATATCCCATCCCCTCCACTCCTTTATTATTTGCCAATCAGCATCGAGTTTGATAGCCTCCACCAATTATCGAATTGGTATAAATAGTCGGGTTCGATGATAGAAAAATCACATTCGACTCTTCATCACAACGCAGAACAGCCAAGACGAAGAAGCAACAATGACTGCAGTGGACTGCAAGGAAATCATGAAGACGTGGAAGGAGGTGTTGGGGACGGTGAAGGATGTAAGCCCCGTAGAAATACGCGAGTGGATAAAACGTCTAGATGCGGTGAGGCGGCCTTTCCAACTGATGAAAGGAGTCGCATCATCGGAGAAGCAGCGATACCTCTTCGTAGACGGCTTCCTAATCGGTATTCGTGTGAAAATTACAAGATTGATGAAACGTGGGGCAGGTATACGCGAGAGGAGTATTGACTGTGTGGAATGGTCAGATGTGAAATCTTCATTCAAAGATCGTATCAGGACAGAGGTCATCATAAACCTCGATCATGTTGATGTGAAATCGTTTCTGCAAGAATGCAAGAATTATTTCCAATCGAAAATCCGCGATGTTCTCAAGCGTGAGAGGAATGCTGTCAAGGTATATACAGTACTGACGGCAAAATTCCACTTAACAACCAATGATGAGGAAATAATTGAAATGAAGTACTTCAATACCAGGGCTGCGCCAATTTTTGAGACAACCCAGCTGTCTGAGTGGTTTACCGAGCACGTGCAGGAGCCTATGCAGCGAGAAGTTGAGGAATTCGAGCACCAGGGGTCAGGCTGGACGCTTCATTCTATGGTGACCCTATCTGTTAACATCAGTAAATTCAACCCAATGCGTGGCAGCTCTTGCATAGATCTACCGGATGTGATTAAAAATAAAGGGGCATGCGTCAACGTACGAAACGAGGATAATATGTGTTTCAAGTGGGCCATACTTTCTGCTTTACATCCCGGACGTGATCCCAATCGCGTTTTCAATTACCACAGATTTGAAGCGGAATTGAATTTTAATGGTATTGAATTCCCCGTAATGCCGAGACAAGTGTCGAAATTTGAGAAGCAAAATTATATCTCGGTGAATGTATATATATTGAAGCTGATAAAGGGCCGATTCGAGACCGTTCCCATTCACGTGACATCATTAAAAAAGCATAGACACGTAAACTTGCTCCTCATACAAGATGACTACGTGGACGAGGATGCGGAAGAGGAGGAGGAGGGGATATTCAAACCACCAAAATTCCATTATGTATGGATTAAAAGCTTGTCTGGCCTGGTCTACACCTAATTATCAAAGCACAAGTGTAAGAAACATATCTGTGATCGCTGCCTTCACTACTTCCGCAATGAAGAAAAGCTGACTGCTCATGGCATTGATTGCGCGAGGGTCAACAAGTGCAAGGTAAAAATGCCAAGATGGGGGAATACAGTATTGCGATTCAAGAACCACTGTAATAAGGAGCGAGTCCCATTTATCGTATACGCGGACTTTGAACGCCTCCTGAAGCCCACACGCGACGAGTACGCCTATCAGAAGCACGAGGCATTCAGCGTGGGATGTTATTTCAAGTGCTGGTATGATGACTCATTGTCGAGATACCGCAGCCACCGAGGACCGAAGCCCGCCAAATGGTTCGCTCTAGAGCTCCAAGAACTGGCGAAAGAACTGGAAACTATTCATGAAAATCCTAAGCCAATGGAGCCACTGTCGATGGATCAGCTGCGGCAATTTCGTACCGCCAAAATATGGCACATTTGCGAGAGGACATTTAGTCCAGGAACCGGGTATGAAAAAGGGCCCTTTTGATGACATCGCGTCAGAACGATTGTAACCGGCGGATTCGTGTAGGGCTGATGTCCCTGATGAAGGCTTAATACTTTGAAACCACAAATTTTGGGAGGCTTTTTTTTGCCACGCGGTCAAAGTTGGCAAAACCATGTTTTTGAGAAATAACGTTGAAACTATTGATCCAAGAAAAAAAAAGTTAAGTAACTATTTGTAGATATTAGAAAAACGAACAATTTGGCGCGTGGCAAATTAAAATCGGTTAATTAGTTCGCCCGCTAAAAATTAAAAACCAGCTAAATTGGCCATTTTTATAATACCCGATTTATAATTGAAAAATGCGTGTACAGCCTCTAAAATCTTAGAATATATGCCCCTCGGCACACTAAACAAGTGTGCAAAATCGGAGCTCGATCGGATGAATAGTTTTTGAGAAAAGCCATTTGTTATTAAAAAACCGACTTTTTTCGCCAGGAATTTCCAAGCTGGGAACTTGTCGCAGCGCAATGAAACTAGAACGAAATTAATCCCAAAGAGTCGTACTATCACGTATACTTTGGGGCAAATCGATTTTTTATAATTGAAGGGGGGAAAAACGGCTCCAAAAAGAGGGTACGTTTTTTACTCATTAACAAATGGAATTCCATCGCGAATTTTCAAGTGACAGAGTCAGGACTGGCATCATTTGAAAGCGGTTATTTTTCTACGAATTTAGAAAAAAAAAACTCAAAAAGTTAATTAGGGGGAGATGAAGAAATTTTTTTTAAAAAAATTATTGCAGCGGCTCTTTTTAACATAGAGAGCTAAAAATTGGACAGCGTACAGAGTAAGGCTTATGCTAACTGACGAAAAATCGGTGGAACAATCCCATAGAGATTTATTGTTTATTTGAGCGGTTAATTGAGAGGCCAAATGTGACGCGGCGTTTGGCGGCAGAGTGGGGATAGCCTTCTCCAGCTCGCGCGCGCCCGCGCGAAAGGTGAATCCGCGCGTTTAAATTCCACGAACATGGAATATCTATGAAACAAATTAACTTATCGAGTTGTTTTTTTTTTTAAACTTGGCTAACTTTTTCCGCTGATCATGATTTTGTTATTGAGAATTTCGAAAAATTGAAAATTCAACTCCAAATTTATTGATTATTTTTTATTAATTTTTTCTACACTATTTTTTACAAAACTTTTGAGTGAACCCGGATTTAAATATCATCGTTGTGATGTTCTCCAACTACTGTACGGAGGAAAAAAAAATCCAATGACAAATGTTTTGTTATTGAAGCACTTGTCATTCCGTTTTCAGAAAAAATTAACAAATTAAGGTCATTATGATTACGAAAGACACCGAATGTTCTTAAATTTGAAGAATATTTTTAACCATGCCACGAAGCTTACAAACATTCAATAATTTTGCATTCATTATAAAATGTTTCCCTCTTTGGATCTAAATATTCTCCTCGATCTTTTCGATGAAATGAGTATGAATTTGGCCGAGGAATTTCACGAGAAGAATCGAGGAGGCTACCCTGAACCTTGCGCATAATGTTTTCTTTAAAAAAAAAAAAATATTCTTTAAATTTAAGAACATTCGGTGTCTTTCGTAATCATAATGGCCTTAATTTGTTAATTTTTCCTGAAAACGGAATGACAAGTGCTTCAATAACAAAACATTTGTCATTGGATTTTTTTTTCCTCTGTACAGTAGTTGGAGAACATCACAACGATGATATTTAAATCCGGGTTCACTCAAAAGTTTTGTAAAAAATAGTGTAGAAAAAATTAATAAAAAATAATCAATAAATTTGGAGTTGAATTTTCAATTTTTCGAAATTCTCAATAACAAAATCAGGATCAGCGGAAAAAGTTAGCCAAGTTTAAAAAAAAAAACAACTCGATAAGTTAATTTGTTTCATAGATATTCCATGTTCGTGGAATTTGAACGCGCGGATTCACCTTTCGCGCGGGCGCGCGCGAGCTGGAGAAGGCTATCCCCACTCTACCGCCAAACGCCGCGTCACATTTGGCCTCTCAATTAACCGCTCAAATAAACAATAAATCTCTATGGGATTGTTCCACCGATTTTTCGTCAGTTAGCATAAGCCTTACTCTGTACGCTGTCCAATTTTTAGCTCTCTATGTTAAAAAGAGCCGCTGCAATAATTTTTTTAAAAAAAATTTCTTCATCTCCCCCTAATTAACTTTTTGAGTTTTTTTTTTTCTAAATTCGTAGAAAAATAACCGCTTTCAAATGATGCCAGTCCTGACTCTGTCACTTGAAAATTCGCGATGGAATTCCATTTGTTAATGAGTAAAAAACGTACCCTCTTTTTGGAGCCGTTTTTCCCCCCTTCAATTATAAAAAATCGATTTGCCCCAAAGTATACGTGATAGTACGACTCTTTGGGATTAATTTCGTTCTAGTTTCATTGCGCTGCGACAAGTTCCCAGCTTGGAAATTCCTGGCGAAAAAAGTCGGTTTTTTAATAACAAATGGCTTTTCTCAAAAACTATTCATCCGATCGAGCTCCGATTTTGCACACTTGTTTAGTGTGCCGAGGGGCATATATTCTAAGATTTTAGAGGCTGTACACGCATTTTTCAATTATAAATCGGGTATTATAAAAATGGCCAATTTAGCTGGTTTTTAATTTTTAGCGGGCGAACTAATTAACCGATTTTAATTTGCCACGCGCCAAATTGTTCGTTTTTCTAATATCTACAAATAGTTACTTAACTTTTTTTTTCTTGGATCAATAGTTTCAACGTTATTTCTCAAAAACATGGTTTTGCCAACTTTGACCGCGTGGCAAAAAAAAGCCTCCCAAAATTTGTGGTTTCAAAGTATCAGGCCTTCATCAGGGACATCAGCCCTACACGAATCCGCTGGTTACAATCGTTCTGACGCGATGTCACGTCAAAACTACCCGGTTCCTGGACTAATTGAGTATTGATCGAGTCCGAGATCATTGTCATCTAACGGGAAAGTAAGTGCGCTTTTATGTATACTATTTATACGCTTTTTCATGATTACTAAAGAGTGTGTGTGTTTTCAGATACCGAGGGCCAGCCCGCAACGAGTGTAATCTCTATTATCGGGACTCGTGGATGATACCGGTAGCATTCCATAATCTATCAGGATACGACTCGCATTTCATCATCCGAGAAATTGCTACCTCCTTCGAGGGACAGATGATTCTACTGCCGCAGACAAAGGAGCGATGCATCTCATTCACGAAGAAGATCAAGGGCAGTGATGTAAGTTTCCGATTCATCGATTCACTACGCTTCATGAACTCATCGTTGGAGAAACTCGCCTCCTACCTCGATGAGCTGCCGATTACGCTACGCGAGTTCTCGCAACTGTCCACCGACAAGTTCCAGCTCCTCACACGCAAAGGCGTATTCCCGTATGAGTATGTTGACTTGATCATTAAACTCGAAGATAAGGAGCTGCCAGCTAGGGAGAACTTTCGCAGAACGCTGAATGATAGTGACGTCTCTGACGTGGACTATAAGCATGCTGGTAAAGTGTGGAAGGAGTTTGACATCAGGACCTTGGGTGAATATTCGGATCTCTATCTGAAGACTGACGTGATGCTCTTGGCCGATGTTTTCGAGAATTTCCGCGATAACTGTCTCAAGGCCTACGGACTCAATCCAGCATACTATTATACGACACCAGGCTTCACATGGGACGCCATGCTGAAGTTCACGAAGATCGAGCTGGAGCTTCTCACCGACGTAGATATGCATTTGTTCATCGAGCAGGGCATACGTGGTGGAGTGAGTCAGTGCTGTAATCGGTATGCTCGAGCTAATAATAAATATATGACAGATTATGATCGGAACAAAGCGAGCAAGTATCTCATGTACTTTGATGTGAACAACCTCTACGGCTGGGCAATGATGGAGTCCCTGCCTTACGGCTGCTTCAAGTGGGTTGAGAATGTCGTCGACTGGAGCGTGAAGGATGATTCGCCGACTGGATATATCCTCGAGGTTGATCTCAAGTATCCGGATAATCTACACGATGCGCACAAGGATTTGCCTCTATGTCCTGAGCACAAGAGCGCACCAGGCTCCAAGCATACGAAACTCATGACGACGCAAAGACGGCAAAGAGCCACTACATTCTACACTATCGCAGCTTGAAGCAAGCTCTAAAGTACGGCGTCATGCTGACCCGGATTCATCGCGTCTTGGAATTTAATCAGCAGCCGTGGCTCAAGTCATACATCGAGCTCAACACCGATCTGCGGGAGAAGGCCACCAATGACTTCGAGAAAAATTTATTCAAACTGATGAACAACGCGGTGTTTGGTAAAACAATGGAGAATGTTCGTAACCATGTCAATGTCAAACTCGTGACGCACTGGGAAGGACGTCACGGAGCTGAGGCACTTATTGCAAGCCCAAGCTTCCATAGTTACACAATCTTCGAGGAGAATCTCGTTGCGGTACAAGTGGCAAAGACAGAGGTTTGGCTAAATAAACCAATCTACGTGGGATTGTGTGTGCTAGACTTGTCAAAAATCCTCGTCCACGATTTCCACTATGAGTTTATGTTGAAGAAGGACGAGTTTCAGGCAGGCTGTAAACTGTTTCATACAGACACAGATAGTTTGCTGTATGAGGTACAGTGTGATGATGTCTACTCAATGATGAGAGGTAACATTGATCATTTCGATACGTCTGACTACCTCAACGCGAACCCCTTTGGCATGCCACGGCGGAATAAAAAAGTCATCGGCCTCATGAAGGATGAGTGCAATGGACGAATAATGACCGAGTTCGTAGGTCTACGTAGTAAGATGTATAGTGTACGTGTCGATGGCGAGGACCGTATGAAGAAGGTGAAGGGGGTAAAGACCAGTGTGGTGGAGGCAACCATTACCTTCGATGACTTCACCAAGTGCCTCAATGAACAGTTGATACAGCATAGGACCCAATGCACCATACGATCATGGGAGCATCGAGTTCACACGGAGAGGCAGGTTAAGGTGGCTTTAAGTCCTCACGATGATAAACAGTACTTGTTGCCCAACAGCACTGACACATTGCCTTGGGGATACTATAGCATACCGGAAGGCGCACACTATAGCGCACCGAAAAAAACGCGCACTGCAGTACGCCAAAAAACGAAACGTGTCAGAACTCGTCGTTCCCAAATACTGAGTTTACTCTCACCACCACCGCCATGACCACCACCAGCTGAAAAACAAAACGTGCCAGAACTCGTCGTTCTCGAGTAGAGATACCAAATTTACCCCCACCACCACCACCTCTGCAATGACGAAGTGGGAGCGCACCGAGATGGAGGGAGATAAGGACGCTGAAGGGGGGATAGCGAGTATATTAGCCGCACTCACCGAGCTATTGCCATCACATCATCACCCACGATGGACAAGCTCAACTTCCTCCCCGTGAAGCGACTTGCCGAGTTAGAGCTCAACCGCATCTACAAAGTCACGAATCTGCGTCAAGTTGAGACGAGATATGGATCCAAAATCGTCTGCGACCTCGACAACGACTTCCAAGTCTTCATGCCAAAACACATCTCTACAGCATTCGAGCAAGATCGAGCGATGTTCGACTTCATGGTGCGTACGGTGGCAGACAACAAGCTGTACATGAAATATCTGGATGGTGCGAATAATCATATGGAATTCATCGAAAAATAATTATCAATCACGCAAACTATTCCTGAAATATTTGAATAGTGTGAATAATTGAAAAATAATTATTTAAATCAAAAGATTATTTATTAGCAAAACTATACAATAATTTCGTTATAAATCTGCAGTCTTATTTGTCCAACTGTTGTGTGAACTGTCGAACCCCAACCACTTAACATAAAGGCGATCTCCGCGTTTCTTCAGCACCTTCTCCACGAGATGTACGTTAGGGTATTTCGCTCTGAGGAGTTCCTCTTCGGAGAATCCACCGGCTATGGGTTCATCCTGATAGTCCTTCAGCTTCTACGTCGCCGGGTTCGTTGCATGCGTCACGGTGAAAACTTCTGCGGTCCAGTTGGGGGTGTAGCCTTTCTCGAAAACGTGTTTGTTCTTTCTCTCGCGTACCTTGTCACCCACGCTGAACTTGGCTGCTCTGCGACTACGATACTCCATTAATGCTGCATCAACACTCGTGACGTCTCGAGGCTTCATGCCGATAGTTCAATGCTTGGAATCATTGTACGCGGCTACGAGATCGTGCAAGATGTCGAGCCATTTATAGCTGCGTTGCAGACTGAAACGAAGCCACATTCTGTTCTTGAGAGTGCGATTGAAACGTTCAACGATGGATGCTTTGAGATTACTGTATGTCGAGTAATTATTGATGTGATCTGAAAACCGGTATTATAGAATTCTTTGCCTCGGTCGGTGTGCAGATTCGCAGGCACTCTACCCTGTCTTAGCACAGATTTCATGGCCTCGGTGACATCCTCAGCGTTTTTTTGCTTCACGGGAACGGTCCAAGCAAACTTGGACAGCACATCGATGATGGTGAGCAGGTATCGTGCACCTTAGTTTTCTCGTGCATAAAGTTGCATCTCGACGAGATCCGCCTGCCACGTTTCATCCAGCCCACGCACATCAAACTTCCGACAGGGGTAATTACGACGTGCTGGTTTATGTAATTCTTCCACAACCGCTTTCTGCTCGTATTCCATGCCACTAGCTATGAATGGTCAAATCCACAATCGATGTATCGCTTATTGCAATATTCTCCAATGCCTCCTTCACTAGCTCCTGCAGAAGGTCAATCTTCGCTGCGAGATTTTCAATATCTTGACGTTGTTGGGCTATCAGCTGAAGGGTGTCACTTGTCTCTCGACGAGTGAGTTGTGTCATACTGCGTAGATTCACCGCGTCGTTTGGTTCACTTGGTTCGGCAATGTTCCACAATCGTTTACCCTCGATATCGTACTGTTGATTAGCGGTGAGTTTGAATCCGAAGCCGGGAGGATCTCTGGTACCCTCGATTCGCCCCAATTGTCGTCCGAACACGTCGACGCTCATTGTTCAACTGAACTGCGCCTCATCAGCATCCGACTAATATACGATTCCAGCTTCTCGCAACTCCTCCATGATTGAGATGATTTCATTGATGTGACTTGGATTGCCGGCTTCCTGCTCAGCAGGCAGTAGCCGTAACCGATCCACGAGCTCATTGGGATCGTCCTAATACACGTAATCTATTCGCATGTTTTTTCGCGCATTCTTGAAGTCCAGGCCTTTACCAGCTCGCTTCTTTATCGGCGAGTCTTCCATCAATGGAGCTATATAGTTTTTGTATTTGTAGGTGTTTTGCTTATGCACAGGTTCTTCTGCACTATAGGGTTTCTTGTGTGCACTTGTTATTTGCAAAATTTTACCATAGTTAGCCATATCTTCAGCGCTCACAGGACTTGCATCAGGCTCTCGTCGAAAGAGTAACTCAAGCAGGCCAATGTTTGCAGGATACCTGCTATCACCGACAATTACCCACTCATTGTCGAAACTTATAGGCGAGTTTCCAGTCATGAAAACGTTCTCTGCGAGCTTTCGAACGCCATAAGTCATGTCGAGATACTTTTTTCGATTCTTCTCGAGTAATTGTAGAAATTTGGCGACTGCCCCCCTCGTTGTCGATGACTTCCCCTCATCCCCCTCCTGCTCCTCCTCCTCCTCCTCCTCCTCCTCCTCCTCCTCCTCCTCCTCTGCAGTTTTGAATAAAGATTCAAAATCTTCGGGCTTTTCCTTTTTAGGCAGCAGCAGCAACTTATCCATTTCATCCTTGGGATCTCGGGTAGTCGTGTGGGCTACCAGTCTCTCGAGTGGATCAATGATCTGCCAGAATGCATCACCCATTGTCTTTTCCATGCTCTGCTCACCCTCTCGGAGAAGTCTGTATTTCTCTCTAATCGAGTCTCTCGCTCGCGCAATATGGCTGAGCGAATTTTCTCCCGATGAAACTGAACTGCCATATTGTCACTTTGAGCGTCCATGGTGTACTGGCAGTTTCACTTGGGACGTCCGATATTTATAAGGAAATGATCAAAACCCTTTCTGTATCTGCCCGCTCCCCGGCGATCTTTGTCAATCACGAGAAATCCGTGGTCATCATCATTCCAGCATGTTGCGCACAAGTTCCGAAACTGCACATACGGAATGTCGGTATTCACATGATCGTCATAGATGTGCTTAAGATTCACATCGTCTTGACGGAAAACTACTGGCAGGTTAACATTATCACGCACCAGATGCTTAGGAATCTGAGCGTATGACTGACACAGGTAGAAACAATCAACGTTTTTGTGTCTTCCCATGCAGTAGAATGCTCTGACATTATCCTGCTTCTCACACGCTATATCGTCAAATATCATGATTGAATTGGGTCAAGCGTCGTCGGGCGATACGACTTGGTCGTGTTCACTGAATGCCAAGTACTCTACCCCCTCCACAGGCTCAATGAGTTCCCAAAGAAACTTATATTTTGGCTGATTGAGTGACTTGGAGTACACATAGACATTCTCAAATCTTAGGCCATTGGGGTGGGTGATGAGAGCGAGCAGTGCATTGGTCTTATCACAGTTGGATGGACCGCAGAATACTGCACGCATACTGTTGGGCAGTAGTTCACCGTGTCGCGCTTGCCGCTGCTGCTCGTCTGCGACAACATCAAAATTCGTGATTGGTAGCTTGAGTGATTGCTCACGAAAGTCCATGATGCACTGAGCTCTGGGCGTATAAATAGAGCGCTTATATACCTCCCAGACTCATTCATCATAGGACCGCCGTCGTGCAATGATCAAGGGCCAAGGTTTCCTCAATAAATTCATCAACGGACTGCCCGTGGAACTTTATCTGCCGGGCTACCAGTACTGTGGACCGGGTACAAAAGTGGGAAAATGCGTAGCTCGCGGAGATCCCGGTATAAATCCTCTGGACGCTGCCTGCAAGGAGCATGATATCGCATATTCGCACAATCGCCAGAACTTGGAGGCGCGGAGTGCAGCCGACAGTGATTTGGCAAAGAGGGCGTGGAACCGAGTGTGGGCGAAAGACACAGGTGTGCGTGAACGAGTTTGGGCATACGCTGTAACGAGCGCCATGAAGGCGAAATCTAAACTCGGCATGGGGCTGAAGAAGAAGCCTGCATTCATGCTCTCAAAGGTAGTGAAGGCTGCATCGAAACCCGTGGAAAAGAACGCTCGCGAAATTATTCAATCGGCGCTGAAGAAGGCACGCGCTGCAGTAAAGAAAGCCGGTGGAAAGAGTAATGTGCGTGTAACACGAATACTGCCAGTGCCGGAAAAGGTCGGTGGATTCCTTCCCTTTCTCATTCCCCTGTTTGTCGGCTTGAGTGCAACAGGGGCCCTGGCAGGTGACGCTGCAGGAATCGTTAAGGCCGTGAATGACGCTAGTGCTGCGAAGCGTGAGCTGCAAGAGGGTCAGCGGCACAACAAGATGATTGAAGCTATAGCCCTCGGTAAAGGTCTCTAACTCAAGCCGCACAAGGTTGGGTTTGGCTTGCATCTGGATGCAAAAAAAAACTTGCTCAAACGCGTGCTAACGGATGCGGACTTACTCGTGTATGGGCGGGAAATTCCGCATTTTCGGGGTGTATTCATGAGAAATGACTTGCCGAGTGAGGGACCCCATTATCGAGAAGCGGCCATTGTTAATCTCGACGATAGAGATGGACCTGGGACGCATTGGGTAGGGTACCGAAAAAACGGCCGTAATGTAACATATTTCGATAGTTTTGGCGATCTTCAGCCACCCCATGATCTCATGGACTATCTCGGAGTCGACGAAGTCAAGTATAATTATGCGAGATATCAGGACTATGGCACGTATGAGTGCTGACATCTTTGTCTGAAATTCCTATATAAGCGCTTGTAATTTCGAGCATTGAACAGTCGTGCGCGCATCGTCATGGCAGATTCGTTGACTCTCAGTCTATCTGGAGTATCATCTGTACTCGAAGCGCAATACTTTCCACCGATTGAGCTAGCGGTCAAATGAAAACTACGTTCGTTGACTCTCAGTCTATCTGGAGTATCATCTGTACTCGAAGCGCAATACTTTCCACCGATTGAGCTAGCGCTCAAATGAAAACTACGTTCTCGGATTAGTGGAGCTATTATCTTTCAACTCTATACCGAACATTGACCTCGGCAGAAATGAGTTTTACGTGGGCGACGAGGTGATTGTGCTACCGACCGGAAGTTACGAAATTGAGGATATTGAAAAGTATCTGCAGGAAGCACTCGCGCCCAAAAATATTTCAATCTACATCGCGCCCAACAACAATACCCTACGCAGTCTCATAAAGTGCAATCGGGACATTGATTTCCGGCCGCAAGACTCCATTGCCGATCTTTTGGGCTTCACCCTTCGTGAACTGCAGCGTGATACAGCCCACCGCTCAGAATTGCCCGTCGCTATTCTCAAAATCAACGCGCTGAGAGTTGAGTGCAACGTGACATTGGGAGCGTATATAAACGAGCGCAAGGTTCACACGATACACGAATTCTTCCCGACTGTACCGCCTGGATATAAGATCATCGAAGTGCCATCACAGATCATTTACCTTCCAGTCGTCGTCAAAGTCATTGACCACCTGCAATTGCGTATAGTCGACCAGGACGGAACGTTGGTGAACTTTCGCGGTGAAATTATTATCTGAGTGTACGGTACACGGCGACGGTGTAATTATGGGAATCGTCTTTGAGAGGAAAACTGGTAGTGGCTATAAAAGAGAATCAACATGGCGCCCAACCATCAGTCGTCCACGAGCGCTGAAGGCACTAACACGTCAGAACATTCAGTTTCTACGACGTCTGGGGCTTTGAGTGGCAGGGAAGAAGAAGAAATAGAGTGTGCAATAATTTGCTGCTGCTGGAATGGAGGAGACTCTGCACGTTCAATTGCCCGTCGTATTCGACGAATCGGTGTCGCATTACGGATTCATACACATAAGCCCTACACCTTATCGGCTTTCGACAACAGCGATGAGATTCGGATATCGATTCAATATCAGGATCTGTGCCACTTACCCGCACGGAGCTCACTACATGTGTGCGGAAGATTAACTAAAGCAAACGGCTCCGCCGTCACAGCTACAAAATTCGTCAACAACGCTGTACTTCATCTATTTGAGGAAATACGATATGAGATCAATGCCATGGAGATCGATCGAATGAAGAATGTTGCTGCGACATGTCTCATGAAGGGTTACGCATCACTAAGTCCCAGTCAGAGTGCAGTTATTGAAAACGCTAGTAGGTACAGGATTCCTGCGATCTGATTGGTGGATTCCAGCTATCTGATTGGCTGAATCTGGATTCCCGCTATCTGATTAGCTAAATCCAGTTATCTGTTTATCTGAATATCGGTATCCCGGATCGCTTTTAGCGGCATCATTATCTGTAAGGCAGAGACTTGCCATCATTACCGGTAAGGCAGGGGTGGGAGACTTTCCATTATTATCGGTAAGATAGGGAGAGGGACAATTTGGGTCCGGTAAGGGAGGGAGGAGTAATTTGGGCCAGGCTTACCATCAGTGTCGGTAAGATAGGGAGGGCGGGGACTTACTATCATTATTGGTAAGGGAGGGCGGGATAATTTGGGTCAGACGGCCCACTACCGGTATAGGAGGGGGATATTTGGAACAGGATGCAGGACGGTGACGCATTTGAATCGGGATGCCGGTAAGGTAGGACATTTGGGTCAGGATGCTTACCATCGACGTCGGCAAGGTAGAGAGCAGGATGTCGGCAAGGTAGGAATCTACCTTACCGTCATGATAGCCTGCGGCCGGGAAGCATTTTCAGAAAAAATTATCGCCGTCAGTAAGGTAGGAATCTATCTTACCGACATGTGCTGGAATCCCGCTAACTTATCTACTTGTATCCACAATTTTTTCTTTACATTTGTTAAAAGTCAATGCTCACTCCTCAGTTTCCGCTTTCTTCACTATTTCCCCCTCCTCCTCCTCCTTTTTCGCCTCCCAAAAACATTGAATGCAATCTCATCGTGGGGGTAGGGGGCTTTCTAAGCAATCCCCCAATGGCCCAACCGTATACCAATCTTTTTCGCACCGTAGATATGAGATGATTTCCTCATCTTCACGTAGATGCTCGAGTAAACCATCCCGCAGCGAGTTGATACGTTGCGAATACAATACTAAAATTATCTCTTTTGGCATATATTTAAAGTAACTATATTTCAATTCCCACACTTCCTTTTGTGGGAAATATGCTCCTTTGACGCTCTTTCCAGTTTTCTCGTTCTCCGCCGTTTCCTCTTGCGCCTCTTGGCAACATTGCCCGCATTTTTATCGTAAGAGCGCCTTAATTTCTTCCGAATCGAACATATTCCGATGTTTTTCGCACGGTAGATATGACAACATTTCCCTATCATCGCGTAGGTGCTCGGATAAACGATCCCACAGCCAGTAAATCGATCGCGGATATAATATTAAAATCATCTCTTTTGAGGCATGTTTAAAGTCACTATGTGTCAATTCCCGCGCGTCTTTTGGAGAATAATACACTCGTTCGCTCAAATCCATTGTCAAGATAAACCGCACACATGCAATGACAGTAGAGAAATGACTGAAATTCGTTGGGCCATCGGGAGATTGCTTAGATTGCACCCCCACGACGAGATTGCATTCAATGTTTTTGGGAGGCAAAGAAGGAGGAGGAGAAGGGGGAAACGGTAAAGAAAGCGGAAACTGAGGAGAGTAAGCATTGAATTTAAACAAATGTGAAGAAAAAATTGAGGATACACCATGCCATGCGCCCTTATCCAACCATGGTGACTGAATCATCATCATACATTTGAGAATGTTACTGCTGGATCATCATCATTACAAGAGTACGACATCAGAGAAGCCCGCACTATCGAAAAGAAGAAGAAGAGAAAACGACGATTTTTCCGCTGTTGTGATGGTGGTGGTGGAAAGCGAATTCTATCTTGAACAATACACATGAAAAAAGAAAAAAATATATATATATATTATTATTATTGCAAGTTTTTCCAAAAATTTCAAAAAAGAATCAACATTCTTTGTTAAACTAGCTATTAAGGAAAATTAATTGTTTGTATTGAGTTTTTCTACGCTTCGAATAATACTAATAAAACAAAAAACACGATTTATCGACGAAACAAGTTTCCCTTTGTTGAAGAAAATTCCGCTTTCGTACAATGCCTGGTATAAATTTAACCACTTTTCCGACGATTTTACGTTTGCATTAGCACAATTATACTTTGAGTCGAGCGAATGCAGCGAGCAGCCTGTATTTGGTGCAATTTTCGGTTAATGCTGCAGCGATGGACTGTTCAGGTTCTCCATGTCAATAATCTCCATCGAGCGATTGATTACTTTCGCTAGCCGGAGTGATTTCTCCAATCCTTTGACGTAAATCATGCGAGCATCCTCCAAAAAATTGTTGAATAATTATTTGTTCGAACAATTTATTGATAACGTTTGAGCAACATTATTATTGATAATTGTTGTTTATAGGGTGCTACATTTTTTCAGATTTTTGTTGTATCACGTAGTACGGAAATTTCAATCAGATGAAATTTTTGGCTGGGACGGTAGGGTTAAAGCATCCTTAAGCTTTTATCATCCTATGGTAAGGATTTTTCAGATTTGTATTGTATCACGCAGTACGGAAATTTCAATTAGACAAAAATTTTGGCAGGGGCGATAGGATCAAAGCATCCTTAAGCTTTTATCATTTTATGATAAGGAATGCAAGGCTCCAAAATGAATATGATCCGAGACTTGGTTGGATGATAGAAAGATTTTAGAAATGAATCGGTAGATAAATTTTGAGGTAGTTGAATATACTCAATTTATTTTTTCTGTTTTATTAGCACCAAACAGCCGGGATACCGTCCATAAATTAAAAAACCTCTACGTTAAATTAGTCCTGATCTTCTAAGCGGCAGTTACCAATCGACCTATCGAAAAAATTATGATGAACAGAAATTTTTTTGAATCTTCATTCTTTCGCAAAATAAAATAGCAGAAGTTAAGAATGTTTACGCTATTTTGGAAAAAAGAAAAAGTCGATAAAATCTGAGCACCTGTTAGAATTGAAACAAAAATTTGCTTATGATAAAGGGCAATTTGTGCTTCACGAAAAGCTTTTTTGTGAAAAAAATTTCGTTTATTTATTTTTTACTTTTCAGTATTTTTTGCGCAAAATGTTTCTCAAAATTTTTGGCACAAAAATTATTTTGCAAAATTTGTGAGACAAAACTGTTTCACATAATTAATCGCAATATTTTTCTGCAAAATTGATGCAAGCACATTTGTTCACATAATTTTCGGACAAAGACTGTTGCGCAAAATTTTCGTAGAGAGATGTTGCAAAGCAATTGCTTGAAATCGGTTTTTGAAAAGTTACGAGCATTTAAAAATTGGGTAAAATTTTGAAAAATTTATTGTGGTGAAAAGCGTGGAGACAAAAATCGAGTTTGCTTGCAAAAATTATTCGACAAAATTGTTTCACACAATTATTCTGCAGCATTTTTCTGCAATTTCACAAAATTTTTGGAAAAAGACTGTTGCGCAAAATTTTCGTAGAGAGATGTTGCAAAGCAATTGCGTACAATCGGTTTTTTGCAAAAAATTATGTGAAACATTTTTTTTTTGCTGCAAAACAATTTTCAAGCAACTTTGTATAAAATTTTGCGAAACAATTTTTTGCAAGCACCAAATTTTTTGCACACAAATTATTTTGCAAAACTTGTTAGACAAAATTGTTTCACACAATTAATCTGCAGCATTTTTCAGCACTTTCACAAAATTTTTGGAAAAAGACTGTTGCGCAAAATTTTCGTACAGAGATGTTGCAAAGCAATTGCCCAAAATCGGTTTTTGAAAAGTTACGAGCATTTTAAATTGTGTGAAATTTTGAAAAATTTATTGTGACGAAAACCGTGAAGACAAAAATCGAATTTGTTAGACAACATTTTTCCACACAATTAATCCACAGCATTTTTCTGCAAAATTTGAACACACAAATTTGTTCACAAATTTTTTGGAAAAAGTCTGTTGCACTAAATTTTCGTGGAGAGAGCTGTTGCAAAGCAACTGCTTAAAATCGCAAAATTTTCATCGAGAGATGTTGCAAAGCAACTGCTCAAAACTATTTTGTGAACAAAACTTCGCAAAACAATTTTATGCAAAAATTTTGCGAACCATTCTTTGTTGCAAAAAATTATGTAAATCATTTTTTTGCTGCAAAACAATTTTCAAGCAAATTTTCTTTGCTGTAAGACAATTTTTTGCAAGCGCAACATTTTTTGCACACAAATTATTTTGCAAAATCTGTTGGACGAAATTGTTTCACACAATTAATCTGCAGCCTTTTTCTGTAATTTCACAACATTTTTGGAAAAAGACTGTTGCGCAAAATTTTTGTAGAGAAATGCTGCAAAGCAGATGCTTAAAACCTATTTTGCGAACCATTTTTTTTACGAAAAATGTTGCGAACTATTTATTCTTACAAAAAATTATGCGAAACATTTTTTTGCAAGCGCAAAATTTTTTGCACACAAAATATTTTGCAAGATTTGTTAGACAAAATTGTTCCACACAATCAATCTTCAGCATTTTTCTGCAATTTCACAAAATTTTCGTAGAGAATATAGATATACCTATATATCTACATACTTCAAAAATAGACAAAAAAATACAAGTTATGAATATCGCAAGCTGCAAAAATTTTAGTACTTGTAAAAATGCCTTTTAAAAGTCGTGATTTTTTCAAAAAAATCAAAATGGTCCATGCTGAAAAAAAAAAATTTAATTCAAAACGGAAAACATATGAAAATTAGATTTCATATATTTGTTGTATTTTTTTCATGAAGCTGCGACTCGAGGTAAAAAAAATGATCTTACATCTCATTTTGATATCTTTGGTTTTTGTTAAAATAACTGCATTCAACCGATAAATTGAATTATCAGAGGGTCATGGTTATAAGATCGTCATTATTTTATAACTATGAATAAACGAATATAAACATTTACATTGCACTGGGCTGTTCATTTTAAAACCACTCTCCCTTCAAAAGCGTCGGAATAAAATTATTTTTAACTATTTAGTCATTTTTTGTTAACAACTAAAAAAAGCTTGTCTTTGAAAAAATTTTCGTTTATTTATTTTTTACTTTTCAGTATTTTTTGCAAAAACGTTTCGCAAAATTCTGTGTACAAAAATTATTTTGCAAATTTTGTTAGGCGAAATTGTTTCACGCAATGAATCTGCAGCATTTTTCTGCAAAGTTCATGCAAGCAAATTTGTTCACAAAATTTTTGGAAAAAGACTGTTGCGCAAAATATTCGTAGAGAGATGTTGCAAAGCAATTGCTCAAAACTATTTTGTGAACAAGACTTTGCAAAACAATTTTTTTTGCAAAAATTTTGCGAACTATTTTTTTCAAGCGCAAAATTTTCTGCACAAAAATTATTTTGCAAAATTTATTAGACAAAATTGTTTCACACGATTAATCTGCAGCATGCTTCTGCAATTATTCTGGTGCGCAAAGTGGTGGGGTGGGGGTGGAATATGAAAAATTGGCGATATCTCGAGAACGGGTGGAGATACGCGGAAATGGTTGTAATTTTGGAAGTTATGACAAGGAGCAGGACCTCGAACAGCCCGAGCGACTCACGCCCTTGGATTTTCAAGAATCAAAAACTTTTTGAAAATTCATTATAAGAAAAAAAAATATGAAAAAATAGCGATATCTCGAGAACGGTTGGAGATACGCGAAAATAGTTGAAATTTTGGAATAATACAAGAGGGGCAGGAACTCGAGCAGTCCGCGTGACTCACGCCCTTGGATTTTCAAAAATCAAAAACTTTTCGAAAATTCATTTTAACAAAAATATGAAAAAATGGCCATATCTCGAGAACAGTTGGAGATACGCGAAAATGGTTGAAATTTTGGAAGTTATCAAAAGGGGTAGGACCTCGAGCAGCCCGAGCGACTTGGATTTTCAAAAATCAAAAACTTTTTGAAAATTGATTTGAGTTGATTGCGGTTATATGTCGCGTCAACTGACAAATTTTTTGACAGTTTGTTTGCGGTTATATGTTGTGTCGACTGACAAATTTTTCGACAGTTTGTTAGCGGTTTTATGTCGCGTCGACTGACGAAAAGTTAGTTGAATGAACGTGATGATGTTTATAATATACACGCGTGACACGAGGAATAGTTACAATAAAAAATAGTCAGTGCGACGATAATACTGAGAGCAAACCAAGATATCATTCTACGATTTTGGCTATTTGTGCGTGCTTTGCTTCTCCTGTGTACCACACAATTTACGACCGTTCGTTGTCGACATCATCTACGTAGGTGTGATGTTATGCTACCAGAATGTTTTTTGGATGGAATACGCCAGCGAAAAAGTGAAAATTATATCGCATCACACCGTCATATCCGCCGCTGCAAAAAGTGTTGTACGCTCGAGCTATTTATTCGCCCCTCAAAAAATCGATGATTTCAATTGAGACTTCGGCCAGTGATATATTTCAGAATTATTCTGTCACCTGGTAAGCTACGAAATTATTCTATTGTTTCATTAAATTCATGGAAAAACCGTAGTTGTATTAACGCCTAGAACTCATGAATTATTTCTTTACATACATACATACTTTCTAATTCATTGATAGGCACTATATCGCCTCTCTACCCCGCGCTTTTTTTAATCGTAGAGACTGGTTCCATATTGCCTGAGCATGTGAAAGCTCTGTTTCACTGACAAATTTTTGGTTAGTTTTCTCCTAGATTTTTTAAGTTTTTAAAAAAAACAAAGTACTATAAATTTTATCAATTCTCAAGAAAGCTCTATCAGGAAATTTCAACTATCTCTATTGCACTCATTGAATAGCTGGTCGACTTTCGCATTACCTTAAGTAGTGCTGGCAGCAGTTTAGATAACTCCAACAAATTCGTATTTCAGTGTTTTTTTTAAATCATTCGTAATTCGTATTTGCGTGTACGTAAGCATGCCTCGATAGTTTAACATAATAGAAAGTTCGTCTTTTATTTAAATTTATATGAAGAAATATTATTTTTTTATTTTTCAGAATCGACAGCTGTTTGCAAGATAATGGCGATGTAGATTCTGATGAGATGATGCTATAGATGCGATGTTGATGCTGAATAATACGTACGATAGTAGTATTGGTACCCGTCTGGCGCCCCCCACTCCTATCCCCACTCCTTCCCCGACCATGCGGCTTCCCCCACCACTCCACTTTTCCCCCACCACATCCAGGTGGCCGAGGGAAAAGCGATGAGGTGAGAATGATGGCGGGGGAGGGTGAGGACAAGGGGGTGCCACACGAGTACCAATTTTGTGGTGATAATGATAATAATCTGATAATAATAATAATGATAGTGAAAATTGGGAACTACTCACATCTGGAAGCCCATGTCATATTCCTCGAAGTTGACGCAGCAACGACACACACGCGCGCGCGGGCCCGATCTCATAATCATAATAATAATAATAATAATTATTATTATTAAGAATAACTCATGGTTGTTGGATTTACTACTGACAATTCAGCAAATCTTATCTCGATGGTAACACATACACACATACACACACACACACACAGACACCCATTTCCTTCACTAGTCACGCTGAATGGTCAAGGACCATTTATTGCTGACACTGCGAACTTCTTATATTACACGGAATTTGGATAAGTGGAGCTGTGCATTACCGATTCACGCTGCCACAAATCGGTGACTACAAAATAAGAGTATTTTTAAATGTTTAGTTATTATCGAATAATATAATACAACCTTTTTTAAATTTCGATAAATTTTTTATCGACGCATACAACATCCATTGCGTACGTGTTCGAAAATCTTAGGTTATTGAATCTTCCGCTTTCGAACGAGCACTCTTCTTCACTTTCCGAAGTTTCTAACTTTTCCCGATAAACGAATCTTTTGCGTTGCGTCAATTGATCTATTTTTGCACAAAAATTCTTTGAGCACATTTTGAAATTTTTAAACAAAATTTTGTTCCCCAATTTTGATGTGTTTAGAGAAAATTCAACTTCACTTCCGAAATTCATGGTTATTTACCTCCACAAGTTTTAAAATGCAACGATGTTATGGAAACTTCTGAATTGTTCATTATTTTTTACCGTACGATATATTGTTTGAAATTATAAAAAATTATAACTTTGTAAAATACATAATTTTTCACTGAAAACGCGCGCAGTGGAGCAATCCGCAAACTTCGGTGACTGGATAAGGACTGCAGCTGTTGTGCAAAGTTGAGACCTCCTAACAATACCGAAAAAGACAATGATGGTACGTCGGTATGAACTTTGTCAGCATTTTTGACCCGGTGGATATCCGATTGCAACTTTTAGCAAAAATGCTATTCTCTCTGCACCGGCTCACCAGCATTCTAAGCTTCAAGCGCGTCACTCCATCTATTCCAGAAAATAAGATAGAGCTCATTCTTCATATATGTAACGTTGCGAAATTTTTTTTTGTGAAAGATTTAACGTGTCCAGATACACACACACACGTGTTGTGTGTGTGCACAGACCCACACACGCACACACAGATACACAACAACGACACACGAACGCAAACATACACACAGAAAAGCACGTTCAAACACAAAGGCTGTAGGAACGCAAAAGAACTGCTTATCTCAGCATCATATTCGATATCATTACTCTATGTGATTGCATAGTTTTAATAATCACCTTTGATCGCGAAAAAATATGACTACGATTATAACGTACTCGAAAAAAAAATTGCTAACAATCGTTCATTTCCATTCACCGCTTCAGATTGTTTTTATCGTCAATGTTATCATCAACCTCACAATATATTTACAGCATTATTTACGGAAGTACAAACCAACCTAATGATTTAAACGTTTTGTAGAGATAATTTCAAAAATTGGATTTTTATTGTAGTTTTTGCGTGATTTTTCAGAAGCCTGAAATCAAATATTTTTGGTCGAAGACCCATTGATATTCACTGTTTTATTTGTTCTCATTATTTTCAAACGACATTCAAATTGAAAAAAGTTTTGTCATGATATTTCGATATTTAGATATTTCAAAGCTATGACAATTAAATTCTTTGAGAAAAATTTAATATTTTGTTCTGTTCCAGGATTAACGCATATAAGTGATATATCAATATATGTGTCATTCCATACCATTTCGACCTGGGTCTGACCCTTGACCTCTCGGATTTGGCTCGCGATTTTTTATATGATTGTTCTCACTTCGAAAGGTACCCAGTTTTTTTCTAGATTTTTCCGGATTAGATTGAATCTTCTATATTTCATTAAACGATTTTATTGATCGACACAATTTAAACATTTGAAAAAACTCTGAAAAATCGTGTGTCAGATACCAAAATTTTTGAGCTTAGAGCCGGAGTGGGGAGATTTTTCCTTCTTACTATTTTTAAGCTTTTTCGGAAAAAAACGTTCAAAAAAATAGAAGCAGAAGTTATTTTACTATGAATGGTTGCTGAAACATTTTCATATGTAATATCGGATTTTTGAAAAAAATTTCAGATTTTTCGCAACAGATTTTTTCTTCTTGATTTTGCTAATATAAATGATTCCAAAAGACTGAAATTTTTTTTGAAAAATCCCATATGATATATGAAAATGTTCCAGCAACCATCCATAGTAAAATCACTCACGCTTCTAATTTTTTTAAATTATTGTAATAAAATCGTTTAAAAAATTGTAGAAGATTCAAATTGAATCTGAAAAACCTCCAAAAAAACTGGGTGCCTTTCAAAGTGAGAACAATCATATAAAAAATCGCGAGCCAAATTCGAGAGGTCAAGGGTCAGGCCCAGGTCAAAATGGTATAGAATGACACATATATATATTCTATGGACGCCATAAAAATTACAAAAACGTTTATTTTTGGAAAAATCTATAATTTTTTTCTCACCAAAGGCCTAAGAATATTAATGTAATTTTTTTTTTCATCATCTGTCGATGACACCAATTTCTTGAAAAATCATCACGACGAAATCAGATGTTGCAAAACTATGACAGTTAAATTTGTTTCGAATAATTGAATATTCCTCTGAACAAGGGATCATGGAAATGAGGGTTACTCATTTTTTCTTATCTTCTGCGAATAACGTAGAAGTTATATATTATTTGGAAGGGCCCTCGTACAGAAAAATATTAAATCATTCAGAAAAATCTTAATTGTCTTATCTTTGGAACATCTGATTTCTTCATGATAAATTTTCACGAAAATTCTATGTCATCGATACGCTCGGAGAAAAATCGATTATATTAATATCTTCGGGCCTATGGTCAGAAATAAATATTAAAACTTCCTGAAAATGTAAATTGTCATGATTTTGAGGGGGTTACATTTCTCAATTATATATGCATATCTATGTAATTATCACATCATCCAAGTATATATCACTAACACCATGTGGCCACGTACAGAAAAAATCTAAATTTTTGCACCGTTGAAACATATTGCTCCTTCAAAACGAAACTTTTTTTAAATTTTCACGTCGTCTACTGATTGTCAAAAAATTAGAGAAATCATTATTAATAACATTATGTAACTAACAATTTTTCTTACAATCCGTAGATTACATGAAAATCCTTGAAAAAATATATCATAAAGAAGCCAGCTCATTTATTTGATTTCTTTTTTAAATTATTTCTTATGGCTTTGCATAAAATTTCTGTTACATTTGCAAAAATATGAGAACAGTAAGTAATCCTCATATCGACGGCTCTAGAAAAATATGAAATCTACACCAAAATTAAAGTTATCGTAACTATGAAATATCCGATTTCTTCATGATATACTTCATCCGACATCGCCGTGTCAATCCTTCTCATGGAATTTGCATATCATCTACAAGAATATCAAGATCGATAAGGAGACCTCAATCGAAAAATATTTGCTTCCTATTCTTCTTAGAAATTGGAATGGAACCACTCGAAACAATTTCAATTTTTATTGTAGTTCATGATAACTCTAATTTTTATCATGATAAAACTTTACACGAATTTCTAAATATAATCGATAGATTATAAGAAAAAATAAAAGACATCAACGTCAAGGGATTCTCGGTCGGAAAAATATTTTATTTCTATTGTTGTCAAAAAAATCAGGCTTTGAGTCTCATCATTGTTAGTCTCGTAAAATTAAACTATTATATATGATTTTTTCTCCGATGATACAGCATCGAGGGGCTTTACTCTCCTGCCCGGTGTACAAATGATTTCAGTGAGGGTCTGCCTTCACGTGATTTCGTGTATGATTTTAGTGATTGCAACCCAACATGATTTCAAAGATTCATACATAGTTTTCCTGATTTCGCAGATAATTGAAGTTTCGAACGTTCGGTTGAACGAAAAATCTATAAATGTATTTGTTTAACGAAAAAATTGGGAGAACTATGCAAACTACTTTGTTAATAATAACTTCAGATATTGAACAACGTTTCAAAAAGTATTTCCAAAGTGTTAACAAGCCTCAAAAAAACTTCTGTAAAAGGATAAGTTTGTCGATTTTTTCGTTCGAAACTTTCAATTCATGATTTCATTGACTTCATTTAATTCGAATAATGATTGCAAAATACGAGTAACTACAGAGAATTCGCTTTTATATCTGAAAAATAATTGGAGAAACAATGAGAGGAAGGGCGCGGGCCAAGGGCCGATTTGAGGTCTTGAAAATAACACTTACATTCAACAACAACAAAAATTTATTTTCTGATAAATAACTTTTTCAATACCCGCTAAACTCTGTCGACAAAATACGTATGACTGAATTCCTTTACCAATAACTCACCCTTTGCCATACTTGCGACTTCATGTCAGGCATAACGTGTGCCGCGGATAATGTTACATCCTGGAATAATCCGTATCATTCCTCATCCGCATTCTGTCCCTATTTTTACAGATTGCAGCATTAATTTTGTCCGTTAAGGAAGCACACATCTGTGTTAAGTGATTGGGTGTTTACTGCTAAAGTTAGAAATAAAAAATATCAATTGCTCATTGGCACTCTTTACATTTTCAGACGACAAATGTTTGTCTCCGCTCCCGAAAAAATACAACTTAGAACTTTTTTATCACTGTAGTCAATTTCCGCTAGTTGCTTCTATTGGTATATGCAAAATGACGGAGTAGATGTGCTAAAGGTTCATGAAACTTTGTGTGTTATTTGTTATATCATATATATACGTACGAAAAAAAATAGTACTGTATTATTCTCATTTAAAATATATATATATGAAATCGTCAAAATTTGAAAAAAATGTCGCGCGATTTAGAATGCTTTTATACCGTTATATATCGCTCCTTTTTTGCACGATCTGCGCATTTATCGTATAATTTTTACGATTTTACGATAACGAAACTTGGTGCATTATTCGCATATCCGTAAGACGATTTGCCGTTTTTCGATATTTTGTACGAGCGATTTCCTATGAGCTGATCGGACGCGTCATTTCATCACCCTATGATAACGAGTTCCGCTCATTATTCGCATTCTCGTATAATGATTTAACCTTTTCATAAGTTTTGGACATGCGTTTTTTCTATAAGCTGATGGGACGGGTCCAACTGGACGTACGTTTGGCTGTAAGCTCATCGGACGCAATCACATCGTTTTGGATGCTCCAATGATATCAAAAGTTTACACATTATTCTCATATCGATGCACTGATACAGCTTTTTTCAAATATTCTGATTTCATAAAAGGCTCGTCAATCACACTATATCTACGTTGCTCCTATTTTTCGAGATTTCTCCAACTGTCTCATCATTTTTATGATCCTGTTGTAACAAAACCTCGAACATTATTCACACATTCTTATGATGATGTAACTTTCCCAGATATTTTGGACGAGGGTTTTTCATTGCGCTAATTGGACGGTAATCTTCTAAAAACTCATTGGTTGCTTCATTTTTCATGATCATATGATAACGAAATTCCACACATTATTCGCATTTCCGTGTGACGATTCGACCTTTTCAGAAAATTTGGACACGCCTTTTTCCACAAGCAGAATGATTCATCATTATTAAGATCCTAAAAATATTATAACAAAACCTCGCATATTATTCGCATATCCTTACGATAATTTAATCTCCCCAGATATTTTAGTCGAGGGGTTTTTCGATGAGCTGATTGGACAAGCGTTTTTCTAGAAGCTGGTTGGACGCTTGATTTTCAGTGATCCCATGATAACAAATCTTGCACATTATTCTCATATCCGCATGAACATTCAACCTTGCTACATATTTTGGTTGCGTCGTTTTTCTGTAAGCTAATTGGAAGCGACAATGAACCCTATGCGAAAATTCGCGAGTTTGCACGCAAATATACCCATTGCAGGAAAACAATTTACTGCATATTTTTTGGCTAAAAATCGATTTATTTTTCAAAAGCGCACCATTTCTAAAAAATTTAATTAAAGAATAAAAATCACTACGTAGTTCCATAGCCGATAGCATGTAGATTATGTAATATTTTGGTTTTTCGTTCCAGGTCTTGTACTGTATTAAAAATTTGTTTTAATGAAAACTTTTTTTATAAACGCTTCACTGCTTAGTTTTTGGCTAAAAATCGATGCATTTTTTTTCAAAAGTTCACCATTTCTTCAAAATTTGCTTTAAAAAACAACCTTCATGTAGTTCCATTGTCGATATTACATAGATTAGGAATTTGTTTTGGTTTTTTTATCCAGATCGTAAGTTTTACTACAAAGTCTGGCCTCCCATCAAAGAGTTTGGGAAATGAAGCGACTTCAAAGATTGGCTCTGTCCCCGCTATTTTGTGTCAAAGTGATAGTAACATTTTGTTAATGCTTCAATATACATTACATTTTATTCATTCTTTATACCCTCAGCGAATATTTTTTAATTCATCACAAATTATTCTTATCAGTTTATGTAATTATGTGAAAAATCTCAGCTTTTTACATGCGAAACTTCTTTTTCATCAGGATCATGATGTAGCGTGATATATCACCGACCCAACTTATGTCGTTTGAAAATCCGCGAGTGCAATAAACAAAAAACGGGGCGACATGAGTTTGAAAATCCGCGAGTGCAATAAATAGAAAACGGGGCGACATAAGTTGGGTCGGTGATATATCACGCTACATCATTATCCTGATGAAAAAGAAGTTTCGCATGTAAAAAGCTGAGATTTTTCACATAATTACATAAACTGATAAGAATAATTTGTGATGAATTAAAAAATATTCGCTGAGGGTATAAAGAATGAATAAAATGTAATGTATATTGAAGCATTAACAAAATGTTACTATCACTTTGACACAAAATAGCGGGGACCGAGCCAATCTTTGAAGTCGCTTCATTTCCCAAACTCTTTGATGGGAGGCCAGACTTTGTAGTAAAACTTACGATCTGGATAAAAAAACTAAAACAAATTCCTAATCTATGTAATATCGACAATGGAACTACATGAAAGTTGTTTTTTAAAGCAAATTTTGAAGAAATGGTGAACTTTTGAAAAAAAATGCATCGATTTTTGGCCAAAAACTAAGCAGTAAAGCGTTTATAAAAAAAGTTTTCATTAAAACAAATTTTTAATACAGTACAAGACCTGGAACGAAAAACCAAAATATTACATAATCTACATGCTATCGGCTATGGAACTACGTAGTGATTTTTATTCTTTAATTAAATTTTTTAGAAATGGTGCGCTTTTGAAAAATAAATCGATTTTCAGCCAAAAAATATGCAGTAAATTGTTTTCCTGCAATGGGTATATTTGCGTGCAAACTCGCGAATTTTCGCATAGGGTTCATTGTCGCTTCCAATTAGCTTACAGAAAAACGACGCAACCAAAATATGTAGCAAGGTTGAATGTTCATGCGGATATGAGAATAATGTGCAAGATTTGTTATCATGGGATCACTGAAAATCAAGCGTCCAACCAGCTTCTAGAAAAACGCTTGTCCAATCAGCTCATCGAAAAACCCCTCGACTAAAATATCTGGGGAGATTAAATTATCGTAAGGATATGCGAATAATATGCGAGGTTTTGTTATAATATTTTTAGGATCTTAATAATGATGAATCATTCTGCTTGTGGAAAAAGGCGTGTCCAAATTTTCTGAAAAGGTCGAATCGTCACACGGAAATGCGAATAATGTGTGGAATTTCGTTATCATATGATCATGAAAAGTGAAGCAACCAATGAGTTTTTAGAAGATTACCGTCCAATTAGCGCAATGAAAAACCCTCGTCCAAAATATCTGGGAAAGTTACATCATCATAAGAATGTGTGAATAATGTTCGAGGTTTTGTTACAACAGGATCATAAAAATGATGAGACAGTTGGAGAAATCTCGAAAAATAGGAGCGACGTAGATATAGTGTGATTGACGAGCCTTTTATGAAATCAGAATATTTGAAAAAAGCTGTATCAGTGCATCGATATGAGAATAATGTGTAAACTTTTGATATCATTGGAGCATCCAAAACGATGTGATTGCGTCCGATGAGCTTACAGCCAAACGTGCGTCCAGTTGGACCCGTCCCATCAGCTTATAGAAAAAACGCATGTCCAAAACTTATGAAAAGGTTAAATCATTATACGAGAATGCGAATAATGAGCGGAACTCGTTATCATAGGGTGATAAAATGACGCGTCCGATCAGCTCATAGGAAATCGCTCGTACAAAATATCGAAAAACGGCAAATCGTCTTACGGATATGCGAATAATGCACCAAGTTTCGTTATCGTAAAATCGTAAAAATTATACGATAAATGCGCAGATCGTGCAAAAAAGGAGCGATATATAACGGTATAAAAGCATTCTAAATCGCGCGACATTTTTTTCAAATTTTGACGATTTCATATATATATATTTTAAATGAGAATAATACAGTACTATTTTTTTTCGTACGTATATATATGATATAACAAATAACACACAAAGTTTCATGAACCTTTAGCACATCTACTCCGTCATTTTGCATATACCAATAGAAGCAACTAGCGGAAATTGACTACAGTGATAAAAAAGTTCTAAGTTGTATTTTTTCGGGAGCGGAGACAAACATTTGTCGTCTGAAAATGTAAAGAGTGCCAATGAGCAATTGATATTTTTTATTTCTAACTTTAGCAGTAAACACCCAATCACTTAACACAGATGTGTGCTTCCTTAACGGACAAAATTAATGCTGCAATCTGTAAAAATAGGGACAGAATGCGGATGAGGAATGATACGGATTATTCCAGGATGTAACATTATCCGCGGCACACGTTATGCCTGACATGAAGTCGCAAGTATGGCAAAGGGTGAGTTATTGGTAAAGGAATTCAGTCATACGTATTTTGTCGACAGAGTTTAGCGGGTATTGAAAAAGTTATTTATCAGAAAATAAATTTTTGTTGTTGTTGAATGTGTTATTTTCAAGACCTCAAATCGGCCCTTGGCCCGCGCCCTTCCTCTCATTGTTTCTCCAATTATTTTTCAGATATAAAAGCGAATTCTCTGTAGTTACTCGTATTTTGCAATCATTATTCGAATTAAATGAAGTCAATGAAATCATGAATTGAAAGTTTCGAACGAAAAAATCGACAAACTTATCCTTTTACAGAAGTTTTTTTGAGGCTTGTTAACACTTTGGAAATACTTTTTGAAACGTTGTTCAATATCTGAAGTTATTATTAACAAAGTAATTTGCATAGTTCTCCCAATTTTTTCGTTAAACAAATACATTTATAGATTTTTCGTTCAACCGAACGTTCGAAACTTCAATTATCTGCGAAATCAGGAAAACTATGTATGAATCTTTGAAATCATGTTGGGTTGCAATCACTAAAATCATACACGAAATCACGTGAAGGCAGACCCTCACTGAAATCATTTGTACACCGGGCAGGAGAGTAAAGCCCCTCGATGCTGTATCATCGGAGAAAAAATCATATATAATAGTTTAATTTTACGAGACTAACAATGATGAGACTCAAAGCCTGATTTTTTTGACAACAATAGAAATAAAATATTTTTCCGACCGAGAATCCCTTGACGTTGATGTCTTTTATTTTTTCTTATAATCTATCGATTATATTTAGAAATTCGTGTAAAGTTTTATCATGATAAAAATTAGAGTTATCATGAACTACAATAAAAATTGAAATTGTTTCGAGTGGTTCCATTCCAATTTCTAAGAAGAATAGGAAGCAAATATTTTTCGATTGAGGTCTCCTTATCGATCTTGATATTCTTGTAGATGATATGCAAATTCCATGAGAAGGATTGACACGGCGATGTCGGATGAAGTATATCATGAAGAAATCGGATATTTCATAGTTACGATAACTTTAATTTTGGTGTAGATTTCATATTTTTCTAGAACCGTCGATATGAGGATTACTTACTGTTCTCATATTTTTGCAAATGTAACAGAAATTTTATGCAAAGCCATAAGAAATAATTTAAAAAAGAAATCAAATAAATGAGCTGGCTTCTTTATGATATATTTTTTCAAGGATTTTCATGTAATCTACGGATTGTAAGAAAAATTGTTAGTTACATAATGTTATTAATAATGATTTCTCTAATTTTTTGACAATCAGTAGACGACGTGAAAATTTAAAAAAAGTTTCGTTTTGAAGGAGCAATATGTTTCAACGGTGCAAAAATTTAGATTTTTTCTGTACGTGGCCACATGGTGTTAGTGATATATACTTGGATGATGTGATAATTACATAGATATGCATATATAATTGAGAAATGTAACCCCCTCAAAATCATGACAATTTACATTTTCAGGAAGTTCTAATATTTATTTCTGACCATAGGCCCGAAGATATTGATGTAATCGATTTTTCTCCGAGCGTATCGATGACATAGAATTTTCGTGAAAATTTATCATGAAGAAATCAGATGTTCCAAAGATAAGACAATTAAGATTTTTCTGAATGATTTAATATTTTTCTGTACGAGGGCCCTTCCAAATAATATATAACTTCTACGTTATTCGCAGAAGATAAGAAAAAATGAGTAACCCTCATTTCCATGATCCCTTGTTCAGAGGAATATTCAATTATTCGAAACAAATTTAACTGTCATAGTTTTGCAACATCTTATTTCGTCGTGATGATTTTTCAAGAAATTGGTGTCATCGACAGATGATGAAAAAAAAAATTACATTAATATTCTTAGGCCTTTGGTGAGAAAAAAATTATAAATTTTTCCAAAAATAAACGTTTTTGTAATTTTTATGGCGTCCATAGAATATATATATGTGTCATTCTATACCATTTTGACCTGGGCCTGACCCTTGACCTCTCGAATTTGGCTCGCGATTTTTTATATGATTGTTCTCACTTTGAAAGGCACCCAGTTTTTTTGGAGGTTTTTCAGATTCAATTTGAATCTTCTACAATTTTTTAAACGATTTTATTACAATAATTTAAAAAAATTAGAAGCGTGAGTGATTTTACTATGGATGGTTGCTGGAACATTTTCATATATCATATGGGATTTTTCAAAAAAAATTTCAGTCTTTTGGAATCATTTATATTAGCAAAATCAAGAAGAAAAAATCTGTTGCGAAAAATCTGAAATTTTTTTCAAAAATCCGATATTACATATGAAAATGTTTCAGCAACCATTCATAGTAAAATAACTTCCGCTTCTATTTTTTTGAACGTTTTTTTCCGAAAAAGCTTAAAAATAGTAAGAAGGAAAAATCTCCCCACTCCGGCTCTAAGCTCAAAAATTTTGATATCTGACACACGATTTTTCAGAGTTTTTTCAAATGTTTAAATTGTGTCGATCAATAAAATCGTTTAATGAAATATAGAAGATTCAATCTAAATCGGAAAAATCTAGAAAAAAACTGGGTACCTTTCAAAGTGAGAACAATCATATAAAAAATCGCGAGCCAAATCTGAGAGGTCAAGGGTCAGACCCAGATCGAAATGGTATGGAATGACACATATATTGATATATCACTTATATGCGTTAATCCTGGAACAGAACAAAATATTAAATTTTTCTCAAAGAATTTAATTGTCATAGCTTTGAAATATCTAAATATCGAAATATCATGACAAAACTTTTTTCAATTTGAATGTCGTTTGAAAATAATGAGAACAAATAAAACAGTGAATATCAATGGGTCTTTGACCAAAAATATTTGATTTCATGCTTCTAAAAAATCACGCAAAAACTACAATAAAAATCCAATTTTTGAAATTATCTCTACAAAACGTTTAAATCATTAGGTTGGTTTGTACTTCCGTAAATAATGCTGTAAATATATTGTGAGGTTGATGATAACATTGACGATAAAAACAATCTGAAGCGGTGAATGGAAATGAACGATTGTTAGCAATTTTTTTTTTCGAGTACGTTATAAGCGTAGTCATATTTTTTCGCGATCAAAGGTGATTATTAAAACTATGCAATCACATAGAGTAATGATATCGAATATGATGCTGAGATGAGCAGTTCTTTTGCGTTCTTACGGCACAACGTCACGACAACAACAAAAAAAAGTATTTGCGGAAATGTAAGAAATTTCCGTTCGTACGTAGGTCCGACCTCGTTCAAAGTTCGATGGGTTTTGTCGTCTCGTCGTGACTCCCAAGGCGTCGCATCGTCCGATTCTTTGTTTCTTCGACTCATTGCACGGAGGGGATGTATATTTTTTTTCTTCTCTCTGTTGGTATGTTTATGGCATCATCGGATCTTGACGAGGAAGGGACCGCGGGGCAGGGGACGCGCGGGCTCTTGGGCCCGTAATCGGGGGTGTCATATTTCCTATCTCTCGGGTAGGAGAGTTCCGTCGGTGTGCGTTCCTTCCTCCCGCACGACAAGGCTCCACGTATAAGAGAGAGAAGGAGCGCTAGCTTAGTGCGAGCGAGATAGCATACTATAGCAAGCAGCATAGCCCCTTGACTTAAAAAGCCACTGAGAGCAAGGAAACGTTGTCCGTCTCGCTCTTGCTTGTGAGTTCCAATGTCGCGTATCCTTCGTTCGATTTCGTACAGTGACTCTCCGACGGTGGTCGATTTTAAGTTCGAGTGCACGTGGGGGTTCTTATCGCCCTCTCGGGTAAATAAATTTCTCATACCCTCTTGAACGACGAAGTCCCCGAGTACTGGGGCGATGACTAAGACGTTCAACGTTATGCCTGGTTGGTATTGGAACACTTTTCGACTCTCGTATGTGCGTAAGCTCGTCAATGTTACGCTATGGGTCGTTCCGATGCAATTGAGGCTCAAATAAAGAATTCCTGTTCCCTCCAATTCCACATGCATATTTTGACGATTTGGGCAATTGATTTGCATCATCTCAGGATGCGGCAAAGAATATAGCCATCGTCCTTGGGCGGAGAGGTGGCTCCAATGTGGCTCATGGTGGGGGCGTAAATGCACGTCGCATCTCTGCAGAACCTCCTCCGTAGGGCGAATTAGCATGAGCAGCTCGCACGTTTCTGCAATCGATACGTCGAGTATTGGAATGGCTTTCGTGCATATAAATCGATTTTCCGCGAATTTACAAGAGTCGTAGTAAGTTGCGTCGGCCATAAAGAAAGAGCGATAGTCCGTGGACAGTGCCAAGTAGGGGGCGGCTGGCATGACAAGGGCCGTACCCCTCTCTTCCTTAAATTGCTGCGATACTGGCCATGGGCGCATCCGATAGAAGTCGTACAGTTGGTGCTCCAGTAGAGGGATATGAACCACGATGATCATGCGGTCACCGTCGTATACGAGGTCGGTGCGTACGAGAGGGGCTAGCATCTCCGGCCGCAAGTGCTCGAGTGGGAGGGGGAACTCATACCTCGCCGCTTGGAGCTGGGCTTCCTTTGCCACGGCTATCAGCTACTTCGGTTCCAATGCTTCGGCCTCGAGTCGCCCCTCCCGTGCTGCTATTATCACTCGCATATACGTACGACAGGTGTTTATATAATTCTCTATTTTTGCCCCCACCCTAAACGCATAGTGCATCAGCGAATTATTATACCGAGTGAGTGCGGCGCGTTGATCCGCACTCCGCAAGTCCTTATTCAATTGTTCGATAGTTTCTAATAATCTTTCTACTCGTTTGGCCTCCTCGAGATGGTCGCTGTGGAGCTCTTGCAGCTTGGAGGCGGTTATGTGCATTTGTTCCCCGACCAAGTGGGTGAGCTTGGATTGGTCGGCGTAAGGGCGGTCAATTTGGCTCGTGAGGTATTTTGCGTCATCTTCCGTGAGAGTTCCGAAAAGAGATTTGCTGATTGAGCCAATTATTGCCAAGGGGACCGAGCGCTTCCGCACGGAGCGCGGCGTCTGCATTCGGTCTTGTTTGTTTCGCGACCACTCCGCGAGATCGATCAATTCGCCTCGCAGCGTTATAGCACGCAGAAACCGGGTTGCCAGATAGTCGTGCTGCAGCAGGTCATCGCAAGCTTGTCGCGAATTATATCGGCTGCATTCGCCAGCTATCGCGTGCATTTCCTTGAGATCTTGAGGAAAGTCACGCTGTATCCTTATTATTTCCATGAAAATGGTTATTCTCCAGTCTGCCACTTGGTGTTGGAGTGGGGGCAGACGCTTGTAGTAAAGCCCAGGGCAGTCCGTGAGGGGCGTGACGTGGTATACGTCACTGGTCCGTTCAGCCCGGGCGAGTCCCATTATTCCGATGAATAAGACGATCTTCATGGCAACCGGTCTTCCTCTTAGGCGGTCTTCAATGGAGGTCTGCGTATCTTCGGTGCTGGATTCGGTGCCGGATTTCCGTGACGGCTAATAGAACATTCATTCTTCTTTTATTCGCGTACATTGTTCTTAAGTTTATTCGTAAGCTATCTTACATTTATCGACGTGCTTACGAAACCTCCGCCCATTTTCGGTCTCTAAGATGAGGTTACTTTTATCCGAGATCATTTTGATAGTGTAAGGGCCGTGATACTGACTGTCAAATTTTCCCTTTCTAGGTTCTTTTAATACATAAACTCTATCCCCCACCTTCCCTTCAGAAGCGCGACATTTCCTGTCGTAATAAGTCTTTGAACGTTCTTTGGATTAAATTAAATTTCCTCCGGCCAGCTCCCGTATCT
The DNA here is from genome assembly GCA_946863875.1 of Alloplasta piceator. NCBI lineage: Eukaryota > Metazoa > Arthropoda > Insecta > Hymenoptera > Ichneumonidae > Alloplasta > Alloplasta piceator. The sequence goes on along the minus strand of OX333071.1, from coordinate 27,597,777 downwards.
CAGATTATCGCTTGATAAGTTCCGTGAGGAAGGAATTTGTAGTCGGGAGTTTTTCAATGGGGAAGGAGCTGGGTTGGCGAGCCAATTTACCGTACACGATTTCATGGGGGGTATAATTGGTGGATTCGTGCACGCTAGTATTATAAGAAAATTCGGCAAACGGTAATAGCCTGTCCCAATCGTCGTAATCGTTCGCGTAATGCTTGACATATTCGGCCAAGACGATATGGCTTCGTTCTAGGGCGCCATTCGTTTGCGGCCGAAAGCCCGACGTGGTCAGGTGTTTGACCTTATAAATTCGCGAGATCTCGTGGAGTAACCCGTTTATGAACGCCGTTCCCCGATCCATTTCGATTGCCCGGGGGGCACCGAATTGGTTGAACAGTCGCCTTACTATCGCTTCGGCGACGGTAGTCGCCTTTAGGTCGGATATAGGCTCTGCCAGGCAATATTTCGACAAATGATCCTGCATTGTCAGGATATGTTTATTGCCAAGAGGGGTGGTCGGCAGGGGCCCTACGGTGTCGAGTGAGACTTTGTCGAAGATATCAGCGGGGGTGTCCGTAATGACCATCGGCTGGGGGTCTTTGCCCTCACCATCTTATTTTCCTGGCAGCCTTTACAACGTCGTATAAAATGTTGGACGTCGTTGCGAAGCGTAGGCCAGTACAATCTTTCTTGAATTCTATGGTAAGTTTTTGTCACCCCTTTATGGCCGCCTATGAGGCTCGAGTGGAATTCCCGCAGGATTTCTGCTCGATCCTCGGGCGGGGGCAATATCACTTTCCCATAGCAGATTGTTACCGCGATTCCAGAGTCTTCGAAAATGTCGTGCATTCTCTGTAAGAATACCCCAGGGGGGTAAATTGTCAGTAAAATCGCCGTAACGGGTGATTCGTATAGTCGTCGTGCCTGAACCCCGCAGATGTTCTCTTAGGGTCGTCAGGCCAAGCTCGATATTTTTTTGTGATATTTCCTCGTAATATTTGCGCTTTATAATCACGCTGTATACTTGATGTTGTCCATAAGGCGTCGAGGCGACCTGTCCAACATTCATATTTCTATTTTTGAGAGAGAGAGGGTTTATAATGTCCAAGTCGGACAATATTATTCCGACAGGCGTCGAAACCTCTTCGTCTGCGGACAAAAAAAGAATATAGTTGTCGCGACGATAGGTTAAACATTCGCGAGACCCTTTTATTGAGGGTTTTCCCGAAACGGTCGTTTCGTGCGTGTTTCCCTCCTCGAGCTTTCTCTCTATTTTTTTTCTCGTCGCTGAGTGGAGAAAGGAGAGGGTACAAGTCGCAGCTGGCGGCCTCATGCCCTCTCGGCTGTTCTGTTGTGCTCTCCATCTTTGCGACGTCTGGCGCGGGGTCAGAGGAAGTGGCTACGTCATCTTTCCATGATAGCCGCTCTCTCAGCGCGTGCTGGCGCGGGGAGGTCTCCTCTCGCACCGGTGAGAGGGATGAAGAGGGCCCGAGAGTGGGGAGTGGGAGAGTTCGGGCATCGTCGTCTCTCTTGCCATGTGGAGGCGTTTTGCCTGTGCGGGCTGGAGGGCGAGGGAGAGAGCCACCGTGCGGGCTAGAGGAAGCCTCGTACGTTACGTCGTGCAGCATGGTAGAAGCAGCGGCGGGGCGATCGGTCAGCTGTCCCCCACTATCGACCTCTCTCCCTAACTCCGGGTCGCGTGACCGTCTCGCGCCCACGTGGCTCGTACGCCGGAGCAACTTTGTCTCGGTGACAGCCAGCGTGCGTTCGGATAATTGTTTTATCCGGCGTTTTAACTCGCTATTATTCCACCCTCAACGTTGTACGGGTCGAGCTCGGAAAGGATATTTTGCGTGTCCTCGTCAACCTCGTCTCCATCGGAGACGTGATCGAGGAGAATGGTTTCTTTCTCCGCAGCTTGGGGATTGTTTCCATCCTGGTATTTTTTCTCGAGTTGTCGCAATGACTCATCAAATTTTCGAAATGATTTCTCGAGGGAAGGGGTCAAAGTTTGTTCATGTTCATCTACCATCTCCTCCCGCGGCGTGCTCCCTTCTGTATCGCTCACGGGGGGACTGATATTCATCAACGTGCTTGGATCCTCCTCAACATTGCCCCCTTGTGATTCGCACGCCGAGGAAGGGTTTGGTTGCTCTGCAGGGGGCCTACCGCCACTAGGCTTGAGCCTAGAAGGGCACTTCGGAGGTAGGAGGGAAGCGGGCAACATACTTCGGCGAAGCCGTTGTATCGGACGCGCTTCCTCGGCCGAGGTCTCAGCATACCGCGGGGGCGCGCGACGAGGAGCTTCGGGGTTCTTCCGAGCTCTGGTGCGGGTCGCTATAGTGCTTGCATCCAAAGGTGTAAGTGCTCCCGGATTTTTCGGCCGTGTCAGCTGTGGAGCGCGGCTAGATGCCGGCTGCGATAGCTGGGAGTTTGAATGCAACCTTGGCCTACCGGGGCCGCGCTTTCCCCCTTTTATCGGCAACACCTTAGCCGATGGTGGTTTAAACTCAGCATCGCTGGAATCCGAACTCCAGGGATTTATCGGGTTACGGGATAACGCGCCCGCGTTGACATTTAATCGCCCGGGTTTATATACAAAGTCGTTAGCCCTATCGGAGGTGAGAAACATACGCGGGCGAATTGGATCGCTCGCAATTAAGAGAGCGTTGTGATGGAAAGATAACTCCGCGCGTTCTTTTCGCATGTACCGTTTACCAATTAGCCCGTTAGTTGTTGTCGCGAATTCTTTTACAACATAAAATTGATGCGGGACTTCGTTAATCATTAGGGTTGTTGTGCCGAACGATTGGGACTCTTCCCCCGAGGGTTCTTTATACGCTTTGCGTTTCGCGGGGTCTTAACGCACGTCTTCGCGAAGGGCTTGCAATTTAATAAAATTTAAATCTGATCCGGAGTCGCAATAAAAATTATCGGTTCCATGAGCAAGCTCGGGGGCTGACAATTTTACCACCGGAGACTCCATATCGTCGTCCGTCTCCGACGAGGAATGAGAAACCATTGCCTGTGCTTGCTTCTTTCTTGGCGAGTTTACTTTTGGGGGGGCTGAAAACTCACGGACGGCCTCTGGACTTCCGTGGCCATCGCGCGAGCATTCGTTTGGCTCGTCGCATCGTGGCGACGAGCGCCTTGGGAGTTTAAAGACTCGTTTTCCTTTGTGCGAGGCGCTTCCTGCCGTCTTCCGGACGAGGGCTCTCGAGAGTTTTCCCGTGGCTCGCCGGCAGAGGAATTTCGCGGATTCCTGGCTGTGCGTAGCCCACACTCAGTCCACGGGCAGCGAGCGCAGCCCAAGTTACGCGCGCACCAGTAACGCTGGCTGCAGCCACCGCCCCTGCACGCTGAGCGCGGGGTCCACTTGTTCCACGGGCAGCAAGAGCAGCCCGTCCCTCGGATACAACAGTACCTACGATCGCACCCCCCCTCATCTCTCTCGCGGTGGAGACTAGGCGATCGAGAGGCTTTCCGTTCCCGGAGTTTCAGTATTCCGGGGGGATTAAATTTTTCAGACGGGTAAGGGCTCGACCCTCGATATTTAACAAACGGAGGGCCGCAGGGCGCTGGCGAGGGGGAACGTGATGCTAATCTCTTCGGCTCTTCTTTCGCGACTAGCGCCCGGACGTCCCTGGAGGGTGGTTTTGGCGTTTCGATTGTCCCTGAATCAACGCTACATTCCGACACGCGTTCGGAGAGTTCGACCGCCGCTTTTAAGGAAGTTGGGGGCGCGACGGTTAGTAATTCCGCGAGACGTTTTGGTAACGCACGGCTGTACGCCTTGAGGGTGGTTGAATCGAGAACGCGAGTAAACGCGACGGGAATCTCGGTTCCCGTATCTGCTTTCCATGCGGCTCGCGATACGCTGACCATGATTCTGACGCGATTATAGAGTCCCCTGACTGTTCTCCCCTGTTTCATGCGTATCCGCATGAAATCAGCCAAGCAGTCATCGAAACTTCGCGATGTGGCGAGTCCCTCTTTAAGGGCCGCGATAAGCCCTTCGACGGTGTTTATTGTCTCCCCCTGTACGCATGCACGCGCCTCACCTCGCAGCCTACTTATGGCAGCTGCAACGAATTGGCCCGCGGATTCCGGTGGTATAAGGGGAGCCGAATTTTGGAGATCCTGCAAATAATCCCTTAGGGAGATGTTTGTACCGTCAAATTCCCGAATACTCGAGAGCTGGCCGGTCAACGTTATAGTGCCTATCATGGTGGAAATATTGGCCATCGAATCAGCCAACCTTACGGAAATGTCTGGATCCGCCATGATGACGATCTTATTTGGGAACGGATTTTATAGAACGAGCCCGGGAGCGCGAGTATTTTAAATAAAAAAATAAAAATAAAACAAATGGCAAAATAACGAAACAGTAAAACAAAATATAAAGGTAAATGATAAGGAAGAGTGAAATGAGTAAAGGTAAAATAGACTATTGGTAACAAAGGATTAATGAGTTTATAATTTAGGGTGTCAGAACAATTCGACAATGGTATATAGTAAAAAAAAGAAGAAATGGGAATTTCAAAATTAGCCATTCCCAAAAATTGGGAAAAGAAAAGGGTGAATCTAATACAAATAAGTGAAATGAGAAAATTAAAAGTTAATTTGTGGTTGGATTGGGATGGTAAAGTATTTCATCTAGGGTTATTAAATATTTCAATCCGGATAATGTCCAGTCACTGATAATGGAAATACTTTCCTTTATTTATGATTCAAATTTTTCTCTCCCCCGTTTTTTTATTATTTGATTGAAATTTCGTCTTTTTTATTTTATTTTTCGGGATTTTCTTCAACCGGTTTGGGAAGCCGCATTTTGGAGATCCTGCAAATAATCCCTTAGGGAGATGTTTGTACCGTCAAATTCCCGTATACTCGAGAGCTGGCCGGTCAACGTTATAGTGCCTATCATGGTGGAAATATTGGCCATCGAATCAGCCAACCTTACGGAAATGTCTGGATCCGCCATGATGACGATCTTATTTGGGAACGGATTTTATGGAACGAGCCGGGGAGCGCGAGTATTTTAAATAAAAAATAAAAATAAAATAAATGGCAAAATAACGAAACAGAAAAACAAAATATAAAGGTAAATGATAAGGAAGAGTGAAATGAGTAAAGGTAAAATAGACTATTGGTAACAAAGGATTAATGAGTTCATAATTTAGGGTGTCAGAACAATTCGACAATGGTATATAGTAAAAAAAAGAAGAAATGGGAATTTCAAAATTAGCCATTCCCAAAAATTGGGAAAAGAAAAAGGTGAATCTAATACAAATAAGTAAAATGAGAAAATTAAAAGTTAATTCGTGGTTGGATTGGGATGGTAAAGTATTTCATCTAGGGTTATTAAATATTTCAATCCGGATAATGTCCAGTCACTGATAATGGAAATACTTTCCTTTATTTATGATTCAAATTTTTCTCTCCCCCGTTTTTTTATTATTTGATTGAAATTTCGTCTTTTTTATTTTATTTTTCGGGATTTTCTTCAACCGGTTTGGGACTACGAGAAATCTAAGATTCCGTCGCATCCGAAGGGTACGTTGTGAGCAACGACAAATTCTGACGGGCTGTCTGCTTTTTCTTGTCCAATTTCCTTTACATATACCCGAATAGGGAAATTTCGACAGTCCGCATACGGTTATCACAAATAATTTTCTTAAACCTGCGTATTGTTCACGCAGAAAACTACGGAAGGGACGTAATGCGAAAAAAAATAAGATACAGGAAAAATTAAAAGATAACAGTCAAAAGAGATATGTGTACAAGAGAGATTAAAAATACGACGGGAATGGAAATGCAAAAATTAGTTCGAGATTCTATTGTTTAAGGAGGTTTTAATTTTTAAAATTATTAAATTTCGAATCGTTAATTTCGGTCTACTTTATCAAAATTTAATATTCAAATTCAAATTCCCTTATTTCAATCCGCTTAATTACACACAGCATAAATTATCGCATTTTATATCAAATAATCTCGGAAAATTTAAGAGGGAAAAAAAAAATTTCGATCCGTATTTTCATGGCATAATAACTCGAGAGGCATACATATATATAACACTGACAACACCATCCATTCTCTCGGAAGTGCGTGGTGGAGGCAGAATCCCACCGCTGCCACCAAAAATCCCACCGCTGCCACCAACATTTGTTACGTGCCGAAAGGCGCGTTTCAAGAATAAAAAAAAGGATTCTTAATCAATTTCCCAAATTGAATTATGATGAGAGAAGGTATTTGGGCGCCTCCACGTCATCCCATATAGGCCCGACCACTGCCGAGAGGGGAAAAGGGTCGTCAGTAAATGAATAAACGCGTCTTTAGTAATATTGAGAATATGTATATATATATATCGTTCATTGTACTGACTCACCACGGGTGAGACGATACGTAAAAGGGCGGGTAGAGATTCGTCTGCACGACGAATGAGCATAAGAGAGAGACGGCGCTTACAATCTCGCACGCGCCGTCGCTCGTGAAAATACAGCTGACTTACATTAGCCGGAGCTCTGGGCTGGCGCGCGGTACAGTGTTGGAGGGGTCCCCGCGCACGCTGATAAGGGGAGACCTCTTGGGCTTCGCACTGAGCGTGGGCGTTCTTCAATGCTCCCTACGTACGCACACTAGTGTCTCTATAGGCCTTCTCGATGCACTAAAGTCTCTAAGGGAGTCCTTTTAGACGCACCGGTGCCCTGCGGGCGTGAAGGGTTGACTCGCACTTGCTACAACATCCGTAAGTCGCGGTCACTCGCGGCGCACGGATATGTGTGTATGTTTGTTCGTTATTTTCAGTCGCACTTGACAAATGTTCGAATTTGTTGAATGGTTTGGTTTTTCCAGGTATTTATATTTCGTGTAATTTAGTTTATCGAACGAATGGATTTACCGAATAATTGTGTTTTACGAATAGTTATATTTAAAGAATAATTGTGTTTTACGAATAATTATATTTAAAGAATAATTGTGCTTCACGAATAATTGTTTGACTCGAGCGAGCGTATCAAATCTGCACGGTCGCGAGGGGCGTTATGCCGCTACGGCCAGCTGAAGGCTGGAGTAATTTCCCCGATTCACCTGTCGGTGGTTAGCGAGGTACTGGCTCGACTCGGCAATGGTCCTTAGAACGTTGGCGAATCGAGCGAGGATTCCTGCAATTCGGCTTTACTTGAAGCGGCGCGTGCATGCCCTTAGTGGACATATGCGAGCTCGCTCAAGGTTAAAAAAGGTGCTGATTATAGTCGGCGACACATGGGGTGATCGCGCACACTTACACCGCACAAGTCTCGGGAATCCGCCGACGCGACGCTTTCGCATGGGAGCGCGAGTCCACGCTCGTTCTTGCGCGAAATAAAAATTTGGCGAAAGAGGAACGTGACACTTCACAGTATTTTTTGTATTATTAACTCCAGGATTTTGCATCTGTTTTGATTCGAGTTGTGTTGATTTCCTCCTGCTGTAAAAAATACTGGCGATTTATTTATATATTATTACAATTGTTTGAACGTTTCGTGAATAAATGAAGGTTCGTTTCTGATGACAACCAAATCGATGAATATGCATTGATTACGTAAGCCATCGCATCCGCGTACCATGGGAAGAAAGAGGGTTGCGCGAACTCCTCAAGAGGAAAAGGATTTTCAGCGTATGAGGCGAGAAAGAAATACTGAAAATGAGTACAAACGCCGTCATGAAAGTTCAAATAAAAGAGATTTTGGAAGCATACCACCGATGGAAGTACAGTTGAATCCGTTCGATGCAACGTCCTCTATAGCGATCGACACAGAACTATTCAGTGGTGTAAGCATGTCCACTGATGCAACGTCCTTGACCGCGATCGACACGGGATTGTTCTGTGATTGAGCCATGGCCACAGGGATTACGAGTACGTTCAGTACAAATGACGTCCAGGAGAGCAGGAAACATGGTGGTCCACAGCCAGTCATCTATACAGTCGAGTCGACACAGTACACGAAGAAATGTCATCGCCATCTGATCGGATCGTAGAATTGCAGTCAGAGTTTCGAATTACATTTAATTGCCATGGCCAAAAAGATAATAATAGATTGATTAATACAGAACGTCAGATTTTATTTCGTGCCCGACAACGAGCTCGGGAGGAAATAAGGCAAGTTTCTGATGGAGAGATTGCTAATGTTCAGGAGGTGGCATGACTGAGCTCTGCACACATTGTAACGCTGCACATTTTATATCTGAGAAAGTCTCTAATATTGGGAATTCATTTCATGATTGCTGTAGCTACGGGAAAGTTCGCCTCAAACCACTGCCAGAGATGCCAAATGAATTGTATTCCTTATTCGATGGCACTCATAAGAAATCAAATGCGTTTTCCAAGCGTATACGAAACTATAATGCTACGTTTTCGTTCGCTTCCTTCAACGCCAATTTAATCAATTTCGAAGGTAGACGTCCCGGGCCGCATTGCTTTAAAATTCAAGGCCAAATTTACTATCAAGTAAACACTGCATTGTATCCAGCGCCTAACGAACTCTCATCTTATGGTCAGCTGTATATTGTCGATTCGAACGAAGCTGTCGATTCTGTGCAACGACAAAACACTGACCTCGATCGAGGTATACTTGAAACGATTGATCGCACTATCCGAGAAAATAACGTTTTCGTTCAGTCCTATCGAATGATAGGTGAAGAGTTACAAGCTCAGCAAGCCAGTCAATTTGATAACCTATCACCACCCGGTGAATGACAATTTCTTTTCACATTAAAACCAGGGATTGTTCGCCGCAGATTTGTCCGAGTCGGAAAAATCGTCATCTTGCCTTCAAGTTTCGGTGGTTCACCCCGAAATATGATGCAACACTACCAAGATGCCATGGCAATTGTACGAAAATTTGGAAAACCAGATCTGTTCATAACAATGACATGTAACCCGAATCGGCGTGAGATTAAGGAAAACCTTCTTCCTGGTCAACAACCGTCAGATAGGCCAGATCTTACTGCCCGTGTATTCGACTTAAAGAAGAAACACTTGCTCCATTTGATCGTTCGCCAACAAATGTTTGGGGAGGTGCAGGCAAATGTGTATACGATTGAGTCACAGAAGCGTGGATTGATGCACATCCACTTATTAGTAATACTGAAGCATAAACTGTCAACTCCACGAATGGTTAACAGGTGCATCAGTGCTGAAGTTCCTGATCTCGAATTGCATCCTGAATTGCATCGAATTGTCATGGCCAACATGATTCACGGATCTTGCGGAGCGTGGTGCGAAGTAAATGGAAAGTGCTCCAAACATTTTCCGAAGTCATTTTGCCATGAAACTACAATGGATGCAGATGCTTATCCACAATATCGTCGAAGAGACACTGGAGCTTTGTACGAACGTCGTGGAGGACACGTTGTCGATAATCGATCGGTGGTCCCATATTGTCCGACGTTGTCACGAATTTTTAACTGCCATATTAATGTGGAAATTGTTACTAGCGTCACAGCACCAAAGTACTTGTTTAAGTATATTTTTAAAGGTCCCGATGCTGTTGCTATTCAGATGACGAATACCGAGATCGGGGAAATTGAAGAATACGTCATCAATCACGATGAAATCAAGGATCACGTGGAAGCTCGCTATGTCGAACCAAATAAAGCAGTTTAGCGTATCAGTGAAAAAAAGATGCAAGAGAAGAGCCATCCAGTTGTACGCCTTCCCGTACACCTACCCAACGAGCCCAGCGTAACGATTCCGGCAGACATGAACGACGACGGAATAAGATATGCCATAAGTCGAGTAAGTATGCTAAACTATTATTTTGCGTTGAATATCCAAGATGAGTCTGCATGGCAATATTCGTATCCGGACATTCCATCCCATTACGTTTTTAAAAGAACAAAAGTAGATGGACAAACCGTATCCAGATGGGAAAAACGACAGCGTAAGCATGACACATTCGGACAAATGTACTCAATAAGTCCCGTTCAGACCGAATTGTTTTATCTCCGATTGCTTTTGTTAAAGGTTATTGGAGCCACAAGTTATGAAAACTTGAGAACTGTTAATGGCCGAGTTTGTGAAAGTTTTATTACAACATGTTTAGCCCTAGGTCTGATCGAAGATGATGATGAGTGGCGGAAAGCAATGGAAGAAGCTGCAGTGTGGATGATGCCTGGTTTGCTTCGCAGATTATTCGTTAGAATGTTGGTTCACTGTCAACCGATTCATCCCGAGGAGCTTTGGGAGGAATTCAAAGTGAAATTGTCGGAGGATTACGCGAGACGGACGAACATGCAGCAAGCCCAAAGAAAGGCATTTATTCGAATCGCTCGCATGCTTATTAACGAAGGCTCAAGTTTATCCCGATTTCCAGCAATGGAACAGATAGAGATATCAGACGAAGATGAACCTGATAGGTTGCCAGCTCAGTTTACCGATATTGGCATGCAACAATATGGGCAGCTCAATGATACTCAAAAAGTGATTGTTGATGCGGTCCTCAGTGCGATGGACAATGACGACGATGAACGTACTTGCTTTTACATTGACGGTCCGGGAGGATCCGGTAAGACTTTCGTCTATACTACTCTTTCGAATATCGTTAGACGTCGAGGAAAAAGCGTGAGTGCCATGGCATTCACTGGAATTGCAGCGATATTACTTCCTGAGGGTGAGACAGTGCACAAGACATTTGGTCTTCCAGTACCTCTGTACGCCGATTCCACATCGAGCATCAAAGTGGAATCTAAACAGGGTGAATATTTGAAAAACGTTGATCTTCTCATCTGGGATGAAGCATCTATGGATCTACGTTATGCCCTGGAAGTGGCCGACCGAACGTTACAAGATATTATGGACAATAACAAACCTTTTGGCGGAAAAATTTTTGTTCTCGGAGGAGACTTTCGACAACTTTTTCCGGTGAAAGTGCGAGGCACTCGAAGCGAAACAATAAATCTGTCCATCAAGTATAGTGCACTATAGCCGCATTTCTCCAAATTCGCGTTGAGTCAAAGCATGAGTCTTGCCCAATGAAGTGGAGTTCGCTAAATTCGTACTCGACGTTGGTGATGGTCTTCTCAATTATGCAGATAATAACCTACAAGTTCCAGAACGTTGCGTGGTACTTCCGAACAGAGATATTATCGAAGATACATACGGACAATTAGTGAGAGCAAGACGCTTTAAAGAAGTAGCGAAGTGTGCCATTCTCTCCGCTCGAAATGTGGACGTTGAAGAAATCAACTCCAAAGTCATGCATTTATTCGACAAAACTACCGAACGACTGTACACTAGCGTTGTCAGTACCGAGAATTGTGGCGATAACGACCTGATCAACGAGACTATCTTGCCCGAATATTTAAATACGCTGTCACCGCCGAGTTAACCACCTCACGAACTGCGTCTCAGAGAGAACGGAGTTATAATGCTTATTAGAAACTTGAGCATCAACGAAGGTTTGTGCAATGGGACAAGACTGTTGGTTCTGGAATTGGGTAACACAGTTTTGCGCTGTGAGATTTTATCGGGTGACAAAAGTGGAGATTTCGTGTTCTTGCATCGCATTACTCTTTATTGCGAAAATGATTACCCCTTTACCTTCAAGCGACGTCAGTTCCCTATAACGATTGCTTTTGCTATGACGATGAACAAGTCACAGGGACAAACTTTCGAAAAGATAAGCGTTGATCTTCGCCGAGACGTGTTTAATCATGGTCAATTGTACAGGGTGGAAAGAAAATAGTGGTCGCCGCTTCGCCAGGTGATTCTCCAGCTCGAGATCGGTGGAGATCTATCAAAACTTGTATCCGCAAAATTGACCTTGACACTGAAATTCAAGGTCAAATTTTTGTATTGGCTTAAAAAATTCTACTTATTGAGAAGAACAAAAGTTAGAAAGGAGCCATGGGTCACAAGTGACCCCATCACCGAGAAAAAGAATAATGAAATATTAAAAATCCGTAAATATGAGTTTTCCTGATCGTGCGTTGAATTTCTTCTCATGTTGAGAGCGTGGGCTCTATCTTCGTTTTACTGATTACGCTGGCGACGACGGCGTTGACGCGGGACTCAAAGAATTGTGCCATTTGCCCTGATTGCCCTTAGCACGCGTGCTTGCTCTGTCACTTCCACATGGCGTTCTTCATTGCGTAAGCAATGACAATCGGATGAAATTTCACTTAGCTAATCCTTGTTAATCCAAAATCGAGTCTCAATTGAAATCCCAGGTCGAGTATCTCATTGTCTACCCAGAACTCAGACATCGCTGCATTCCAAGTCGAGGACTGATTGTCATTCCAATACTGGTATCATACCGATATCTGGTTTCATAGTTTACCTCTTGAAACTGAACTTGACTGAATTGATAGTAGCGGCATTGCTTCTGCGACGCGATCATGGACCATCATGGTCATGTGCGAGATGGTCGGGATCAACGATTAATGCTACGGGCGATCGACGAGGCTCTGGGAAACTATGCTCGAGCTCGTGAAATTTATGCTGGAATCATCCAGAATCGTGGTGATAATCGACGAGTACCCCGGCGTGCGATCCCTGATAGACACGAATTCCAACGTTTGGATCAACTTTTCGCGGATCAAGAACGGTTCGAAGTCCAACGTGCTGGACATCACCGGCGTGGACGCCCCCGGATCCACTCGAGGGGTGAAGAACGCGTTATCGCGCTTGCACGGGCTCATCCCGTCATGGGCTTGCGTCGAGTAGCCGCTCGTGTCGGAACATCTCACACGACAGTAAGGCGCATAATACGAGAAGAAGGATTGAGACCTTACCGTGTGCAATTTGTGCAGGCATTGCATCCTGGAGATCGCCGTGCTCGTGAACGTTTCTGCAGATGGATGCTACACAGATTGGACAGGAATCCACAGTTTTTGGAAAATATCTTGTTCACTGACGAAGCAAGCTTTTCCAGTACTGGCATAATAAATAGACAAAACCTCCGCATCTGGGCAGATGGGAATCCACATGCCATAATGCAGCGGATCATCCAGGGTCGATTTGCCGCCAATGTCTGGGCAGGAATTATCGGGAATACGCTGATTGCCCCAATTTTTCTCCCGCTGCGATTAAATAGTGGTCGTTATTTGGATTTTCTCCGACGCGATCTTACGCCTCGACTTCGCCGAATGATTCCTAGGGAACGTTGAAACCATGTTTATTTCATGCATGATGGTGCACCTCCGCACTGGAGTCTACCGGTCCGCGATTTTCTCAATAACATGCACCACACATTCGGCCACCACGCTCAGCAGATCTGAACCCTTTAGATTTTTCCTTTTGGGGGGCCCTCAAAGCCATCGTTTATCGATCGGGTAGAATGATCAGAACCGTAGCTGATCTGAGACGCAGGGTAAATGAAGGAGTGATGAGACTAATGAGAAATCGAGACCTGCTCACCCGTGTTCGGGAGAATCTGCAGGCAAGGCTGCGAGCGTGCTTACGCAATGGAGGACGCCATGTGGAAGGGACAGAGCAAGCGCGCATGCTAAGGGCCATCAGGGCAAATGGCACAATTCTTTGGGTTCCGCGTCAACGCCGTCGCTGCCAGCGTAATTAGTAAAACGGAAATTGAGCCCACGCCCTCCACATGAGAAGAAAATTCAACGCACACGTGGTTCGGAGTCAAAAAATACCGAGGAATTAACGAGCCTTGGAGTCCACACACGAATAAAATGAAACACACACACACACACACGCACGCACACACGCACACGTGGTTTGGAGTCATAAAATACCGAGGAATTGACGAGCCTTGGGGTCCACACACGAAAAAAATAAAACACACACTAACACACACACACAGACACACACACACACGGGATGCTGCGCAGACAACCTCCAAGTGGTGCATTCTGGGTAACGCAAATAGTCTGCAGACATCGTGTTAAATAGGATGACCCTGGCTGGAGATATCGTGATTTCCCGGCTGTGCGGTAGAAAGCTTTTCCGTCACGATTAATCTTGTGAATTTGAAGCCATCCGAAGAATATTCGGAAAAATCCAGCTTTTCTATTTTTTCAAGTTAAAGTTGTTATTTCGACTTGAAGGGCGTATCTCCGACCTATGGTCCCTTCGAGACTTTTGTTCCTCTTGACGCGTCGAATTTTTTAAGCCAATAAAAAAATTTGACCTTGAATTTCGGTGTCAAGGTCAATTTTGCGGATACAAGTTTTGATAGATTTCCACCAATCTCGAGCTGGAGAATCACCTGGCGAAGCGGCGACCACTATTTTCCTTCCACCCTGTACGTGGCCTTCTCGCGGGTACGATCTTGGGAAGCTCGAAAAGTTCACATTGGAGTGCAACGTGGCAATAATATCGTTAAAAATTATGTGTATAAAGAATTGTATCGATAGGACAAGAATTTCAAAGGTATCCTTACATTGATTTTAGATCGTTTTCATCACTATGATCGCTCGTTATGATTGACACATTCGTAGTGGCATCGAATAATCATTAATTTTATCTGTGAATATCTGTAACGAACTGTGAGTATCCATGAGTATCCAACCCATTGTATATCCACATCCATGAGTGTCTGTCATTAGTTATAAATATCTCTATAAATATCACGATTCATGAGTATCTATGAGTATTCGTGAGTATTCATATGACTTTCGAATAGACTGTACATTATTATATGCAGATTATAGTAGTACTTGAATTTCGTACCGTAAATTATTAAAAAATAAACATTATATTCTTCAAAAAAAATTGTGTACAAGTTTTTATATGCAAATAAATGCGACGAAGATACCCTCATTGCATGGCTGTAAAGCGCTATTGGCTAATACGATGCTGATAATTTTCGTTTAATCTATAATTTTGATTTTTTAACACCACCAATTTTTAGACATCACTAATATTCTTGATTTTTTCCAGATATTTTCCAACTGTTTTTTTCAAGATCGTAAATGTGGACAATGATTTGTTTATAAAAGATTGTTAGGAAAAATGTTTTTCACAATAATATATATTGCCTAATGTGATGCTGGAAATTTTTATTCAATCCAGGCCTCATCACCGATCTTATTGATTTTTTTCGGATTTTTATCAGCGATATTGTTCAAACACCAAAGTGATTCCATAGGTGTTCCATTTTTGCAGAATTAATATTGTTTTAAAAACAAACTATTTTGGGAAATGTATTGTTTTTCACCCTACTTTCGATTAAATTTATTAAAAAAATACATGCAAATTCCCTATTTTCCATTAAACAAGCCCTTAACATTTTGTTAAAGTAAACAAAAAAAAATCACCTAATTTGTGCAGGTGTACTGCAAATTCCGCCATTCCCAATTTCCCAATTCCGTTCAGATCGATTTTCCGCGATTTTCAAGGTTCCCTCGTGACGATAAAAATTGAGACATCGGCATGAACCTATATAACGCCGTCTTCTTCTACTCGCGGCGTATTGAATAATAAAAACAAACCTTAAGGGGAGGCATTAGTACCTCGAAAATGGGTTCCAAACTTGCTCTGGCACGAATGGATGAAAATCAATAAAATTTTGACAGTATCATCAGAATTATAGCACAAATGGAGCCCCACTAAAAAATTTTCGACGAACAAAAAAAAATTACAGATCCGATTATTATCAGGAATCTGTAATTGAAAATATTAAATTATAATGTTTCTACTGCATTTCGGCTAAAACGAAGAGTGGGGCTCCATGACGAACACCAAAGTACGAATATCGATACGTCTTGGACATTATTTTAAGAAAAAACCGCGACGTAAGTTTGGAATCCAAATCACGAGATAAATGTTGGTAAATTTAGTGTTTTGTCGGAAAACTAAATGGCGAAATGAAGTTTACAGAAATGCGAAAGAGGGCAGCACCATGCGGAATTCTTATGAAAAAATACATATTATTCTCATCAGCCTTCTATCCAAACTGTCTGAGCTGTCCGTGGCAATGAACAAAAACGTTGACTTATGTCTCGCATTTACATTTTGCAATTAATTCATCATTCATTCATAAATTTCATTGATATTTATCCACTCGTATCAGAGAAAGTTGGCACAGCGATTTTGAGTCGATAATATAGGGCTTCGGAAATAATGTCGGTATATTTAGCCTCGCGTTAATCGTCTTGAAGGAAACCAAGTTATGAACCCTTAAAATATCAATAATTCGTAGTTTTTAAATATGACAAAGCAGCTCTGTTTAATCGATCAACTGAGAGACTATTTCTCATAGTTCCAAATTTGAAAAATGATGTGCCATGAATGCCATCTACCATGCCATCCACGCGTGCAACGCAATGCATGCGCCACTTCCTTTGATGCTGATTCAATTGTTTTGTTCTGCTGCTATGACTATCCTAATCAACGAGAAAAAAGAGACGAACTAACCGTAAACTCAATAGAAAAAAAAAATTAATTATGGCACCGGATCCTCAAAAGACTTCGGGCTCTAAAAATATTGGAAAAAACTCCTTCAGTCCAACGACGAATTCAACCGTGGCAGTTAAATTTTCGAGCAACGTGGCGATGGACTCGATTACTAACAAGGATAGTACGATGTAAGTGGAAATCTCTTTTCTATTTTTATTGAATTCTATTGTATTCTATTGCATTCTCAAAAATTCTCGGAAACTCGCCATTTTATATCAAAATTGTATTATCGAGAAATCGTGGGATGAATCGACGCCCTTGAATGGAAAAAATCGTTGAAATGAATAAGGTATGAATATTAGGTTAGCACAATTTTCACATTTATTTACTTTTTCCTGAGTCTCTCTTTTAAAATATATTTATTTTGATAAAAAAGATTCTCGCAAAGAATCTAGCTGCGCAAGAGTATGTAGAGGTCACTCGAAGTATTTAAAGACTTACTATGTCTTCAAAAGACGATTTTTCAATATTTTTTTTTACTCTTCGTGGTCCATAATCTTTTTCTATACCGCATTCTTAAACGGAGCATTAGGAAAGTTGAAAAATAAATATAAATATAAATAAAAATAAAACAAAATAACATGAATAAAATAAAATATATATAACATAATATATATAAAAAAAAAAATGAAATAAAAAAATAATATAAATGAAAGAAAATATAAATAAAAATAAATAAATGAAGGAAGCCATCAAATAAAGAATAGCCTTTCTGCAATTATTATTTCAGATTATTCGCTTAAATGGAGCGGTATCAAAAGAGGTGATGGACCCCATGTATAACATGGGCAACATACCTTTTAAACTTTCGATACAGTAGCATACCGAAATTTCAGCAGATAAAGGATATTACGGAAAAAAGTCTACGGAGAACAGTGCGCCAGAGGTCGTTGGGTGGGATGATTTTGAGAATCTTGAAGGAAGGTTAATTGGTAAGTATTCAACTGATCTTATTTAAAGCACAACAAAAATTTGTTGTACTGAATTGTTAAAATTTGTAGAGAATTTTAAATTTAGCGGTATTTTGAAATTTTCGGAAAATGTCTGTGGATATTTGAACTTTCGTAATTTTGCGGCTATTGAGCTAAAATTTCTTACGCCAATTTACTAAATGACGAAGTTGGATGAGGTTGAATTTCGAAAGAACCTTTTCCACGGAGGTCACCGTAGAAAAACATGAAAAATACACGATCTTTGGGAATTTTTAAAAATTTAAAATAAAAACCTTTCGGAATGGGTTTTACCGTGGTTTATTGTGCGATCAAAGAAGCGGAAGTTATAATTTTATTTTTAAAAAAATTCAAAATGGCGACTCCAGTTCCCGTCAAATGGAGCCGTGCACAACGTGTTTTGGTCTGCGCGAGGCGCTCCACAGCTCTGCCAATTCGTCCGAAACAAAAACCGATTGAGAATGATTAAACTTGATTAAATTTAGCGGTGGCTCAATTAATTTTCGTATTAAAAACAACCTCTGAATAACGAAATCCCAGCCGTTGGAAAAAAACTAAATTGTTTGTCCTGCTTTTATTTTCTTTTTTTTTACGTTAACAGACTATTTACATTAATAATTTTTTACTCAATTTTTGACCAAATTCCCTTCTTGATTGCCCCGCAAATAAAATTATCTTTCAATTGCGCAGAGATTCATGTGAATCGGTTCATTGGTTGAATCTATCGAAGCTGTTAATGTTATTCCCAGAAAAATGCATTTAAGTTTAATAAGTTTAGTTCACCCCTTATGCTTAGAACATTTTTAGCACAGAAATATCTGGATACCTCAAAATGGCCTTCAATATGACGAAGCACAAAAATGGAGACTCTGCATATGCAGTTGGGGCGATCACGAATGGCACGGTGAAAATAGCCGTTCGAATAGAAAGTTTAAGTAATCTTCCAAAAGATTTAAGGCGGGGGTGTCGCGTCGTCGTTGTTGGTGATGTTCAATATGACGGCAACCCGTTCATGAAAGTACAGAATGGCTCCGGAATTCGAGTGACAACCGGATCGTCGCTAGATCCTGATGATATGCTCGATGTAGTGTCGATACCTGCAAAGGTATTTCGACTCGCAAATGATAACGCTAAATCGTGAGTTCTTACTATCATTCTCACGCTGTGGATTTTTTATTTATTACAGAAGCCAAAAATATAATGGAAGGATTTCGTGTGTTCTGGAGAGTCACGCTTTTTGTCGTTACATCAACGAACAATCTTTCAAATCTTGCGTCTTCCAGCGAATACAAATAATATTGCGTTCATCATTTAATGATATTATGTATGTGTTATTGAGAAAGTGAAAAAACAATAAAAAATAATTCAAGTTGTTTTATTATACAAATCGGATCTGAGTTCGTAAGGGATTTGCAACGGAATTTTCTATACCGGATTCGCAATACAGGATTATCGATAAGTTGAAGATAAGGGCGCTGTAGCGCGATATGGAAGCCGCTCGCGCGCTTCAGCGCCCGTCTCCGTCCCCTAGTCCCCTAATTAAAAGTCGATGGAAAAAAATGAGTAGCGAAATATGGAATTTCGTCCTCGTTTTATTCATGCTGTGATTGCAGGTTGACGAGACTCAGACGCGACTTCACACCTCGCGTGTGCGTGACTTCACACATCACGCGAATCTCGGTCGAGTTTGACAGTTGATCACGGTTATACGTCTGTCACGATGGACGGAGAAATCGGTTAGTTACACATTACGTGTAATTCGGGTAAAGGATCTGCGCGTCACTTGACAAAAGTCGGTAAGATGATTTCAAGAGGAACTCAGAGATAAATATGTCGTAAGAAGCTGATTATTCTTACGAGATATTTATCTACACGGCCGCTCGAGAAATCATCAACTCAAAGATGAATCACGTGTAACGGTGGTTTGCGTGCGCGAATTCGTACATCGCGAGTCGCGCGATATTTTGACAGTCAGTGTGGGGTTATACGTCGTGCTGATCGACGAAATCGCAAAATCGCTTGGAAAGGATGAAGCTTTGATGAAATTTTTTGCAAACAATGGTTAGTAGTATTTAATTTGCGAAAAAAAAACTTTTCATCATTAATTTAACCATTATTCATATCGACAAACAGTAACTTTGATTTCTTCATTATTATTTATTATTCCGAAGTATTAGCATATGACCAGGATTCCGTTCTGGCCAGAATACTGCTTTAATTGTAAGAGATGTATTAATGTTCATCAATAGATTTCACAGAAAATTTAAATGCTAATTTTGGGTTAATAATGTACATCGACACATCAAGAATCTCGGAGAGTTTGACAGTTGATACGTTCGAGGATACGGAGCGTCATATCAGTCAGCTTATTCGTGTTTCCCAAGAAATTTCCGATACAAATCCCACGCTTTGAATCTTTCAACAACAAACAAAAATTTTCCCATGCCCAGATCTGCCGAGGTTCATTTGCAAACCTACAGGTCAAAAAAGGTTTTTGGCATATTTGAGCATGTTCCGTGAGAAATTATTCCATCGCAAATAGCTTATTCGTGTAGCCCAAAAAAATTTTCGATTCGAAACACACGCTTTGAAACTTTGAACAACGAAAAAAAAAATTCCTCATGGCCCCACGCCTGGGTCAGCAAAATTCCATTTGCAGATGGACGGGCCAAAACGATTTTCGGTATTTTTAAACATGTTTCATGAGGAATCTTATTATCCTAAATGGCTTATTCGTGTTCCTCAGGCAATTTCCGATCATGAACACACGCACTGAACCTTTAAATGACGAAAAAAAGCTTTTTCGTAGAATAAAATGGAATAAGATTTTCGATTCAAAACACAGGCTTCAAATCTTGAAACGACGAAAAAATCTTTTTCGTGAAATGGATTAGAATGGAATGAAATTTTCAATTCAAAACACAGGCTTCAAACTTTGAAACGACGAAAAAGGACTTTTCAGTGGAATGGAATGGAATAAAATGGAATTTTCGATTCATAATACAAGCTTCAAATCTTAAAACGACGGAAAAAACGTTTTCGTGGAATGGAATGGAATGGAATAGAATGAAATTTCCGATTCAAAACACAGGCTTTGAACCTTGAAACGACGAAAAAAAACTTTTTCGTGGAGGGCAATGGAATTTCCGATTTAAAACACAGGCTTTAAATCTTAAAATGACGAAAAAAAAACTTTCTCGTGGAATAGAATGGAATGAAATGGAATTTCCGATTCAAAACACATGGCTTCAAACCTTGAAAAGACGAAAAAAAACTTTTTTGTGGAATAGAATGGAATTTTCGCTTTGAAACACCGGCTTCAAACTTTGAAACGACTAAAAAAAACTTTTTCGTGAAATGGAATGTAATGGAATTTTCGATTTGAAACACAGGCTTCAAATCTTGAATCGACGAAAAAAAACTTTTTCCTGGATAGAAATAGAATGGAATGGAATTTTCGATTTGAAACACAGGCTTCGAATCTTAAAACGACGAAAAAAAACTTTTTCGTAGAATGGAATGGAATGAATCGAAATGGAATGGATTGGAATAAAATGGAACTTTCGATTTAAAACACGGGCTTTAAATCTTGAAACGACAAGAAAAAACTTTCGTGGAATGGAATGGAATGGAATTTCCGGTTCGAATCACAGGCTTCATATATTAAAGCGACGAAAATTTTTTTTTTCATGGAATGGAATGGAATTTTCGGGTCAAAACACAGGCTTCAGACCTTGAAACGACGAAAATAAAACTTTTTCGTGGAATGGAATGAAATGGAATTTTCGATTCGAACCATATAGGTTTCGAATCTTGAAACGACGAAAAAACACTTTTTCTTGGAATGGAATGGAATGAATCGAAATAGAACAGATTGGAATGAAATGGAATTTTCGATTTAAAACACCGGCTTCAAACCTTGAAACGACGAAAAAAAACTTTTCGTGGAATGGAATGGAATGGATTAGAATGGAATTTCTGATTCAAAACACAGGCTTTAAACCTTGAAACGACGAAAAAAAACTTTTTCGTGAAATGGAATGGAATGGAATTTTCAATTCAAAACACAGGCTTTGAATCCTGAAACGACGGAAAGAAACATTTTCGTGGAGTGGAATGGAATGGAATTGAATTTCCGATTCAAAGCACAGGCTTCAAACCTCGAGACGACGAGAAAAAAATTTCGTGGAATGGAATGGAATTTTCGATCCAAAACCCGGGCTTCAAATCTTGAAACAACGCAAAAAAACTTTCGTGGAATGGAATGGAATGGAATAGAATTTTTGATTCGAAACACAGGCATCAAATCTTGAAACGACAAAAAAAAATTTTCGTCGAATGGAATGGAATTTTCGATTCAAAACACAGGCTGCAGACCTTGAAACGACGAAAAAAAAACTTTTCTTGGAATGGAATAGAATGGAATTTTCGATTCAAAACACAGGCTACAAATCTTGTAACGACGGGAAAAAACTATTTCGTGGAATGAAATGGAATGGATTAGAATGGAATGGAATTTTCGATTCAAAACACAGGCTTTAAACTTTGACACGACGAAAAAAAACTTTTTCGTGGAATGAAATGGAATGAAATGGAATTTTCGATTCAAAACACAGGCTTCAAACCTTAAAACGACGAAAAAAAACTTTTTCCTGAAATGGAACGGAATGGAATTTTCGATTCAAAACACAGGCTTCAAATCTCGAAACGATAAAAAACTTTTTCGTGGAATGGAATGGAATGGAATTTTCGATACAAAAAAACACAGGCTTCAAATCTTGAATCGACGAAAAAAAACTTTTCGTCGAATCGAAGAGAACAGAATGGTATTTTCGATTCAAAACACAGGCTTCAAATATTGAAACGACGGAAAAAAAAACTTTTCCATGGAATGGAATAGAATGAAATGGAATTTTCGATTCAAAACACAGGCTTCAAACCTTGAAGCGATGAACAATAACTTTTTCGTGGAATGGAATAGAATCGATTGGAATGGACGTTTCGATTCAAAACGCAGGCTTCAAATCTTAAAACAACAAAAAACTTTTTCGTGGAATGGAATGGAATTTTCGATTCAATATACAGGCTTCAAATCTTGAAAAAAACGAAAACAAACTTTTTCGTAAAATGGAACGGAATGGAATTTTTGATTCAAAACACAGGCTTCAGATGTTGAAACGACGAAAAAAAACTTTTTCGTGGAATGGAATGGAATTTTCGGTTCAAAACACAGACTTCAAACCTTGAATCAACGAAAAAAGACTTTTTCGTGGAATGGAATAGAATGGAATGGAATTTTCGATTTAAACCACAGCCTTCAAATCTTGAAACTACGGAGAAAAACTTTTTCGTGGAATGGAATGGAATGGATCGGAATGGAATGGATCGGAATGGAATGGACCGGAATGGAATGGATTGGAATGGAATGGAATTTTTGATTCAAACTACATTCTTCAAACCTTAAAACGACGAAAAAAAACTTTTTCGTGGAATGAAATGGAATTTTCGATTCAAAACACAGGTTTCAAATCTTGAAACGACGAAAAACTTTTTCGTGGAATGGAATGGATCGGAATAGATCGGAATGGAATGGATTGGAATGGAATTGAATTTTCGATTTAAAACAACAGCTTCAAACCTTGAGACGACGAAACAAATTTTTTCGTGAAATAGGACCGAATGGAATTTTCGATTCAAAACACAGGCTTCAAATCTTGAATCGAAGAAGAAAAACTTTTTCCTGGAATGGAATAGGATGGAATGGATTTTCGATTTAAAACACAGGCTTTAAATCTTGAAATGACGAAAAAAAACTTTTTCGTAGAATGGTATGGAATGGATCGAAATAGAATGGATTGGAATGGAATGGAATTTTCGATTCAAAACACGGGCCTCAAATCTTGAAACGACGAAAAAAAACTTTCGTGGAATGAAATGGAATTTTCAATTCGAAACA
This sequence comes from Alloplasta piceator, assembly GCA_946863875.1. Classification (NCBI taxonomy): domain Eukaryota; kingdom Metazoa; phylum Arthropoda; class Insecta; order Hymenoptera; family Ichneumonidae; genus Alloplasta; species Alloplasta piceator. The sequence continues at coordinate 27,574,481 of OX333071.1, read as the reverse complement.
CAGGCTTCAAATCTTGAAACGACGAAAAAAAACTTTTTCATGGAATCCCAGCAAACACAGTTCCGAAATAGTTACGAAAATGTTACGTAACGTGTGTTACATTGGACATAACATTTATGTCACAAACTCCGTGAATGAAGCAGAGTTTGTTCTCAAATATGTCATTCTATAAACAAGTCACAAATACGAAACATCTACGAGGAATAATAATGAAATAAACTCATACCCAAGATGTAACATATTCAGCTCATAGATGTAACAAACTCATCACATAGCCATAACAAACTCAGATAATAGATGTAACAAACTCAGATCATAGTCGTAACAAACTCAGCTCATTGATGTAACTCCTACGAAACGAAACGTAACCCTGGTGCATTATACTCGTAACAATGATGTCAATATACGTATATATACGAAACGTAACCCTGGTGCATTATACTCGTAACAATGATGCAATGTGATTGCTTGTTACAAGTAATTTATGTATATACATATTTTATGAACAAATTACAAGAAATTTATGTATTTCCAACCTACATATTAGGTTGGAATTTTATTTTTATTTTAACATTTGAAAAGTACATTTTAATTATTATTTATAATTTTTGTAGAATAACTACAAATATGATATATCGTCCACCATTTGAGGTACCAAATGAACAAATTTTTGGGACTAGTTAGAACCCTCAAGGTGCACCGGTGTCCTGAAAAGCGTAGTTTTGAGTTTTTATACTCTACGCTAATAAGCTGCTGGCGACGTCTTATTTCCTTTGTAAACTTTTTCCCACGGGATGAGCGTGGCACATTTTGATTACAGTCAAAATTGTGACCAGGACAATGCCTGGAAAATTAAAACCAGGCTAACAATTTTAAAGCAGGCCTGCAACTCTGAAATAAAGAGCAGAAAACATGTGTCATGCTCATCTCATGGGAAAATGAGTTACGAAGGAAATGAGACGTTGTAGAACAAAATCTGCTATCAATTTTTTCTGAATCATGCGCAGAGTATGAAAACTCGAAGCTAGGTTTTTACACAGAGTGTAAAAACTCAAAACTGGGTTCTTACACTCTGCGCATGATGCCGAAAGAATTGCTAGATAGATTTTGTTCTACGACGTCTCATTTCCTTCGTAACGCTTTTTCCTATGGGATGAGCGCGGCACATTTTGATTAAAGTCAAAATTGTGACCAGGATAATGTCTGGAAAGTTCAAAATAGGCCAACGTTTTCAAAGCAGGCCTGCAACTCTGAAATAAAGAGCAAAAAACATATGCGGTGCTCATCTCATGGGAAAACGAGTTACAAAGAAAATGAGACGTAGAACAAAATCTGTCTATCAATTCTTTCTGAATCATGCGCAGAGTGTAAAAACTCAAAGCTAGGTTTTTACACAGAGTGTTAAAACTCAAAACTGGGTTCTTACACTCTGCGCATGATTCTGAAAGAATTGCTAGATAGATTTTGTTCTACGACGTCTCATTTCCTTCGTAACACTTTTCCCTATGGGATGAGCGTGGTACATTTTGATTAAAGTCAAAATTGTGACCAGGACAAAAAATATGTGCCGTGCCGATCCCATGGGAAAATGAGTTACGAAGGAAATGAGACGTCGTAGAACAAAATCTGTCTATCAATTCTTTCTGAATCATCCGCAGAGTGTAAAAACTCAAAGCTGGGTTTTTACACAGAGTGTAAAAACTCAAAATTGGGTTCTTACACTCTGCGCATGATTCAGAAAGAATTGCTAGATAGATTTTGTTCTACGACGTCTCATTTCCTTCGTAACACTTTTCCTTATGGGATGAGCGCGGCAAATTTCGATTAAAGTCAAAATTGTGACCAGGACAATGCCTGGAAAATTGAAAATAGGCTATTAATTTCAAAACAGGCCTGCAACACAGAAAGAAAGGGCAAAGAGAAATTAAGCGAACGTGCAACGCGAATAAGGTTATAAACCGAGTAAGGGAAATTTCTGGGTGTTTTTCCATCACGGCAAATACCCATATAACTTATTTTTTTCTTTTTAATAAAGGGATCACATTAAACTTACCTTTTGCAATGTATGCTGTATTATTCTGGTTTATGCTGTATTACGCTGGATTATTCGAGATCATCTCCGTGTACTTTACACTCACATATTGTTTACGTTCCTTAATCGACATGACCTTAAAATGATTGAAGACATTTCTCGTAATATATGATACGTATATGTTGCGGATTTGTTACAAGAAATGACTTGTGACATTTATGTCACACATTATACAAATTTGCTACGTAGCCTATACTACGAGATTATAATATCACCAATGTTCTATAATTGTTGCAGCAATGTTCTATAATTGTTACGGATTTGTTACAAGAAATGTCTTATAACATTCATGTCACAGTGTGACATATTTGCTACGTAGCCTATACTACGAGATTATAATATCACCAATGTTCTATAATTGTTACGGATTTGTTACAAGAAATGTCTTATAACATTTATGTCACAGTGTAACATATTTGCTACGTAGCCTATACTACGAGTTTATAATATCACTAATGTTCAACAATTGTTACAGCACCGACTCGTAACAGTTCGACAAGTTTACAGTACATGTAAATATCTCGTATAAGAGTGACGAGATCTTGACGTATCAATGTTACGTATTTGTGATGTCTATAGTTTTTCGTAATTCCTACATCTTTCATTGACATCCTTACTACATATGGTCAGGACGTATTACATACATCTCGTTTACGTGCGTTATGAAAAAGCTACGAATTTGTGATGAACATTATATGACGTAGTTATTACATTTCAATTATACGTAAGTATTTCGTAAATTATCCAAGTGTGTTTGCTGGGATGGAATGGAATTTTTGATTCAAAACACAGGCTTTAGACCTTGAAATGACAAAAAAAACTTTTTCATTGAATAGAATAGAATGGATTGGAATAGAATCTTCGATTCAAAACACAGACTTGAAACCTTGAAACGACGAAAAAAAACTTTTCCGTGGAATGGAATGGAATTTTCGATTCAAAACACAGGCTTCAAATCTTGAAACCACAAATAACTTTTCCGTAGAATGAAATGGAATGGAATGGAACTTTCGATCTTAAACACAGGCTTCAAACCATGGAACGACGGAAAAAAAACTTTTTCGTGGAATGGAATGGAATGTAATGGAATTTTCCATTCAGAACACAGGCTTCAAATATTGAAACGATGAAAAAAAACTTTTCCATGGAATAGAAGAGAATGAAATGGAATTTTTCATTCAAAACACAAGCTTCAGATCTTGAAACGACGAAAAAAAACTTTTTCGTGGAATGGAATGGAATGGAATCGAACTTTCGATTCAAAACACAGCCTTCAAATCTTGAAACGACGAAAAAATAACTTTTTCATGGAATGGAATGAAATTTCCGATTCAAAACAATGGCTTCAAACCTGAGACGACGAAAAACTTTTTTTCGTGAAATGGAACGGAATGGAATTTTCTATTCAAAACACAGGCTTCAAATCTTAAATCGACGAAAAAAAACTTTTTCCTGGAATGAAATAGAATGGAATGGAATGGATCGAAATGGAATGGGTTGTAATGGAATGGAGTTTTCGATTCAAAACACGGGCTTCAAATTCTAAAACGACGAAAAAAAACTTTCGTGAAATGAAATGGAATTTTCAATTCGAAACACAGGCTTCAAATCTTGAAACGACGAAAAAAAACTTTTTCATGGAATGGAATGGAATTTTTGATTCAAAACACAGGCTTTAGACCTTAAAACGACGAAAAAAAAACTTTTTTGTGGAATAAAATGGAATGGAATTTTCGATTTCAAAACACAGGCTTTAAATCTTGAGTCGACGAAAAAACACTTTTTGCTGGAATGGAATGGAATGGAATTTCCGATTCAAAACACAGGCTTCAAACCTTGAAACGACGGAAAAAAACATTTCCGTGAAATGGCATGGAATAGATCGAAATGGAATAGATTGGAATGGAATGGAATTTTCGATTCAAAACACAGGCCTCAAACCTTAAAACGACGAAAAAAAACTGTTCCGTAGAATACAATGGAATTTTCGATTTAAAACACCGGCTTTAAATCTTGAAACGACAAAAACTTTTTCGTGGAATGGAATGGAATGGAATAAAATTTTCAATTTAAATCACAAGCTTCAAATCTTGAAACGACGAAAAAAAAACTTGTTCGTTGAATGGATTGGAATGGATTGGAATCGAATGTTCGATTCAAAACACAGACTTTAAACCTTGGAACGACGAAAAAAAAAACTTTTCCGTGGAACGGAATGGAATGTAATGGAATTTTCCATTTAGAACACAGGCTTCAAATATTGAAACGATGAAAAATAACTTTGTCATGGAATAGAATCCAAATCTTGAAACGACGAAGAAAAACTTTTTCGTTGAATGGGTCGGAATTTTCGATTCATAACACAGGCTTCAAATCTTGAAACGACGGAAAAAAACGTTTTCGTAGAATGGAATGGAATGGAATGAAATTTCCGATTCAAAACACAGGCTTCAAATCTTGAAACGACGAAAAAAACACTTTTTCGTAGAAGGAAATGGAATTCCCGATCACAGGCTTTCAATCTTGAAATGACGAAAAAAAACTTTTTTGTTGAATAGAATGGAATGGAATTTCCGATTCAAAACAGATGGCTTCAAACCTTGAAACCATGAAACAACTGACACCGTTTTTACATGGAAACTATGAATTTATCGATAAAAAAACATTGTTTAGCTAAAAACAGACGAAATCCTAAATGTTCTACGAGTTCTCCTTTTTCGTGGAATGAACTGGAATTTTTGATTCAAAACACCGGCTTCAAACCTTGAAACGACGAAGAAAAACTATTCCGTGGAATGGAATGGAACTTTCGATTCAAAACACAGGCTTGAAGTCTTGAAACGACAAAAAAAAATTGTTGTGGAGTGGAATGGAATGCATTGGAATGGAATGGAATTTTCGATTTAAAACACAGGCTTCAAACGTTGAAACGATGAAAAATAACTCTTCCGTGGAATGGAATGGAATTTTTGGTACAAAACACAGACTTCAAACCTTGAATCGACGAAAAAAAACTTTTTCGTGGAATAGAATGAGGTCCGGAAAGTTAGCACCCCCACCGTGTCCAAACTAAAATCGAAAAGTACCAGAATTTTGTGCTCTTTATGTGCTATTTTTGTGCTGAATTCATTTTTTTTGTGCTGCTTTAGTTTGAGCAGGAGATCGATTTTTTTGTGGGGGTGCTGACTTGACGAAAAGTTAGCACCCCCACCATTATAAAACTGCTTCACAGAGCCCGAACGCAATTCGAATGAGACCAGATTTTTGTGCTCTTTATGTGCTATTTATATGGTGAGCTCATTTTTTTGTTTCTAGAAAAAAAAACGTCGTTTTCGTAAAAAAAATTTTTTTTATCATTTTCATGCCAAAATATTCATATGTCTCAAAACGTCTATGTATCATCGTTGAAGGAAATGTCACGACGTACATGAGTGTAAACTAAAAGCATTCAACCGTGCTGTTACATTCGTGCCGTTTACTCTTAAGCCGGAAAGGCATGAGAGTTGTTTTCAATAAAATGGGGGAGGAGCACAAAAAATGTGAGTGTTATATCTAGAAAGCACATGATTCACTGCACCGATTTCAATTATAAGAATTAAACCACGATTTTTATTTCGAGCCGTTTACTCCTGAGCCGAAGAGGCATAAGGGTTGTTTTTAGTCAAAAAGAGAGGAGCACAAAAATCGTGAGTAGCATATCTGGAAAGCACATAATTCAGTCTACCAATTTAAATTATAAGAATTGAACCTCGATTCGTGTTTCGAGCCGTTTACTCTTGAGCTGGGGAGGTAAAAGGGTTGTTTTTGGTCAGAAAGAGAGGAGCACAAAAATCTTGAGTGGCATATCTGGAAAGCACATAATTCACTTGACCAAATTCAATTGTGAGAATGGCACATTGCTTCTTATTTCAACGCGTTTACTCTTGAGCCGTGAAGGTGCAGGGGTTGTTTTGGGTCAAAAGAGAAAGAGCATAAAAATTGTGGGTAGTATATCTGGAGAGCACATAATTGACTCTACCAATTTCATTTACAAGAATCAAACCACGCTTTTTATTTCGAGCCGTTTACTCTTGAGCTGGGGAGGTACAGGGGTTGTTTTTGGTCTAAAAGGGAGGAGCACAAAAATCGTGAGTAGCATATCTGGAAAGCACATAATTCACTCGAACAAATTCAATTGGAAATATGGGACCGCGCTTTCTATTTCAACCCGTTTGATCTTGAGCTACGGAGGTGTAGGGGTTGTTTTTGGTAAAAAAAAGAAACAGCACCAAAATCGTGAGTACCATATTTGGAAAGCACATAATTCGCTCTACCAATTTCATTAATAAGAATCAAACCACGGTCATCATTTTGGGCTGTTTACTCTTGAGCCGGGGACGTAGAAGGGTTGTATTTGATTAAAAAGGGAGGAGCACAAAAATCGTGAGCAGCATATCTAGAAAGCACATAATTCACTCGACCGAATTTTATTGTAAGAATACGACCACGCTTTTTATTCCAGGCCATTTACTCTTGAGCCGGAGAGGCATAAGCGTTGTTTTTGGTCAAAAGGGCAGGAGCACGAAAATTGTAAGTGGTATATCTGGAAAGCACATAATTCATTCGACCAATTTCGATTATAAGAATTAAACCATGATGTTTATTTCGAGCCGTTTAATCTTGAACCCCTCTACTTCCTCGGCTCAAGAGTAAACAGCTCGAAATAAAAAGCGCAGCTCTATACTTACAATTGGAATTGGCCGAGTGAATTATGTGCTTTTCAGATATGCTACTCACGATTTTTGTGCTCCTCCTTTTTTGACCAAAAACGATCCCTGTACTTCCCCAGCTCAAGAGTAAACGGCACGAAATGAAAAGCGTGGTTGAATTCTTATAATTGAAATTGGTGGAGTGAATTATGCGCTTCTCAGATATACTACTCCTGATTTTTGTGCTCCTCCTTTTTTGATCAAAAACAACCCCTCCACCTCCCCGGCTCAAGAGTAAACAGCTCGAAATAAAAAGCGTGGTTTGATTCTTATGAATGAAATTGGTCGAGTAAATTATTTGCTTACCAGATATGCAATTCACGATTTTTGTGTTCCTCCTTTTTTGACCAAAAACAACCCTTCTACCTCCCCGGCTCAAGAGTAAACAGCTCGAAATAAAAACCTCGGTTTGATTTTTATAAATGAAATTGGTAGAGTGAATGATGTGCTTTACAGATATACTAGTCACGATTTTTGTGCTCTTCATTTTTTGACCAAAAACAACCCCTTCACCTTCCTGGCTCAGGAGTAAACGGCACGAAATAAAAATCGTGATTCACTGCTAATTATTGAAATTGGTGGAGTGAATTATGTGCTTTCCAGATATATCACTCACAATTTTCGTGCTCCTTCCCTTTTGACCAAAAACAACCCTTATGCCTCTCCGGCTTAAGAGTAAATGGCCTGAAATCAAAAGCGCGGTAGAATTTTTACCATTGAATTTGGTAGATTTAATTATGTGTTTTCCAGATATGCTACTCACGATTTTTGTGCTCCTACGTTTTTGACCAAAAACAACCCCTCTACCTCCCCAGTTCAAGAGTAAACGGCTCGAAATAAAAATCGTGATTCAATTCTTATAATTGAAATTGGTGAAGTGAATTATGTGCTGCCCAGATATACTACTCCCGATTTTTGTGCTCTTCCTTTTTTGACCAAAAACAACCCCTACACCTCCCCGGTTCAAGAGTAAATGGCCTGAAATCAAAAGCGCGGTCAAATTCTTTCCATTGAATTTGCTCGAATGAATTATGTGTTTTTCAGATATGCTACTCACGATTTTTGTGCTCCTTCCTTTTTGACAAAAAAAAACCCTTTGACCTCCCCGGCTCAAGAGTAAACAGCTCGAAATAAAAAGCGTGGTTTGATTTTTATAACTGAAATTGGTAAAGTGAATGATGTGCCTTACAGATTACTAGTCATGATTTTTGTGCTTTTCATTTTTCGACCAAAAACAACCCCTTCACCCCCCTGGCTCAAGAGTAAACGGCACATAATAAAAGTCGTGCTTCAAAGCTAACAATTGAAAATGGTGGAGTAAATTATGTGCTTTCCAGATATGCTACTCACGATTTTTGTGCTCCTTACTTTTTGACCAAAAACAACCCCTCTACCTCCCCGGCTCAAGAGTAAACAGCTCGAAATAAAAACCGTAGTTTAATTCTTATAAATGAAATTGGTAGAGTGAATTATGTGCTTTACAGATATACTATTCACGATTATTGTGCTCATCATTTTTTGACCAAAAACAACCCCTACAGCTCCCTGGCTCAGGAGTAAACGGCACGAAATAAAAATCGTGATTCAATGCTAATTATTGAAATTGGTGGAGTGAATTATGTGCTTTCCAGATATACTACTCCCGATTTTTGTGCTCTTCCTTTTTTGACCAAAAACAACCCCTACACCGCCCTCGTTCAAGAGTAAATGGCCTGAAATCAAAGGCGTGGTTGAATTCTTTCCATTGAATTTGCTCGAGTGAATTATATGTTTTTCAGATATGCTACTCACGATTTTTGTGCTCCTCCCTTCTTGACCAAAAACAACCCCTCTACTTTCCCAGCTCAAGAGTAAACGGCTCGAAATAAAAATCGTGGTTCAATTCTTATAATTGAAATTGGTGGAGTGAATTATGTGCTTTCCAGATATACCACCTACATTTTTAGGCTCCTTTCCTTTTGACCAAAAACAACTCTTATGCCTCTCCGGCTCAGAAGTAAATGGCCTGAAATAAAAAGCGCGGTCGAATTCTTTCCATTGAATTTGGTCGACTGAATTATGTGTTTTCCAGATATGCTACTCACGATTTTTGTGCTCCTACGTTTTTGACCGAAAACAACCCCTCTACCTCTTCAGTTCAAGAGTAAACGGCTCGAAATAAAAATCTCGGTTAAATTCTTATAATTGAAATTGGTGAAGTGAATTATGTGCTGCCCAGATATACTACTCTCGATTTTTTTGCTCTTCTTTTTTTTTACCAAAAACAACCCCTTACAACACCCTGGCTCAAGAGTAAACGGCTTGAAATAGAAAGCGTGGTCCCATTCTTACAATTGAATTTGGTCGAGTGAATTATGTGCTTTCCAGTTATGCTACTCACAATTTTTGTGCTCCTTCCCTTTTGACCAAAAACAACCCTTATGCCTCTCCAGCTCAAGAATAAACAGCTCGAAAGAAAAAGCGTGGTTTGATTCTTATAAATGAAATTAGTAGAGTGAATTATGTGCTTCTCAGATATGCTACTCACGATTTTTGTGCTCCTTCCTTTTTGACAAAAAAAAACCCTTCGACCTCCCCGGCTCAAGAGTAAACAGCTCGAAATAAAAAGCGTGGTTTGATTTTTATAACTGAAATTGGTAAAGTGAATGATGTGCCTTACAGATTACTAGTCATGATTTTTGTGCTTTTCATTTTTCGACTAAAAACAACCCCTTCTTCTCCCTGGCTCAAGAGTAAACGGCACGAAATAAAAATCGTGATTCAATGCCAACAATTGAAATTAGTGGAGGGAATGATGTGCTTTCCAGATATATCACTCACAATTTTTCTGCTTCTTCCCGTTTGACCAAAAACTACCCTTATGCCTCTCCGGCTCAGGAGTAAACGGCTCGAAATAAAAATCGTGGTTTTATTCTTATAATTGAAATCGGTGGAGTGAATTATGTGCTTCCCAGATATACTACTCCCGATTTTTGTGCTCTTCATTTTTTGACCAAAAGCAACCCCCTACACCACCCTGGCTCAGGAGTAAACGTCTTGAAATAGAAAGCGTGGTCCCATTCTTACGATTGAATTTGATCGCGTGAATTATGTTCTTTCCAGATATGCTACTCACGATTTTTGTACTCCTCCCTTTTTGACCAAAAACAACCTCTCTACCTCCCCGACTCAAGAGTTAACAGCTCGAAATAAAAATCTCGGTTTTATTATTATAAATGAAATTGGTAGAGTGAATGATGCGCTTTACAGATATACTAGTCACGATTTTTGTGCTCTTCATTTTTCGACCAAAAACAACCCCTTCACCTCCCTGGCTCAAGAGTAAACGGCACGAAATAAAAATCGTGATTCAATGCTAACAATTGAAATTGGTGGAGTGAATTATGTGCTTTCCAGATATATCACTCACAATTTTTGTGCTCCTTCCCTTTTGACCAAAAAAAAACCCTTATGCCTCTCCGGCTTAAGAGTAAATGGCCTGAAATCAAAAGCGCGGTCGAATTTTTACCATTGAATTTGGTCGATTGAATTATGTGTTTTCCAGATACGCTACTCACGATTTTTGTGCTCCTCCCTTTTTGACTAAAAACAACCCCTCTACCTCCCCGGCTCAAGAGTAAACGGCTCAAAATAAAAATCGTGGTTTAATTCTTATAATTGAAATCGGTGCAGTGAATCATGTGATTTCTAGATATAACACTCACATTTTTTGTGCTCCTCCCCCATTTTATTGAAAACAACTCTCATGCCTTTCCGGCTTAAGAGTAAACGGCACGAATGTAACAGCACGGTTGAATGCTTTTAGTTTACACTCATGTACGTCGTGACATTTCCTTCAACGATGATACATAGACGTTTTGAGACATATGAATATTTTGGCATGAAAATGATAAAAAAAATTTTTTTTACGAAAACGACATTTTTTTTCTAGAAACAAAAAAATGAGCTCACCATATAAATAGCACATAAAGAGCACAAAAATCTGGTCTCATTCGAATTGCGTTCGGGCTCTGTGAAGCAGTTTTATAATGGTGGGGGTGCTAACTTTTCGTCAAGTCAGCACCCCCACAAAAAAATCGATCTCCTGCTCAAACTAAAGCAGCACAAAAAAAATGAATTCAGCACAAAAATAGCACATAAAGAGCACAAAATTCTGGTACTTTTCGATTTTAGTTTGGACACGGTGGGGGTGCTAACTTTCCGGACCTTTTAACTCTCGCTGTCGCAACGAGGGCACGAGCAAACCATCTACCGAAAATCAACAGAAACCCCTTTTTCGATTTCTCAATATGATTTCTCAATACACCCCCACGAGACCCACGCCACGACTTGCTCTAAGCATCAAGGACCTCCCCAAAATGATTATTCTTGAGTCTTAGTACGACGCTTTCAGCAACCGGTCGAGGTCTCGTTCCTTAGAGGCAAGTCTGCTCGCGTACCTAGGTTCTCGCGGGTGTGATTGACGAGCCCTTTCGCAATTAATTGTGATCGTGAATCGTATAAGAACTCAATACTTGTAAGTTAACCTTAGCGGCACTTCACGTCTCTTTATATATCTTGTTCGCGATAATTACCTTAGCGGCATTACGTGTCGAGACATATACATTTCGAACATTACCGAATCAATACTACAATATTCATATAATCCTCATAATCGTTGTATTTCCGAATAAACTTCAATAAACTGTAAAGTGCTGAACCTGCAAGTGTCCAATTCCACATCACACGATCAGACACGCGTCGACGTCCGGATCAACACACACACACACACACACACACACACGCACACACACACACACACACACACACACACACACACACACACACACTACAGGTGAGGTGCGTCACCCCGCTCCAACTAGGGCAGAAACCCAAGCGCCGAGGCCTGACAAACTCGCGCAAATAACAATATTTCAAATAAAATAATAATATTAATTACGACGGTAACAAACTGGTGTCAGAAGTGGGATACTGTCCGGTAACTCACCGTAATTTTACCAACCCTACAACCAATAAAGTCAATAAAATTTTACGTCATAATTTCACGACGAAATGGAGGAAATAATAACATCATTATTGGAATGAACGACGCTCTGTGACCGAAAAGAGGAAACAAGAGAGGCCGTTAGAAGCCTGCCAAAATATGACGGCGAAACGAAATCTCTTTCAAAATTCCTTACAAGAGTTACCCACACGGAACATTAGGGCCATGGGACGTCCAATATCCATACATGGTGGACCTACACGGGGCCTACGAGATATCCATATTTTACAGAAAAAAAGAAAAAAAAATAGTTTTCGATTTGTCACACTGCGGTCACCCATCCAAGTATTGGATTCAAGGGGTGCTGCTTAACTTTTCTAATCTCCTACTTACCTACCTACCTACCTACACTAACTTGACTTATGCGAAACTTATGCATGTAAAAACCTTATACGATGTAGTTTGCTGATATACTTATATATCTTTGTCTCACAAACCTTGAATAATGTATAATCGTAATGAAATTTATAATTAATGGATAATGTGTAATCAATAGCGTTTAAATTAAGGGACGTATAATAGATGATCATTAGATATCTTTTGCACTATTGGCATTCGTCTTAAATACGTACATTAAATAACACTTTATGTGGTCTATAGGTACCTCTAAAAAATATCTAAGGGTACGTATACGAAACTTTTTCAGCACATAGAATCGCTGCCGTTTCGCATCTCCGATAGTGGTTTAAGGAATGTCCCATGGACTTCCCCGGAATGAAATTTTCATCCAACTTAAATGATTATTGGACGTCCCCTGGCTGTTAAGTTACGCGCGGAATATATTTATAGCTCCAAAAATATGTGTCGTGGACGTCGAATAAACTTCCGCGTTATCCTTCGATAGACGTAATTTGTACGTACATACGACGGTCAATCGGCGTACCCATATCACAGCTGCCCGAAATACTTAAATGTACATCTAAAGGACGAATGCTTTTGATTGGACAACACGCGATGGATCACACAGGACGTATATTGTATGTTCACACACGTACTATTTCTTAAGCTACAAATATACACAACACGGCCATCTATGGTATGCCCATAGGTAGACATTCAATAGCTCTTAATTCAGTATAGTAATTGGACATCTATTGGACGTTCCAGGTTCACGTCTATAGGAAATCCTACATGGAACATCCGATAGACGTTCAATTGACGTCCTCCGAATGTGATTTTCGTTTACGAACCTGGAACGTCCAGTGGATGTTTAATTACTATCCTGAATTAAAAGCTATTTAATGTCTACCTATGGACATACCATGGATGGCCGTGTTGTGTATATTTGTAGCTCAAGAAATAGTACGTGTCGTGGACATACAAAATACGTCCTGTGTGATCCATTGCGTTTTGTCCAATCAAAAGTATACCATGGATGTTCAATGGATGTCCGCATTACGTCCATCGTGGATGTAGACATGTTAAGGATCTATGGATGATAGATGGACGTCCAATGGACACTCGGTTCCGTGTGGGTATTGACGAACGCGACCAGCTTGAACAGGATGACGAGGCTGCATTTCTTAAAGGGGTCAGGAGCAGATTGACAGGCGCTGCGCGTGACTCCCTCGAGGGGAAAACTATCGCGACCATTAATGCCCTTATCAAACACCTCAAGAACAAATTCACTCCAGGGCGGAGCGCTTGCTCATGTATTACTCAGATAAACTTGCTGAATATTAAAAGTAGTGATTCGGTATGAGACGAGACTGTCAAGCATCTTGGCCAATCTTTTTCGCGTTTGTTGTTTGTTTTAAGGTCTCGTCTCGATCGTTTGATACGAAGTTCAATCCGTGTTCCGAGATGAAATTAGTCAACGGACAAGCGAGACTGAGCGAGAATCTCGAAATATTTATGTGTAGAAAAATACTGCTCAAACTTCTCATATATGACCAGCTCCGCCAAATATCGAGCTCCATCAAAAACCAATTTTAGGACAATTTTTTATTCTTGCATGTCATTTATATGCAATAAAAAGGAGTTATCTATAAAATTATATTCTCCATTTTCATGTATTGTATGCCAAATTAAACCTGGTTTCCTAATTTTTTGGTCCTTTTGTCAAGTCAAAAAAAATTAGAAAATATGCTTTGCAATCCTAAAAGTATAATTCGTCAGAAAACAATATTAATTGTATTGGTAGTGCATCATTTACCGAATGAAAGAGATTTATTGAGGAATACATATTTCCTTTAAAATATGGGGAAATAAATATTAATTCAATCAAAATTTTTTATTCTGGATGGTTCCTTGATAAGCAGTAGAACTTGCTATATATACATATATATAATACTTCCCTTTACCAGACACACGTAACTTGTCGCTTTGTTTCAAAGACGAACAGTATGGCGTAAGTTAGAAGACGGCACAAGATCAAGAGTCCAATGGTATGCGCGGAAACGAAGATTTGATCTAGCGGAGGAGCGAATGAACGAACTCAATTTTTAGGAATGGTCTTTTCCATTCCATTTTTCTTATTATTTTCCATCTTTCTTCCATGGTAATCGAATTAACACGATGTCTGTGTCCGAGTTTTTACTTAAGGATGAGTTGAAAAATAACTCAAACGTTCTATATATATAAAAACACGCACGCTATAAGGGTGAGAAAAAATTTATTTTATGGAATTTCCGTCCACTAGTTCAAACATTTCATAGAAATAGTGAAATGTAGGAGCAAACAACAATCGGAAAACAATGTTTAATTAATAGAATAGTTTATAAATACGTTACAACCTAGAACGTGGGAAAGCGTAGTCTATACCGTATACAACGTTTTATTGTCAGTCTTAACTATGAAGCTAAAAAACAAACCGACGTTGGGGATCGATGACTGTAGAATATCGAAATATAATAAAAGTTTGAGTTCGGTGAATTTATCAACTTTGAAAATTTTCTGCAATTTATTATTCGGTACTTTCGAGTTTTTTGATTATTTTTGAGGCTAAACTACAAGTCAGCCATGAGTTTAAGCATAATGAACTTCTTGCTGATTCATTGTTTAATCGATTACGGTGTTAGCGGATTATGAGCGATGCTTTTGAGAAAAAACGTTCCACGGGAACGGATGTAGCCTGAATACTCAAAAAATCTCTTGCCATCGATGCTAGCAACGGGAATTTTCTTTCATGCTGACCCCACCATGAAAGGATATTTTCCTTTTTGTCAGCTCGTTGAAGCCGCAAGTAATCGTCCAACTCCTTTCGCCAGTTGGTAGTCAAGACCTGATCTGAGGTGTTGGATTCGAAAAGCGATCCTAAATCCAAAGTGTCTTCAAATGTACTAGCACTGTTGGACTGCTGAACTGCTGTGCTGGTACTTTCGACGGTTTCATCGCCACTTAGGTGATTAAGCATTTTCGGTTCATAATATTTGATTCGATATATGAACTCAAATTGCTTAATCGATTCTTTTGCCATTTCTTTTCCCCACGCCGTTCGTTGAAAGGTTTCGACTTTGTGTCGCGGATCAAGAATAAGTATTACACAATACATCCAATTGGTCTTTCTGTAGTGCTTAACCAATTTATCCCGTGCCGCGACAGCGGCTTGACTGACAACACTGGCAACTGAACGATTGGCCGATTCTTGGTGTGATGTTATATACCTTTCGAGTTTATCGAGCATCATATTAATACCGATTACAACGAGCGGTAAGGTAACATATTTTTCGCCGCCAAGTGCTGTGGACAAGACTTGAAAGTGGCGTAGAATTGGGATAATTTCGGCTAAAAGTGACCACTCAATGGGTGATAGAATGTAAATTCTCAAAACCTCATTGTTTTCACACAGCAAATTCAGAGCCGAGTTCATCTCGAGCGCCGAGTGAATCATGCTGCAGACTGAATTCCATCGCGTAGCTACTCCGAGATTTGGCGAATGCATTTGACAATTTGTGGTCTCGCAACATAATTTCAGCTTATTCGTCAACTGCTCTGAGTACTTGATTTTACGAAAAAGGATTTTGAGCTTCGTGAGGACTTTCGTACAATCATTGCCACAAATTTCTTCGTCATCATCTGACTCGTCATCGTCGAACTCTTGTCCAACGTTGTCGATGTCAGATTGTATGATTTTCAGCATGTCGTTAACGGCCAAGTTAATTACATGTGCGAAACAACGAAAATGTTGATTTATCGGGTCAAAGTTGATATTTTCAGAAGCCATCAATGGTGCAAGCTCGGTCATAAACTTCGTGTTCGCAGAGGCATTATCGAGGGTTATCCCTTGCACTTTACGAAGAAGGTTGTTTTCCTTCAATGTTCCGTAGAATATTTCAGCAATGTCGCGACCAGCATGACGACCATGTGAGGGGACAAAATCTAACACGAGAGCTTGAATCCTCCATTGATCGTCGATGAAATAAGCCGTCATACTGTAGTATGATTTGTTGGCTAACGATGACCAGGCGTCAACAGTGAAGGAAATATTCGAGGAATTCTCTTGCAATATTTCTCTCACAATTCTCTGCATTTTAGTGAATCGTTCGAGCGTTCGTGATCGAATTCCATCGTGCTTCGGGATATTCACGTTTGGATTAAGATATTTAAACAACTCTTGAGTTGATTGGTCATCGAAAAAACTGAATGGCAGATATTTTATCGCAGTCCAGTCAACGAGCATCTCAAAGAATTTTTCTTGCGAGAAGATTTGTCGACCTGTATTTCCGCTCTGAAAAATCATTGACGGAATTATTGTACGAAAGAAAAAAAGAAAGAACGACTGAATGAATGAACGAACGAACGAACGAACGAACGGACAGACGGATGGGACAGACCGACCGATGGAAGAACAATATGAACAAATAAGACGAACGAACGGTGCAATTACCTTGTTTGATGTTGCTGGATTTGGACAGTAAATTTTTAAGTACGATTCTGAATGTTCGCGTTGAAGATGTCTCTTCAGACCTGTCGTATTACCATTAGTCATTTTTATCATTTTCGCACTGCCTCTGCATAAGTTGCACGAAGCATACTTGATATTGTTCTCGTCAACACATATTGAAAATGTCTCAGCTCGGAGCAATTTTGCGGAAGCAGCGGAAGTCGATTTTGTTGCAACAACAACGGGATTTTCGGTCGTTGTAGATCTCTCTTCTTCTTGAGCACAAGAATCGATCGAACATCCCTCCACAGTATTTGGCTCTGAACAAATACGTTTTGTGGTCGATTAGTCGGTCGATATTGCGCGTTTCATTTTGAACGTTTGTCTCGCCCTTTTTTGAATTTGATATAAATGACATGAACAATCGAGAATCTCGAATCACAAGATGTCATAAAAACAAGATCGAGACGAGATCTTTGCTCGCCTGTCAAAATCGAGAACAAGAAAAAGTCTTGATATATTCAACCTATCAAGCACCAGCACAGATCGATGCTCAATTGTAAGAAGAAAGTCTCGATATCGACATTTTCTCGTCTCATCTCGCTTACCGAATCACTAATTAAAAGTGACGAGTCCGTGAGAGAATACATTGCTCGCACAACGAAACTTGTCAAAAAGGCGAAAGCAGCAGCGCGTGGTGACCGAACACAAGCTGAAGCCGTAGGATCGCATAGTGATATTGAGGCTCTCGCTCTGAACAGTTTCTTAGGGGGATTACCCGAGAAAATCTACCTAACAATCTGTCACCGCGAACCAGGCTTTCTGGACGAAGCTTTTGACCTCGCCATGCGTGAAGATCGAGCGCGGCGCAACCGTCGACATGATTTGGCCCTTAAAGACGAGCCGTCATCGCGCTCCCGTAATCGCAGTAAAAAAAAAACAAAAAAAAGCAAGAAAAGTCATCGGAGGAAACGCTCCCCGAGTAGCTCAGATTCAAGCCTAGACAGTAGTGACTCTAGTTCCTCTACATCCTCGGAAAGTTCTGAAGAGGATCGGAAAGGGAGTAGAGTATACCCCGTCGAGAGCGACCATTCTGTTGACAGGAAAGCTGACGGAAATTATCGACGGCGATGGCAACCGCAGCGATACCGCGACCAAGAAAACAGAGGCTATCGCAGGAAAAACCCGGAGGAAAATCTGACGAAACATTGCTGCTGCTGTACAAAAAAAAACATACGGATCGCGAACAAGATCGCCCTCACCCTTTGATGCGTCAAGAGCATCCTCAGTGGAGTCTTTAAACTACGACAGCGCTCGCCGAAATCATCCTCAGGCGAGCGCAAAATGAAATAGAGTGGAGGAGACTGTGAGGGAGAGCGGAAACAAGCGAGTAAAATTCGAGAACACCCCCAGTGTTTCCTCAAAGAAATTCCTCTCGCCAGAATCAAGGTCGTCTCACCACAATTCAGACAAGGCAGCGCAGAATTCATCGTAGATGGAGGGTCATCTTTAAATTTAATCCATGCCAGCGTCTTAAACAAGAATCAGGTCGTGGATAGAGGTGACTCACGCAAGGTTACAGGATTCCTACCAAATTCGACCTATACTATGGGAAAAACCTTGCTCAACATCAGGAAATCAAATGTTGTATTCTACGTGTTCGACGGCGAACGACTGCCACGAGCCGACGGACTGCTAGGTGCACCGTATCTCCACCAAGAAAAGGCCGAAATCTCGTACAATCACGGCACATTAGTGACAGCTAGCGAGCCTGTTACGCCAGTTCCATTCTGTAATCGAGTCGAAATTAACCCTGTACTCGAAGAGCTCGACCGGTGAAGATACATCTCAAAGGGCGCAGCAGGACCCAAATGGCTGTAATCGAGACGAAATTAACCCTGTACTTGAAGAGCTCGACCGTTGAAGGTACATCTCGAAGGGCGCAGCAGGACCCAAATGGCAATAAAAATTCGTAATGTCAACATTTACGATGGATATCTTCGTCGCATTGACTGTGGACCAGACATACGCATCGGCGAAGCAATCGTGGAAAATCATGCAGGGACCTGCTACGTCATCGCAACAAATACGAACACGGAAGCAGTAGACATCGAAATACCTGCACAGCGACTTGAACCATATGAAATCGGATCTCGCCCAGTAACCGACTCTGACGATGAATCACCGGCCACACCGCTCACGAATACGCAAAGCACTAAAATCAGAGTGAGTAAAATTTTGCAAGCCTTGCGTCTCGATCATTTAGAAAAATGAGCAGCAACATGTACGCGAACTCGTGAAGAAATTTCCCGAAATATTTTACCTTCCTGGAGATGACTTAAAAGGAACAAATCGCGTTGAACATAAAATCACAACAATCGATAACATTCCTCTACACACTAAACAGTACCGTTACCCTTTGGTTCACCAGGAAGAAATTCAGACGCAAATAAACGGACTGTTGGATAATAAAATAATTAAGCCTTCACATTCACCTTATAATTCGCCGCTGTGGATAGTCCCGAAAAGGCGGATTCTCATGGCAATAAACAATGGCTAATGGTGATTGATTATCGACAGCTCAACGAGAAAACCATTGGGGTTAGTTACCCTCTGCCAAACATAACCGAAATTCTCGACAGGCTCGGAGGCGCAGAAGATTTTTCAGTCGTCGACCTTGCGAGCGGATTTCACCAAATTAAGGTGGCCAAGGAGGATCAAGGCAAAACAGCTTTTACGACCCCTAGAGGACACTATGAATTCTTAAGAATGCCTTTCGGGCTGAAAAACGCGCCCGCAACTTTCCAACGCCTCATGGATAGCGCTCTATCAGGACTTACGGGTACAGAACTATTCGCTTATCTAGACGACATGATAATTTTTTCATCATCCCTACAAGAACATCGCGTCAAGGTCGAGAGGCTTTTCCGACGTCTGCGTGAAAATAGTCTGTCACTTCAGGTCGATAAATACGAATTCTTAAAAAGGGAGGTCAATTATCTCGGTCATATTCTTAACGAAGATGGCGTGAAACCGGATCCAAAAAAATTAAGAGCCGTCAAGAATTTTCCATTGTCAAAAACACCAAAGAACGTGTAAGAGTACCTCGGTCTTGCCGGATATTATAGGAAATTCCTGGAAAATTTTTCTGGCAGAGCGAAACCTCTTTCCGACCTCACTAGAAATACCGAAAAATTCCAATGGACCAGCCAGCATCAATCGAGCTTCGAAGACTTGCGAGACGCGCTTTGCATGGGACCTATATTGCAATATCCCGATTTCAGCAAGCCATTCCTTTTTACGACCGACGCCTCCGACGTTGCAATTGGAGCCGTGCTGAGTCAAGGAGAAAAATTAGGTCAAGACTTACCAGTGCAATATGCCACTCGAGTTTTGAATTCGGCGGAAAGAAATTACACCACGATAGAAAAAGAATGCCTTGCTATGGTATATGCAGTTAAATACTTTCGACCGTATTTATATGAGTGACAGTTCACATTAGTTACCGACCACCAACCATTAGTTTGGCTGCATTCTGTCAAAGACCCATCATCAAGACTAATGCGATGGAGACTCCAACTTGGAGAATACGAATATCAAGTTGTGTATAAAAAAGAAAAACTAACCTTAACGCGGATGCACTTTCTAGGAACCCTTCTGCAGTATGTTTTCCACTAACAACTCAAAACGACTCAGACTACCAACCAAAAGAATCAGCCGAACAATCAGGACCAAACACAAGCTCAGTGGGTAGTCGAATTCGGGATAGAGCTCGAGCTGCAAGAAAGGACAACTATATGGAACCAAGCTCCTCGAGTGACGACGATGGAATAGCCGAAAAAAACAGACACAATGGAAGACGAGCTCAACAACTCAACACAGTCAGACCCACGGGGCTATCGATTCGATACGTCAAATGCTATCCAGCACGGAATATACGACTTGACGATAGAAGAAGCAAAAAATAAAATGCGGAGACTATCGAGCAAATTGTCAGAAACAATCATCGAACTCAAGGAAACGAGCACGGACCTCAACGACGACTCTACATGGAGTGACGCCGAGCCGCCATCAGAACATTTTTTGAGACTTTTTGTGTATCGGGATTGTCATATCACTTGCCAATGAACTTAACGATGACGCAGAGATGACTAGACTCGTTCAAACACTAGAAAACAAAACTCAGCAAGGGCTTAGTGGCATTGGCAATAGCTACCCAGATCCCGGATGCTCGAAGAACACAAGGGTTTTGACTGCACCGACCCCAGCGAGAGGCGATCGACCTGCATATGGATCAACTCCACGCAATGTCCGTTTCTCGCTGCCTTCGAGGGAACCCGCTGTGATCATGGATGACTTGGACTCTTCATCCACCGAAGAGTGCGAAGAGACCCCTGTCTCATCGCCCTTATCATCAGAAGAAGAAGATATTCACATCAACCAAGTCATTCGGAAACCACAGATTGTCGCAGAAATCATCGTTTCGCCAGAACACCTCACGGTACAAAAAGGGACCTTCGTACACCTCGTTTCTGCCGACGGGATACTTAGCCACCCTATTGGCCAGCAATTGCACGATCTGGGCTATCTGAATTTCGAAAACCTGACCAAGGGATTAAAACAATCAAAGGTAGTCCTCTGCGAAACGAAGAAGACAACGGTCATTAGTATCGCCACCACCAAGGAGTATTACCAAAAGATGACCATCGAAGACCTCAAAGAAGCCCTAAAGACGCTCAGAAATCTCATCGAATCCCGAAAAATAGAACAAATCAGAATTGCTTCGTATGGAGATGGGCACGACGAGCTGCCGACACGTACATTACAAAATCTATTAGAAGATGCACTTTTCAAGGTCACACTGTGCACGGGTAGGGTAGAAACTCTTCCAACCTCAGAGCGCACAGAGATAATACAGAAATGGCACAAGGAGCACATCGTAGGACATAAAAGCATAATGAAAACATACCAACGTCTAGAGCAACGATACCAATGGAAAGGAATGAAAAAGAACGTCCAAGATGTTGTCGGATGCTGCCACAGTTGCCAACAGCACAAATTGGTTCGAAACAAAACCAGAGAACCAATGATTATCACCGACACACCCGTGGCAGCATGGGAAAAAATTGCTGTCGATATACTCGGCCCATTGCCCATCACAAAACGAGGAAATCGCTTCGTCCTCACAACGACCAACCTCCTCACAAAATTCACACGAGCCTTCGAATTACCTGATATGAAATCGAGAACAATCATCAGAACTCTCGATCGGGAATATTTTACGGTACACGGAACACCTTTATTCCTTCTCAGCGATAACGGAAAATGCTTTGTCAGCCAGCGAATGGAAGAATTTCTAAAAGGAAAAAACATAGTGCATATGAAAGCCACTACGTATCATCCACAAAGCAACGGAACGCTAGAAAGAAACCACCAAGGAATAACGGACTATCTCAAGCACTATATCAGCCAAAAGGACGAATGGGACGAGCTTCTGCCCTACGCCATACAGTCACACAACGCAAGCGTGCATGAATCGACAAATTTCACACCGTATGAATTCGCCTATGGCAAATTAATGAAAACTCCAGAAACCTTTCTATTCAAGGACTACTTACCGACGACAACCCAATACGTAAGCGATCTTGTACACCGGCTCGACCAAATAGCCGAAGTGGTAGGTAATAACCTTAATGACAGCAAACGTAGAGCAAAAAAAAAGCACGACGGAAAACTGAACGCCGCCAAATATTCGGCAGGCGAGTTAGTATACGCGCTACGCAAACCAAAGTTCCACAAGTTCAATCCTTGCCACAATGGGCCCTTCAAAATCGCCAAAGTGTTGGATCAAAACACACCACTTTCAGACAAGAAAGACGGACAAATGAGCCTCACCCATATGGATAAACTGAAACTCGCCCATATTTCAGGCGACACGCCACCTGAACCAGCACCAAAGAAAAGGAGAGGCAGACCCCCGAAAGAAAAATAGAAACAAAAAATAATAATAATTAAAAAAAAAAAACTGCGAAAAAAAAAGACTGGAAAGAAATAAAAATAAAATAAATAAAAATCAATTAAACGTGGGAAACTAAAAAAGGGGGGGGGGAATCATCATAGAATTTTTTTTTCCTCCTTTCAAAACACTTACAAAAGCATTTGATATATGTTTTCAAACACCATTCTGAGAATTGGAAAACGTGCTCGATAAGAACAAAATTAACAACTAAACAAAAATTATTTATATATATATAACAAAATAGAAGACAAACAATCAAAAGGTTAATCTGATCTACAGGTGAAGGCCCGTCGAAATGTCGACCAAAAATATCCTTCTCCAGATGTGTTGGGTAGCAACCTGCATGATAGTCACGCATGGTCAGGGTATTGAATTATCGGCTACAAACTATTGGGTGAAACCGTTACGGCACAACTCTGGAATTTTTTTTGAAAAAATAGGGGTCGTACGGATTTACCACACGACCTGGAAATTAGTTACATCGCTGGAGATCGGCAAATTTCTCGACGAAAAACCGAAGGCAAAGGAACATCTTGACAGTCTGACTAAGCACTGTCATCTGTTAAAAATGCGAACTTGCGCATATATGGATATTGCCGCACGACTGGAAGCAACACTCAACGACACCGCCAAGTACGTTGAAATTTTACAAAACACCGTAAGCGAAATCACCACCAACGACAACCGAGGAAAACGATCCACTCCTTTGAGCATAGTTGGATCTTTGAGCCGAGCACTATTTGGCACGCTCTCCGAACAGAACGCACAGTACTACGACCAAGAAATCGACAAGGTCTACGAAGCCCAACACCATCTGGCAGAGATTGTTGATAACTAAACGCATGTAATTCTTAGCGAATTTAGCAACATCCATAAAAATTTGGCGGAACTCAACAACCAAACCATGGCCCTAGAGACACAAGCAAACCAAATTGCTGACGAGATCATGAAAGAGCAAGAGGTTAACCGAGTCTTCGATTACCAACTGATTGCCGACAAATGGACTAAGGAAATTCGGAGACATGTAGAGGACTACAAGATGTCTGTCATAATACTCACCACCGCCGTTTCATTCGCAAAGAAAAAAACGATACACCCGGCAATACTCTTTCCGCAGCAACTTATTATGGCAGCAAACAAAATTAAGAAGAACACGATGTACGAATTCCCGCTGACGGACGCAGAACTGCACTCGGAAGCCGTGAACGACGCTAACACCGTATCCATTGCCTACATACAGGGAAGACTAGTGCTCGAGATCGAAATTCCATAACTTGACCGGAAACCCTTCGAACTCTGCACGGGACACCCAAGCCCTGTAATTGAAAGATAGGCTACACAACCATCGCAACATTTATTCAGCCATGGTCGCCATATGTAGCACTAACACCAGACCAACACCAATATATGCTGCCAACGGAGAAATATCTAAATCAGTGTAAACTCCATAGATGGCAGCACATGTGCCAGCTCACATTGCCTCTTTACACCACCAAAGAAACAAAAACTTGCGAGATCGGCTTCTCACACATTCACCGGACATCGACTTGCATTCATGCGATGTGAGGATCATCAGATACCTACTGGAAAAAATTGGAAACGATAAATAGTTGGCTCTACTCTGCTCCGGTGGCAACGGAATTGCGAATCATGAGCAAAGGATACCAAATAGGAACTGAAAAGCTCATAGGAGCTGGCATACTAAGTCTAATGCCAGGATGCATCGCATTAACAGAATCAACGCGCCTTACAGCACAAGAAACTATACTGATGGAAGGCTCGTACACATTTACGCCGATTGAGTAGCAAGGAAATACGACCGATAATTCACGCCGTTATCCCGTTAAGCGCATTGTCATCAACCAACGATTGGGATCACTCCGAAAACGCAAAAACGCTTAACGAAATAGAGAGGGAAGTCAAAACACAACAACATCTCCATCGAGGGCAACGGAATAACGAAATTACCATCTACTCGGGATCCGGAGCAATAGGAATGCTCACAATAATAATAATCCTAGCATTATGCTATATCAGATGCCGGAAAGTTGACCCGCAAACAAAACTGCTGAGGAGAACGCTACGACAACACAAACAAACGGCGATGCAACCACAAGAACTCGTGGACATCCCCCTTCAACATCTGGGCGATCAAGTAAGGATACCACCGACCGAAAGAGAGAGAACAACAAATGACCGTTTAGCCGTTGCGAACCAGGCCTACATCTCGGACATCACAATATACTAAAGGGGAATAATAATAAATGAATACAAAAAAAATTAAGTAACAATAATCAGTAAATAAGTAAATATAAATGTACAAAAAAAACACCGAGGAAATATCGCGGAAGCACGAACCACGGGCCCATATTCCGTGTAAGAAGGGAGGGCTATTACGGACCAACACTCACATAAGATATTGAGAAACCCGAGTACATCAAATTCCACACGGGACATCGTCTTCGCGAGGCCGAGGAATCATGCAAGACTCGAGTCAGCAGATTCCTCCGCGGTCTTTAACCCTCGCTGTCGCAGCGAGGGCACAAGCAAACCATCTACCGAAAATCAGCAGAAACCCCTTTTTCGATTTCTCAATATGATTTCTCAATACACCCCCACGAGACCCACGCCACGACTTGCTCTAAGCATCAAGGACCTCCCCAAAACGATTATTCTTGAGTCTTAGTACGACGCTTTCAGCAACCGGTCGAGGTCTCGTTCCTTAGAGGCAAGTCCGCTCGCGTACCTAGGTTCTCGCGGGTGTGATTGAGGAGCCCTTTCGCAATTAATTGTGATCGTGAATCGTATAAGAACTCAATACGTGTAAGTTAACCTTAGCGGCACTTCAAGTCTTTTTATATCTCTTGTTCGCGATAATTACATATAACATATAAAGAATTGCATTCCGAATATTACCGAATCA
The DNA here is from genome assembly GCA_946863875.1 of Alloplasta piceator. Taxonomy (NCBI): domain Eukaryota; kingdom Metazoa; phylum Arthropoda; class Insecta; order Hymenoptera; family Ichneumonidae; genus Alloplasta; species Alloplasta piceator. Next base: position 27,548,830 of record OX333071.1, on the reverse strand, counting down.
ATACTACAATATTCATATAATCCTCATAATCGTTGTATTTCCGAATAAACTTCAATAAACTGTAAAGTGCTGCACCTGCAAGTGTCCAATTCTACATCACACGATCAGACACGCGTCGACGTCTGGATCAACACACACACACACACACACACACACACACACACACACACACACACACACACACACACACACACACACACACACACACACACACACACACACACACACACACACACACACACACACACACACTACAGGTGAGGTGCGTCACCCCACTTTAACTAAGGCAGAAACCCAAGCGCCGAGGCCTGTCAAAATCGCGCAAATAATAATAATTTAAATTGAATAATAATATTAATTACGACGGTATCAAAAACCGCACGTGAATAATATATATATATATATATATATATATATATATATATATATATATATATACTAGGGATCCGTGCGGCTCGGGTGCTACGCGCCCTCGCATCGTAACCCAAACATAAACCTATAACCGAGCGGGGTTAACTTGGCCATGGAATCGAGGCTCGAGCGGGGTGAAGTTGGCCATGGCCTCGATTCTTGTACAGAGCGGCAGCGGCGATAATTTTATATAATATAGAGATATATATGCCTTATACATATATAGATGATGCCATATATAAAACTGCATACATATTCGTACATATGCTATTATATGTATAGATAAATGCATCGATAATGCATATAAGATCGCCTACGCATAGCGGGGCAAAAGAGAGCGGCGCGCGCCATGTCTACCGCACACTAATATTTTCCCATTACCACATATACAAGCCCTTCTCTATAAAATCATATCACATCGCTTATACACGGGCTTGTATATCTATAAGCGTTCCTACAAAACTGTTGAAGAATTTTTCTGATGATAAATATTCGGAATAATTCGCCCAATATTATGATATCGGGCGAAAAAAAAAATAATGGTATCAAAGGAAAGCTAATTTTCTTTTAAGAAAAGTATATTCATAAAATGTTAAAAAAGTTGTCTCGTTTTTGAGTAACATCGAATTGAAGTGTAAAAGCGGCGTGGATTGAGGCATATTCGCGTATATAAGAGTGCGCGGCATCTCGACTGAGACTCTTAGTTTTTTAAATACTTGGCGTCGAGTCGCTGCCGCAACTCTTGATATATATATCTGTATCTGCGCGCAGAGAGAGATAGAGAGAGAGATGTAGAGGGAAAACGGTCTCGCGGGTTCTCTATTTATCATAAAATTTTTGAATGCCATTTCTGCAATTTGTCACGTAAGGCAATTTTCAAGTTCCCAGTATTTCTTCGCTCTAGAGTCTAAAACTGAGAATTCTTGCAATCGAACAATCCACACATCGGAAAATCCATTTCTGCATTACAGTTTCCAGCTAATAATAAAACTTTAATTTTTTCTTGCGCTATCGAAATTTTCCGAGTTTTAGGCCCTAGAATAATATGATCATAATGACATCCTAAAACTTCAGCCTATCCGGTTGATTAATTTGGAAACGGCCCTTGTCTGAAAATTTGACTCTGCTACATTGGTAAGACAGGTCTTCCACATCCTCTTAATGTACAATTGAAAAAGCATGCATGTCATCCTCGAGTGCAAATTACTGCATATTTATAATATATGTAATTTTTTATTACTCATGCGGGAAAAGCGGTATCTTTACGCCCGCTATTACGGTTGAAAAGTAGCTTTTTGCCCATTTTATAATTGCGATGTAGGTTTTTCATTTATTGAACGGTTATTTGAGTGCGCAAAGTTTACTTTGCGCACTCAAATAATTGAGGTTGACGTGACAGGTCGTGTAATTTATAAACAGTATTAAAGTATGCGGATAATACAAACTCCCAAAAATTGTTAAAATGAATTCGGTATCGATAGTAATACCGGAAACGGATGAAAGCTCTGGCGACGAAAACATACCACCGGAAATACTTAAAAAAGCCAATTAGGTCATTAATAATTTAATTCCTTAAGTATCGAGAACAAAATAAGAAGCAGCGTACACGAAGTTCGTGGAATGGCGAAGAAATAAAAATGTTGGAAGTTTTTCTGAACCAATTCTTCTGACATACTTTAGTGAACTTGCCGAACTTGAGTTCATAAAAAACGCCATGAATCTGAATATTACATTCACAAACTGTTCAAACTTTACAGTTTTTTAAATGAGAGTAAAAATAATTATTTCCTGTTGCTTGTTCTCGTTCAAAATAAAATTATTTTCATTGTTCCTTAACTAAGTTTCCTGTATATTTCTTAACTTTTTAGTTATTATTTTTGGTCTGTGAGGGGGCTTCACCCCCCCCCCCCCTCCAACCCCCCACTGGGGCTTCGCCCCTGGACCCCCACTGAGGCTTCGCCCCCGGCCCCCCCACCAGGGCAATTTTATATTGGGATTTATTCCGCATTCGCAATAAAAAATAGTATGTGCAGATTGTACGGCGTTGTCGATTGCCCACGAAAGCGAAGTTAAGCGCACTCGCTTCGCTCGTGCGCTCATTCGCTTGAGTCAATACTTAATAAATTTTTTAAACAATATATTAATGATCAATTTTGACTTAAAAAATCAAATAATAGGGTTTATTCTTGTTTTGGAAAATATTGCGAAAGGTACCAATGTTTGCAGGTTCTTTTCCAGCTTAATGCATACCTAAAAACTGTGCAAATTTTCAAAACGATCGGTCGAGCCGTTTTTTTGTTCAAATTGGCAAACTATTAGACAAATTAAAGGAACACATTTATTAATCCTTACTCACCGATTAATGATGATAAAAATCAAAAAGTCTTTTTTTGTCACTCAAATTTGCATTTAATAAGCGTGAGAGTTGAAAAAATTCAAATTTCGAGAAAAAAATTCAAATTAAAAAAAAAATCCAAAATCTTGAAAAAACATTTTTTTTCTTCGAAATTTCGATCTTTTTAGCTTACACGCTCATTAAATTCAAAATTGAGAGGGCAAAAAAACTTTTTTTCCATTTTTAACACCATTAATTGGTCTCTAAGGATCAATAAACGTGCTCCTTCAATTTTTTTAAAATTTTGATGATTCGATTCGATGATTGAAGTTGGCATGGATTTGAAGCATGTTTTGAGCTAAAAGAAACCTGCAAACATTAGTATTTTTCGCAATATCTGCACAGTTGTGGTAGATCTTCTAAAATAAGAAAAAAAGCTATTATTTTGCACTTTTTTATGTCAAAATTAAGCATCGAAAAAAAAATTTCGCTTATGACAGTAACTGGCCCTTATAGAGGGTAGATTTAAGTTTCCGAAATCCACCGTTTACTTGCTGTACGATCATTAGTTCCAGAGATATCGAAAATATTTTTTTTAAACACGATGTTTTTTTCAATCCCCGATATCTCAGCGAAAAATGGTCGTAAAACAAAAATAAAAAAGCAAATTGAAGCTAAAGATTCCAGCTAAACGAACCATATATTGGTTGGCGAGTCTTTTCATTGGAAACACTTAAACATCTTTTTTAAATATTGCCTAACTCACCAAGAACTTTTTATTTTTGTGATTAATTTTGTTTTATCGATTTATTATTTATTTTCAGTAACAGATTTATTTTTTATTTTTAAACGTAAAGATTTTTCTTTTTTTTTTTAATTTCTCTTCCATACTTTAAAAATCACTGTATGCTTGTAAATAACAATCGAACTAGGATAATACATGTGCTTGGCCATACATATTCAGGGTGTAATATCTATTGATTTCACAATTTTTTGTAGGTAGACTGAACTAGGGATACTCTTGTAAATGTACTTGTCTCCAGTTTTTGTACACCATTTTTGGTATTTTTGAGGGTTGAAAACTATAATAAAAAACTGAATTATCAAATTATTATCAGTTGCGCGATAAAACCTTGAGAGTTTAAAATAAAACAGTATTAAGAATTTCAAAGCTGCCGAAGTATGAAGTTTGTGGGCTCCTAATGCGTCTGCGAGCTCCTAATGAACCATAAGAAGCTGCTGGCTACTCGAAAATTTCGGTATACATTCCATCGCAATCGTCTCAATCTCCTTAGACAAATAAAATTTGCGTGAGCTTCCGTAGCTTTGACGTTTTCCTTCTCCGCCCTCTTCCTTCATTGATGCCATCATCATTTTAGTATATAGCATACCGGCGTTTCTGCCGAGATTGCACCCTCGGAAGTAAATAAGACTGTCTCCCCATTTGGCGTAGAAGCAAAAGCGGATATATATCCGCAAGCAATCCAAATATCTATATATGAGGGATTCTCTGTCAATTCAGCCACTTTTATTTCGACCATCTCAGATGTGCCCCATAATTGGTTATATCAAAGTGCTACTAAAAGGCATTCTATGTGAATTTTTTCAGATTTTTTAATTCAAAATTTTAGAAATCACCGGTTTTTTCCAAATTAATATATCTCGGAAACTTGAAAGAACTGAAAAAAATCTCGATACATAAAAGTTGTAGTTTCATGTTAGCATTCGAGCGGAATATTTGAAATAATTTTTACGTTCCGGTAATGCTGATTTTTTACCAAAAAAGGGGGAAATTATTTTTTAATTTTAAAAAAGCCCTTTTAATTTGGCTGAAAAATTACAGAGTCTTCCTGTATATCTGACGATATCGCAAAAAAATCGCTAGAGTGGCACGGATCGAGGTTCTAGGGTAAAAAAAATGTAACCACACAAATTTTTTTTTTCTACCGCAAGCTCGATCAGTGCCACTCTGGCGATTTTTTTGCTATATCGTCAGACATACTGGAAGACTCTATAATTTTTTCAGCCAAAAAAAACGGGCTGTTTTTGAATTTAAAAAAAAATTTCCCCCTTTTTTGGTAAAAAATCAGCGTTACCGAAACGTAAAAATTATTTTAAATATTCCGCTCGAAAGCTAACATGAAACTACAACTTTTATGTGCAGATATTTTTTTCAGTAACTTCAAGTTTCCGAGATATATTAATTTAGATAAAAAACGGCGATTTCTAAAATTTTGAATTAAAAAATCTGAAAAAATTCACGTAGAATGCCTTTTAGTAGCCCTTTGATATAATCTCTTCACTTTCACAATTGTGGGGCACATCTGAGATGGTCGAAAAAGAGTAGCTGAATTGACAGAGAATCCCTTACATGTATTCTCATGTGCTAAGAGCCGCGAGGGGCATATCACAAAGAAATTTAGGGGGTATCGCGTTGACTGCACGATTTCCACGAGGGGAAAAAAGAAACGTGAAACGAGGGGAGAAAAAAATCGTTAAAACTTCTCTTTATAACATCGTGTCGTTATGACCAATCCTCAAAGTCCCCAGATCAGCGCTAAAAGACACGTTGCATAAAATATATTCGATTTAGTTTTATAATCGCGAAAACGGAATGAAATATGAACAGAAAAACCTTAACAAGAATACCAAATTGGTCCTTTTTTTCTCGAAATTAAAATGAATGCTGCAAGAATTGATAACAATTTATTTAAAAAATTTCTTATGAACTCAATAAATACTATGCCTTTAGTTTACTAGCAGGGTGAAAGAATAATGAGACCTTCAAGATCGTTGTCTAGCCTCGAGCGGCATGCACTTCAACGTTGAATTCGAGGCTTGTGTAAACAATTAAGTGACTTCAAATCATCGATTATTACATTTTCTCCAGTCGAAATGGTTCGATCGCTAAACGAAGACGTATTTTGGAGGATAAAAGAGAACTTAATTAGAAGACTATAGCAAAAATTCATACATATGTGTAAAAAAATGAAAAATCAACTCTTCATGTCAAATGTCAGTTCTTTTGAGAAAAGTAGAGATATATCGTAATGCAGTATTTCTGCTTTTCGTGCTAATTCAGGGCTAGGCTAATTTGCAAAGTTCTTGTTGTCATTTGCAAATCACATATTGCGAGCAGCGAGTTCTTTAGGCTGGTGCATTAATTCTGAAGATATGACCGCAGTTAGAGAGGAAGAGACCTTAACGTGAACACTTGTAAGCTATATACTTATATAACTATTGCCAAAAGGTATAACAACATGGAATAACGTATAGCGCAGTCAGAAGAGTTCTTAAACACACCACGAAAATTACAATTATAGTAAATTACAAAGTTGTAGAAATTCGATTGCAGAAAATTCTATACCATTCTATAAAATAATTTAAAAAATTTCTAATCAACCTCAAACACGAACAAAATCTTTAAAAAAGAAAAACAAACTACCAATTCAACTGATTCTAATGATAAGGTTTTTTTCAATATATTTCTTCTTCAAATGACCAATGGCTCGAAAGTCCGTATATTTTTTTTTCCAACTCATTACCTCGGCTCATTCGTGATAACCTCGTAGAAACTTGGATCGAAGATAAAATTCGAAGGGAGAAGTCTTATGGCAAAGAAATCTCTTCACTTTTCTTTCCACAAAACTCAATTTACAGTGACATATACATCCAATGTACAAGAACTCGAAAAGTTTGATCTGACGAAAAAGTTAGCTGGAAAAAGTAAACTCAACGACTCGTTATGTTATACCGAGCGATCTTCAAATGAGAAAAAAAGTAACGTAAGAAAAGGGCGAATATAGACAAGTTTTTCAATATTCATCCAGTCCAAAAATAATACCGTTCGATGGTCCATTTTCTCTCCGCGTTTCTGGAAAAAAGAACGAGCGGTCGAGTCCTAGCCACATATCAATTAAATTGAGTATTCAATGCGAAGTTGAGAGATTCGAGGACATTCTTGCAAAAAACGGTTGATTGAATAATATTAATTCAGGAATTAAGGGATTTCAACTGCACTGTTAAAAAAAATTATTTAATCCAAATAAGCGAAATTTCTTGAGTGGCATTTATTTGAGACGAATCGATTTTTCTTTGCATTGAATAAAAACAGAAATTGCGCTCAGTAAGTCATTTTCTTGGTAGCAGTTGTTTGGTCCCCACGCGGAAAAAAAGTATTCGCGAAAATATATTTTTGATGTATGAAATATGGATGAGAAATATATAATTCATGTATGCCAAGTATGAATCATGTATCGCAAACATATGAGAAATATATGAGAAATATTTGAGAAATATATGAGAAATAACCAACTTTCTGCCGTATTATGTATGAACATTATATGAAAGATATATGAAACAAATATACTTGGAATGCATTAACTTGTATGTATAATAACTTATCTATATATAGGATATATATGACATATAGATCTAACATACGTCATTTATATATAATTTTTATATTAATCTTACATCTAATATAAATCTGACATACATAATTTATATATTTTTTATATTAATTTCACATATAATATATATTTGAAATATATGAACAATATTTTTCATTTATTCATAATATATGTGGAATATATAATATATATATATATATCTTGAGTCACAAATCTATGACCACTAACATCGATCTTGATTGTCATAAAAAATATGATAAGCATAAATAATGCGATCAGTACATGTACAATTTGTGTCTGTATGTGTTTTGACCGGGAAAATTTGGGTTTTAAGGGATGATGTGAAATACTGGGGGACCGGGAATCGAACCCACGACCTCTCGATCGCCAGTCGAGTGCTCTTCCGACTGTGCTACGCCAGGCCACTTGCAATACTAGATTCGGATCGTCTACTTATTCATTGTACAGAATTACAATTTTTATGTAAAAAAATTGAATAAAGTACAAAACGTACTTGAATTGTAATTTTTAATGTTCATTATTATAATTTACAAAGGAAATATGTAATAGAAACTAAATTATTTATTTTAACATCATTGAAATTAACTATTGTAGTCATAGAAAGAAAAAAGATCAAAATTACGAAAAAAATCGAATTTTTTTTTTAAACAGCTAAAAAACACATTTTAAAAAAATCTTCCCAGGTCTCGATATTTTGTTCAAAAAGTACATTTAAAAACAAAAAAATTACCTCCAAGAAATTAGAATATCTTGGTTATTGTAAAAGTTATGATCATTTTGGAAAGATTTTTTGAAAAATCAATAACTTCGGTATGGTTTAAGATAAAGAGCTAAAAATTCACATGGATAATTCTTTTTGCATGCATATTAAAATATTTAAGGATGTATGAGCGCTAGGGTTAGTAATAGATTAAACGCTGTTTTTTTTATATGATATTGTCGAGGTTCAATATTCAGTACTCCAAGAATTTCGAGGCCCCTTAACGACTATTTAAGCAAGATATTATTAATTGAAAATGTATCATTATACATGGTTATACACAGAGTTTACGGCAATGTTGACTTTGCAACTCTTTGCTTTCCACAGTTCGACTGTTTGTATTTAGATACCGTAGATGAAAAACATCGAGTATATCTATTGAATGTCAGGGATTATGATGATACATTGAAAAACAGGAGTCAACGAACATTCGAATTAGATATATCAAGCTGAACACCGCTTTCTTCACTTTTTTTTGGAGGTTAAAGCTGGGGAGCACACGATACAACACCGGAGTCAGTCAGTTACTCAGAACGAAATAATTCTTGAAACGAAAATAATGTAATATTATGTGCTTTTCACGAATATATCCTCAAGACATCAACAATATCCTCAAGACATCCTATATTAATCTCGAGTAGACCAATTTCCTACTAGTACCTCCCACAGATATCTACAAGACAGTGCAGTACGATCGTCTACACACAGTGATAGCAGGATATCCACAAGACATCCTATATTGATCTCGGGTAGAACAATGTCTAAACGATGTCTGTCAATGTATAAGAGAATGCACGGGGGTCGTCTAAACACCGTTGCGACAGGATATCCTCAAGACATTCTATATTAATCTCGAGTGGACCAATGTCCTACCACTACCTCCCATAGACGTCTATAAGAGAGTGCGTTGGGATCGTCTAATTACGGTTGCGACAGGATATCCTCAAGACATCCAATATTAATCCCGGGTAGAACAATATCTTACTGGTTCTTCCCATAGACGTTCATAAGACGTACTATTATGGCAGGACACGGATGGGACGATCTTGGGATAGTCCCGGGATCAGTTTTGCTGTGTGAGACAAGTATGAAAGAATATACAGATGTATAATTAAATATTACGTATATTACGTATATTATTTCATACTTGTATGAAATAATCTACCTATGTATAATTAAATAAATATTCAAATGTATTTCTGTATATAATTTTTCGAGAACATATAGTTCTGCATGATCTGGCTCAAAAATAAGGTCAAGACGAAACTTCGATTGGCCCTAGCTTTGCGGATTTTGATCTTGTCATTCTCATTCTGGTCTTAAAAATTTCGTGATTTCCTATAGAATTTTGACAATTTTTTTATCTTATAATTCGAGGTGGCTTACTTGCTGAAAAAACTTTTTTTGTGTTTTATGAAGTAAAAACAAACTTTTGTGTGCCCACATTAAAAAAAAAAAATATCCATTGGTTAACTCGTTTTATAACAAACGAGTTTTTTCAGAAGCGTTTTTCGATAGGATCTCAAATTATCAAGATACTACGTGTTTAGAGTAGAGAGTTAGTGAAAAATTCGGATTTTTGACTAAAATCGTATGATAAAAAATATCAATTGTTGGCCTCAATAAAAAAATACGTGTCTTTTCTTTTTTAGAATACTTTTCGGAATTTTTTTTTCATAATTACTCAAGAGGGTCCGGATTCGGACGTGAAAATTTCAGCGGGAATACCCCATATATTCACTGAGTGAGTCGCGGGAATAGCTGAGCAAAACATATAAGTTTTGAACCAATAATCTTTCAATTAAACCAAACTTCTTGCCGTTAGTCTAATCTAACGGCTATAAAACGCCGTTAGATTAGACTATTTCTGTTATAACATAGAACTTTCTAATTTTAATACTTAAAGCCGAAATGCTGCCGCGTCTCTTGATACGTCACCTATCACTTATATTTTTATTCCTCTCAAGTATTTATGAACAAACAATAAAAATCGAAAAAAATGAACACCGGGCCAATTCGAACTGGCAAACACGAACTCCGATTGAGTTAAAATTTGTCTTGCATATGTAAATCGGATGACAATGCAATATTATCACACAAAATTTGCTTGAAAATTGTTTTACAACAAAAAATGTTTCGCATAATTTTCTGCAAAAAAGATGTTTCTCCAAATTCTTTGCAAAAAAATTGTTTTGCAAAGTTTTCTCGACAAAATGGTTTTAAGCAATTGATTTGCAACATTTCTCGACCAAAACTTTGCACAACAGTCTTTTTCCAAAAAATTTTCTGAAAAATCTGGTTTGCATACATTTTGGAGAAAAATGTTGCAAGCTAATTGTGTGAAATAACTTTGTCTAACAAATTTTGCAAAATAATGTTTGTGCAAAAAATTTTGCGAAACATTTTTTTTGCAAATAGATATAAATGACTAAATTAATTATTTTACATCATAAATACTAAAAACTAAAAAATAAATAAACGAAAAAAAAATTCTTTAAAAACAAGCTAACAAGGTAACAAGCAAAAAATAACTAAAAAGTTAAAAATAATTTTACTCCGATTGGATACAAGTTTTCAAATAAAAGCATAAAAGGAGGGAAAAAAGGGTGTAACACGCTTTTATTTGAAAACTTATTTCCAATCGGAATAAAATTATTTTTAACTTTTTAGTTATTTTTGATTAACAAATAATAAAAGCATGTTTAAATATTTTTTTTTCGATTATTTTTTGTACGTGCGATACGAATTAGCGAGCAGAGTGTTCATGAGAAAAAGGTAATCATAAACAAAATAAATTTTCCGTTAACGGAAAAAATTCCAATCTTCATAACCCCAAACTTTTTTCATGTGTATAGTAGTAGTCGATAACGTAATAGGTAGCGTGTTAGGTAGGTAAGTATGATGGTAGGAAGGTCGAGGGTTCGAATCCCGGTCGGACAGAAAAATTAATTCGGAGAATTAGCACAGATTTTTCTTTTTTTTTCCATTTATCTCTTTTCGGGGCTGGTAAACTATGCATATTAAATAATTTGGCAAGGGCTACAGAGTTTTTATAACATGTTTAGCAACAATTATTAAACCCGCAATTTATTGAATCAATCATTTTTTGTGTTGATTGGACTAATTGCCGGTTAGATACAACTCTATTTCAGTTACAATGCAAAATAGCATTTTATTGAACCAACAATTTTATGTGTTGGTTGGACTAATTATCGGTTAGATGTAACTCGATATTAGTCAACTTAAAAAAGCATTTTATTGAACCCAAATACGTTCGGCTATTGAATGAAAGCATAAACCAACTCACTCAACAACAGCACAATTGGACGAGTGAAATTAAGATCTTTCAGTTACCATAGCCATGGGGTTGGCTCAACACCGCCATGGGGTTCGCCGTATTTAACCCCGCGGCAGCCATCCGATATTCATTTCGCGACACGAATTTTTTTTTCAGTGTACAGTTATTTCATTTGAATACAGGATTTCTACGAACAGCAAGGCACACATATTAATTGGAAATAATTAATATTTTTTATCGTCATACTTTATTTGGTTGGTTGGTGTCCGCGACACCAACCGGAGTGATTAGTTGCGAATATGTAATATTTTTGATTGGATAAACCAAAAATACTGTAACCAAGTAATTTACATTTTTTACATCAATTGTGTTGTTTTTGGTACAACAAAATATATCTAGATGCAAAGATTTGATATCCTGAGATAACAAACAAAAATAACTTGATTCAACTACTTCAAATGATCCATCGGAATATTCTGTTTTATCAAGCTAAATAAAAATTATTTAATATTAAAATAGGATTTATTCATTTTAAAAATCAATATTATTTATCTAAATTGATTATTGTATGTGAGCGCAATGTTTAATTCATTTAACACAAATTCGAGTTATTAGCTGTGTATATGGAAAATTTGTGATTGAATTAACCAAAATTTTTTGACGCAAGTAATTTAAGTTTTTCACCTTACCGTGTATTTTTCCGGTACAAGAAAAAATTATGTAAAATTATGACACGGTATTCTTATTTCAGTATTACTATTATTATTGTTATTATTATTCATCTGATTCAATACTTGATTTTTGAAAATTAAGTTAAAAGACAAGTTGAACCGAAAAATGGCCTTCCGGTAATGAAAATAAATTTTTAATACTATTTTGGTACGTTCTCATTTCTCGGCCTGTCTTCTATAAATATGATATTTACATCAGTATATCAAAAGTAGTCGGTGGTGTAGTGGTTAGCGTCCCAGTCTTTGGTCGTTAGTTAAGCTCGATAGGTAGGAAGGTTTCAAATCCCAGTCTGGTCTCGTACATATTCTAGGGTCCGCAAATATGCAAAAAAATTGATGTGCATAGAAACCACGCGCGTTAGAAGTGAAACTTCTTGTTTTGAACTCTGATGAAAAATGTTTGAAGAATATTCAATATGAACGCAAGTGCATATCTAGATGTTATTGAAATAAAATCTTGCCAAGGCTACCGAATATAGAGGTTAAATTGTATCTAATACTATTTTTAACCGGAAGTTAATTACTGAGGAGAGTAAAAATTCAGGTTGGATATTAAATGAGAAACGTTACAAGATACACAAGTATATTTTACAAGATCAATATATTCAAAAATATTTTACTAGATATACCAAAAAAAGAATTAAGTGTGGTAATTAATTTCTGAATTATCGAAATCACCCTCTCAATTAATGCAAGTATGATGTTAAATGATAATTTTGATTGAAAGATATAAAAGTATATTTCACAAGATATACCAAGAAAAGAATGAAGTATGGTAATTCTTGTCTTAACCCGGAAAAAAAAATCATATATGATCATATATAATCATATATGACTTGGTCATGCATGATCCTGAACGAAATTCGTCTCTATATGATCCTATGTAATCATACAGTGTGGCCCATCGGGGGTGGCCATGCTTTTTTAAACCGATGTCGAGGACGATTTTGACTGAAGTTAAGTACGTATCGCGAAGCATTTTTTCCGCTCTCGTTGAAAAAAAATATGGCATAATTATCCGATTCGTAGTTTTTGCTGTGGAATTTTTTTTTTTTCGAAACAAAATTAAAAATGCATTTCAAAAATATATTATTAAAGTTAATATTTTTCCGAATCCAGATCACTCGTACTAAAGTGCTTTACATATTTTTTTCGCAGTGAAAAAAAATATCAAACTTCATTAAAAATGATGAATTTCGTCGAACGAAGGTGCCACGTGAAGTGCGCCGCGCTATTGTCCCGTCAGTTGGTCTGAGTCACGGCTGTCGAGTGCGCCGCCATCGAAGATCGAAGTGACCAAATGTCATTTTCGATGACATTTTGGAATCACTTCAGACGAAAAATTCTTATGACAGGGGGATGACAATACCGCGAGTCAATTCGAGCCTTGCAAAGTCTCGTCAAGACGAAATTTTTGAGATGGTAAAAATTTTTGAAAAAAACGTCGAAATTTTTTACGTTCCATAATTTCATACGTAAATTCGATTGCATTAAATATGCAAAAATCGCTTGATCAGAGCGACATTTGGCATTGAAGAGTTTTTGCGGTCACCAATTACAAATTAATTGCAATGCAATTTTCGAAATTCAACATGGCGGACCAAAAATACAAAAAAATTGCTTGGTGAAAGCGAAAGTTGGTTTCCACGGGTTTTTGGGGTCGCTGATTACGAATTTGCAATGCAAATTTATAAATTCAAAATAGTGGATCAAATATGGCTGACTGGAAATGCAAAAAAACGCTTGATCTGAGTGAAAATTGGTATCCAATGGTTTTTGGTGTCGCTCATTACGAATTTGCAATGCACATTTAAAAATTCAAGATGGCGGATCCAATATGGCGGGCCAGAAATTCAAAGAATAGCTTGATCCGAGTGAAAGCTTGTATCCATAGGTTTTTGGGGTCGCTGATCACGGATTTTCAATATCAATTTCGAAATTCAAGATGGCGGACCAGAAATGCAAAAAATTGTTTCATCAAGGCAAAAGTTGGTATCCAGACGTTTTTGGGGTCGCTCATTACGAATTTGCAATGCAAATTTCGAAATACGAGATGGCGGATCCAACATGGTGGACAGCAAATGCGAAAAAAAGCTTCATCGAGGCCAAAGTTGGTATCCAAGGGTTTTTGGGGTGGCTGATTACGAATTTGCAGCGCAAATTCAGAAATTCAAGATGGCGAACGAGAAATGTAGAAAAATTACTCAATGAGGGCGAAAGTCGGTAATAAAGGATTTTCGGGGTCGCTGATTACGAATTTGCGATTCAAATTTCTAAATTCAAGATAGCGGATCCAGTATGGCGAACCGAAAATGCAAAAATTCACTTGATCTGGCCAAAATTCAGTATTCGAGAGTTCTTGGGGTCGCTAATTACCAATTTCCAATGCGAATTTCGAAATTCAAAATGGCGGATGCACTATGGCGGAGCGAAAATACAAAAAATTGCTTGACTAAAGTAAAAGTTGGTATTCGAGGGTTTTTGAGGTTAAGTGACCTTAAAAACCCTCGAATACCAACTTTTACTTAAAACAAGCGATTGTTTGCATTTCCGCTCCACCATAGTACATCCGCCATTTCGAATCTGTACTGAAAATTCAGAAAATCAAGATAGCGGATCAAAAATGCAAAAGATCGCTTGATTCAAACGACAGTTGGTATCGTTCAGTTTCGGGGTCGCTGATTACGAATTTGCAATGCAAAAGTCGAAATTTAGAATAGCGGGTCCAATATGGCGAACCGTAAATGCAAAAAATAGGTTCATCTAAGTGAAAATTGGTATTCGAGAGTTTCGGGGTCGCTGATAACGAATTTGCGATACAAATTTCGAAATTCAAGATAATAGACCAAAATTTTTGAAAATTGCTTAAAAAAAGTGTCTGCTGGTATCCAAGGGTTTTTGGGGTCACTGATTACGGATTTGCATTTAAAATTCAGAAATTCAAGATGGTGGACACAAAATGCCAAAAATCGATTCATGAGGGCAAAAGTTGTTATCCACTCAGTATCAACTTAATGTTAACTTGATGTCAACTTAATGTCAGCTTGATATCACCTCCACATGAACTTGTTACGAACTTGAGATCAACGTAATCTCAACCTGATATGGATACATTAGGATATGGCAAAAAAAAATGCATACACTGATTCATATTCTTATGTGACGAATTGATTGATCTATATTATAACTATGATGATGGTACAAGAAGGGCTTTATTTTTGCCAAACTCATTTTCCCATACAGCCGCTAAAACAAGGTTTTTCATTTTTCTGAGAACAAAGTCTTCGCGACTAAACAATTCTCGTATTTCTCAGTTAGCTGAGACTTGCTTCGATTAGATAGGGATAATACAAGCCGCATACAGCGACGCGCAAGCATCACGCTAAGATCTTATTTTCTGATACTTACTTTCCCATACAGCCACTGAAAAACGACTTTGGATTTTTGTGAGTTCAGCGACTACTTAATTTTCTATTCTAAAAAACTTTATATCAGACTCCCCACGTAGAGCGATAGACTAAATAGACTCATGAAATGTACTTGTCTCCAGTTTTTGCGTACACCACTTTTGGAGTTTTTGGGGTATTACGGGAGTAAAGGAACTAGGGGACCAACGTAAATAGGGTTGTAGAGCGTCACAAGCCGACCAAAATGCTTTTTTAAATTTTTGTTTCCGAGTGAAATTGACCAAGATATCATTGGCCAAAGTTTGGCTGACAATACGGTTAGGGCCGATTATACGATGGATGTACTGTGCATTGTTTCGCCACATCGACAGATGACATTTGAACGGATGACAAGCTTCTTCGGTTCAAAGCTAGCTGTGAACGAGAGAGCGGACACAGCCATCCTTGCTGTGCGAAAGCTTTCGATAAGCTCATAATGGCATCTCTGTCGATAGATTGTTTTCATGTAAGCGCGGTCCCAATGTCATTTCTGTATGTTGGACATAACCGCGTGACGTGTAAATGACTTCTTTGATTACTATTCGGTTGGATGAAAATGCAAATGATATTGTGTTCGCGTGTGCCTTGCGCTAATGTGTTACGTGATGATTTTAATTTTTAGGTGCATCGCGATACTTGTTTGGCATTATAAAATAATTCTGTGATTGTAAATAAATACAAAAACCATTCCTGACATGAAAAAATAAAATAAAAAATATACTATTCAACTTGGCAAGACTTGTTGCAAGAGTCTCGGTGAGAGTCTCAGCGATGTCTCGAATAGCCACGTTTCTAAAACTTTCTCCAGACTCTTGCCGAGACTTTTGCTGAGACTCTTGGTGAGACACTCAGACTCGTTGCGAGGTTTTTTGAGAGTTCTTATGGAAATCTGCCAAGATTAAATTATAGAGTTTTTTTCTTTATTTTGCAACTGTAATCTGTTAGTTCTAGGTAAGAGTCTGGTGAAGGTCTTGAAAACGGGCCTATTCCAGACAGCACCGAGGCTCTCGTCAAGACTCTTACCGAGATTCTTGCCAAGACTCTTGCAAAAAGTCTTGCCGAGTCTAATTTTTTCTGCGTACTCTTATACCCACTAATTCCGGGACGTCTACCCCCCTTACAGGGATAAGATTGAAATTTCGACAAGATTTATATCGTTGGGCAAACCGTGTTAAACAATATTCTGGAAAGATCGACCTCGATTCCGTCTCTGCAGAAATTTTCGATACAGCCGCGTCTATGGTTATCGACCAAGACGACTTCATAATTGTCCAACCCCGTTATGGAGATGGAATCGAAATACTGCAAATGTTATCTCGTAGGGTACACCGTGTGAGACAATTTTTTCAAATATTTGATCCCGATTTCGTCACTGTATGGTCTGCAGAATTTTTCAGTACGGGCTCGACCAAGACTACTTCCGGATTGTTCACCCCTCCTTATAAGTATGAAATCGAAATTCTTGTACAGTTTTCTCGTTGGGTACACTGTGTGAGACAATATTCTCGAATTTTTATCCCCGATTTTGCTACGAGATGTTCTGCAGAATTTATCGACACGGTCTCGGGCAAGTCCATTTCCGGTTCGTCCATCTCACTTATGGGGATTAAATCGAAATTTCTACAAATTTTATCTCGTTAGTCACACCGTGTGAGATAATATTTTTATGTTCTCAATCCCGATTCCGTCACGGTCTGCTCTGCACAATTTATCGACACAGGCTCGACCAAGACTACTTCCGGTTCGTCCAGCCCGCTTATGGGGATGAAATTAAAATTCCTGCTAATTTCATCTCGTTGGGTACATCGTGTGAGATAATATATTCGAATTTTCGATTATGACTTAATTACTGTATGCTCTGCAGAATTTTTCAATACAGGCTAAACCAAGACTACAGTACTGAGCAATTGAAGTGGGATTTTTTTGAGAGGCCGTATTTTCGAAAAAAAAAATCGAATTTTGAAAAACCGCGATACACAGCAGATCGGAAATTTCATCAGCTTTCGATTGCGACCACGTTCGTCGCGATCGGTTAAGAATTACGAGCGTGGGAGGCAAAAAGGTGGGGGAGTGCAAAATCGGGCCTCCCGTGAATGTCGGAATTTCACGATTGCGAGTGTCCCAGGGGCTCTGTGCGGTACCAAACGAAAGGGTATCACTCGGAGATAAAAAAAAATTGCATTAGAATCAAATCCGCCACCCCCCGGGGGAGGGGTGAGGCCAAAAGGGTGAAACGGTGTGTTGAGCATAATGAGAAAAGGATTCGTCCGATCGGGCTAATTTTTTCTCGAGAATCATTTTTTTTCAGTACCCCGTGACTCCGTGAAAAAGAAACTGAGAAAAATCGTCCCTAAAATGAAAATTCGCGTGTCTCGCCGGAACGCATTTTCATTCGCGCGCATTTTTCGCATCGAAAAACTCGACAAAAAATTGTTTCACTTACGCCCTATCGAAAAGGACATTTCAACGAATAAACTTGTATTTTTGTCATATTTTTCCTATGCCTGGTTCATCTCATAGAGGCATTTGAAAAAAGGGTTGCGAATCGAGATTCTTTTCATGGTCGTGGCTTTCCACAATGGATGAGCACCACTTATCCAGTAGATCTGGCTCCTTTCGATCAGCCGTATTCATTTCCCACCATTTTTTCATCAGCCAATCAAAAGGCTTCATGGATTATGGGCGCTTTTACCGATGCTGGAGCGCGTACCATGGAGAAAGGCTCTCGTGCACGTCGAGCTGCTGTCGAGCGTGTTCGCGTTATGCGTCCTCATTTTTACGAAACTTTTAATTTATTTGGCGTAAAGTAAAGAAGAATTTTAAGCATTGAATAACAATATATTTTTTACAGCGCAGATTTTCACGATCGAAAAATTCAGAAATTTATTTTTCCCTCATTATTTTTCAGTTATTAATTTTATTGCAAGGAAGAATGTTCAAACGTTTGAAAAATTTGATGGCCCTGAAAAGGGCCGTTAATTTTTCCTTTGCTGTTTTCATTAAGTTGATTTCCAAAAATAGCAAAAACTGGGTGATCGAATGTTTTAATTAAAATTCTCGATACTTTGCGCGAAATAGAGGAGAGTGTGAGCAGAAAATATGCGACGACCGGCGCACGATCAGAATGTAGCACGGGTTTTATTTTCCCAGCCAAAATCTTGCCTTTTTAACGTGCTCGTTTCGTAATTTTTTTTTCCTTCGTTAATAGAGCATATTAAAGTTTTCCAACATTAAGAAAAATTGTTGGCTCTAAAAAGAGCCATTGGATTTTATTTAATTCCGTCGGTTCAAACAAAGTTATCCTCGAAATTGCCATAATCATTCTAAATGTGCAGAAAAAACCTGAAATAATAAATTTCAAAAGCCTAAAAACATCAATTTTCCTCAGCAAACTGTTGTTTCACGTTGAAAACTTGCTCGTTTCGTAATTTTTTTTTCCTTCGTTAATAGAGCATATTAAAGTTTTCCAACATTAAGAAAAATTGTTGGCTCTAAAAAGAGCCATTGGATTTTATTTAATTCCGTCGGTTCAAACAAAGTTATCCTCGAAATTGCCATAATCATTCTAAATGTGCAGAAAAAACCTGAAATAATAAATTTTAAAAGCCTAAAAACATCAATTTTCCTCAGCAAACTGTTGTTTAACGTTGAAAAATATTGCTGGCTCTGAAAAGAGCCGATTTTTATTTTTATCTCAAGGCGACGTCGCATCGAGATGCATAGCTGATCCGTTTCACGTCGGGCGGGGGGGGGGGAGAGATCCGGACACATCGGGAAGCGCGAGGCGACTGAACTAGGTGCATGCGCGCCACGGCTTTATATAGACTTGAGCCAAGCGGTGGCGCATTCTGATTGGCCCGTGAATGTAGGAGGGGGTGATTGTGCGTACGGAGGCGTTATGGTTAGGGATTATAGGCGTTTTTACCGATGCTGGAGCGCGTACCATGGAGAGAAGCTCTCGTGCACGTCGCATTTTTACGAAACTTTTCGTTTATTTGGCGTAAAGTAAAGAAGAATTTTTAGCAAAAATAATAATATGTTTTTGCAGCGCAGATTCAAACGATCAAAAAATTCAAAAATTTATTTTTCCCTAATTATTTTTCGGTTATTAATTTTATTGCAAAGAAGAATGTTCAAACGTTCGAAAAATTTGATAGCCCTGAAAAGGGCCGTTAATTTTTTCTTTTCTTTTTTATTGATTTAATCTAAAAAAATTGCAATAACTCGGTGATTGAATTTTTCGATAAAAATTTTCGATGTCTCGCACGAAGTGGAAGAGAGTGCGAGCAAAAAATATGCGACAACCGGCGTGCCAACCAGAATGAAGCACGAGTTTCGTCAATTCTCACAGCGAATCAGAATACACGAAGGGGACTTGGAATATTTTCGCGAAATTCCGTTATCACGGCCAAGCAAGCCAAAGTGGGGGGAATGAGAATCGCACCCTCCGGCGCGCCAATGAGAATTCAGCACTAGTTTTGTTAATTCTCACAGGGAAAATTTTGCTTCCTCGCGTCAATCTGTCTACTTTGGCGTATTTTACGAAACTTTTTGTTTTATTAGGCGTAAAGGAGAGAGGATTTTTATGCGATAAATTGCAATACGTTGTCAAAACGTAGATTTGCATGACCAAAAAATAAAGAAATTGCTTTTTCCATGATTATTTTTCAGGTAAAATTGAATTATGGCATAATTTTTTATTTTATTGCAAAGGAGAATGTTTAAACGTTGAAAAAAATTGGTGGCCCTGAAAAGGGCCGTTAATTTTTTCTTTGTTATTGCCATTGAGTTGATTTGAAAAAAAATTCAATAACTCGATGATTGAATTTTTTAATAAAAATTTTCGATACCTCGCACGAAGTTGAAAAGAGGCCGAGGAGAAAATATCCGACGACCGGGGCGTGTAGCACACGGGCTTAATTCTCGCAGCCAGAATTGTGTACGACGCTCTAAATGTGTGAAAAAAATCCTGAAAACATAAATATTGAAAATCTAGAAACATCCATTTTTATCTGCGAACGGTCGTTTTACGTTAAAAAATATTGCTGGCTCTTAAAAGGGCCGCTTTTTGTATTTTGTTCAAACGGGGATGGAGGGACTGCTGCGAGCGAAGCACAAGCGAGCGCTTGGGCCTAGGGACGAGCGCGTACCATGGAGAAAGACCCGGTGGCGTTTAGCTTGTCCATTTATAATTTCGATACCTCAATAAGATCTCAAAATACATTTCAACTTTTTTTTTACGTCAAAAATTTCTTACGAGGAATAAATTTCATTAATAAATAAATAATTTCCGTTGAATTACAGTGATGCAAACTTCAGCATCATTCTGATAATCCGGTAATCATTATTTTCTCCCAATTTTTTGATCACCCCTCCCAAGCGAAAAAGGGTGAGGGAAAACATACCCACCAGCGCGCCAATCGCGCGGAAAAACTTTTATTCGGGACTCGCTTATTTTTGCAACAATGTTGCAAAAGTAAAAGATTCGTTTCTCTGAATTATGTAAAAAAATGAGCCAATCGCGTGTTGTTATCGATTTTTTTCGCATCCGCACGCCTTTATAAGGCGCAGCATTTGCATTTTTTCTTCATTTATCATCTTTCTCGCGAAGCTCTCGAATCAAAACAATAACCAATACAGTGATCATGGCTCGTCTGACCGAATCGCAAATAGGAATCGCAATGACGCTTATCGGCCAGGGCTGGACCCAACGGCGAGTAGCTGAGCACTTAGGGGCGACGCGATCTTCGATAAATCGTTTGGTTTTGAGAAATCGCGAAACCGGCCAGACGAATTATCGACACGGTGGAGGTCGCGAACGAGTTACGACTCCTCGCGAAGATCGCGAAATAGTTCAAAAGGCCCGTCGCGATCCAAGTGCAACTTGCACGACGTTGCAAGCATCCGTCCCCCGGCCCGTGTCGCGTCACACCATTGCGCGTCGTCTTCGAGAACGAGGCCTGCGATCTCGTCGCCCCGTAACGAAACCTCGTTTAAAGAGGAGTCATCGAGCAGCGAGGCGAAGTTTTGAGCGGCTGCACCGTCATTGGACCGAGGAGCAATGGGCAAGATGTCTGTTTACAGACGAATCTAAAATCATGCTCCACAGCACCTCGGGCAATGCGCGAGTGTGGCGACCAAAAGGAACGCGACTTGCCGAAAAGAATATACGACGGAGCGTCGCATTTGGCGGAGGATCTATCACCATTTGGGGTGGTATTTCTTCGGCTTCACGGACCGAACTCGTGGTATTCCGCGACTGTACCGTGAAAGCGAAGTCTTACATTAGTAAGATTCTCCGGCCAATAGTAGCTCTGTTCGCAAATAATTTTGGCAACGATTTCCTTTTGGTCGACGACAACGCTACGCCTCACCGCGCGAGAATCGTCACGAGGTTTCTCCAGAGAAATGGTATTCAACGGATGGATTGGCCGGCTCTTAGTCCGGACCTCAATCCAATCGAAAACGTTTGGGCAATGTTGAAAAGGAGAGTGAGGAAACGTCGACCTCGTACTCTGGATGACCTGGAGACGGTGACGAGAGAGGAATGGGACTCAATTCCTCAGGCGGCGATTGCGGCAACAGTGGGCAGCATGAGTCGACGGTGTCGAAGCTTGCAACGCGGACGCGGCGGTTCTTTGAAGTATTGAGCTTAGGGAGAGCATTAGCGAAATATCAACGGCCCTTTTCAGGGCCACCACTATTTTCCAACGTACCATGACTCTTGCTTATTATCAAATACATAAATATTTATAAAATTAGCGCTGAAAAATAAAAAATCCCGTTATTTTCTAATGACAAGGATAAACGTTTAAAAGGCATCTCGTGAATCATTACGAATAATTTTTTTTTATTTTACGCGTAATATTAAAAAGTACGAGACAATTCGATTGATAATCGCAAAGTTGGCGTTATTTTCATTTTATGAAACTGAAAGTTTTATAAAATATGCCAAAGATCGATGCGAGGAAGCGAAAATTATTCGCGGAAAAATTCCAAGTCCCCTTGTTGTATTCTGATTCGCGGTGAGAAATGATAAAACTGATGCTGGAATCTGATTGGTGGGTATGATTTCTTTCCTCGTAAGAAATTTTTGACGTAAAAAAAAAGTTGAAGCAGCAGTCCCTCCATCCCCGTTTGAACAAAATACAAAAAGCGGCCCTTTTAAGAGCCAGCAATATTTTTTAACGTAAAACGACCGTTCGCAGATAAAAATGGATGTTTCTAGATTTTCAATATTTATGTTTTCAGGATTTTTTTCACACATTTAGAGCGTCGTACACAATTCTGGCTGCGAGAATTAAGCCCGTGTGCTACACGCCGCGGTCGTCGGATATTTTCTCCTCGGCCTCTTTTCAACTTCGTGCGAGGTATCGAAAATTTTTATTAAAAAATTCAATCATCGAGTTATTGAATTTTTTTTCAAATCAACTCAATGGCAATAACAAAGAAAAAATTAACGGCCCTTTTCAGGGCCACCAATTTTTTTCAACGTTTAAACATTCTCCTTTGCAATAAAATAAAAAATTATGCCATAATTCAATTTTACCTGAAAAATAATCATGGAAAAAGCAATTTCTTTATTTTTTGGTCATGCAAATCTACGTTTTGACAACGTATTGCAATTTATCGCATAAAAATCCTCTCTCCTTTACGCCTAATAAAACAAAAAGTTTCGTAAAATACGCCAAAGTAGACAGATTGACGCGAGGAAGCAAAATTTTCCCTGTGAGAATTAACAAAACTAGTGCTGAATTCTCATTGGCGCGCCGGAGGGTGCGATTCTCATTCCCCCCACTTTGGCTTGCTTGGCCGTGATAACGGAATTTCGCGAAAATATTCCAAGTCCCCTTCGTGTATTCTGATTCGCTGTGAGAATTGACGAAACTCGTGCTTCATTCTGGTTGGCACGCCGGTTGTCGCATATTTTTTGCTCGCACTCTCTTCCACTTCGTGCGAGACATCGAAAATTTTTATCGAAAAATTCAATCACCGAGTTATTGCAATTTTTTTAGATTAAATCAATAAAAAAGAAAAGAAAAAATTAACGGCCCTTTTCAGGGCTATCAAATTTTTCGAACGTTTGAACATTCTTCTTTGCAATAAAATTAATAACCGAAAAATAATTAGGGAAAAATAAATTTTTGAATTTTTTGATCGTTTAAATCTGCGCTGCAAAAACATATTATTATTTTTGCTAAAAATTCTTCTTTACTTTACGCCAAATAAACGAAAAGTTTCGTAAAAATGCGACGTGCACGAGAGCTTCTCTCCATGGTACGCGCTCCAGCATCGGTAAAAACGCCTATAATCCCTAACCATAACGCCTCCGTACGCACAATCACCCCCTCCTACATTCACGGGCCAATCAGAATGTGCCACCGCTTGGCTCAAGTCTATATAAAGCCGTGGCGCGCATGCACCTAGTTCAGTCGCCTCGCGCTTCCCGATGTGTCCGGATCTCTCCCCCCCCCCCGCCCGACGTGAAACGGATCAGCTATGCATCTCGATGCGACGTCGCCTTGAGATGAAAAATAAAAATCGGCTCTTTTCAGAGCCAGCAATATTTTTCAACGTTAAACAACAGTTTGCTGAGGAAAATTGATGTTTTTAGGCTTTTAAAATTTATTATTTCAGGTTTTTTCTGCACATTTAGAATGATTATGGCAATTTCGAGGATAACTTTGTTTGAACCGACGGAATTAAATAAAATCCAATGGCTCTTTTTAGAGCCAACAATTTTTCTTAATGTTGGAAAACTTTAACATGCTCTATTAACGAAGGAAAAAAAAATTACGAAACGAGCACGTTAAAAAGGCAAGATTTTGGCTGGGAAAATAAAACCCGTGCTACATTCTGATCGTGCGCCGGTCGTCGCATATTTTCTGCTCACACTCTCCTCTATTTCGCGCAAAGTATCGAGAATTTTAATTAAAACATTCGATCACCCAGTTTTTGCTATTTTTGGAAATCAACTTAATGAAAACAGCAAAGGAAAAATTAACGGCCCTTTTCAGGGCCATCAAATTTTTCAAACGTTTGAACATTCTTCCTTGCAATAAAATTAATAACTGAAAAATAATGAGGGAAAAATAAATTTCTGAATTTTTCGATCGTGAAAATCTGCGCTGTAAAAAATATATTGTTATTCAATGCTTAAAATTCTTCTTTACTTTACGCCAAATAAATTAAAAGTTTCGTAAAAATGAGGACGCATAACGCGAACACGCTCGACAGCAGCTCGACGTGCACGAGAGCCTTTCTCCATTGTACGCGCTCCAGCATCGGTAAAAGCGCCCATAATCCATGAAGCCTTTTGATTGGCTGATGAAAAAATGGTGGGAAATGAATACGGCTGATCGAAAGGAGCCAGATCTACTGGATAAGTGGTGCTCATCCATTGTGGAAAGCCACGACCATGAAAAGAATCTCGATTCGCAACCCTTTTTTCAAATGCCTCTATGAGATGAACCAGGCATAGGAAAAATATGACAAAAATACAAGTTTATTCGTTGAAATGTCCTTTTCGATAGGGCGTAAGTGAAAAAATTTTTTGTCGAGTTTTTCGATGCGAAAAATGCGCGCGAATGAAAATGCGTTCCGGCGACACGCGAATTTTCATTTTAGGGACGATTTTTCTCAGTTTCTTTTTCACGGAGTCACGGGGTACTGAAAAAAAATGATTCTCGAGAAAAAATTAGCCCGATCGGACGAATCCTTTTCTCATTATGCTCAACACACCGTTTCACCCTTTTGGCCTCACCCCTCCCCCGGGGGGTGGCGGATTTGATTCTAATGCAATTTTTTTTCATCTCCGAGTGATACCCTTTCGTTTGGTACTGCACAGAGCCCCTGGGACACTCGCAATCGTGAAATTCCGACATTCACGGGAGGCCCGATTTTGCACTCCCCCACCTTTTTGCCTCCCACGCTCGTAATTCTTAACCGATCGCGACGAACGTGGTCGCAATCGAAAGCTGATGAAATTTCCGATCTGCCGTGTATCGCGGTTTTTCAAAATTCGATTTTTTTTCCGAAAATACGGCCTCTCAAAAAAATCCCACTTCAATTGCTCAGTACTGTACTTCCGAATCGTCGAACCCGCTTATGGAGATGGAATCGAAATTCCTGCACATTTTATCTCGTTGGGTACAGCGTGTGAGATAATATTTTCGAGTTTTTGATCCCGATTTTGTTACGGTGTGCTCTACAGAATTTTTCAATACAGGCTCGACCAAGACTAATTCCAAATCATTACCGCCCCCCTGCCCCTATAGGGATGAAATTGAATCTCTTGGAAATTCTATCTCGTTAGGTGCACCGTGTGAGATATCATTCTCGAATTTTCCATCCCGATTCCGTCAATGTATCTTCTGCAGAATTTTTCGACACAGGCTCGACCAAGTCTACTTCCTGATCGTCCATCCCCCTTATGAGGATAAAATCGAAATTCCTGCAAATTTTATCTCGTTCGGTACATCGTGTGAGATAATATTTTCGAATTTTTGATCCCGATTTTATCACTGTATGCTCTGTAGAATTTTTCAATACAGGCTAGACCAAGACTACTTCCGGATCGTTGACGCTCTCTACCCCCCCCCCCCCCGCCCTGATGTGGATGAAATTTAAAATTCTACTAATTTGAAGTCTTTCGGCACACTGTGTGAGACATTATTTTCGAGATTTCGATTTTAATTCCGTACCTGTATCCTCTGCAGATTTTTCCGGTACGGGCTTGACCAAGACTATTTCCAGATCGTTCACCCCCCTTATGGGCATGAAATCGAAATTCTTGAAATCTTCATCTCGTTGGGTACACTGTGTGAGATAATATTTTCGAACTTTTATTTCCGATTTCGTCATAAAATTCTGTGCAGAATTTTTCGACACGGGCTCGACCAAGACAAGCTAATATTTTCAAAATTTCGATCTCGATTTATTCACTGTGGGCTCTGCTGAATTTTTCGGTAAAGGCTCGACCAAGACTACTCCTGGATTGTTCACCCCTCCTTATGGGGATGAAATCGAAATTCCTGCAAAATTTATCTCGTTGGGTAAACTGTGTGAGATGATATTTCCGAATTTTTATTCCCGATTTCGTCACGAGATGCTCTGCAGAGTTTTTCGACACGGGCTCGACGAAGACTACTTCCGAATCGTCCATCCCCCTTACTGGAATGAAATTGAAATTTCTGCAAATTTTATCTCATTGGGTACAGCGTGTGAGATAATATTTTTCAATTTTTAATTCCGATTTTGTCACGGTATGCCCTACAGAATTTTTCAATGCAGGCTCGATCAAGACTAATTCCAGATCGTTACTTCCTCTATGGGGATGAAATAGAAATTCTATCTCATTAAGTACACCTTATTATTATTCTCGAATTTTCTCGAATTCTCGAATTCTCGAATTTTCTATCCTGATTTCATCACTGTATGTTCTGCAGAATTTATCGACACAGGCTCGACCAAGCCTACTTCCAGATCGTCCACCTCCCTTATGGGGATGAAATCGAAATTCCTGCAAATTTTATTTTGTTAGGTACATCGTGTGAGATAATATCTTCGAATTTTCGATCTCCATTTACTCACTGTATGCTCTGTAGAATTTTTCGATACAGACTCGACCAAGACGACTTCCGGATCGTTCACGCCCCTCACTCCCCCCCCCCCACACTTATGGGGATGAAATCTAAATTTCTACTAATTTGATGTCGTTGGGCACACTATGTGAGACATTACTTTCAAGTTTTTGACCTTGATTTCGTACCTGTATCCTCCGCAGATTTTTTCGGTACGGACTTGACCAAAACTACTTCCCGATCGTTACCCCCCTTATGAGCATGAAATCGAAATTCTTGTTAATTTTATCTCGTTGGGTACACTAAGTGAGATAATATTTTAGAATTTTCATTTCCGATTTCGTCATAAGATGCTCTGCTGAATTTTTCGACACGGGCTCGATCAAGACGACTTCCGAATCGTCCATCCCCCTTATGAGGATTTAATTAAAACTCCTGCACATTTTATCTTGTTGGGTAAACCGTGTGAGATAATAATCCTAAAATTTTGATTTCGATTTATTCACTGTGGGCTCTGCAGAATTTTTCGGTAACGGCTCGACCAAGACGACTTCCGGATTGTTCACCCCCCCCCCCCTTATGGGTATAAAATCGAAATTCTTATAAATTTTATCTCGTTGGGTAAACTGTGTAAGATAATATTCTCGAATTTTCATTCCCGATTTCGTCACGAGATGTTCGGCAAAATTTTTTGACATGGGCTCGACCAAGACTACTTTCGAATCACCCATCCTCCTTATGGGGATGAAATCGAGATTCCTGCAAATTTTATCTCCTTAGTCACACCATGTGAGATTATATATTCTAATTTTCAATTCCGATTCTGTCACAGTATGCTCTACAAAATTTATCGACACGGGCTCGAGTAAGACTACTTCCGGTTCGTCCATCTCACTTATGGGGATTAAATCGAAATTTCTACAAATTTTATCTCGTTGGTCACACCGTGTGACATAATATTTTTATATTTTCAATCTCGATTCCGTCACGGTATGCTCTGCAGAATTTATCGACACGGGCTCGACCAAGACTACTTCCAGTTCGTCCATCCCGCTTATGGGGATGAAATCGAAATTCTTGCACATTTTATCTCATTGGGTACAGCGTGTGAGATAATATTTTCGAATTTTTAATCCCGATTTTGTCACGGTATTCTCTACAGAATTTTTCAATACAGACTCGACCAAGACTAATTCCACATCATTACCACCCCCCTGCCCCTATAGGGATGAAATCGAATCTCTTGGAAATTCTATCTCATTAGGTACACCGTGTAAGATATTATTTTCGAATTTTCTATCCCGATTTCGTCACTGTATGTTCTGCAGAATTTTTCGACATAGGCTCGACCAAGCCTACTTTTAGATCGTCCATCCACCTTATGGGGATAAAATCGACATTCCTGCTAATTTTATCTCGTTGGGTACGTCGTCTGAGAATATTTTCCAAGTTTCGATCCCGATTTAATCACTGCATGCTCTGGAGAATTTTTCAATAAGGGCTAGACCAAGTCTACTTCCGGATCGTCGACGCCCCCCCCCCCCAACCCTTATGTGGATGAAATCGAAATTTCTACTGATTTGATGTCTTTGGGCACACCGTGTGAGACATTGTTTTCGAGTTTTAAATCTTGATTCCGCACCTGTATCCTCTGCAGATTTTTTCGGTACGGGCTTGACCAAGATACTTCCGGATCGTTTACCCACCTCACGGGCATGAAATCGAAATTCTTGAAAATTGTATCGAGTTGGGTTTCTGCAGAGCATACCACGACGAGATAGGGATTGAAAATTTAATGATATTATCTCACACGGTGTGACCAGCGAGATAAAATTTGTATAAATTTCGATTTCATCCCCATAAGCGAGATGGACGAACCGGAAGTGGTGTTGCCCGAGCCCGTGTTGATAAATTCTGCAGGGCATACCATGACGAATTCGGAATAAAAAATTCAAAAATATTATCTCACACGCTGTACCCGACGAGATAAAATTTGCAGGAATTTCGATTTCATCCCCATAAGGGGGATGGACGATTCGGAAGTAGTCTTGGTCGAGCCCGTGTCGAAAAATTCTTGAGAGCATCTCGTGACGAAATCGGGAATAAAACTGTTAACATATTATCTCAGACGGTGTACCCAACGAGATAAAATTTGCAAGAATTTCAGTTTCATTCCAATAAGGGGGATGGACGAGTCGGAAGTAGTCTTGATCGAGCCCGTGTCGGAAAATTCTGCAGAGCATCTCGTGACGAAATCGGGAATAAAAATTCGAAAATATCATCACACACAGTTCGCCGAACGAGATAAAATTTGCAGGAATTTCTATTTCATCCCCATAAGGGAGATAGACGATTCGGAAGTAGTCTTGGTCGAGCCCGTATCGAAAAATTCTGCAGAGCATCTCGTGACGGAATCGGGAATAAAAATTCGAAAATATTATCTCATACGGAGTACCCAACGAGATAAAATTTCCACGAATTTCGATTTCATACCAATAAGGGGATTAAACCAGGATAAACAACTTGGAAGTATTCTTGCTCAAGCCAGTACCGAATAATTCTGCAGAGGATACAGTGACGAAATCAGGATCGGAAAGTCAAAAATAATGTCTCACACATTGTGCCCAAAGATGTAAAAATGGTTGAAATTTCGATTTCATCCCTACCAGGGGGGCGCCGTGAGTGATTCGGAAGTAGTATTGGTTTAATCTGTATCGAAACATTTGCAGAAATTTTGATTCCATCCCCATAAGGGGGATGGCCGATCCAGAATTAGTCTTGGTCGAGCCCGTGCCGATTATTTCCGCAGAACATACCGTGACGAAATCGGGATTGAAAATTCGAAAATATTATTTCACAAGGTGTACCTAACGAGATAAAATTCGCGAGACTTTCGATTTCATCCCCATAATGGCGGGGGGGGGATGAACGATCCAGAAGTAGTCTTGGTCAAGCCCGTATCGAAAAATTCTGCAGAGCATACAGTG
Source organism: Alloplasta piceator (assembly GCA_946863875.1). Lineage (NCBI taxonomy): Eukaryota > Metazoa > Arthropoda > Insecta > Hymenoptera > Ichneumonidae > Alloplasta > Alloplasta piceator. Next base: position 27,518,847 of record OX333071.1, on the reverse strand, counting down.
ACGAAATCAGGATCAAATATTTGAAAAAATTGTCTCACACGGTGTACCCTATGAGATAACATTTGCAGTATTTCGATTCCATCTCCATAACGGGGTTGGACGATTATGGAGTCGTCTTGGTCGATAACCATAGACGCGGCTGTATCGAAAATTTCTGCAGAGACGGAATCGAGATTGATCTTTCCAGAATATTGTTTAACACGATTTGCCCAACGATATAAATCTTGTCGAAATTTCAATCTTATCCCTGTAAGGGGGGTAGACGTCCCGGAATTAGTGGGTGAGTACGCAGAAAAAATTAGACTCGGCAAGACTTTTTGCAAGAGTCTTGGCAAGAATCTCGGTAAGAGTCTTGACGAGATCCTCGGCGATGTCTGGAATAGGCCCGTTTTCAAGACCTTCACCAGACCCTTACCTAGAACTAATAGATTACAGTTGCAAAATAAAGAGAGAAAAACTCTATAATTTTATCTTGGCGGATTTCCATAAGAACTCTCAAAAAACCTCGCAACGAGTCTGAGTGTCTCACCAAGAGTCTCAGCAAAAGTCTCGGCAAGATTCTGGAGAAAGTTTTAGAAACGTGGCTATTCGAGACATCGCTGAGACTCTCACCGAGACTCTTGCAACAAGTCTTGCCAAGTTGAATAGTATATTTTTTATTTTATTTTTTCATGTCAGGAATGGTTTTCGTATGTATTTACAATCACAGAATTATTTTATAATGCCAAACAAGTATCGCGATGCACCTAAAAATTAAAATCATCATGAAACACATTAGCGCAAGGCACACGTGAACACAATATCATTTGCATTTTCATCCAACCGAATAGTAATCAAAGAAGTCATTTACACGTCACGCGGTTATGTCCAACGTACAAAAATGACATTGGGACCGCGCTTACATGAAAACAATCTATCGACAGAGATGCCATTATGAGCTGATCGAAAGCTTTCGCACAGCAAGGATGGCTGTGTCCGCTCTCTCGTTCACAGCTAGCTTTGAACAGAAGAAGCTTGTCATCCGTTCGATTGTTATCTGTCGATGTGGCGAAACAATGCACAGTACATCCATCGTATAATCGGCCCTAACCGTATTGTCAGCCAAACTTTGGCCAATGATATCTTGGTCAATTTCACTCGGAAACAAAAATTTTAAAAAGCATTTTGGTCGGCTTGTGACGCTCTACAACCCTATTTACGTTGGACCCCTAGTTCCTTTACTCCCGTAATACCCCAAAAACTCCAAAAGTGGTGTACGCAAAAACTGGAGACAAGTACATTTCATGAGTCTATTCAGTCTATCGCTCTACGCGGGGAGTCTGATATAAAGTTTTTTCGAATAGAAAATTAAGTAGTCGCTGAACTCACAAAAATCCAAAGTCGTTTTTCAGTGGCTGTATGGGAAAGTTAGTATCAGAAAATAAGATCTTAGCGTGATGCTTGCGCGTCGCTGTATGCGGCTTGTATTATCCCTATCTAATCGAAGCAAGTCTCAGCTAACTGAGAAATACGAGAATTGTTTAGTCGCGAAGACTTTGTTCTCAGAAAAATGAAAAACGTTGTTTTAGCGGCTGTATGGGACAATGAGTTTGGCAAAAATAAAGCCCGTCTTGTACCATCATCATAGTTATAATATAGATCAATCAATTCGTCACATAAGAATATGAATCGGTGTATGCATTTTTTTTGCCATATCCTAATGTATCCATATCAGGTTGAGATTACGTTGATCTCAAGTTCGTAACAAGTTCATGTGGAGGTGATATCAAGCTGACATTAAGTTGACATCAAGTTCACATTAAGTTGATACTGAGTGGATAACAACTTTTGCCCTCATGAATCGATTTTTGGCATTTTGTGTCCGCCATCTCGAATTTCCAAATTTGTATCGCAAATTCGTTATCAGCGACCCCAAAACTCTTGAATATCAGATTTTACTTAGATGAAGCTATTTTTTGCATTTACGGTTCGCCATATTGGACCCACTATTCTAAATTTCGACTTTTGCATTGCAAATTCGTAATCAGCGACCCCGAAACTGTACGATACCAACTGTCGTTTGGATCAAGCGATCTTTTGCATTTTTGATCCGCTATCTTGATTTTCTGAATTTTCAGTACAGATTCGAAATGGCGGATGTACTATCGTGGAGCGGAAATGCAAACAATCGCTTGATTCAAGTAAAAGTTGGTATTCGAGGGTTTTTTAGGTCACTCAACCTCAAAAACCCTCGAATACCAACTTTCACTTTAATCAAGCGATTTTTTGCATTTTCGCTCCGCCATAGTGCATCCGCCATTTTGAATTTCGAAATCTGCATTGCAAATTCGTAATCAGCGACCCAAAAAATCCTTTATTACTGACTTTCGCCCTCATTGAGTAATTTTTCTACATTTCTCGTCCATTATCTTGAATTTCTGAATTTGCGTTGCAAATTCGTCATCAGCCACCCCAAAAACCCCTGGATACCAACTTTTGCCTTGACGAAGCTATTTTTTGCATTTCCTGTCCACCATGTTGGATCCGCCATCTCGTATTTCGAAATTTGCATTGCAAATTCGTAATGAGCGACCCCAAAAACGTCTGGATACCAACTTTCGCCTTGATGAAACAATTTTTTGCATTTCTGGTCCGCCATCTCCAATGTCGAAATTGATATTGAAAATCCGTGATCAGCCACCCCAAAAACCTATGGATACAAGCGCACTCGGATCAAGCTATTTTTTGAATTTCTGGCCCGCCATATTGGATCCGCCATCTTGATATTTTAAATGTGCATTGCAAATTCGTAATGAGCGACACCAAAAACCATAGGATACCAATTTTCACTCAGATCAAGCGTTTTTTTTGCATTTCCAGTCAGCCATATTTGATCCGCTATTTTGAATTTATAAATTTGCATTGCAAATTCGTAATCAGCGACCCCAAAAACCCGTGGAAACCAACTTTCGCTTTCATCAAGCAATTTTTTTGTATTTTTGGTCCGCCATGTCGAATTTCGAAAATTGAATTGCAATTAATTCGTAATTGGTGACCGCAAAAACTCTTTAATGCCAAATGTCGCTCTGATCAAGCGATTTTCGCATATTTAATGCAATCGAATTTACGTATGAAATTATGGAACGTAAAAAATTTCTACGTTTTTTACAAAAATTTTTACCATCTCAAAAATTTCGTCTTGACGAGGCTTTGCAAGTCTTGAATTGTCTCGCGGTATTGTCATCCCCCTGTCATAAGAATTTTTCGTCTGAAGTGATTCTGAAATGTCATCGAAAATGACATTTGGTCACTTCGATCTTCGATGGCGGCGCACTCGACAGCCATGAGCTCAGACCAACTGACGGGACAGTAGCGCGGCGCACTCCACGCGGCACCTTCGTTCGACGAAATTCATCATTTTTAATGAAGTTTGATATTTTTTTTCACTGCGAAAAAAATATGTAAAGCACTTTAGTACGAGTGATCTGGGTTCGGAAAAATATTAACTTTAATAATATATTTTTGAAATGCATTTTTAATTTTTTTTCGAAAAAAAAAAAATTCCACATCAAAAACTACGAATCGGATAATTATGCTATATGTTTTTTCAAAGAGAGCGGAAAAAATCCTTCGCGATACGTACTTAACTTCAGTCAAAATCGCCCTCGAAATCGGTTTAAAAAAGCATGGCCACCCCCGATGGGTCACACTGTATATGATTATATATACCCATATACTATTGCATATATCATTTAGACAAGCCTGAAAATAAAATTAGATGAAATCGAATAGATTCTTTAACTTATAAAAGTTCGCGATTATGTCTGCGAGCAACCATATACTCTTGGAAAGGTTTTCTGAGTATGTCGCATACGTCGACTTTTGTTGGCGAAGAGTCGACATCGGCTTTCACTTGGCGAAGAGTCGACATCGACTCTGCGTTTGGTGGGACCAGAAAGGAATCGTGTACGAGGAGCTGCTGAAACCGGGCGCAACTGTCAATGGGCATCGCTACCGACAACAACTAATCAATTTGAGCCACGCATTGCTCGAAAAACGGCCAGAATGGGACACGAGACACGAACGTGTGATATTGCAGCACGACAACCCTCCGTGCCATCGCAGTTCCATCGTCCAGGACACCATAAAAACACTGAAATGGGATCTGCTACCACACCCGCCGTATTCGCCAGACCTGGCCCCTTCAGACTATCACTTTTTCCGGTCGATGGCGCATGGCTTGGGTGGACTACACTTGGCCAATTATGATGCAGTACAAAATTGGTTGGACCAATGGTTTCGGTCCAAAGACGCGTCTTTTTATCGTCGCGGTATTTATGTATTGCCAGAGAGATGGCAAAAATGTGTAAATAGCGAGGGACAATACTTCGAATAACCTATTTTTTGTATTTGTCTTGAAATTTTCGATTTTTTATTGGTTAAAAAAACCCGGAAACTTAGTTGCGCACCATATCTAGCATATACCTAGCATGCTACGCATATACCGATCCCCTTTTCCTCCACCAACCCGCGTCGAACCTTTCACAGCTAGTACGCGTACACCTCCCCCCCTCTACCGCCGCTCTCTGACCCAAGCAACGTCATGACATCGATGCTTGTTTGTTTTGGTTTTTCTCTTCTACCGATGCGACGCATATCAAGAGTTGCGGCAGCGACTCGACGCCAAGTATTTAAAAAACTGAGAGTCTCAGTCGAGATTCCGCGCACTCTTTTATACGCGAATATGCCTCAATCCACGCCGCTTTTACACTTCAATTCGATATTACTCAAAAACAAGACAACTTTTTTAACATTTTACGAATATACTTTTCTTAAAAAAAATCACCTTTCCATTCATACCATTATTTTTTTTCGCCCAGGCGATGTTGAGATATCATAATATTGGGCGAATTATTCCGAATATTTATCATCAGAAAAATTCTTCAACAGTTTTGTTGGAACGCTTATAGATATACAAGCCCGTGTATAAGCGATGTGATTTGATTTTAAAGATAAGGGCTTGTGTATATGGTAGTGGGAAAATATTAGTGTGCGGTTGACACAGCGCGCGCCGCTCCCTTTCGCCCCGGTATGCGTAGGCAATCTTATATGCATTATCGATGCATTTATCTATACATATAATAGCATATGTACGAATATGTATGCAATTTTATATATAGCATCATCTATATATATAAGGCATATATATATGCAGCGTTATATATGGCATTATCCATATATATAGTTTATATACGTATCTACTGGTATATACAGGTATATATAGGTATATACAAGTCTATACTGGTAAATACCAATACATACAGGTATATACAGATATATACAGGTATATACAGTGTAACGATCGCGCTTCGAAGTTCGCGCCCTAACCGTGAGGCTGTGCCCTCTTGTGAGTAACGGGTCAGTAGTCATGTAAACGAACCCCAAAGAAATTTCTTACTATGAGTCGCCTGCCTCGATGCGTCTCGCGTTCCACGACTGTGGCGGAGCTCCATGACTCGCCCCAGTCGCCGTCGACAAACTATACGTGATACACGTGGTATTCTCGATTTATTGTATATATGTATCTCTATGTATTGCCGGTCTGAATATTCTACCGGAGAAACCATTTTGGAGCGTTGCTCCTGTATTCATTTCACGTTAGCGACAAGTGTGGAAGCATTGATTGTGCGTATAGTGAGTCGGTCGCGATTATTCAAAAGGTAAACTATTACTCGGCGATAAGTATCCTCGTACGTTGTTACCCCGTGGCCGCCATTTTACGCCGTATATTCGTAGCGCCGATAGGACGGAAGCGACTGGGCCGCTGTATCCATTCCCAGCTACAACATCAGCTTGAGAAAAGTCACGATCGTCAGGTCTTTCGGGGAAAATCGTGAGACAAAACCAACCAGCCAAATATTTTCCGGCCAACATCGCCAGCACGCCGAATTTTCCGGCAGTCTATCTCGCCTCCCCCACGAGGATCCAGCCACCATCCAGAGTCCTGGTCAAAATCGAGCTAAGTAGCGAAACGATACACCGTCCAATTTTGTGCCCCGTCGATATCGAGGAATGAATACCGTTATTATATTTCGTCATTACTTGTTACGCGTGAGAGTGAACGAGGTTTCCGACATTTCATGAATGCACGTCGATATTGAGAATTTAAGATATTTATTACATTTTGTCATTACATGTTGCGAATGAGAATTAACGCGATTCGTGATATTTCGGTAATACGTATCGTGGAAGAGGTGATAGTTTTGTTGAGTTGCGGTGAGAAAGCGAGCGAAGGAGATTCTGATAGTTTGTTCAATATATTTGAGAGCAAGAGCGAAGGTGATTTTTGAGATCTGTTGCGGTGCGTCAAGATATAAAGCGGAGGAGATTCTCATAGATTTTTCAGTATTATTGTGAGAAGGAGCAAAGGTGATTTGCGAGATTAGATGTTATGCGTCAGGAGATTGGGCGGAGGAGATTCTCACAGAGTTTTCCGTATTACCGCGAGTTAAAAGATAAAAATTTCAGAGATTTTGTGGAGATGCACCGAGCATGAGAGCGAAGGAGGGTTAATCTCTTTCGGACACACTTGTCGAAGGAAATTATTTAAATGGATTTGTATTTGTAGTCGCCTTTTGAGAAATATTTTTGTTAGAACGAGCTAATCAACGAATCGATTAGCCCGTAGTATATTGTTCGCCCATTCTGGTCGGGCATAATAGACCGGAATTGTGATATATCGAGTCCTGTGTCAAACCGCGGTTAAAGCGTGCTTGTATTTTGAAATAAAATCGATGAATTGTGTCTTCAAAATAAATCGATAATTTTGGAATATAACAAAATTATTACAACAGACATATACAGATATATACAAGTATATACTGGTATATAGAGGTATATAGAGGTATATATCTGTATATACTAGTATATCAAGAGACGCGGCAGCGTCTCGACGCCAAGTATTAAAAAAAACTGAGAGAATCACAGTCGAGACTGCCGCGCACTTTATATACGCAAATATGCCTCGGACCACGCCCCTTTAACATTTTAATTCGATATTACTAAAAAACACAATAACTTTTTAAACATTTACAAACTATAGTCATCTTAAAAAAAAATTAGCTTCCATCGATACTATTTTTATGTTGATCCGCCCACATAATGCTGAGATATGATGATATCGGGTGAATTTTCTCGAATTCTATCATCATGAAAATTCTTCAACATTTCTTTGTCACCCCGTTGGCCAGATTTTTGAAACGCTTATACACGGGATGTATATCTATAGCTATGAGAATCTTATTTCAGCCGCTGACGTCATGCACGGCGAAAATGTATCTTGTTAGCTATGAGCGCTGTGCACGGCGAATAAATATTTTATCTATATTTTATCTATATTTATACATAAAAGAATGTGTGTGCGACTGTGTGCAAGTGTGTGCGAGGGTGTGCAAGTGTTCGCGATCATTTTTACGATATATATTAGGGTAGTCGTTATTTCAGGTATCAACTTACATTTGGGTGGTCATTCAAGATTCGATGCTTTAAATATTTATATACATATTTATTAAGATACACATTAGGGTGGTCATTATTTCGGGTCCGAATTTATATTAGGGAGGTCATTTGAGATTCGATTTTTTTCAATATTTATGTACGTATTTAAATAATATAGATTGAAGTGGTCGTTATTTCAGGTATCAACTTACATTTGGGTGGTTCTTCCAGATTTGAATTTGGTTCATTATATATATATATAAGATGTATATTGAAGCGGCCGCTATTTCAGCTCTCAATTTATATTAAGGTGGTTATTTGAGATTCGATTTCTTTGAATATTCACGTACGTATTTATACGATATAGATTGAAGTGGTCGTTATTTTAGGTCTGAATTTACATTAGAGTGGTCATTGTTCGATACTCGAATTTTCTCGAAATTTTTATATGTACTTATACGATGTATATTAAGGTGGTCGTGATTTCAGGTTTTAACTTACATTTAGATCGTCATTCGCGATTTGATGTCTTCAAATATTCATATACATATTTATCAAAAGACGCGGTAGCGTCTCGTTGCCAAGTATTAAAAAAACTGAGAGAATCCCAGTCGAGTTCGCCGCGCACTCTTATATACGCGAATATGCCTGCCGCTGAACCTGATTCGAATTTTAAACCAATATGACAAAAAAACACGACTACTTTTTTAAGATCTACGAACAATGGTGATCTTAAAAAAAATTAGCTTCCCATTGATACCTTTTTTATGTTGATCCGTCCACATTATGCTGAGATATGATGATGTCGGCTGAATTTTTTCAGCAATTCTATCATCGTGAAAATTCTTCAACATTTTTTCGTCACCTGATTGGCCAAATTTGTGAAACGCTCATACACGGGATGTATATCTATAGCTATGAGAATCATATTTAGCGATATACACTAGGGCGGTCCTTCGAGATTCGATTTATTTAAATATTTTTATGTATACGTAGGTATTATATAATATATATTGAGGTGATTACGATTCAAGATTCAAATTTTGTTCATATTTATATATGTATTTATACGACGTATATTAGAGTGGCCGCTATTTCAGGTCGCAATTTACATTGGGGTGGTCATTGAAGATTCGATTCCTTTAAATATAGCATTATCTACATATATGCAGCAAATGTGCATATATACCCACACAGCACAAAAGTCAGAAATACTTCCTCGCGAACTCTTTTTTAAGACTACTTCTAGAGCAACATGTATGATATCTCGCAGACGTTAGTCTGAAGAAGTCTGAAATAAGAATAACTTAAGAGATCTTCGGAATGAAATCAACTGTCAGATATCCTTAGAAGATATCTTCAAGATATTCCGTAAAAGACATCCAATACAAAGCCAGAAATACTTCCTCGCGAATTCTTTTTCAAGACTACTTCTAGAGCAACACGTATGATATCTCGCAGACGTTAGTCCGAAGAAGTCTGAAATAAGAATTATTTAAGAAGAGTGTGAAAAGGTCAACATAACCTTAAAAATTTCTTGCCGCATTTTTCTCGGAGATGGCTTGATGAAATGAAAAAAGATTAGTGGGGTCGCCTGCGTAATTAATGTGTACAGGTCATGGCCCCACTATATTCTTTTTTTATTCCATCAAGTCATCTCCGCGAAAAACGTGTTAAACGTTTTAGCTCTATCTCTCTCGCACTCACGAGAGCGGAAAGGCGGGGGAGGGGATTGAACCTCCCCTTAAGAGATCTTCGGAATGAATATTAAAAAGTTATTAGAAATTGCATATTCAGATGAACTACGTGATAATATTTGTTCGGATACATATCGGAACCGTTTAAATTCTGGGATTTCACCACTGATATATCATATAAGTAAAGAGAATTCATAAGTAGTCGGTAGCGTGATAGGTTCGCAAGTAGGATAGATAGGCAGGTCGCAGGTTCGAATCCCCGTGGAGGCAGATCAAATTGAAATGATGAAATCGAGTTTTTTTCTAATTTTTTTTAAATACAGTCAGTCCAGTAACTATGTAAATAAATAAAAATACGTATTAAAAATTTTTGCAAACGATAGAAATAAGAAAAAAATTAATTTTTGATAATTTTAAAGGAACCCTTAAAAAGTTATCTTGACGATGTCTTGTGAAGAAATCTCGCAATCATAGTCTTTACGATATCTTTTTTGAGAAGTCTGAAAAAGTTATCTTCAAGACAACTTTTCACAGATATCAAAATCATCCCTCAAAGTGGTGCATAAGACTACTTTCGGAACTCATTAAGATGTCTTTCGGAAAATGTATTTGGATGTCCAAATCTTACATAAGAAATCTACAGCGATTCTTTCAGACGTCATATTGCTGTGTAGGTAGCGTTATATATAGGATTTTTATACATGTAGATCATCCATGTATATATATATATATAGCATTATCTATATATATATATATATATATATATATATATAGCATTATCTATATATATATATGTATATATATATATATATATATAGCATATCTATGGATATATAGCATCATATAGCTAATAGATCAAAATTCAACTTAATCTTTAGGTTGTATCAAAAATGAACTTAAATTTTAGGCTAAAATAAAATCTAACATAAATTTCAGGCTAGGCGAAAATCCAACTCTAATTTTACGCTAAACCAAAATCTAACTTGAATTTATTTGATGCAAGTAAATAAATTATTTGTATATTATCCCGTAATTCGTTATTGGCATGAAGTACATATATTTTTGATAGAAATATCATTCTTCAATGAGAGCAAATATGAAATCGTTTAAAACAATGCACAGTTACTATATGGGAATGTACGGGCTACTAAAATATCAAACTCATTTACTTCAGTCCAGGGTTGCAAAATTTTAATGAAAAAGTAATGCATTAACCATTACTTTTTTGAAGGCTAATGAAAATTATTTCAATGATTAATGGAAATTATTTTCATTAACCATTAAATTTTAATGGTTAATGGAAAATATTTCCATGGACGATTAACCATTAAATTTTTATTTACTTATTTATTTATTTTCTTTTATTCCTGAAAGTGCAAAAAAAAGAAAGAAATAAATAAATAAGTAAATAAGTGAATAAATGAATAAATAAATAAATAAGAACTTGCTCGATTTTTTTTTAAGGCAAGTTCTTATTTATTTATTTATTTATTTATTGGCACTTTCAAGAATAAAAGAAAATAAATAAATGAATAAATCAATTTTAATGGTTAATGAAAATGCAAATGCATTACTTGCAACCCTGCTTCAGTCAAGTAAATTAAAATTTGAATCAAGCTTCCGACTACGTGGTTCCGAAAATTGAACAGTTTCATCCAACTCAATGATTGTTTGTACTCATACAGGCCATAATTTAGATTAATTAAATACTTTTCTTAAAATGATTACGAATTTTTGGTGCCATGTATGTTTCCATAGAAGTTAGAAAATGCTTTCTCTGAATCTAGAAAATGCTCATTTAAATGGAACATCCCATCAGTTTCTTCCAAACCCAAATCTATTGGTCTTATACTTGACTGTACGTTAAGAGGAGGCTAAATACCGACACTAACACCTCAAAATTGCCATCCAAACTTGCTCTTATACAAATGGATGGAATTGAATAAAATTTGAACATCATCAGAACAATGGCAGGAATGGAACCTCACCAAATTTTTTTCGAAAAACACAAAAAAAATTTACAGATTCATTTACCACCACGAAACTGTAATTGAAAAACTTAAATTATTAAACTTTTACTGCATTTCGGGTAAAACCAAGAGTGAGGCTCCATGAAGAACGCCACGATACAAATATCGAGACGTTTTCGACATTATTTTATCAAAATGACACGCCGTAACTTTGGATGGCGCATCAAGGGATAAATATCGATAAATTGTGGTTTTATTGAAAAACGAAATGGCGAAATGTAGTTCACAGACGTGCGAGTGAGGGCAGCACCATGGATTCTGACGAGTAACCTATAATATTTAGGGGGCGCGAATGAGTTCGTGGGCATTAGCTGTAACGCATTTTAGCCTCTAAATTGACAATGAATTGTTAATTAATTTATCCCCCTCTTAATTGTCAAAATGTAATTAATTTTCATCCACGGTTGTCGGAGAAAGACTGGACGACGATGATACGTCGATAATGTAGGTATTGAATAAAAATGGTATTTAGCCTCCTCTTAAATTCATATTCAGTTTTGAATCTTCTAAATAATCAGGAACATGTTCAATAGTTATTTGATTTTAACCAATTTTCAATATTAATATATATTTGATATTAATTTTTATTATTAATAAATTGTTATTCGATATTAATAAATTTTCTCTCAGACTGATAAACGGGTTTGGAAAATGGCAACAAGTTTGTCTTTCGCTATAGCACCAATGTTAAAAATTTAATGTTTAAAGAAAACTATTTCGAAAAACTTGTACTGGAGAGTTGATAATTTTCGAGTAAGAGAGGTATACGGAGCACAACCTGTGATGCGATAGCCTTTTATTGTCGTGTAAAGCTATACTCACAGCGGTGCCGCATCGCTCGCAACAATGGTGGGTCATTAATTTATTTGCCGGGTGATTCGACGCTAGTTTCATCGATAACCGCAAAACCTTTTCTTTCGTTTCACAACTCTGACCAGCAGAAAAGGAGACCAGTCTCATTCTTCTTGTCCAAGACCTTAATTTTTTACAACACCCGTCCTTTTAAACTCCGGATGCCTTGCGGGATTCCTTCAAATTTCCCCCATTCTGTTTTCGCAAAAATATTATCCTCTCCTTCTATAGAATAATATACATCGCAAAATAGCAGCCTTTTTTTCTGCAGGTCAGATTTGTGAAATAAAAGAGAGAACATTTCGATTCTCGATGAAAACGAGGGCTAAGTTCCTTTGACAATCAATCGACCGAGAAAAAATTGCTCGAACTTTTGCTCTTACTCAAGAGTTACCAACTCTCGAGAACAAGTTTAAAAAAATATTTTTCGTCAAACATTAAATTTGTAACAAGGCGCTACAAAGATAACCTTGTTGCCTACTTCCAAACCCGTTCGTCAGTCTAAGGGAAAATTTATTAATATCAAATGACAATTTATTAACAATAAAAATTAATATTAAATACATATTAATATTAAAAATTGATTAATATCAAATAACTATTGAACGTGTTCCTGATTATTCAGAAGATAAAAATTTAAATATGAATTTAACGTACAGTTAATAAGTATAATATGTTCGATTGTTTAATTCAGCTTCCGTTACTACGGCAACGTAGACGGAAGTAGTGGCAGCGGTTTATCCCTTGCCTGCGTTACCGATGCTCAGTATTAATCGTTGATTTCTCCCCTATCAAGGGTCCTATTGATAACAACAAGGCGTGCTTTTTTTCGTCTAAACGTCACCTTTCCAATGGTGAATGTTACATAAGTGAGTTCCGCAGCTTTACCTAAGTAATTCGTTAAAAAATAAAAAAAAGGGAAGAGAAAAAAACAAAAAATTAACTTTTTTACTAATTTTCAGCAGATCTATCTTCGCAGTTTCATTGCACACGTTTTAAGGGTGTTCCATTGCAGCTCCTAGCGAAAAAAGATCCCGATTGGATTAGTCGTTCCCGAGTTATCCTTATTTACATCCGGTCAGCTTCACCGTGCTTCAATTCAATTAATAATTGCCCGATTTTTTTTTTCAAAAAAGATTTTTGTTCAGAAAGAATGCCCCTTGCCAACTATGTTCTTACTGGATCGATTTTCGAGCTCACATTAAAAATATCGAGCAAAAATCAAAATCTTTCCATTTTTCTCGAGAGTACCGAATGATAAAAATGGCCGCCATTTCTTTAATTATTGTCCGATCAAGCTTATTTTAACGGCATTGAGTGGGGGTGAAAATTTCACGTAAAAAACTATTCGGTAGTTTTTTCGTCGAGAGTGAATTGGAGGCAGTGGAGTCAAAAAACCGAGTGCGTCACTGCAATCGCACATTACGTATTTTCATATTTCTATCAGTTCTATCAGTTCTTTAGCTTTTCCGACCGTTGACACATTAATAGATGCAATGCAAAAAAAATTGTATTCAAAGAAACAAAAATGTATCCCAAAAAGTATGATAATACGATATGGAAAGATACGTGTAAAAAAGTGTGATAATCTTCAAATTTTCAGAATTTTCTCAAATTTTGATGTTATTTCTTCAAATCTTCAACATTTCCTCAGATTTTCAAGTGATTTCCTCAAATTTTCGAAATTTCCACAGATTTTTATGTAATTCCTTGAAATTTTCAAAATTTCCTCAAATTTTCATGTGATTTCTTCAAATCTTCACAATTTCCTCAGATTTATATGTAATTTTTTCAAATCTTCAGAATTTTCTCAGATTTCAAGTTTTTTGAGTGATTTTTTCAAATTTTGAAAATTTCTTAAGATTTTTATGTAATTCCTTGAAATCTTCAAAATTTTATCAGATTTTTATCTAATTTCTCCAAATATTCAAAATTTCCTGAGATTTTTATCTAATTTCTTCAAATCTTCAAAATTTCCACCGATTTTTAGGCCACTCTATATGTAAGGAGTGACTATTAGTATTGTCTTCCAAAAACCTATCTCTTATAAAAAATAACCATAGAAACTTTATACCAACATATGTTGGCATATTATACAAAACAAAAAATTTTGGATTTTCCGTCACCTGAGCCGTCCGTCTGCACTCATAACTCAGCAACCCATGAACGGATCCGGTTCAAATTCATAGCACAGTTTTGTTTTACTATAATCTCAAAACCTTTTTTGACGCAATCCATTCAGAGAATGTTGAATAGAAAATTTCCCAAAAAAACAGCCATTTTTGAACCAAAAAGCCATTTTTGTGCCGGTCCAGAGTCAGATCTCCGCAACCTGTGAACCAATGTTTTCGTAACTTATAGACTTTCTTTATTGGATCATAAAGAAGTGTCCTGTAGAGTTTGAGATTTGACAGTTCTTTGAAATATTTTGTTTTAACGAAAATAACTTTTTTTTCAGTTTTTCACTCACTGCACGACGATGCATGAACGAATTTTTTTTAATTTTCACCGTGTACTTTCATTTTAATACATTTCAACTATTTCAAGAGTTTAAAATGATTTAAACAATTTCAACATCGAATTTTTAATATTTTTCTTTTATTCATTTGTAACTTTTTAACGTTTTCGCCAAACGTTAAAAAGTTTGGCGAAAAAAAAGACTGATTGGACAAAAGTCTTAGACATTTCTTACCATTCGATAAAATGTTATTTTTATTTAAAATATAGTGATTGATAATTAGTTCACTTCTATGTATTTAATTTTTTTTTCAAATATTATTATTACTTTTATGCAAAGAAAAAAATTACATGAAACACAACCTTATGTGCCTGAAATACACAATTTCCGTAATGAAAAAAAAACATCCCCACACAATACACCACACTACACTCGATCGAATTGCACAAATTGTCACTTTAAAAAATCATACGTCATATTTTCAACATTACAATTTAAGTAAACTATAAAACGGCCGTGACACGATGACAAATAAAAATCATCAATAAACGAAAGCAAATGTTGGCTGCATAATCTTGAATGCTTAAGCCCAAGACACAATGACAAGAATAAAGCCTGGTTTATCCAGCGGCCGTAACCTAACTTAGCCGTAACTTAGGAAGTTGAACGTATATGTTGCCCTTGTGGCGTTTATGCAGCAATTAGCCGTAACCGTAACCGCTATCGGCCGCAAAGCCGGTAATGCGAAGGTGTCGGTTTTCCGGGTGTCAAATGATAATGTTTTGCGCTAGATCTTCGACATGTTGTTGAATTAACTGGTAATCTCTCATATTTTTCAGACCCGCTGGAGTCGGAGGTTTTTGAAAATAAGCATTTGCGTTTTAGTGCGGGTTATAATAGTCTACAATAATATTAAAAACAAGTGATTGAAAAGCTAGTCTATAGCGCTGTCTCTATCTCACTTCTCCCACCCATCGTCATCCGTGCTTGCACCAGAGAGAGTTTAGATCGCAGCGATCACAGTGACAAATTTATAAACTACACATCTGGCATCAATAAGCTACGTACCCCCACCACGGGAGTTTCCAGACCTGTGTGTACGACCGTGATTCACCCATACATCGGCATATAAAATGCTACTGGATATGACGCTCACAGCACTCAAAACGTTCAAGACGAATGCAGCTTATGCTATCTCACTGCCACACGCCGCGCCACACACATGATCAAATCTACTCAATTCTCGCTATTACAATTGTCGACAAAAATATGGAAAAAAAAATGTTAATGTTTTTTTGGCTGTTTTAAGCTAAAAAATTGGATTTTCTTTCTATGGGACCCCTTCGATTAAAAAAAAATATAAAATTCTACGTTAACAAACAAAATTTTTAAGATTTTACTGAAAATGGAATTCAAATAACTTCCCAATCAAAACATTTAAATGATATGATTGTTTAGATACTTTTAGATCATTTTGATTATATTTAAATCTGTCTTTTTAATTATGATTAATAGAATTTATACGACTACTCGATGTTCACAATGAATCAAAGAGTTTAAATAACGGTGTAAGTGCCTATTAAAACGTCCCTAAGGGACATGTTAACCAATATTCAAAATATATCACAAAAACAAAGTGTATGAGCCTTATATTCTAAAATTGTGAGTGCCTACTAATATAATCCTTGAAATTCGATCACCAACTTATTAATAGAATTTATACGACTACTCGATGTTCACAAGGAATCAAAGAGTTTGAATAACGGTGTGAGTGCCTACTAATATAATTCTTAAAATTCAGTCTTTAACTTTATGACTCATTGCCCCCATTGGAAATGAAAAATGTGACTCAATATTATAAAAAACAATGTTCAATAACATAAAAACAATATAGTATTTACATACCAAATAAATGAAGAAAATGGTCAAAAATACGGAGCGCAAAGCTCCCCAACAAAACGTTAAGGGGGGTTTGGGGGGCAGAGCCCCCCAACGAGTACGCGAAGCGTACTTTTTATGTATTTTTCTTGAAATATTCAGAATTCCCTCAGATTTATATCTAATTTCTTCAAATGTTCCAAATTTTCTCAGATTTTTGTGTAATTTCTTCAAATCTTCCAAATTTTCTCAGATTTTTGAGTGATTTCTTCAAATCGTCAAAATTTCCTTAGATTTTTATGTAATTCCTTGAAATCTTCAAAATTTCCTCAGATATTTATGTAATTTCTTCAAATTTTCAAAATGTCCTCAGATTTTTATGTAATTTTTTCAAATTTTTAAAATTTCCTCAGATTTTTATGTAATTTCTTCAAATCTTCAAAAGTTCCTCAGATTTTTTGGTAATTTCTCTAAATCTTCAAAATTTCCTCAGATTTTTATGTAATTTCTTTCACTCTTCGAAATTTCCTCGAGGTCTGACTAATTTTTTCAAATTTAGGAACATTTCCTCAGACCTGGCAACACTGGAGTCGCTAGATCTCCGAGTGTTACGTGATGGACGAGATCCACAAGGGCAACAAGGGCAGTGAAACCCGCTGAATTCACGAGCGCCGTTGGACCTACAAAGGCCACTACAACAGTGCCAGCAAGATACTCAAGAGCCGCGAGAGTAATGATAGTATGCCGGTCCTGACCCAAGATCCCTAACCCGACATTTACCGACCTTTTTCAGCCGAGACTCGAGCCACTTAGCCGAGACTCGAACCACTTAGCCGAGACACAAACCGCGTCGTGGGTCATGGGTGGTTCGCGGGCGGTGGGTGGCTCGCGGGCAAAGGGTGGTTGGCTTGCGGGTGGTGGGTGGCAAGGGCGTGGTGGGTGGTAGGGGGGACATTTGGGATCTTTTTTTCGTTAGCATGTGTTGCGTGTATGTGCGTGCACGGCTTGCGGACGGAAAGTGGCGGGCGGTGGGTAGCGGGTGCCAGGCGGGTGATGGGTGGCGGGTGAGGAGGAGGGGGGTATTTGGGTTTTTTTTCGTTAGCATGTGTTCCGTGTATGTGCGTGCATGTGTTGCGTGCATGTGTTGCGTGCATGTGCGTGCATCCCAAGACTCCCCCCCCCCGCGGGGGGGAGTCTTGGGATTTTCGATTAGATGCCCATGATTTTTTGAAGAAAGCATTAGATGACGCCGTCGTCGATGGCGTTGACCCACACTCTCTCTCGCACGCTCCCTCTCTCTCTCTCTCTCTCTCTCTCTCTCTCTCGCACGCGCTTTATCTCTCTCTTTCTCTCGCACGCGCTTTATCTCTCTCTCTCTCTCTCTCTCGCTCAGTATCAAATTTATGATGTATACAACTGTACCCCAAAATGATCTAACTTTTTTCGTTGCGACGCATATTATCGACACATAGCTGCATAGACGATTATTCGTTCACAATTTTCGATTCTTTCGAGCAGTCCTCTGCCAACGTTATTTCTGCATCTCTATCTCTCTCTCTCTCTCTCTCTCTCTCTCTCTCTCTCTCTCTTTCGTTTGTTTTCCCTACCTCGTACGTCCGTGTATTCTAAGCGATGAGATTGCCAACATATCGCTCATCTCTATTCAACGTTTCCGAAAATATTTATAAAGAATATTATAACCATCATTATTACCTCACACTAATTATTTAGACGATTTGTAGTTCAAGCATGATTTTTGGAATGAAAAAAATGAAATCAAATATTTTTGGTGAAAGTTCCATTGATATTCACTATTTTATTTGTTATCATTATACCTAGATGTCATTCAAATTGAAAAAAGTCTTATCATGAGATTTTGATATCCAGATATTTCGAAGCTATGACAATTCTTTCAGAAAATTTTGCTATCGTGTTCTGCTTGCGGGTCCACTGATATTAGTAATATATATATATATATGTATATATATATATATATAAATTCTATGGTCGATATAAAAATTAGGAAAACTTTTTTTTCATGAAGAAATTGGTTTTTCGGAAAATTATATATTTTTTCTCACCAAAGATCTAAAAATATTAATGTAATTTATTTTTTCCTCATCTTCTGCAAATGACATAAAAGTATAATTTTAAAAGTTATATCATGAACAAACCAACCTTTTTTCCATGTTTTTCCAAAATACTTTTATAACTTCACGTAAAACTCCTATGCCATTCGCATAGGATGAGAAAGCGTGAGTAATCATCACTTCCAAGGGCCCTCGTTCAGAAAAAAATATTGTAATATTCAGAAAAATCTTAGATGTCTTAGCTTATTTTCACGGAATTTCCATGCCGTCGGCACATCATGAGAAAAATCAATTATACTGATATCTTTAGGTCTATGGTCAGGAATAAATATTAAAATTTCTCGAAAATGTAAATTGTCATAATTTTAAGGAGGGTTACTTTTCTCAAACATGAATACATTTTGATGTAATTATAATGACTATATTAAAATCTAAATTTCCGTAACGTTGAAACATCTGAATCAATAACAATATCTTAACTAACAATTGTTATTCCGCACAATCCGTAGATTACATGGAAATCCATAAAAAAATACATCATGAAGAAGCCAGCCCACTCACTCGATTTCTTTTTGGAGTGTTTTTAAATAACTGCTAATAGCTTTGCATAAAATTTTTGTTACATCCACAGAATATGAACAAAGTAAGCAATTCTCATATCGACAACTCGATCCAGATCAATATAAAATTTAAACAAAAATCAAAGTCATTGTGACTATGAAAGATCTGATTTTTTCATGATATTGGGAACCTAAGAAGAGGTATGACTTAATTCTGACGTCAGTAATATGGTGACTTAAGTAAATAGCTCGCTCGCGACTCGCATGTGACAGCGTGGTGTAGAGAGAGATTTGTCGTCGATTATTCTCAGCTCATTACAGATTATGCTACTCACTCCCAGACACAAATGCGGTAAACGTGTAAAAGCAACTTTCGACCCTAACCTAAAAAATAACCACGTTCTGCATCTTATCTCCGGACTCCATATCTATTGTTACGTGGACAATCTCAACAATTTTGAAAATAACCTTGAATTTATCCTAACAAACCTCGACGTTTCGCATGGTCGACAGGGCTTTGCGCTTCCTACTGAGTCAGTTCTTAGATTTCGCTACCAGATGAATCCAACTTTGGATCCCGATACTTTATCTAGCATCTCCGTGTCAATCCTTCTCGCAGCATTTGCATATCATCTACAGATTAAGAGAGTCATCAATATTAATGAAGGGCTCTCGATCGAAAAATATTTGCTTTCTACTTTCTTTAAAAATCGGAATGAAAACACCCAAAATAATTTCAATTTTTATTGTATTTCATGGTAACTCTAATTTGTATCATAATAAAACTTTTTACGAATTTTCGAATATAATCGGCAGATTATAAAAAATAAGACATCAATATCAGGGGGGTTCTCCATCGGAAGAATATTTTTATTACTCCCGGAAAATATGGTCTTGAGTCTCATCATCGTCAGTATTATAAAACTAAACTATTATTTAGATATGGGTTTTTCCGATGATATAACATCGAGAGGGGATATTCTACCGCTCTACCGCTTGGTGTACAAATAATTTCAGAGAGGGTCTGACTTCACATAATATTGTGTATAAAATTCAAACAAAAAGCATAGCTGGAAAAGTATATAGATATTGACACTAATCCGCGTAAAAAATGAAACAATGAATTTCAGAAAAACTTTTTTGAATTCATAAATAATGCAGTTTTCGGGAAGATAATGAAAAACGTTAGGCAATATCGAGATATTGAGCTTGTGAGGAAATAGGGTGGAGCTTTTTGGTGCAAGGGCTTCAATCGCAAAGATAACATTTCACAGCTACACGAGCTGAAGTGAAATTTATGAAACCAACATATGTGAAGTTTGCATCTCTCGACATGTCAAAAATCACCCCTTTTTACGACTTTCGTTATAATTACCCTGAAAAGAAAAAAATTCGATAAAGTAAAATAACTTTACACCGATACGGGAGTCTGAGTATCACATTAGCACCACCTCTCCCCTCCCCCCCCGATATATACAGCTACGATGAGGACGATTTACCTCGATTTGATACGTCTGATTATGCACCCAACAATCGCTATGGCATACAATAAGCTAATAAAAAAAATATGTTAGGGCTCATGAAGGATAAGAATAACGGAAAGATAATGGCGGAATTTGTGGGTTTGAGAGCCAAACTATACACTTTCAGAGTCCAATGTGATGAAATCGAAAAGAAAAAAGCCAGTCATTCGAGCATCAACTTTAAGATCGATAACATTTAACGATTGTAGAGAGTATTTGTCCTACCATGAAAATGTAATTGAAAATGCAGCAGTTCATCGTCAATCGGAAACATAGTGTCCAGACCAAGTTAGCTCTCAGCTGGGATGACAATAAAAGAATTTTGCTCTAGAGTTCTACTGATACACTAACATGGGGTTATGCTATTAATAACGATGTGAATGAATGAATGAATGATGTAAACGAAAAAAATTGCAACATCGTAAAAATGGATGCGCATGGTGATGATGGTGATGATTTTGGTGATGATGATGATGATGATGATGATGATGATGATGATGATGATGATGATGATGATGATGATGATGATGATGATGATGATGATGATGATGATGATGATGGTCGGAAGATTGATGGGGAGAAAGAGATCAAAAATATATATCATAATTTTTTAATAATATTTATATGTATTTGTGCTGAATGTGAAACGGGAAAAAACAATAATGTAAACAGTACAAAAAAATATATGTTCCGATAATTGTTTTGATACATTGGATTGAAAAAAAAAACAAAAATATATATATGGCAACCGACAACTTTTGAAAAAAAAGAAACAATGTGTGTGTGTGTGTGTGTGTGTGTGTTGGTGTGTGTGCGTGTGTATGTGTATACTTCTTTTTTAATTCCCTCGCTATACCATAAAGCGGGAGGGATACGCTTTGTAGAGAGTGCCCCCTAGCTGTACTGCAAACCTCAACGCACCATGGTGAGAGAGAGAGAGAGAGAGAGGGAGAAATAATCATGATGTTAAATTTTCAGCGTGCTCGCAACTGTCAAGTGGTTCGAGTGGACATCAATGATGGCCCACCCTTACAATGATGGCCGATCCTTATAATCCACATTGTCCCTCTGACTTTTTTAACACTTTGATTATGATAGATTTTGATAGAATAAAGTTCTAACGTATTGCTAGAAATTTAATATTACAGTGACAGTACGTTTTCTGTATTTCATGAGTCGTACACCGACACATATTGTCGAAAGATTTTATTTCATGGTCTAAACGAAATTGGTTTATCTATTTTGTGACCTATTTTTTTCAATACACAACACTCTCTCATGAATAAAGCAGAAGCTGACGGACGTGATAATTAGTAAAACTTCCGACAAGGGCTTGTTTTTTTTTGCGTTGCTCATAAAAGGATAAAAGAAATCGTGAGATAGGTCTTACATTCAAATTTGGGCTCTTAGCGTAATAATACATGGATGATTTTGATATATGTAAAAAACTTACAATACTCGTTCATTCGACTTTCAAAATCTTCGAACAGTTTTTGATCCTGCACTTGGCCCAATCCATGCCCTTGGGTTTAGAAAACATCAAACCAACGCCAGCGAGTTTGTAGTACTCAGAATTCTCATTCTTATTCGAAAATATCGTATGCACTATTTCAATGAGCATAGAAGTGACTATGCCAGACCAGTGAATTTTATCACCGAAAATTTGTCCGGTGACAACATTTCGCGGCAGCTTGTCGAATCATATTTGAATCCAGCTTGACGTATCGTTGCTCAATGAATCACCGATTTTCGAAGGAAATATTTGGTATTCCTTGAACTCCGGTACGTTGCTCATATAGTCTTTAATCATAAGTTTCAACGATTCTTCTTGCAAGTTTATGCACGTAAGAGAGGAAATTTTTTTTCATAATCAATTCAACACTGCATTAGAGTAGAAGAAAGAGAGAGAAGGTAACAGAGTGAGAGAGAGAGAGAGAGAGACGGTGTTGGCCTGCTTGGCTTGAGCATCGAACCTTCGTTGAGAGCATGGAGGTCACAAAAAGGAATCGGCGAGCCCTCTTCACATTTTATTTCATCAATAGTTACAAATTATTTTTGCTTATCCAACTATTGTGTGCATTATCCAAGCTCAACCATGTCACATTTAGCTGACTGCCACGATTCTTTGATACATATTTTTAATGAGATATACACAGGGTATGGAGTTAATTTTTCTCACTCGTCTTATTGTAAATATCTCCGTTGTCCAGTTTGGTGTGTAACTTTTCTCAAATATATATTTAAATTTACTAATGCGCACTTCATCGCCGATTTTGAATTACGCTGGTTTTCCCACCTCAGTTCTATTAGAAATATTAACCAGTATTTGTTCTTCAGTCACAGCATCAACATTTTTCGGCTCAATTTTAATAGTATAGTAGACAGTGTCATTATACTTGATAATTAACATATCAGGAACATCAAACCATTTCCAGTTTTGGCGAAGACTGAATTAAATCTAAATTTTATTCTTAAGCGTAGGGTTTAATCGTTCACAAATTGTTGCATTCAAATTGCTATGCGTAGAATACATTTGAATATTAAACTTTTTCATTAGCGTCTTGAATTTGGAATTTTAAAATTCTTTTCCACGATTGAGGTGTAGATTTTTCGGTATACGTCCTTTGGCAAGTGTTGATTCCATTGCAGTGGTGACATCTTCTCTACTCTTGCTCTTCAAAGGTTTGACCCATGCCCATTTGGAGAATATACCGATGATGGTGAGGAGAAATTTATTATTGGAGCCTTCCTAGGTACCATGTCAAAATAACCCGAAGAAAATAACATAGGACAAAAAAACACATGACGAAATAACCCCAATGAGAAATTACCATGATTACGGAATAACACAACGATAAATAACCCAATACGAAATTAACACAACAAGAAAACAACACGCGGTCAAATAACACGAAATATTTTCGACAACTGTGACGTTTGAAAATTATAATCAGTTATATGATAGACAATATTCCCCACGGATTGCGGAATAATTTTTATAAATAATACATTTATCGCATACGATTTCGGTGAATTTTTCCATATCTGTATCGAAACTCTGCATGTGAGGTTTCAAACAGCACCAAAACCAAAGTAACTCTGTAACGGGGATATCCATTCTGGCATCTCATATCAGCAATTCTCATTCAATTCTCATATCAGCAATTGAACACAGCACAACTGTACCACGTCCCAATTCTCTCGGAAAGACTCTACACAGTGTATCGTCTTGGAAAACGAGTGTTGGCATGGTTCCACATGTTCCAATTATGCTCGTTGTATATGGGCGGTCGGTGAAAGCTGAGTTTATCAGTGTGCAATTGCTGATATGAGAATTTCCCCATGTCTTGTTATGCATTGGTCAGTTTTACTGTGTCAAATCACGTTAATATATCGCCTTTCTCGTGTAGAGTCGCGTGCGTAGAGTTGGGTATATGTTCAATGGGGATCTGTAGAAACGAGCCACTGTCATTTTATTTCCCATACGTATTTTTATACCCAATAATACTGGTAAATGACGACATTGGCATTGAAATAGGGGGACGTCGAAATTTGCTACTACAATAAATATCCCCGTTGCTTAAGAATAAAATGTACGCTTAAGAATAAAATTTAGATTCAATCCAGTCTTCGCCAAAACTGAAAATGGCTTGATGTTCTTGATATGTTAATTAACAAGTATAATGACACTGTCTATTATACTATTAAAATTGAGCCGAAAAATTTTGATGCTGTGAATGACGAACAAATACTGATTAATATTTATAATAGAACTGAGCCCTGATAGAACAAAACGTCCAATGGACGTCCAGTGAACGTCATTTTTTGGACATTGTAATATCCATCTGACGTCCATAGGCGTATATGGATCATCCATAGAAGGTGCGAATATGTCGTAGTTGTACGTCTTATTAACGTCCAATGAACGTTACAGTTCACGTCCAAGGGATGTACATTGAACGTCCAATGAACGTTACAGTGTACGTTCAAGTAATGTATATAGAACGTCCAATGAACGTTACACAGTGTACGTCCAAGGGATGTATATTAAACGTGCAATGAACGTTACGGTGTACGTTCATTTTTTGTACATTGTAATATCCATCTGACGTCCATGGGCGTATATGGATCATCCATAGAAGGTGCGAATATGTCGCAGTTGTCCGTCTCATAAACGTCCAGTGAACGTTACAGTTGACGTCCAAGGGATGTATATTGAACGTCTAATGAACGTTACAAACTGTACGTCCAATGGATGTATATTGAACGTCCAATGAACGTTACAGTGTACGTTCAAGGAATATATATTGAACGTCCAATGAACGTTACAGTGTACGTCCAAGAGATGTATATTGAACGTCCAATGAACGTTACAGTATACGTTCAAGGGATACATATTGAACGTCCAATAAACGTTGCAGTGTACGTCCAAGGAATGTATATTGAACATTGAATGAACGTTACGGTGTACGTTCAAGGGATATATAATGAACGTTCAATTAAGGATATATATTGAACGTCTAATGAATGTTAAAATGTACGTCCAAGGGATGTATATTGAACGTTGAATGAACGTTACGGTGTACGTTCAAGGGATATATATTGAACGTTCAATGAACGTTACAGTATACTTTCCAGGGATATATATTAAACGTCCAATAAACGTTGCAGTGTACGTCCAAAGAATGTATATTAAACGTTGAATGAACGTTACGGTGTACATTCAAGGGATATATGTTGAACGTTCAATGAACGTTACGGTGCACGTTCAAAGGATATATATTGAACGTCCAATGAATGTTAAACTGTACGTCCAAGGGATGTATATTGAACGTTACGGTGTACGTTCAAGGGATATATATTGAACGTTCAATGAACGTTACGGTGTACGTTCAAGGTATATATATTGAACGTTCAGTAAATGTTAAGCTGTACGTCCAAGGGATGTATATTGAACATCCAGTGTACGTCCGAGGGATGTATATTGAACGTTGTAATGACATTCACGAAGCGTTTAGAATTTGCTTCATGGATGTTCATTGGATGAATATCGAATGTTATTTATATAACGTTATATTAATAACTTTCGAAAGCCATCCAATGAACATCCATGAAACAAATTCTAGACGCTTCGTGAATGTCATTACAACGTTCGATATACATCCCTCGGACGTTATATACATAACGTTCGATATTTGTCCAATGAACATCCATGAGGCAAATTCTAGACGCTTCGTGAATGTCATTACAACGTTGGTAGATGTTGGACTTACATTCACAAAGCGTCCAATCGACGAATCGTCTATTAGATGTTTCAAGTTTTGTCGATTGGACGCTTTGTAAATGTAAATCCAAATCCTACCAAGAGTATTAATCGTTGTTTCCAGAATGCATTTTGAACATCTACAAAAAGGATAATAAACGTTTTGTTGTTAAATATATAACGGGAATATGATTGTAAGGTAAAAAATATAAGGATCAAGTTTATTTACCCCAACATTGTTTTATATTGAACACATAACGCATAAAACATACAATTTTACAAACTGAAACAGCATTAACTTTCACAGATAGTAATATCATCATCAGACTATTCTTATAATAATCACAGCATAGTCTTATTAGCTGTCCGATAGGATTGATACGATTAAAAATACGATTGATTGATTGATACGATTGATATCAAATGGAAGTAATACGATCGTAATGTAATAGTTGTAATAAAATAATCGATAAAAATAATGCATGAAATTGAACACATATATATGCGGAGTTAACTTGTTGTACCGGGATCTTTGGACTTACCTCGTTATGCCGGGATATTTGGACTTAACTGGTCATGCAATATGGCTGTATCTCTTATCAAATCAAATAAACCTGGGTAAGAAATGTCCGAGATAAAGTGGACCTAATAATTGACTGATTTCCGTTGCTAACTTATTTTTCAAAAGAATGGACTAAATAGACGATTATATGACATTTGATGAACGTCTATATATATCTTCTATCTATATCTATCTATCTTTATAGATATATATAAATCAATTGCTGTTCGCTAGTCTCGCTAAAAATCAAAAACGGCTTGACCGATTTGAAATTTTTTTTTCTTTCGTTCGCTATAATACAGGGTTGGTTTAAAAGAGAAAATGTCGTAGAATCCTAAAGTTGAGCTGAAAACTCGAAAATCAACATGTACATATATAAAAATCACTTGCTGTTCATTAGTCTCGGGAACACTCAAAAACGGCTTGATGCAATTTTTAATATTTTTTTTTGTTTTGTTCACTGTAATACAGGAGTGGTTTGAAAAGTCGGAAAACCCTGAATTTCAGCTGAAAAATCGAAATTCGCAAATATATATATATATATATATAAATCAATTGCTGTTCGTTAGTCTCGCTACAACTCGAAAACTTCTCGATTATAGGATTGATAACCACTGATCAAAAATTGTAATAACATATATTATAGGTGATACGGAGTTCACCCGGTCATAAAAACATACAATATACGTCTGTATGTATACGTACAATCGACGTCCATTAAATGTACACCTTATAAGGTACAACCGTGGATGGTAGATAGACGTCCATCTGACGTGTAGATTACGACCCGGCATAGCTGTAATATGGACGAAAAAATGACATTCAATGAACGTCCATACAAGGACATACAATATACGTCTGTACGTATACGTACAATGGACGTCCATTAAACGTACACCTTATAAGGTACAACCGTGGATGGTAGATAGACGTCCATCTGACGTATAGATTACGACCCGGCATAGCTGTAATATGGATGAATAAATGACATTCAATGAACGTCCATACATAGACATACAATATACGTCCGTACGTATACGTACAATGGACGTCCATTAAATGCACACCTTATAAGGTACAACCTTGGATGGTAGATAGACGTCCATCTGACGTATAGATTACGACCCGGCATAGCTGTAATATGGACGAATAAATGACATTCAATGAACGTCCATACATAGACATACAATATACGTCCGTACGTATACGTACGATGGACGTCCATTAAATGTACACCTTATAAGGTACAACCGTGGATGGTAGATAGACGTCCATCTGACGTATAGATTACGACCCTGCATAGCTGTAATATGGACGATTTTTGGATGTCCAATATACGTCCATTTAACGTCCCGAGGGGCCGTGGATGTATTCTGGCTCTATGGATCAAAAATGGACGTCATTGGACGTTTTGTTCTATCAGGGAGGTGGGAAAACCAGTGAAATTCAAAATTAGCGATAAAGTGCGCATTAGTAAATTTAAATATATATTTGAGAAAAGTTACACACCAAACTGGACAACGAAGATACTTACAATAAGTCGAGTGAGAAAAATTAACTCCATAACATACACTAGTGGAAAAAATGAAAAGATCAAAAAATTTTCCCAAATTTTTAGTGGTTTTTAACATTGCTGTATCTCAGTGAAAAACGGTCGTATCGAGGTCTAAAAAAAAGCATTTTGAACCTTGAAGTTTCTAGTTTTCAGATATTTTAGCAAAAAAAATTCGAAGCTACAGGTTTCACGCGATTATGAGAAATACCAAGAAAAAAAAATTTGGCGAATTTGCATCGCTTTTGTTTTAGCTGTAATTTTTGGGAAAAAATTCTTCCAGCTAAAACATTATAAGGACCGGATAGCTTGTTCATTTAGCTTTAATTTGCGTTTTTGAGACCTCGCTGCGATCATTTTTTGCTGAGATATCGAGCTTTTACGAAAAAAGACACTTTTCTGTTTCACCATTGATATCTCAGCAACCAATGATCGCACAGAAATCACAAGGGGCGTTTCACAAACTTGAATCAATGCTCTACAAAAATTTTTAATGGTTTTTTGAAAGAAAAAATGTTTTGCTTCCTTGCCATGAATTTGAAAAAACAGGAGAAAAAGGGCTATTTATGGTTTCTTAGAAAATCAATGGCCAAATTAAAAACATTGACAATACGACTAATGTTGAGCGTGACTTTTACAGCTCAATATACCCACAAAATCCCCGTGAAGTTTTAATTTGATCTATCGAACGGTTTTTTTGTTTCAAGCAATCAAATTTTTGAAAAAAATTAAAGGATCATGTTTATTGCCCCCTTACACTTCAAAATCATTATGAAAATAGGAAAACGAATTTTTTTTCGAGTATTTCCGCCATTTTTATCGCAAACAGCGTTTAAACTTATGAAAAAAAAATCAAAAAAAAATTCAATTTTTTTTTTTAATTTTTTTGGAATTTTTTTTTTCGAAAAAATTCAAGGATTATGTTTATTGCCCCCGAATACTTCATAATCATTATTAAAAAAGAAATAAAAAATTTTGAGCTTTTTTCACATTTTTATCGTAAACAGCGTTTAAATTTATGTAAGACCAAAAAAATCGAGAAAATTAATAAAAAAAAAAAATCGAAAATTCTTCGATTTTTTTTTCTGTACATTTGAAAGCTGTTTGCGATAAAAATGTAAAAAAAGCAACAAAAAAATTGTTTTCCACTTCAATAATGATTATGACGTTTATGGGCAGAAACATGATCCTTCAATTTTTTTCAAAAATTTGATTGCTTGAAACAAAAAACTGTTCGATAGATCAAATTAAAACTTTACAGGGATTTTGTGGGTATATTGAGCTGTAAAAGTCACGCTCAACATAAGTCGTTTTGTCAATGTTTTTAATTTGGCCGTTGATTTTCTAAAAAACCATAAATAGCTGTTTTTCTCCTGTTTTTTCAAATTCATTGCAAGAATGGAAAACATTTTGTTTCAAAAAACCATTGACAATTCTTGTAGAGCATTGATTCAAGTTTGTGAAACGCTCCTTCTGATTTCTGTGCGATCACCCATGTAGAAGTTGCCGACGTTCCGAGTACCGCCGACGATTGGCTATATTGCGGCAGCTCGTCGGCAGCCAACGATTGGGACCCAGCGTCGGCGAAACGTACGACCGATTGCTTGGCCATCAAGCGGCGAGGAGTCGGCAGCCAATGATCGGGTCGCGACTATGACCCGAAGTTGTTACAACTCTTGTTCGATCGGTGGCATCGACGTTAGGCTCGGTAGTTGAGACGTTTTTGCCTACCACGTTTTATCCGATGCTGGTTAATCGTCGCTCGAGTATCGTCAGCCAACACTTGCAGCCCAAAGTACAGCCAACGCCGGGCGATGGCATCGGTCGCACGTTCCGCCGACTTGACTTCAGGATACCTGAACCCTTATAACTTAAGTGACCTCTCTCAACTTAATTTCGGAGCCCCTGATCCTTCGTAAGTTTTTTGAACTCTCAAAACTTTATTCTCGAATATCTGACTCCTCATAACTTAAGTGGGCCCTCATAAGTTAACTGACGACCCCTCATAACTTTATTTCGCTACCTCTGCCTCTTCGTAGGTTATGTATAGTCTCAAAATTCAAGGATATGCTTTGCCCCTACAGTCCCAGCCAAAAATTTTATCTGATTGAAATTTCCGTACTTTGTGATGCAATAAAAATTTGACAAAATTTAGCAGTAGCATCTGGCATGCCATAAACAACGATCATTATCAATTACAATATTGCCCAAAAGTGATTAAAAAATTGGTCAACCAAATAATTATTCATCAATTTTTCCGTAAGCTTTCTTTTTCTTAAACAAATCCAATGCGTTAATTTTTCTGAACGCATTTTTTTCTGAACATTTTTTCAGAATTTTCTTTCTATTTTGAATTTCCCATTTTGAAATTTTTAGAATGGCTGTATTTATGTATTTTTTGGCCTACCCTGATAGAACAAAACGTCCAATGGACGTCCATTTTTGATCCATAGAGCCAGAATACATCCACGGCCCCTCGGGACGTTAAATGGACGTATATTGGACATCAAAAAATCGTCCATATTCCAGCTATGCAGGGTCGTAATCTATACGTCAGATGGACGTCTATCTACCATCCACGGTTGTACCTTATAAGGTGTACATTTGCTGGACGTCCATTGTACGTATACGTACGGACGTATATTGTATGTCTATGTATGGACGTTCATTGAATGTCATTTATTCGTCCATATTACAGCTATGCCGGGTCGTAATCTATACGTCAGATGGACGTCTATCTACCATCCACGGTTGTACCTTATAAGGTGTACATTTAATGGACGTCCATTGTACGTATACGTACGGACGTATATTGTATGTCTATGTATGGACGTTCATTGAATGTCATTTATTCGTCCATATTACAGCTATGCCGGGTCGTAATCTATACGTCAGATGGACGTCTATCTACCATCCACGGTTGTACCTTATAAGGTGTACATTCAATAGACGTCCATTGTACGTATACGTACAGACGTATATTGTATGTCTTTGTATGGACGTTCATTGAATGTCATTTATTCGTCCATATTACAGCTATGCTGGGACGTGATCTATACGTCAGATGGACGTCTATTGTATGTCTATGTATGGACGTTCATTGAATGTCATTTATTCGTCCATATTACAGCTCTGCCGGGTCGTAATCTGTACGTCAGATGGACGTCTATCTACCATCCACGGTTGAACCTTATAAGGTGTACGTTTAATGGACGTCCATTGTACGTCTACGTACGGACGTATATTGTATGTCTACGTATGCACGTTCATTGAATGTAATTTATTCGTCCATATTACAGCTATGCCGGGTCGTAATCTATACGTCAGATGGACGTCTATCTACCATCCACGGTTGAACCTTATAAGGTGTACGTTTAATGGACGTCCATTGTACGTCTACGTACGGACGTATATTGTATGTCTACGAATGCACGTTCATTGAATATAATTTATTCGTCCATATTACAGCTATGCCGGGTCGTAATCTGTACGTCAGATGGACGTCTATCTACCATCTACGGTTGTACCTTATAAGATGTACATTTAATAGACGTCCATTGTACGTAAACGTACAGACGTATATTGTATGTCTATGTATGGACGTTCATTGAATGTCATTTATTCGTCCATATTACAGCTATGCCGGGTCGTAATCTATACGTCAGATGGACGTCTATCTACCATCCACGGTTGTGCCTGATAAGGTGTACATTCAATGGACGTCGATTGTACGTATACATACAGACGTATATTGTATGTTTTTATGACCCGGTGAACTCCGTATCACCTACAATATATGTTATTACAATTTTTGATCAGTGGTTATCAATCCTATAATCGAAAAGTTTTTGAGTTGTAGCGAGACTAACGAACAGCAATTGATTTATATATATATATATATATTTGCGAATTTCGATTTTTCAGCTGAAATTCAGGGTTTTCCGACTTTTTA
Organism: Alloplasta piceator; assembly: GCA_946863875.1. Classification (NCBI taxonomy): domain Eukaryota; kingdom Metazoa; phylum Arthropoda; class Insecta; order Hymenoptera; family Ichneumonidae; genus Alloplasta; species Alloplasta piceator. The sequence continues at coordinate 27,486,954 of OX333071.1, read as the reverse complement.
AACCACTCCTGTATTATAGTGAACGAAACAAAAAAAAATATTAAAAAATGCATCAAGCCGTTTTTGAGTGTTCCCGAGACTAATGAACAGCAAGTGATTTTTATATATGTACATGTTGATTTTCGATTTTTCAGCTCAACTTTAGGATTCTCCGACATTTTCTCTTTTAAACCAACCCTGTATTATAGCGAACGAAAGAAAAAAAATTTTCAAATCGGTCAAGCCGTTTTTGATTTTTAGCGAGACTAGCGAACAGCAATTGATTTATATATATCTATAAAGATAGATAGATATAGATAGAAGATATATATAGACGTTCATCAAATGTCATATAATCGTCTATTTAGTCCATTCTTTTGAAAAATAAGTTAGCAACGGAAATCAGTCAATTATTAAGCCGTTTTTGAGTTTTAGCGAGACTAGCGAACAGCAATTGATTTATATAGACGTTCATCAAATGTCATTTAATCGTCTATTTTACAGCTATCATATAACAAATCTTTGACTTCCCGGCAGAATGAATTTAGTCCATTCTTTTGAAAAATAAGTTAGCAACGGAAATCAGTCAATTATTAGGTCCACTTTATCTCGGACCCAAAAATGGTTGAATAATTATTTGTTTAAACAATTTATTGATAACAAATTAATAAACAAATTTTTAATAACAATTTATTAATGACTCTTTTTATTGTTTAAAAAAAAAAAAAAAAAAAAACTTACCCAAAAATTGTTAAATAATTATTTGCTCAAACAATATATTCATATCAAATTGATAAACAAATTTTTAATAACAATTTATTAATTACTTTTCTTATTGTTTAAGAAGAAAAAAATTAAAAAAAGCTTACCCGAAAATTGTTGAATAATTGTTAGATAATAATTCATTAATAACTTTTGGGCAATATCATTATTGATAATTGTTGTTTATGGCATGGCGAATTTTGCTGAATTTTTACAGATTTTTATTGTATCACGAAATACGAAAATTTCAAAACTTAATTCTAGGATTTCTGACCCCTCATAAGTTAAGTGACCCCTCGCAACTTAATTTCGAAGCCCCTGACCCCTCATAAGATATGTGACTCCTTATCACTTAATTCCAGGGTTTCTGACCCCTTATAAGTTATATTTTATGTACGTATAAATTTTTCTGGCGTATATTTCATAAATATGATATACACATCCGAATATTATAAGTAGTCGATGGTGTAGCACTGTGGGTAGATTCACAGAAAAATCAGCAAAACTAGGCCGATGTGCGTACTGAAAAATGCAATGGTGATTCTTAAGTTTTTAACCTCGCTGATTTCAAATCTGGAATCAAAATTTCGAAAAAACGAAATGGCGGACCGGAAGTGACTATCTGCGTTACTAAAAAAAATCCGATTTGAGTAGGGATCGGTAGATTAGCGGTTTAAAAGTCACTGATTAAAAATCTCAAATCCAAATTTTGAAAAAACAAAATGGCAGACCGGAAGTGATTATCTGCGTTACTAAAAAGCATCCGATTTGAGTAGGGATCGGTAAATTAGCGGTTTAAAAGTCACTGATTAAAAATCTCAAATCCAAATTTTGAAAAAACAAAATGGCAGACCGGAAGTGACTATCTGCGTTACTAAAAAGCATCCGATTTGAGTAGGGATCGGTAAATTTGCGGTTTAAAAGTCACTTATTGAAAATCTTGAATCAAAATTTCGAAAAAACAAAATGGCGGACCGGAAGTGACTATCTGCGTTACTAAAAAGAATCCGATTTGAGGAGGGGTCGGTAAATTTGCGGTTTAAAAGTCACTTATTGAAAATCTCCAATCAAAATTTCGAAAAAACAAAATGGCGGACCGGAAGTGACTATCTGCATTACTAAAAAGCATCCGATTTGTGTAGGGATCGGTAAATTTGCGGTTTAAAAGTCACTTATTGAAAATCCTGAATCAAAATTTCGAAAAAAAACAAAATGGCGAACCGAAAATGTATTTTTATCTTACTCATAAGCAACTTTTGCTATCAGAAATCAATATTTGTGTTTTGAAGGTTGTTTTTTATAAATTTTGAATGAGATTTGGGGAAAACAAAACGATTGTCTGGAAGTGAGGGAAAGTTTTCAAATAATTTCGGAAAATTAGTTATAAATCATTTTTAACGAATTTTATTGCTAAATACATTTGAAACAGCAATCGACACTTAACGAATTAAATTTTACCGAAAATAATACGTGCGTTACATAGAATAATTAATAATTAATAATAATAATAATAATATTAATTATTAATAATTATTCCTGATTTCAATATTAATCATAATCGTCAGCGTCGGAATCGCGATCGCCGTCGTCAGAGGAATTGGTGGATTCTGATTCGTCACTCGTGTATTCCATTAATTCACCTAAACCATACTTATCGCGAGAACTATCGGTACAGAGCAAAAGTTGCAATGCTTCTGGTGATAAACTTTTTGCTTTTTTCGGATACTGCTTACCCATGCTCGATATGTACGGATCTGAAGTTAAGAGGAGTCGATTGAAAACGTCTTGCATGGTCGCTGTTCTCGAGTGTTTTCGAGCAAAACACTCGCGATATTTTTTAATATCCTTGTTACGGGCTTCCTGTGCGTCTTCTGACATTTGCCCGATAGGAAGCGGGGACCATTTAATTATCAAAGGACCGTGAATCAAAACTTTGTGAACCGTAGTTGGCATGCAGTACCAAGAATACAAAGTTACGAACATTTCGGCGGTTTCAAGACTATATTGTTTGAAAGCAGTTACATTTACGGCAAAGCCACTTGAAAGAACTTGCAATATTATGTGGAATCTTTTCATAATATTCTCGTCCAAACCCAAAATTCTTGATGAAATTTGAGTATTTTCGAAAAAACGTCGCGCAGTGTTTCCGTCGTTACTGCTACCAAACCCTTGTTTCGGTTTATCAACATCAAGATGCAACTCTTTCTTGAATGCGGCTTGAATAACTCGTTTTCGCTCAGCAACTACTTTTTTTTCTTCATCTTTTCGAGTTTGCCACTTGTGAACACCGATTTTATAGCCGATGTGCAAGAAGCACTCAAAAAAACGGATCCACGCATGCAACGTTGATAATCCAAGTTCGAGTCGAGTTCTGTCAACGTCTACAGTTTTCATCAGCTCTATGTCATTAAATTGCGATGATGTGAGATTGCATATATAGCAACGCATTGCGGATTTTGTATTTGTCACGGAGTTGCAAACTTTGCCGTCAATCATAGTGAAATACAGCTCGTATTTAACAGTAACTTCCTTCCCGTCAATAAATGTCGTAAAAGGGGTGAGAGACTCGATCTGATTATCAACGTGTTGCCGTTCCGGAATCGTTGACGACACATTTTCTTTTAAAAATTGAATTCTAATAGGGCGGCAATACCGTGGAGATGAGGGCCTGGGATTTTTCCAAAGGACGAATTCTTTTTTTGAGATATCCGATCCTAAAATTTGCAATGGAGCTAAAGACGTTAAAAATATACTCGCATCAGAACTCTCAGCATTCGTAAACTTTTGTTTGTATTCACTGTGCCCAGAGCTTCCATCACAACCCCATTTACAAATTAGTCTTAAATTCTTCGATTCTTCAGGGCGCAAAGAGTTAATCACGTCAGTTTGCAACTTTAGAATTCTGTCGCAAGTGTGATCAATCAAAGACTGTAATTTCACTTCGGCTAAAGTCTCAGTTACCGTTATATCTGAAGGGTAACAACGGTTTTTAGCAGCAACGACTTTTGCGTACGATGGATAAATAGCAACTTTTTTATTTCTCAAAGATCGCCTGATGTCTATGTATTGCTGTTTTGTTAGTTTTGCATTTACAAAATCTATCAGTGCTTCATCTCCAGACATCTCAACTAGCCGTGGATCTATCGACGATTCATATGCTGTTCGGTATCTCGCAGCTCTTGAGGGAGATTTTGTTGTGATGTTTTTTAAAATAGTGGCAGCATCGTTTAATCCTGCAGAACTGAGTCTCATCCTGGTGGCGAAACTTAATTCCTCCACGCAATGCTTTTCACTGACTTCTAAAGCCCTTCTTTTCTTGGTACGTTCACTCGACTCTTCGAAACTCAATTTTCGAGGTCGCCCAGATACACCTGAAGTTGATGGCTCTCCAATTGGTTTCGTACAATTCTGAAAAAAATAGCGCGAGCGTTATACTATACATCTTGACCCATAACTCGAGTTTTCGAAACATCAATAAAATTAATTACCAAAATAGTTATTGAAGTTTGCAACCATTTTTCATTTTTTTTTTTAAATGCATCGTGGCTTCTGTGCACTTCGAGCCATCTACTTTTGATATTACAAAGTAATTTTTTTAATGAATCCTTTTCATTGTTGTCAATCGTGAAAGATTCGGATGACTCAAGAGTAATTTTTTCATCAAAAATCTGAAGTTGCTCATCCAGGCACAATTTAAATTTCTCCTTAATCATTCCAAAAATATCCTGATAAGTGCACGTGTAATCCATGGCACGTGAACCTAGAATAAAACAAGTATGATAAACATTTACTAAAAATGAATGTGTTCATGGGAAAATTTTTTATCTAATTGTAAATGATAGAATAAATTATTGTAACATTTTGAACACCCGTTACATGAATCATGACTCTTTACGAATAGATCACTGGGTAGAAAATTATTTTATATTCCACAAGGACCGGCTATTGTCCCCAGCAGGTATACGTTTACCTGCTGGGGACTATGCGCCCAGCCTGAACAAAGAAGCCAAGCGTTGCGCGACATGAGAATTCCGGTTCCCAAAGCCAGATATGCAACAATCTGCAGAATTTTTTTTAAAAATTCTAATCTTAATAACATTATCAATACGCTACAATGTTCAAAAGTCTGGGATCTCCTGGGATCACAACTATTTTTATACTTCTTTTGGAAAAATAAATTTACAAGCTTGCTTAAAATGCATACATTGAACACTCTTTTATACATACAATATTTCAAATTTCAAAAAACTATTTGACATGATAATATTCTACATACCTTCAAGATTATCTCCCATTTTACCGACTTGAAATCGGTAGCGTAGAACAAAATATATTTCACTTTGCGCGAATCGAAAATTTCAGCGTACAAAATCGCTACGTTCTTCACTCTCGAACGGTCGAGTTCAGACTGTCGTAAGTCGAGTACCGCGAAGGGTAGGGACCGGTCCTTTTACAATAGGGCGTACAAATACCTGGTCTTTGAAATGACATACATAGAAATACGAAATGAGAACACTCAATTTTTGGGTTTTGCCGATTTTTCTGTGATTCTGCCCACAGTGTGTAGTGGTTAGAGTGTCAGCGTTAGGTCCCTCAGTAGGCTCGATAGGTAGGTAGGTTCAAAATCCCAGACGAGGCGCGTAAGTATTTTTCGGTCCGCGTATATACAAGGAAAATCAATCAGTAAAAAAAATTGATTAATTTTCAAATAATATTTTTTTCAATATTTAATTCATGTTCAATTCAAAGATACGCTCAAAAACCGAGGGTCGAGGGTTCGATCCCGCCGACGACGCCTTTCAAGTTTTTTTTTTATTTTTTTATTCTCCGATCTTATGTAATGTTTAAAAATGATCAAACATTAATGAAAAACTTATTTTTATCAAAATAATAAACAAATTTATATATTAGAAATAAAATTAACGTAGAAGGCGTAGGGTAATGGGCCGACCGACGTTGCAATCACGTTGGTTATTCGTTTCGGCCCGACGTTTGGGTGAAACGTAGGGCCGGTGTTATCATCCCGACGATTTTGAGATGCCAAACCGACGTTGGTGAACAGAGTCGGTCCGCCGTTGTAACTCAGGCGATCGTCGTTGCGCCAACAACGGTCCGACTCCGAAACTCCACCCGGGCATTGGTTGCTGAGATATCAATGGTCAAAAAGAAAAGTGTCTTTTTTCGTAAAAGCTCGATATCTCAGTGAAAAATGATCGCAGCGAGGTCTCGAAAAAAGCAAATTAAAGCTAAATAAACAAGCTATCCGATCCTTATAATGTTTTAGCTGGAAGAATTTTGGCCCAAAAATTACAGCCAAAACAAAAGCAATGCAAATTTGCCAAATTTTTTTTTCTTGGTATTTCTCACAATTACGTGGACCCTGTAGCTTTGAATTTTTTTTGCTAGAAGATCTGAAAACAAGAAACTTTAAGCTTCAAAATGCTTATTTTAAGACCTCGATTCGACCATTTTTAACTGAGATACAGCATTGTTAAAAACACTAAAAATTAGGGAAAATATTTGATCCTTTAATTTTTTCCACTAGTGTATAATATAAAATATCATGAAAGTGAGCCCATTGCGGGTGGTTTCTATGAACAAGAGCTGCATAGTGTTCAATACCCTGATATATATCTCATTAAGAATATGTATCGAAGAATCGTGGCAATCAGCTAAATGTGACATGGTTGAGCTTGGATAATGTACACAATCGTTGGATAAGTAAAAATAATTGGTAACTATTGATGAAATAAAATGTGAAGAGGGCTCGCCGATTCCTTTTTGTGACCTCCATGCTCTCAACGAACGTTCGATGCTCAAGCCGAGCAGGCCAACGCCGTCTCTCTCTCTCTCTCTCTCTCTCTCTCTCTCTCTCTCTCTCTCTCTCTCACTCTTTTGTATTCTCTCTCCTTCTTCCACTCTAATGCAGTGTTCAATTAATTATGAAAAAAATTTCCTCTCTTACGTGCATAAATTTTCAAGAACAATCGTTGAAACTTATGATTAAAGACTATATGAGCAACGTACCAGAATTCAAGAAATACCAAATATTTTCTTCGAAAATCGGTGATTCATTGAGCAACGATACGTCAGGCTGGATTCAAATTTATCTCGACAAGCTGCCGCGAAATGTTGTCACCAGACAAATTTTCGGTGATAAGATTCACTGGTCTGGCATAGTCACTTCTATGCTCATTGAAATATTGCATACGATATTGCCGAATAAGAATGAGAATTCTGAGTACTACAAACTCGCTGGCGTTGGTTCGATGTTTTCTAAACCTGAGGGCGTGGATTGGGCCAAGTTTAGGATCAAAAATTGTTCGAAGATTTTGAAAGTCGAATGAACAAGTATTGTAAGTTTTTCAGATATATCAAAATCATCCATGTATTATTACGCTAAGAGCCCAAATTTGAATATAAGACCTACCTCACGATTTCTTTTATCCTTTTATGAGCAACTCAAAAAAAAAACAAGCCCTTGTCGGAAGTCTTACTAATTATCACGTCCGTCAGCTTCTGCTTTATTCATGAGAGTGTTGTGTATTGAAAAAACTCGGCCACAAAATAGATAAACCAATTTCGTTTAGACCATGAAATAAAAACTTTCGACAATATGTGTCGGTGGACGACTCATGAAATACAGAAGAAGTACTGTCACTGTAATCTTAAATTTCTAGCAATACGTTAGAACTTTATTCTATCAAAATCTACTATAATCATAGTGTGAAAAAAGTCAGAGCGTTTTCAATTACATTTTCATGGTGGGACAAATACTCTCTATAATCGTTAAATGTTATCGATCTTAAAGTTGATGCTCGAATGCCTTTGGCTTTTTTCTTTTCGATTTCGTCACCTTGGACTCTGAAAGTGTATAGTTTGGCTCTCAAACCCACAAATTCCGCCATTATCTTTCCGTTATTCTTATCCTTCATGAGCCCTAACATATTTTTTTTATTAGCTTATTGTATGCCATAGCGATTGTTGGGTGCATAACCAGACGTATCTAATCGAGGCAAATCGTCCTTATCGTAGCACAGTGGGGCCAAATCCCAAAAAGCTGGCCAAAAGTCGAAAACGTTACAAATTCGGCTGAAAGTCAGTACTCGGGGGTTTTTAGGGTCGCTGATTACGAATCCGAAGTCAAAATTGGAAATAAAAACAAAATGGCGGATTTGAAGTCCCAAAAAGCTGGCAAAAAGTCGAAAGCGTTATAAATTCAGCTGAAAGTCAGTACTCAGGGGTTTTTGGGGTCGCTGACTATGAATCTGAAGTCAGAATTTGAAATAATAACAAAATGGCGGATTTGAAGTCTCAAAAAGCTCGCAAAAAGTCGAAAGCGTCATAAATTCGGCTGAAAGTCAGTACTCGGGGGTTTTCGGGGTCGCTGATAATGAATCCGCAGTCAAAATTTGAAATAAAAACAAAATGGTGGTTTTAAAGTCCCAAAAAGCCGGAAAATAGTCGAAAGCGTTATAAATTCGGCCGAAAGTCAGTACTCGGGGGTTTTCGGAGGCGTTGATTACGAATCCGAAGTTAAAATTTGATATAAAAACAAAACGGCGCATTTGACATAAATCACTTTTATAGAGAATGTACAAAATATATCCATATGTGATATATAATAGTATAAACATACAATCAGTCGATTAAAAGTTCAGAGATCGTCATCTGAAGAATCAGATAATGCACAATCAGTTGATTAATCCATTAAATCACTGGAACTTCCTGTAGTTGCTGGTATACGTGGCGCAACTAACAATGAAAGTGCTTCTGGAAGGAACGACTTTGTATTTTTTCGAGGTAATTCGCGCAAACTCGAAATAAAGGGATCGGATATTAATAATAACCGTAAAAAAATGTCCTCCATTGTTTTGGCTCGGGGACACTTTCTTGCAAAATCTTCACGAAACTTTTTAATTAACTTATTAATAGACTCTTGGGCGTCTTCAGACATCTGCCCTATCGGCATTATTGCTGAGTTTATCACTTCTGCACCATGAATCAATATCTTGTGTACCGAAGTTGGCATGTAGAACCACAGATATAATTGCACAAAGTTCCAAGCTGTCTGTAAGGCATAATCTTGGAATTTTAGGAAATCGATTTCATGGCCACTCGAAATTGTCTGCAATATCACATGGAATCGCTTAATCAAGTCCTCATCTATCCCTGTTATCGCAGCAGAAATGCTTGAGTTTTCGAAAAATCTTCGAGCGGTATTTCCATCATTCGAGCTACCGAAACCAGGCTTTGGTTGATCGACTATCAGACCTAATTCCATACGGAAACCTTTCTGTATGTTGGTTTTTCGGATATTTACTTGTTCCTTCTCGTTATCACTACGCGCTTGCCACTTTTTAATTCCAAGCTTATGTGCTATATGCAAACAGCATTCGAAAAATCGTATCCATGCATGCAAAGTTGACAATCCAAACTGTAGATGATCTTCAGAGACTTTCTTTTTTAGAATTGCGTCGATATTGTTAAAGTCTTTTGAAGTTGCTTTGCATAAATAGCATCGTTGAGCAGACTTATTATGCGTGATAGCGTTACAAACTTTACCGTCTATCATCGTGAAAGCCAGTCTGAAAGAAACTCTTATTTCTTTTCCATCTACGATCTTTTCGAAAGGCATAAGATTCTTCTCTTGCTGTTGAATATACTCTATTTCTTCACCAGTGGCTTCAGAACTCTCGTGAAAAAATGGGATCCTGATTGGTCTACAAAAACGAGGAGATGACGGTCTCGGATTTTTCCATACAACAAGCTTTGCGTTTGTTTCTTGGTCGTCAGATACAAGCTGCAGTGGAATGATTGATGTGAAAAAAATATTAGCATCGGACTTGCTTCCATCATCATTGGTGAACTTTAATTTGTATGTACTTTGGCCGGAAGTGCCATCGCAGCCCCACTTACAAATTAAAATCGAGCTGCACTGAAAAAAGCTTACTGCGTCAGTAACGTTATTTTGCATAGCTGTCGGTTATCCGCCTGTTTCCGCCAATCGACCTATACATACTGCCACGAAGGCCATGTATCATACTTCTCAGTAACGCTACAATGATAATGCCGTGGCAAGCTATTAACATTGGTACGGCAGCGTTTCCTTATACTGCTGTCATGGCTATACCAGTGAACACACGCATTCAACTGACGAGTCTGACGACCTCTGAGTTCCATCGTATCTTGAACGCTTACGCGCTTTCAGCACGAATCTATAGATACACATCGGCATATAAAATGCTACAAAATGTAGCGCTTCAGCGTCCAAGACGAACGCAGCCATAGATACATGACATGAACATATGCATGTTATTATTTTCAAATTTGATATGAGATACATTTATAACCTAAATTATATTTAATTCAATCACGCGAGAATAATCGATAAGGATTAATAATTCAAAAATATTTTTATATTTTTCAATTATTCATCCTTATAAACTATTCTCGGCCGATTGAATTCAATATTTACAGATTATAAATGTATTTTATAACCTAATGTAATTTATAACCTCAATATTCTCGCGTGATTAAATTGAATATTTAGGTTATAAATGAATCTAATAACCTTATGTATTTTATAACCTAAATATTATCGCGTGATTGAATTGAATATTTAGGTTATAAATGTATATGATGGGTCTCATACGGTGGTTATCCGGCATACATCTGCGGTTGACTAAGATACCAGAATATGCTCTCCATTCGCATATATTGCATATCCACCGTGGCTATGCTGTATAAGCACCGTGCGTGTATGGCGAGGGCCCACCACCAGCACAATGAAATATAGCTCGTGGGCCTACACAAAATGGCTCGGCGCACAGTACAGCTATGTGGGAGACCGTGGCGATAAAATATGCGGAAGCGCACAAGAATATGGCGACTGTGGCAGTAAGGTTTTTTCAGTGTGCAAACATTTTCAGCCGACAAACTTTTGACAACATCCATCTGTGTCAATAATATTCTATCAGCTGTGTGATGCAGCAAAGCTTGCAATTTTACCTCAGCCCTACATTCATTAACAGAAATATCTGACTTACGCGGATAACATTTGAGCTTGGCTTTATATGGCAATTTATATGGCGGAAATAAATCACAGCTTTGCTCTCTGCTTCTATTCCGAAGCTGCTGATATTGCCATTTTGATAATTTTAGTTCGACTATGAGCGACAAAGCAGCATCCGCAGATAAAGTCGTTTCTCGAATGGTATCTATGGACTCCTTATACTTCTTAGCTCGAGATGGGCTCCCCAGTCCCACATCACGGACAATTTTGGCAGTAATTCTTCAGTTCTCCTTCGTTTTGTCCGGTCACTAGAGTCTACAAATTCTGAAGAAGGCCGACCCAAATTTGCAGATTTTTCCGAAGATTTTTTTGATTCTTCGAAAGAAACAAACACGCTCAACCACTCAGAATATTGCATACGTTTCAGGTACTCCTCCACTCGGGTGACCTTTCGTGATCGAAAAAATTTCCTTCCTTGTTAAGCCACATCCTCCACGTTCATCAGCGACTAATTCTAAAATTAAAAAATATAATATCCATATAGATGAATAATTCCATACTCAACCTCGTTTCTATTATTTATCTTTAAATATTATTCGAAAATAAAAATAAAATATGCATAAAAAAGAATTACGGTCCATAGAACTCAATACATTAAACTCTCTGATATTCTCTCCCCTCTGGGGCTTAACCATATAACTAAGAGGCATATGAGGGATTCTCTGTCAACTCAGCCACAGGTTTCGGTAGAAAAAAATTAATTTGTGTGGTTTCATTTTTTTACCCTAGAACCTCGATCCGTATCACTCTAGTGATCTTTTCGCGATATCGTCAGATATACTGAAAGACTAATTTTTTCAGTCAAAAAAGTGGCCGTTTTTAAATAAAAAAATAATCATTCTATTTTTTGGTGAAAAATCAGCGTTATCGGAACGTAAAAACTATTTCGAATATTCCGCTCGAATGCTAACACGAAACTACAACTTTTATGTGCAGACTGTTACGGACCAACACTCGTATGAGATATACGAGAAACGCAAGCACATCAAATTCCACACGGGACATCGCCTTCGCGAGGCCGAGGAATCATGCAAGACTCGAGTCAGCAAATTCCTCTGCGGTCTTTAACTCTCGCTGTCGCAACGAGGGCACGAGCAAACCATCCACCGAAAATCAGCAGAAATACCCTTCCGATTTCCCAATACGATTTCTCAATCCACCCCCACGAGACCCACGCCACGACTCACCCTAAGCATCGAAGACCTCTCCCAAACGGTTATTCTTCAGTCTTAATACGACGCTTTCAGCAACCGGTCGGGGTCTCGTTCCTTAGAGGCAAGTCCGCTCGCGTACCTAGGTTTTCGCGGGTGTGATTGACGAGCCCTTTCGCAAATAATCGTGATCGTGAATCGTATAAGAACTCAATACGTGTAAGTTAACCTTAGCGGCACTTCACGTCTCTTTATATATCTTGTTCGCGATAATTACCGTAGCGGCAATACGTGTCGAGACATATAAAGAATTACATTCCGAACATTACCAAATCAATACTACAATATTTATATAATCCTCTTAATCGTTGTATTTCTGAATAAACTTCAATAAACTGTAAAGTGCTGAGCCTGCAAGTGTCCAATTCCACATCACGATACAGACACGCGCCGACGTCCGGATCAACACACACACACACACTACAGGTGAGGTGCGTCACGCCGCTTTAACTAAGGCAGAAACTCAAGCGCCGAGGCCTGACAAACTCGCGCAAATAACAATAATTCAAATTAAATAATAATATTAATTACGACGGTATCAAAAACCGTACGTAACAGACATTTTTTTTCAATTACTTCAAATTTCCGAGATATATTCATTTGGAAAGAAAACGGCGATTTGTAAAATTTTTAATTTAAAAATGTGAAGAAATTCACAAATTAGTAGCACTTCAATATAACCAATTATGGGGCACATCTGAGATGGTCGAAAAAAAGTGGCTGAGTTGACAGAGAATCCCTCATATATAGATATAGCGCTCTTCAACTCGACCGACCGCGACACGCTGCTTAGATGGGTGCCAATGTATTTCAGTGTACAATGAAGACCGCAAAATAATTCAAGAAAAAGATTCAATTCAAGAAAGACATTCCGCGTCGTTAATGTACGAAATTCAGAAAACTATGTTTTATATTGCAAAAACTCGTAGCAATGACACACGCGCAGCTAAGCGCAGCCATTTTCGATGTTTTCCATTCAATAATACATCCATCTACAACATGTGATAGGTCAGCTCGTGGAACACTGTGGAACTATCCAACTTTTCTCTACGTTTTTAGAATTTTCACTTGTAATTTTCCGTGAATTTTCGTACAAATGATTCATTTATTATTATCGCATAAACTATTATTATCAATTTTCAGTTACACAATGATTTTCTACTCACTCTCAGCTGTTGATTCCATTCGAAAAAATTCGAATCGGATATATTGTAAAGTTTTGGCGTCCTGTTCAATACAGCGTTGAAATGGTCATTTACTGCACGACGCGTCGAGCTCGCTCGAGGGCTCCCTTTCAACTGCCGTACAAAAGCAGGTATAAGGGCTAGGGCCCGCTGATGCCAAGAATTTGACCTTTGGACTCTTCCCCCACCTAACCCACGACTAAAAATTACCGAAACGTAAACTTTATTTTTCGACTTTTGGCCAGCTTTTTGGGATTTGGCCCCACTGTGCGTAGCTGTGTATATCGGGGGGGAGGGGGGGGGGGTGCCAATGTGATACTCAGACTCCCGTATCGGTGTAAAGTTATTTTACTATATCGAAATTTTTTCTTTCCAGGGTAATTATAACGAAAGTCGTGAAAAGGGGTGATTTTTGACATGTCGAGAGATGCAAACTTCACTTATGTTGGTTTCAGAAATTTCACTTCAGCTCATGCAGCTGTGAAATGTCACCTTTGCGATCAAAGCCCTTGCACCAAAAAGCTCCACACCATTTCCTCACAAGCTCAACATCTCGATGTTGCCTAACGTTTTTTATTATCTTCCCGAAAACTGCATTATTTATGAATTCAAAAAAGTTTTTCTCAAACTCATTGTTTGATTTTTTTACGCGGATTAGTGTCAGTATCTATATACTTTTCCAGCTATGCTTTTTGTTTGAATTTTATACACGGTATCATGTGAAGTCAGACCCTCTCTGAAATTATTTGTACACCAAGCGGTAGAGCGGTAGAATACCCCCTATCGATGTTATATCATCGGAAAAACCCATATCTAAATAATAGTTTAGTTTTATAATACTAAAGATGATGAAACTCAAGACCATATTTTCCGGGAGTAATAAAAATATCCCAGCAAACACACTTGGATGATTTACGAAACATTTACGTATAATTGAGATGTAATAACTACGTCATATAATGTTCATCACAAATTCGTAACTTTTTCATAACGCACGTAAACGAGATGTATATAATACGTCCTGACGATATGTAGTAAGGATGTCAATGAAAGATGTAGGAATTACGAAAAACTATAGACATCACAAATACGTAACATTGATACGTCAAGATCTCGTCACTCTTATACGAGATATTTACATGTACTGAAAACTTGTCAAACTGTTACGAGTCGATGCTGTAACAATTATAGAACATTGGTGATATTATAATCTCGTAGTATAGGCTACGTAGCAAATATGTATAATGTGTGACATAAATGTCACAAGTCATTTCTTGTAACAAATCCGTAACAATTATAGAACATTGCTGTAACAATTATAGAACATTGGTGATATTACAATCTCGTAGTATAGGCTACGTGGCAAATATGTATAATGTGTGACATGAATGTCATAAGTCATTTCTTGTAACAAATCCGCAACATATACGTATCATATATTACGAGAAATGTCTTCAATCATTTTGAGGTTATGTCGATTAAGGAACGTAAACAATATGTGAGTGTAAAGTACAAGGAGGTGATATCGAATAATCCAGCGTAATACAGAATAAACCAGAATAATACAGCATACATTGCAAGAGGTAAGATTAATGTGATCCCTTTATTTATAAGAAAAAAATAAGTTATATGGGTATTTGCCGTAATGGAAAAACACCCAGGAATTTCCCTTACTCGGTTTATAACCTTATTCGCGTTGCACGTTCGCTTAATTTCGGTTTGCCCTTTCTTTCTGTGTTATGCAGGCCTGTTTTGAAATTGATAACCTATTTTCAATTTTCCAGGCATTGTCCTGGTCACAATTTTGACTTTAATCAAAAGTTGCCGCGCTCTTCCCATAATAAAAAGTGTTACGAAGGAAATGAGACGTCGTAGAACAAAATCTATCTAGCAATTCTTTCTGAATCATGTGCAGAGTGTAAGAACCCAGTTTTGAGTTTTTACACTCTGTGGCTGATTCAGAAAGCATTGATAGACAGATTTTGTTCTACGACGTCTCATTTCCTTCGTAACTCATTTTCCCATGGGATGAGCACGGCACATTTTTTTTGCTCTTTATTTCAGAGTTGCAGGCCTGCTTTGAAATTATCAGCCTATTTTGAACTTTCCAGGCATTGTCCTGGTCACAATTTTGACTCTAATCAAAATGTGCCACGCTCATCCCATAGAAAAAAGTGTTACGAGGGAAATGAGACGTTGTAGAACACAATCTATCTAGCAATTCTTTCGGAATCATGCGCAGAGTGTAAGAACCCAGTTTTGAGTTTTTACACTCTGTGTAAAAACCTAGCTTTGAGTTTTTACACTCTGCGCATGATTCAGAAAGAATTGATAGACAGATTTTGTTCTACGACGTCTCATTTCCTTCGCAACTCGTTTTCCCATGAGATGAGCACGGCATATGTTTTTTGCTCTTTATTTCAGAGTTGCAGGCCTGCTTTGAAATTTCTAGCCTAATTTGAACTTTCCAGACATTTTCCTGGTCACAATTTTGACTTCAATCAAAATGTGCCACGCTCATCCCATAGGAAAAAGTGTTACGAAGGAAATGAGACGTCATAGAACAAAATCTATCTAGCAATTCTTTCGGCATCATGCGCAGAGTGTAAGAACCCAGTTTTGAGTTGTTACACTCTGTGTAAAAACCTAGCTTTGAGTTTTTATACTCTGCGCATGATTCAGAAAGAATTGATGGACAGATTTTGTTCTAGGACGTCTCATTTCCTTCGTAACTCATTTTCCCATGAGATGAGCATGACACATGTTTTCTGCTCTTTATTTCAGAGTTGCAGGCCTGCTTTAAAATTGTTAGCCTGGTTTTAATTTTCCAGGGACTGTCCTGGTCACAATTTTGACTTTAATCAAAATGTGACACGCTCATCCCGTGGGAAAAAGTTTACAAAGGAAATGAGACGTCGCCAGCAGTTTATTAGCGTAGAGTATAAAAACTCAAAACTAGGCTTTTCAGGACACCGGTGCACCTTGAGGGTTCTTACTAGTCCCAAAAAATTGTTCATTTGATACCTCAAATGGTGGACGATACATCATATTTGTAGGTATTCTACAAAAATTATACATAATAATTGAAATGTACTTTTCAAATGTTGAAATAAAAATAAAACTCCAACCTAATATGTAGGTTGGAAATACATAAATTTCTTGTAATTTGTTCATAAAATATGTATATACGTAAATTTACTGTAACCACGAAATCACATTGACATCAGTGTTACGAGTATTATGCGTTACCAGGGTTACTTTTCGTTTCGTAGGAGTTACATCAATGAGCTGAGTTTGTTACAACTATGATCTGAGTTTGTTACATCTATTATCTGAGTTTGTTATAGCTATGTGATGAGTTTGTTACATCTATGAGCTGAATATGTTACATCTTGGGTATGAGTTTATTTCATTTTTATTTCTCATAGATGTTTCGTATCTGTGACTTGTTTATAGGATGACATATTTGAGAACAAACTCTGCTCCATTCACGGAGTTTGTGACGTAAATGTTATGTCCAATGTAACACACGTTACGTAACATTTTCGTAACTATTTCGGAACTGTGTTTGCTGGGATTCTCCCGATGGAGAACCCCCCTGATATTGATGTCTTATTTTTTATAATCTGCCGATTATATTCGAAAATTCATAAAAAGTTTTATTAGAGTTACCAAATTAGAGTTACCATGAAGTACAATAAAAATTGAAATTATTTTGGGTGTTTTCATTCCGATTTTAAAGAAAAGTAGAAAGCAAATATTTTTCGATCGAGAGCCCTTGATTAATATTGATGATTCTCTTAATCTGTAGATGACATGCAAATGGTGCGAGAAGGATCGACACGGAGATGCTGGATAAAGTATCGGGATCCAAAGTTGGATTTATCTGGTAGCGGAATCTAAGAACTGACTCAGTAGGAAGCGCAAAGCCCTGTCGACCATGCGAAACGTCGAGGTTTGTTAGGATAAATTCAAGATTATTCTGAAAATTGTTGAGATTGTCCACGTAACAATAATATAGATATGAAGTCCAGAGTTTAGATGCAGAACGTGGTTATTTTTTAGGTTAGGGTCGAAAGTTGCTTTTACACGTTTACCGCATTTGTGTCCGGGAGTGAGTAGTATAATCTATAATGAGCTGAGAATAATCGATGACAAATCTCTCTCTACACCACGCTGTCACATGCGAGTTGCGAGCGAGCTATTTACTTACGTCGCCATATTACTGACGTCAGAATTAAGTCATACCTCTTCTTAGGTTCTCAATAGCATGAAAAAATCAGATCTTTCACAGTCACAATAGGTTTGATTTTTGTTTAAATTTTATATTTATCTGGAGTTGTCGATATGAGAATTACTTACTTTGCTCATATTTTGTGGATGTAACATAAATTTTATGCAAAGCTATTAGCAGTTATTTAAAAAAACTCCAAAAAGAAATCAAGTGAGTGGGCTGACTTCTTCATGATATATATTTTTTCATGGATTTCCATGTAATTTACGGATTGTGCGGAATAACAATTGTTAGTTGAGATATTGTTATCGATTCAGATGTTTCAACGTTACCGAAATTTAGATTTCCCTATCCGTGAGCCCATGGTTCTTGGAGATTGTTATTGTTATCAAGAGTTGCGGCAGCAACTCGACGCCAAGTATTAAAAAAACCGAGAGTCTCAGTCGAGATGCCGCGCACTCTTATATACGCGAATATGCCTCAATCCACGCCGCTTTTACACTTCAATTCGATATCACTCAAAAATGGTAATCGATATTACTTTTATAAGATGTTACGAATATACTTTTCTTAAGAGGAGGCTAAATACCGACACTAACACCTCGAAATTGCCATCCAAACTTGCTCTTATACAAATGGATGGAATTGAATAAAATTTTAACAACATCGTCTGAACAATAATGGCAGGAATGGAGCCTCACTAGAATTTTTTCGAAAAACAAACAAAAAATTTACAGATTCATTTACTACCTAGAAACTGTAATTGAAAAACGTCAATTATTAAACTTTCACTGCATTTCGGGTAAAACCAAGAGTGAGGCTCCATGAAGAACGCCACGATACAAATATCGAGACGTTTTCGACATTATTTTATCAAAATGACACGCCGTAAGTTTGGATAGCGCCTCAAAAGATAAATATCGATGAATAGTACTTTTATTGAAAAATAAAATGGCGAAATGTAGTTCACAGATATGTGAGTGAGGGCAGCACCATGGATTCTGACGAGTAACCTATAATATTTAGGGGGCTTAAATGAGTTCGTTGGCATTAGCTGTAACGCATTTTAGCCTCTCAATTGACAATTAATTGTTAATTAATCTATTCCCCTCTTAATTGTCAAAATGTAATTGATTTTCATCCACGGTTGTCGGCGAAAGACTGGGTGACGATGATACGTCGATAATGTTGGGATTGAATAAAAATGGTATTTAGCCTCCTCTTAAAAAAAAATTAGCTTTCCATTGATACCATTTTTTTTCGCCCACGCGATGTTGAGATATCATAATGTTGGGCGAATTATTCCGAATATTTATCATCAGAAAAATTCTTCAACAGTTTTGTGGGAACGCTTATAGATATACAAGCCCGTGCATAAGCGATGTGATACGATTTTATAGAGAAGGGCTTGTATATGTGGTAGTGGGAAAATATTAGTGTGCGGTAGACACGGCTCGCGCCGCTCTCTTTCGCCCCGCTATGCGTAGGCGATCTTATATGCATTAACGATGCATTTATCTATACATATAATAGCATATGTACGAATATGTATGCAATTTATATATAGCATCATCTATATATGGCTGGATCCATGATTGCTCGAAGAGCATTTCGGGGTCAAAATTTTGATTCCATTGCCATTTTCACATCTTATTATATGTTATGAGAAGTAACGATTCACCTAATTCGAGCCTCTTCACTCAAAAGGTTTTCGAGAAAAAAAACATTGGGTATTTCCATGTTGAGGAAAGTTAACTTCGTTACTTCCTTGCTCGCTCCTTACGGACAATTGAAAAAAATTATTAAAAAATATTATCCCACGTGAAAAAGTCTAAATTTTCCGAAAAAAGATCAGTTTTACCCTAAGGGTAGTAACTACCCCATAAAAACGTGTTTAAATTAAAAAATCTGCGTTTTGCGGGCGAGCACCGTAAAAAAAATCTTTTTTATTTTTTCTTCGGAAAGCTTATGCCATTTCTTACAAATAAAAAAAATTAACAGAGTGGGATGAGCAGAGGATCATCGTCGAATAAATTATTTAATTTTTTTTTTAATTTTTTTTCAAACTTATATTTTTTTTCTAAAACTACATTCAATTCAACGTAAGAAAAGTTCTATAGATATTTTTGCTACTCCTAATATGTTCCGAGATATGATTTTTTCAATGTTGGACATTTTATGCATGAATAAAATTCGTTTCTCGGAAACTACCGGCTGTAGCCAACATTATTACAGGACCTTTTCTATGTGAAATTGGCTCATACTTCCGAAAAAAATACTACAATTGGACAAACGATGATTCGCTCTTGTCATTGTCATCAACAATTTATTTTTTCCAAGAATTACATATTTTTCATAACTCAAGCTAATCAGACGTGAGAAAAATCTTAATGTGGTTTGAGTTATTACTCCTATATTCCGAAATATGAAGTTTTGTCATTAAATTTGAAAAATAAAATTTGTTGTCGTTTTCTCAAAACTTCAACTAATCTGACGTAAGAAAGGTTTTGATTTAAATTCAACTACTGTCTATAGATTCCAAAATATAGATTTTTAGAATATTCGTCATTTTTTCAGCTATGAAGCAGTAGCTGTGCTACTGCATCATAGCTACCACTGAAAGCCTCAGTTTTATATTGAATTCATTCAAAAAGTAATTTGTAGCGTTTCTTTTTTTAACTTAAGTTGTTTTTGTTTGGCAAAATCAACCAAATTGCTGGAATAAAAGTCCTATAATCAAAATAGCTGTAATCGACGATTTAAGAAAGTATAAGTAGTAACTCAAACTACATTTAGATTTTTTCACATTTGATGAGCTTAAGATGTGAAAAAAAATATAATTCTTGAAAAAAAAAAATAGTTGATGACCATGACAAGAGCGAATTATCGTTTTTTCAATTGTAGTATTTTTTTTCGGAAGTGAGAGCCAATTTTATATAGAAAAGGTCCTATAATAATGTTGGCTACAACCGGTAGTTTCCGAGATACGAATATTATTCATGCATAAAATGTCCAATATTAAAAAAATCATATCTCGGAACATATTAGTAGTAGCAAAAATAGCTTTAGAACTTTCCTTACGTTGAATTAAATGTAGTTTTAGAAAAAAAATATACGTTTGAAAAAAAATCGAAAAAAAATTAAATAATTTATTCGACGATGATCCTCTGCTCATCCCACTCTGTTAATTTTTTCATTCGTAGAAAATGGCATAATCTTTCCGGAGAAAAAATAAAAAAGATTTTGTTTCACGGTGCTCGCCTTCGAAACACAGATTTTTTAATTTAAACACGTTTTTATGGGGTAGTTACTACCCTCAGGGTAAAACTGATATTTTTTCGGAAAATTTGGATGTTTTCACGTAGAATAATATTTTTTAATAATTTTTTTTCATTTGTCCGTAAGGAGCGAGCAAGGAAGTAACAAAGTTGACTTTCCTAAACATGGAAATACCCAATATTTTTTTTTTTCGAAAACCTCTAGAGTAAAGAGGCTGTAATTTGGTGAATCGTCTCTTCTTATAACATATAATAAAATGTGAGAATGGCAAAGGAATCAAACTTTGGACCCCGAAATGCTCTTCGAGCAATCATGGATCCAGCCATATATAAGGTAGATATATATATGTAGCGATATATATGACATTTCTATATATATAAAGTCTATTTATGTATATGTAGTGTTATATATGGCATTATCTATATATATATATATATAGTTTACATACGTTTACTAGGTGCGCACTAAGTTTCCGGGTTTCACACATGGATGGCGCTAGCGACACATGTAGTCGGCATACAAATCTGAAATTGGGTGTCTTCTTAGCTTGGACATCTGTCAAGAATACCCAATCGTAATATAAACAAATATCGCAACACAACGACCTTTTTTCTAACCTCGAAAATGTCAACGTTTGTGCCAAATAAACAGCATTTGCGGGAAGCATTGCTTTTCTGCTTTAACCAAAAAAAAACAGCAGCCGAAGCACGTCGGTTACTCGCGGAGGCCTACGGCGAACATATACCATCAAAAACAACGTGCGAAGATTGGTTCAAGCGGTTCAGAAGTGGCGATTTTGAGAATGGGGACAAGGAGCGCTCGGGAAGACCGCAAACATTTGTGGACGACGATTTGCAAGCGTTATTGAATGAAGATGACACTCAAACAGAAGATCAACTCACCGAGGCATTAAATGTGACGCGGCAATGTATTTCGAAACGTTTGCACGCAATGGGAAAAATTCATAAGGAAGGAAATTGGGTGCCGCATGAGTTGACTGACAAGGAAAGGTCACGAGGTGTCCCCCTCCGATTTCGATAAACTTTTGGTATGTTGTTGTCCATCGAAAAATAAGAGACACGTATTTTTCTTATCGGCGGTCACGGCGTTCTAAGGGGTGGAATCAACCCCTAAAGTTGGGCATGTTAGGGGGTCGGTCAGCTGTTTCACATAGAAAGAGTGTACCGATCGGAAGAAAACCAGTTCCATGACATTGCTCATGTCGAGTAATGAAAAACACATGTTTGCCTTTTTCCGCAACCTTGTCTTAAGGGGGTGAACTACCCCGTGACCGTTGTACTTTTAATGTATAAAGAAAAATTATTAACCGATTTTGATAAAACAAAAACCAAGTTGAAGAGCAGCAAAAAATGAAGTTTGCGTGTTTTTGGATTTTTCAAAAAAATAAGCTTAAGGTGGCTTTTAGCTGTAGGCCTTCCGTGAGGTGTTTCACATGGAAAGAGTGTACCGATCGGAAGAAAACTAATTCCATGACATTCCTCATGTCGAGTAATGAAAAACATACGTTCGCCTTTTTTCGTAACCTTGTCTTAAGGGGGTGAACCACCCAGTGACCTTTTACTTTTCATGTGTAAAGAAAAATTATCAACCGATTTTGATAAAACTAAAACCAAATTGAAGAGCAGCAAAAAATAAAGTTGACGTATTTTCGGATTTTTCGGGAAAAAAAACTTAAGGGGATTTTCAGCTGTAGGCCTTCGGTGAGCTGTTTTACATGGAAAGAGTGTACCGATCGGAAGAAAACTAATTCCATGACATTGCTCATGTCGAGTAATGGAAAACACATGTTCGCCTTTTTCCGCAACCTTGTCTTAAGGGGGTGGACCACCCCGTGACCGTTTTACTTTTCATATGTAAAGAAAAGTTATTGACCGATTTTGATGAAACTAAAACCGAATTCAATAGCAGTAAAAAATATAGTTTACGTATTTTTGGAATTTACGAAAAAAAAATTCAGGGGGTTTTCGGTGAGCTGTTTGACATGGAAAGAGTGTACCGATCGGGATAAAACCAATTCCATGATATTCCTCATATCAAGTAATGAGAAACATATGTTTACCTTTTCACGCAACCTCGTCTCAAGGGGGCGAACAGCCCCGTAACCGTTTTGATTTTCATGTATAAAAAAAAGTTGACGACCGATTTTGATAAAACAAAAACCAAATGAAAAGCTGCAAAAAATAAAGTTTACGTGTTTCGGATTTTGCAAAAAAAAAAAGCTTGAGTAGGTTTCATCCCAGGAAGATTACTTTTTTGTATGAAAAACATTTCGTTTGATATCTACTATCTCATTACTTTTATGAACTTATTTTCACGTCTGTAATCATATTTCTACATGAAGATTCATTATTATTAGCAGTTGACAGAAAATTACTAATTATTGTTACCTTGATCTCACATGTAATACTTTATTTCATTACACTGTCGGTTATTGGCTATATTTCAATTTGCTTGCATTTCAGACATAATATGGAACAAATTAAAATTTTTATATATCGGAGTTTTGTTTTGGAATACAAATTTCAAACATAGCACATACAATCGAATCTTAATACATATATAAATTTGGTTTATTTGTACTTTACTTGATTAGTTGTAAATTCAATGGTTATATGTAGAACAGTAGTGGAATTCCTCGAAAAAATGTTGAAAACAAAAAGATTTTTTGCACCAAGAACATCTCACTACAGGTACATTTGTACAGCCTTCAATTTCACATTGGGATTGCGATAACGTCCCATAAGCGAATTCGACGGGATTTTCAAAAGAGTTAGGTCGTTCTTTTATGTAACCACTTTTGAACCAAGCATATCGAAACAAATTTTCGTACCTCGGAGAAGATAATTGATTATGTACAAGAGATTGTAATTTTATAATATTGTTTCTTAAATGCAAATCTTAATCATAGTCCATCAACATGATACTGTCCGAAAAGTGTTTAACATAATTTTTCCAGATTCTGAATCCGTAGACGTCGAGTGGTTGAATTTTTCCTGTTGTGCCTTTTGGTATAATCATTGTGATGACTTGCTTATCAAGTGGTGTGGCTTCCCTAACAGCTTCGGGGCAATGTCCAGTCCAAGAATCGATCAAAAGAATACTCTTCTCACCAACGTTCGGAAAGAAAACTTCATTAAGCCATGCTTCGAAGTGTTCTGCAAGGGAATATGAATTCAATATATCACAGTCACAATATCTCCATATTCACGATCCCGTTGGATATCTCAATAGTACAAAATTGCAATATACCTGATGTGAGTTTGCCAGATTTAGAAGCACTTGTGAAGACATTCGCTGGTCGAAAAATATTTTTTTCTACTATTGGCCCCAATCGTCCAGCTGGTTCTTTCAAGACTATTAAAAGCGGGGATAGAAGTTTTCCATCTCCTGATATTGTTGGCTGAATCGTGTAACTATGTGTTGTCGCCGAAACGGATTGTACAAGGCCTTCTATTTGTTTCGTACCTTCTTGCGCTAATGTTCGTCCTGAATGTATTTCCAATTGGAATCCACTTTGGTCGGAATTATAAATATTTTTTAAACCGTACTGTCTGATTTTTAATTGAACTTCAGAAATAAATTTATCTTCGTCTTTTTGCAATGTTTCTTTTGATTCAAGGGTCCTCCTTGAAATAAATTTATTTATTTTCCTGCTAGTTATACGATGAATTTTTTTGAATTTCTGTATCCATCGATGTGAAGCTCGAAAACGAATATCCTCATTTCCAATCAATTGTTGTGCTCGTAAAGCCCATCTTCGAATATCAACATCGTGAACTGATTCTATAGCATATTTTAGATTATTGAGAGTATATTCTGAAATGCGTGATAATTTCTCCATGTACGTTCCTCCTTGATTTATTTGGTGAGCTCAACATCGCAACTGGCGCACTGATTTTACTTTTTTGAATTTATTTTGAACCGTCTCTATTTTCAGATTTTTTTGTTTTAGCACTTCTCCAATATTCAACGGCTCTATATTTGTAGTCATAGCTCAAATCTTCTTCGTCGTCGGAACGAGTCATGGGATCAAGTCGAGCTACTCCAGAACTACATTCGTTATTGTCTTCCACAGCTTCGACTACTATATCCTTGAACGGTTCTTGAAAGTCTAATGTAGTATTTTTAATCATTTCCAGATGATTAAACTCGTTCATGGCGTCCTTTAACATCTTTTATATATTTTCTTCCAACTCTACTTCATCGTTGTTAACCGGACTATCAGGAAGATCCAATGCTTGAAAGGTGATGAGTAAAAGTCTTATTACATTCATTGGATTGATATACATTTTATCAACTTCACTCTTTACGGCTAATATGATAATAAGAGCTCAACAGACGAAACGGAACTGAAACTATTGCTCAACATTCTTTTTATAAATAGATGAGTTAGAGTTTCTTTATCTCAAGTGGGCGCAGGTAACGTCATATTTATTTGGACAAGGGCCACAGTAAAAATAACATTGAACATTTTTTGGAGAGTGATGCGTAAATTCGTCCCTATAAGCTAATGATTAGTTCTGTTTATTGTATTTGCGCGACGTGAAGATACCAAATACATAATACTCTCACACTGTTCATACGCTTTGCGCAAACATCCAGCTTGAAACGTAAGCAAATTTGAATATAGCCAATAACTGATAGTGTAATGAAGTAAAGTATTACATGAGAGATTAGGGTAACAATAATTAATCTCTCAACTGCTAATAATAATGAATCTTCATGTAAAAATATTGTCATAGACGTGACAATGAGTGCATAAAATAATGAAATCGTTGTCGAGATCGAAAAAAATGGTTTCCATACAAAAAATAAAGACATCTTTTTTGGGGGGAAATCCCCTTGAACTTTTTTTTAAATCTGAAAATACGTGGAATTTATTTTTTGTTGCTCTCCAATTTGGTTTTTGTTTTATCAAAATCAATCAATAACTTTTCTTTATACATGAAAATTGAAACAATCACGGAGTCGTTCACACCCTGAAGACAAGGTTGCGTAAAAAGGTGAATATGTGTTTTTCATTACTCGATATGAGCAATGTCATGGAATTGATTTCATTTCGATCGGTACACTCAAACAACTGACCGACCCCCTACAGCTAAAAACCACCTTAAGCTTTTTTTTTTTTTTGAAAAATCCAAAAACACGTAAACTTTATTTTTGCTGCTCTTCAACTTGGTTTTTGTTTTATCAAAATCGGTCGATAACTTTTTTTTATACATTAAAATTAAAACGGTCACGGGGTAGTTCACCCCCTTGAAACAAGGTTGCGTGAAAAAATGGACATGTGTTTTTCATCACTGGACATAAGCAATATCATGGAATTGGTTTCATTCCGATCGGTACACTCTTTCTATGTGAAACAGCTAACCGACCCCCCAACATGCCCAACTTTAGGGGTTGATTTCACCCCTTAAAACGCCGTGACCGCTGATAAAAAAAAATACGTGTCTCTTATTTTTCGATGGACAACAACATATCAAAAGTTTCAACGTATCGAAATCGGAGGGGGACACCTCGTGACCTTTCCTTGTGAGAGACAAATGGAAAATCGAAGAATCACAAATTTTGCTTTTGCGGCAGAACAGAAAGAGTTTCCTGCATCGAATTGTTACTGGCGATGGAAGGTGGATATATTTCGAGAATCCCAAACGCAGAAAATCGTGGCTTTCACTTGGCGAAGAGTCGACATCGACTCTGCGTTTGGTGGGACCAGAAAGGAATCGTGTATTATGAGCTGCTGAAACCGGGCGCAACTGTCAATGGGCATCGCTACCGACAACAACTAATCAATTTGAGCCACGCATTGCTCGAAAAACCAGGTCCAGGACACCATAAAAACACTGAAATGGGATCTGCTACCGCAACCGCCGTATTCGCCAGACCTGGCCCCTTCAGACTATCACTTGTTCCGGTCGATGGCGCATGGCTTGGGTGGACTACACTTGGCCAATTATGATGCAGTACAAAATTGGTTGGACGAATGGTTTCGGTCCAAAGACGCGTCTTTTTATCGTCGCGCTATTTATGTATTGCCAGAGAGATGGCAAAAATGTGTAAATAGCGAGGGACAATACTTCGAATAAACCATTTTTTGTATTTGTCTTGAAATTTTCGATTTTTTATTGGTCAAAAAAACCCGGAAACTTAGTTGCGCACCTAGTATACTGGTATATACATATATATACAGGTATATACTGGTATATACAGGTATATAGAGGTATATATATGTATATAATAGTATATCAAGAGACGCAGCAGCGTCTTGACGCCAAGTATTCAAAAAAACTGAGAGAATCCCAGTCGAGACTGCTGCGCACTATATATATTCGCGAATATGCCTCGGGCCACGCTTCTTTTACATTTTGATTCGATATTACTAAAAAACACGACAACTTTTTTATCATTTACAAACTATAGTCATCTTAAAAAAAAATTGGCTTCCATCGATACCATTTTTATGTTGATCTGCCCACATAATGCAGAGATATGATGATATCGGGTGAATTTTTCTCGAGTTCTATCATCATGAAAATTCTTCAACATTTTTTCGTCGCCTGATTAGCCAGATTTTTGAAATGCTTATACACGGGATGTATATCTATAGCTATGAGAATCATATTTCGGCCGCTGACGTCATGCACGGCAAAAATATATCTAGTTAGCTATGAGCGTCGTGCACGGCGAATATAAATTTTATCTATATTTATAGATAAAAGAGTGTGTGTGCGACTGTGTGCAAGTGTTCGCGATCATTAAAACGATGTATATTAGGGTGGTCGTTATTTCAAGTATCAACTTACATTCAGGGTTGCAAATAATGCATTACTTTTTTTAGTGCATTCGCATTTTCATTAACCATTAACGTTTAATGGTTATTGGAAATAATTTCCACTAATCATTAAAATTTAATGGTCAATGGAAATTATTTTCATTAACCATTAAAATTCCATGGTTAATGGAAATTATTTTCATTAACCATTAATATTCAATGGTTAATGGAAATTATTTTCATTAACTATTAAAATTTAATGGTTAATGAAAATTATTTTCATTAACCATTACAATTTAATGGTTAATAGAAATTATTTTCATTAACCATTAAAATGTAATGGTTAATGGAAATTATTTTCATTACCCATTAAAATTTAATAGTAAATGAAAATTGTTTTCATTAACCATTAAAATTTAATGGTTAATGGAATGTACTTTCATTAACCTCTAAAACGTAATGGTTAATGGAAATTATTTTCATTAGCCATTAAAATTTAATGGTTATCGGAGATTATTTTCATTAACCATTAAAATTTAATGGTTAATGGAAATTATTTTCATTAACCATTAAAATTCAATGGTTAATGGAGATTATTTTCATTAACTACTAAAATTTAATGGTCAATGAAAATTATTTTCATTAACCATTACAATTTAATGGTTAATAGAAATTATTTTCATTAACCATTAAAATGTAATGGTTAATGGAAATTATTTTCATTAGCCATTAACCATTAAAATTTAATGGTTAATGGAGATCATTTTCATTAACCATTAAAATTGAATGGTTAATAGAAATTATTGCCATTAACCATTAAATGTTAATGGTTAATGAAAATGCAATTGCTTCCAAAAATGTAACGCATTATTTGCAACCCTGCCAATTAAAATGTAGTGTGTAATAGAAAAAATTTCCATTACCCACTGCAGTCTAATGTGTAATGGACAAAACTTTGATTGCAATTTTGAGAAGGAAAAATATAGATGAATAAATTATTGCAGTTTTGCATTACATTTTATTGACTTAGGACTTCGATTTTTAGAATTATAATATAGATGCTTGTTAGAATTTAAGGTGAAAATCTAAGTCCTAAGTCAATAAAATGTAATGCAAAATTGCAATAATTTATTCATTTATATTTTTCGATTCCCAAAATTGCAATCAAAGTTTTGTCCATTACACATTACATTGCAATGGGTAATGGAAATTTTTTCTATTACACACTACATTGTAATGGACAGGGTTGCAAATAATGCATTACTATTTTAATGCAATTGCATTTTCATTAATCATTAACATTTAATGGTTAATGGAAATAATTTTAATGGTTAATGAAAATAATATCCATTAACCATTAAATTTTAATGGTTAATGAAAATAATTTGCATTAACCATTAAATTTTAATGGTCAATGAAAATAATCTCCATTAATCATTAAATTTTAATGGCTAATGAAAATAATTTCCATTAACCATCACATTTTAGTGGTTAATGAAAATAATTTCCATTAACCATTAAATTTTAATGGTTAATGAAAATAATTTCCATCAACCATTAAATGTTAATGGTTAATGAAAATAATTTCCATTAACCATTAAATTTTAATGGTCAATGAAAATAATCTCCATTAACCATTAAATTTTAATGGCTAATGAAAATAATTTCCATTAACCATCACATTTTAGTGGTTAATGAAAATAATTTCCATTAGACATTGAATTTTAATGGTTAATGAAAATAATTTCCATTAACCATTAAATTTTAATGGTTAATGAAAATAATTTCCATTAACCATTAAATTCTAATGGTCAATGAAAATAATCTCCATTAACCATTAAATTTTAATGGCTAATGAAAATAATTTCCATTATCCATCACATTTTAGTGGTTAATGAAAATAATTTCCATTAACCATTAAATTTTAATGGTCAATGAAAATAATCTCCATTAACCATTAAATTTAAATGGTTAATGGAAATTAATTTCATTAGCCATTAAAAAAGTAATGGTTAATGCATTACTTTTTCATTAAAAATTTCGCAACCCTGCTTACATTTGGGTAGTCATTCAAGATTCGATGCTTTAAATATTTATATACATATTTATTAAGATACACATTAGGGTGGTCGTTATTTTGGGTCCGACTTTATATTAGGGTGGTCATTAGAGATTCGAATGTTCTTTATTATTTACATATATGTATTTATGAGATGTATTCTAGAGTGGTCGTTATTTCAGCCCTCAATTAATATTAGGGTGGTCCTTCGAGATTCGATTTCTTTCAATATTTATATACGTATTTAAATAATATAGATTGAAGTGGTCGTTATTTTAGGTATCAACTTACATTTGGGTGGTCCTTCCAGATTCAAATTTGGTTTATTATATATATATATATATATATATATATATATATATATGTATTTATAAAATGTATATTAGAGTGGCCGCTATTTTAGCTCACAATTTATATTGGGGTAGTTATTTGAGATTCGATTTCTTTAAATACTCACGTACGTATTTATACGATATAGATTAAAGTGGATTAGAGATTCATATTATAGTGGTCATTGTTCGATATTCGAATTTTCTTGAAATTTATATATGTACTTATATACGATGTATATTGAGGTGGTCGTGATTTCAGGTATTAACTTACATTTGGGTGGTCATTCGCGATTTGATGTCTTCAAATATTCATATACATATTTATCATAAGACGCGGCAGCGTCTCGACGCCAAGTATTAAAAAAAACTGAGAGAATCCCAGTCGAGATCGCCGCGCACTCTTATATACGCGAATATGCCTCCCACTGAACCTGATTCGAATTTCAATCCAATATTACAAAAAAACACGACTACTTTTTTAAGATCTACGAACAATGGTGATCTTAAAAAAATTAGCTTCCCATTGATACCTTTTTTATGTTGATCCGTCCACATAATGCTGAAATATGATGATATCGGGTGAATTTTTTCAACAATTCTATCATCGTGAAAATTCTTCAACATTTTTTCGTCACCTGATTGGCCAAATTTGTGAAACGCTTATACACGGGATGTATATCTATAGCTATGAGAATCATATTTAGCGATATACACTAGGGTGATCCTTCGAGATTCGATTTCTTTAAATATTTCTATGTATACGTATTATATGATATATATTAGGGTGATTGTTATTCGAGATTTAAATTTTGGTCATATTCATATATGTATTTATACGATGTATATTAGGGTGGCCGCTATTTCAGGTCTCAACCCGGAAAAAAATCATATTTGATCATATACAATCATGTATGACTTGGTCATGCATGATTCTGAACGAAATTTGTCTCTATATGATCATATATGATTATATATGATCGTATATGAACATATATAATCATATATGATCGTATATAATCATATATGATCGTATATGATCATATATGATCATATAGAGACAAATTTTGTTCAGGATCATGCATGACCAAGTCATATATGATTATATATGATCATATATGATTTTTTTTCCCGGGAAATGTGTAAATACTTTGTTTATAATATAATACAAGTGCAAAATATTATTATTATAATTATACGTAGAAGTATAGTGCTGGCCATTAATGCCTGCAAATCTTTGAAAGATTCTCTCCAAGATTCTTTTCAAGATTCTTCCGAAGAATCTTCGAAAGAATCTTGGAAAGAATCTTAGAATCTTGGAAAGAATCTTTCAAAGATTTATAGGCATTAATGGCGAGCACTGCTGTACAATATATGCTGGTAAGAAAATGATCATTCATGATGTCATGTTAAAGCATATATAATATATGATTATATATGACCATTTTTTCCCGAGATATATGACCATGCATGGGCATATACGATCATTCATGATGTCATGTTAACGCATATATGATTATATATATATGATTATATATGACCATTTTTTCCCGGCATACATGATCATACATAGGCATATACGAGCATTCATGATGTCATATTAAGGCATATATAATCATATACGATTTTTTTTCCCTGGGAACTTATATTGTG
Organism: Alloplasta piceator; assembly: GCA_946863875.1. NCBI lineage: Eukaryota > Metazoa > Arthropoda > Insecta > Hymenoptera > Ichneumonidae > Alloplasta > Alloplasta piceator. Next base: position 27,455,396 of record OX333071.1, on the reverse strand, counting down.
GTGGTCATTTGAGATTCGATTTCCTTTAACTTTTATATACGTATATTATGATATATATTAGGTTGCTCCTTCGAAATTCAATTTCTTTAAATATTCACATGTATTTGTATTATATGATATATATTATGGTGGTGATTATTTCAGGTCTCAATTTATATTAGGGTGGTCATTGAAGATTCGAATTTTCCCCGGAAAAAAAGAATCATATATGATCATATATAATCATAGATGACGTGGTCATGTATGATCCTGAACGAAATTTGTCTCTATATGATCACACTGTAAAAAAATAAATGAAATTTCAAACATTTTTACTATACAACTGTCACGGAAATTCACAAACACGGAATATGAAATGCAAATTCATACACATGTTTAGTAATTTTAAAGGACATGTATTAATTTCAATGTACTATTTGAAATTTCAATATATTATTTGAAATTTCAATATACTGTTTGAAACGAAATATACATGTATAGTAAATTTCAGAAGAGATATTAATTTCAATACACTATTTGGAATGTAATATACATGCATAGTAAATTAAAGGAGAAACATTAATTTAAATAGACTATTTGAAATTAAATATACATAGTATTGTCAAATCAACATTTTCGTCTTAAATTCAATATTTGTATATTAAAATTAAAAGAGTAAACATTGAAAATTAATGTGATGATTTAGGTATGCGGCCGTAGAGAGACAATAGTGAAGGAAGAATCGGCTGCGATTCGGCCAGTGGGTCCAAATGACAGTGGACAATTTTTTTGGTATAACGTTTCGATCCTAATTCGGATCCTCTTCAGATTTATTATTTCTAAAATTACATTCTTTTTTGTCTTATTTTGTATGATATGTTTTACATTATAGGCTTAAATGTTATGTGTCCTGACTGACCTGAATTTGTACGGGTAATATTTTTGGTCATTTAATGAATCTTGGATAATATTCATTATGAATTTATTGTATAAAGACAGGTCATTTTTTTGTGATCCTTGGTGTCTGTGAGAGGGAGGATTTTGATATTTTATTGCTTAGTTTATGTTTTTTTTTTTTTTTGTGAGACTTTTGTGTATGTGTTATTTACCTATGAATTTCATGTTTGATAATTTCCAAGATTCATTTGTGATCAAAATTAACAGTTTTCATTACATGGCGATTCGAGAGCTGAGTAGCGACTGAGTATTGAGGCGAGTGAGGAGGTATTTATATTAATGGGGTAGTGTGATTGAGTATTGAAAAGGGGGGGTGTTTTTTCATGGTTGGGGAAGTTTGCCGTTAGTGATTTTTCTTGCCGGACTGGTTATGTTAACCGGTTTTGGATCGGGTTTAAATTGATAACTGTTAGATTTGGTAATGAATTTTCAATTGATGGATGGCAATTTAAGGTTTTCCCGTTATTATTTTGAGTATTATTAAATTATTGAATTATATATGCTGCTTAGTTTGTCGATGTCGGTTCTAAAATTGATTGCTTTGGGGTGTGCTTTAATTTGTATCATTTCCAAAATTAATCACTTTTTCAGCCATTTTTCATTATTTAAAATTTTAACGTCGTCAAATTTAAAATTGTGTTTTAGTTCTATTCCGTGTTTTGCTAACGCTGTATTTATTGTGGTAGTGTGTTTTAGACTATTTTTGTGTTCGTTGATTCTCGTTTTTAGGTATCTTTTTGTTTGTCCTATGTACAATGCATCACAATCATTACAATCGATTTGGTAAACTACGTTTGATTTATCCATGTTATCTATTTTATCTTTTGTGGAACCGGTGATGGAGTGAATGTTGTGTTGGTTGTTAGTGACTAGTGTTATATTGAATTGTCGAAAAAGGCGGACTAGTTGGTGGTGAATATTTTCAGTATAGGGTAAATTTATTAATCTGGAGGAGTCGAATGCGTTGTCGTTATTTGATTGTAAATGAATTAATCTTAGCCTTTGGTTTATTATTTTTTCTGTGAAGGAGATTGGGTAACAGTTTTGTGTCATTGTGTTTTTGATTAGTTCAATGTTTTTTTGGTGGAAGGATGCGTGTGACAAGAAGAAATTAGAAAGAAATTCACCAAATTAATTGATAAAGTAAAAACTCCAAACTCATTCTTCAACACGAACAAAATAATCAAAGATACATCCATCTTTCTTAAAAACAATCCTCAATTAATCATTACAAGAGCAGATAAAGGAAACTCAACTGTTATATTGGACAAACTAGACTACATCACCAAAACTGATAATCTACTTGCCGACGAAACCACATATAAAATCACAAATAAAAATCCACTTAACAGACTACAAAAAGGCGTAAACCAAATTCTTACGAGATGGAAAAATCTTCAAATAATAGATGAAACCACACAGAAACATTTAAAAGCAGAAAACTGTAATTTAGCACGATTATACTGCCTTCCAAAAATTCACAAACATAACTATCCGCTACGTCCAATCGTATCTTCTATTAATAGTCCTACACATAAATTGGCCAAATTCATTCAAACTAAACTCTCAAAATTAATAGACACAACAAACTCACACGTTAAAGACAGTTTCTCATTTAAAAGATTGGTATCGAACATCGTTATACCCGATAACTACCAACTCATTTCCTTCGATGTCATCTCACTTTACACCAATGTACCTTTGGAATTAGTCATACAAAGCCTCCAAAAAAGATCAGATCTCTTCTCTGAAAAATTTCCACTAAATGAAGTAATAAAAACAATAGAATTCATAATGTTCTCAACCTACTTTACCTTTAACGACAAAATATATCAACAAATATTCGGCTTGCCAATGGGTTCACCGTTAGCCCCGATATTATCAAACATTGTAATGATTGACTTAGAAACCAACTGCTTAAAAAAACTGAAGTTCACGATACCAATCTACAAAAGATACGTAGACGATATTATTATGGCTCTGCCTACGGACAAAATAGATTCAACACTTAACATCTTTAACTCATACCACACTAAACTACAGTTCACAGTTGAAGTAGAAACAAACAACAAATTACCATTTCTAGACATCTTGCTAATCCACAAAAATAACTCAATAATCACAGACTGGTACAGAAAACCGACTTGGTCAGGTCGATTCATAAACTTCTTCTCTCACCACCCTCTTACGCAAAAAAAAGGAATTATCATGATGTTGGTAGACAGAGCGATAAAACTATCACACGCATCATTCCACCAAAAAAACATTGAACTAATCAAAAACACAATGACACAAAACTGTTACCCAATCTCCTTCACAGAAAAAATAATGAACCAAAGGCTAAGATTAATTCATTCACAATCAAATAACGACAACGCATTCGACTCCTCCAGTATAATAAATTTACCCTATACTGAAAATATTCACCACCAACTAGTCCGCCTTTTTCGACAATTCAATATAACACTAGTCACTAACAACCAACACAACATTCACTCCATCACCGGTTCCACAAAAGATAAAATAGATAACATGGATAAATCAAACGTAGTTTACCAAATCGATTGTAATGATTGTGATGCATTGTACATAGGACAAACAAAAAGATACCTAAAAACGAGAATCAACGAACACAAAAATAGTCTAAAACACACTACCACAATAAATACAGCGTTAGCAAAACACGGAATAGAACTAAAACACAATTTTAAATTTGACGACGTTAAAATTTTAAATAATGAAAAATGGCTCAAAAAGCGATTAATTTTGGAAATGATACAAATTAAAGCACACCCCAAAGCAATCAATTTTAGAACCGACATCGACAAACTAAGCAGCATATATAATTCAATAATTTAATAATACTCAAAATAATAACGGGAAAACCTTAAATTACCATCCATCAATTGAAAATACATTACCAAATCTAACAGTTATCAATTTAAACCCGATCCAAAACCGGTTAACATAACCAGTCCGGCAAGAAAAATCACTAACGGCAAACTTCCCCAACCATGAAAAAACACCCCCCCTTTTCAATACTCAATCACACTACCCCATTAATATAAATACCTCCTCACTCGCCTCAATACTCAGTCGCTACTTAGCTCTCGAATCGCCATGTATTGAAAACTGTTAATTTTGATCACAAATGAATCTTGGAAATTATCAAACATGAAATTCATAGGTAAATAACACATACACAAAAGTCTCACAGAAAAAAAAAAAAAAAAAAAACATAAACTCAGCAATAAAATATCAAAATCCTCCCTCTCACAGACACCAAGGATCACAAAAAAATGACCTGTCTTTATACAATAAATTCATAATGAATATTATCCAAGATTCATTAAATGACCAAAAAAATTACCCGTACAAATTCAGGTCAGTCAGGACACATAACATTTAAGCCTATAATGTAAAACATATCATACAAAATAAGACAAAAAAGAATGTAATTTTAGAAATAATAAATTTGAAGAGGATCCGAATTAGGATCGAAACGTTATACCAAAAAAATTGTCCACTGTCATTTGAACCCACTGGCCGAATCGCAGCCGATTCTTCCTTCACTATTGAAAATCAATATTCCCGTATATGAAAATGGTTTTTATATATTTTTTAGCAATTTTAAGATACATTTTTGGAAATTAATACACTCATGTCTTAAAATTACAATCAATCACGGTCAAAAATGTCTTCAAATTGAATATAAAAAAGAATATTTATGAGAGCGTTACGGTTTTTTTCATATAGTTTTGAGGATTTACATAACGAATGAAGTGAAGGGGGGCTCTGAAATTAAGTTAAAAGGGGTCACTTAACTTATGAGGGGTCGGGAATCCTGGAATTAAATTTTGTGGCTTCACATAACCTACGTGGGGTCAGAAATAAGGTTATGAGGGATTAATTAAGTTGTGAGTATTCACTTAAGTTATGAGGGGTCAGGTATTCTGGAATACAGTTTTGAAAGTTCACCTAACTTATGAAGAGTCAAGGGTCCCGAAATGAAGTTATGAAAAGTCACTTAACTTATGAGTGGTCAGGAATTCTGGAATTAATTTTGTGGCTTTACAAAACCTACGAGGGGTCAGTGGTCACGAAATCGAATTATGAGGAGTAACTTAAGTTATGAGGGTTTACTTAAATTCTGAGGGGTCACTTAAGTTATGAAGGGCCACTTAAGTTATGAGGGGTCACTTGAGTTATGAGGGATCAGGTATTTTGGAATGAAGTTTTGAAAGTTCACATAACTTATGAGAGGTCAGGGGTCCCGAAATTAAGTTATTAGAGGTCACTTAACTTATGAGAGGCCACTGTTTCAATCAAACATGTTTTGAGGTTTTACATAATTTATGAGGAGTTGGGGGCTCTGCAATTAAGTTATGAAGGGTCATTTCATTTATGAGAGATAAGGTATTCTGGAATAAAGTTTTGAGAGTCCACATAACTTATGAGGGGTTGAGAGCCCCGAAATTAAGTTATGAGAGGTCACTTAACTTATAAGAGGTCACGGTTTTATTCAAACCAGTTTTAGGGGTTTATATAACTTATAAGAGGTTAGCGACTCCGAAATTAAGTTATGAGGGGTCACTTATCTTATGAGAGGTCAGGGATCATAGAATTAAGTTTTGCGACTTTACATAATCTACGAGGGGTCAGGGGTCGTGAAATTAAGCTATGAGAGGTGACGTAAGTTGTTATGAATCACTTAAGTTATGAGGGTTCAGGTATTCTAGAATAAAGTTCACATAACTTATGAGGGGTCAGGGGATTCGAATTCGCGAATGAAAAAAACCAACTTTCATGGTTAATATCTCATTCAAACGCATATACTATTATGTTTTCGGCACTCCAGCATTCAGGTAATTATTGCGAATCAGGGCTCCAGCTGAAAATCGCTTGAATTTTTTTTACTAGTCAATATCGATCTAGGGAATGTGTAATTACCAATTTCTAGTGGGGGGAGGGGCAGGGAGAGGGGTAAAAAATTGTTTTTTCAAAATTTTCAAAAAATTCATTGCGAATCGTGGGGCCATTCCCCTCGGGTCATCAGATCCTTGCATAACTTTTTTTTCGCGTTGATTTCACTTCAAAAACAGCCTAATTTTTTAATAGATTTTTCTTGTCACTCCTTCAGGTGGCGCAACGATCATTTTTGTGTAAAAAAGGGATAACTGAAAAAACTCCATTTTTAAAATTTTGCCATTTTTTCCACAGATTTTGGGTAAAAAATAAGTAATTTCTATCATAATTAGAAAGTGAGCCACGGCTACCTCATCTTTTTTTGAATAATTTTCTTTTTTTCAGTTCCTAAAATAAATAAAAAAAAATTAATTCTTACTACCTCCTACATAAGTAAAAAAATAACATAAAAATAAAATATATTCTGGCAAATTTCGATATTTTGCATATTTTTCCAAATAAATGAGAAAATTCTATTTTCAATAAAATACTTCAATAAAAAGGGTTAACTGAAAAAATACCAATTTTAAAAGTAATATCTATTATGATGAGAAAGTGGGATGCGGCTGCCGCATATTTTTTTTTATAATTAACTTTTTTTAGTTTTTAAAATAAAATGAAAAAATTGATTCCTAATACCCCTTACATGAGTAAAAAAATAAAATAAAAATAAAACGTGTCTTGCAAAATATGCTGAATATCAAAATTTGCGAAGATATGTTTTATTTTTGTTCATCTTTAAAAAAATTAAGATGTTTTTGAAGTGGAATCAATGCGAAAAAAAGTTATGCAAGGATCTGATGACCCGGGGGAAATGACCTCACGTTTTCACTTGGAATGCCTCATATACACATACATATATATATACACATTCTTTAAGTCGACATTAACCAGTAAAAAAAATTCAAGCGTCGAGAGAGATATTTTTTCACCACCCCTCCCCTTCCCCCTCCCTCTGCCCCTCCCGCCACTTGAAATCGGTCATTACACAGTTTCTAAGTCGACATTTACCAGCAAAAAAAATTCGAGCGTCGAGAGAAAGAAAAAAATTTTTACCCCTCCCCCTGCCCCTCCCCCCACTTGAAATTGGTAACTACATATTCTCCAAGTCGGCATTGACCAGTAAAAAAAAATTCACGCGATTTCCAGCTGGAGCCCTGATTCGCAATAATTACCAGCATTCATATATGATACAAGTCGAAGGACTTCATAAGTAGTCGATAGCGTAATAGGTAGCGTGTTAGGTAGATAGGTAGGATGGTAGGTAGGGTCGAGGGTTCGATTCCGGGTCTCAGAGAAAAATTAGATCGGCTAATTCGTGCAGAATTTTGTTTTTTTTCTATGAATCTCTTTTTAGGGCCAGTAAACTATGCATATTAAATTGATTTGCAGGGGCTATATATTTTTTATAACATGTTTAACAACAATTAATTCAGTTACAGTAACGTAATTTTCATGAAATGAATAAAAAAATTCAGACATGTAATGTGATTTTTAAATAATCGCGTATATTCATTTTAATACACATTTTTTTAATAATAACATACCTAAAATTGAAATTTCAATGGTATGTATATGATTTTTCAAATACATCAGTATTTTCAAATTCAACTCTACACTTTTATTCTTCAAATTCAGGTCCATGAATTTTCAATACTGAAATTGAAATTTCATACACGGTATCCGCAAAAAAACTTCCTACACATGTATATTAAATTTAATACAGATTTTTTTAACAGTGCATATATGATCATATATCATCATGTACGACTTGTCATACATGATCCTGAACGAAATTTGTCTCTATAATATTATATATAGTAATATATAGCCATATATGATCATATGTAATCATATATGATTATATATACCCATATACTATTGCATATATTATATAGACAAGTCTGAAAATAAAATTATAGATGAAATCAAATCGATTCTGCAACTTATAAAAGTTGGCGATTATGTCTGCGAGCGACCAAATACTTTTGGAAAGGTTTCCTGAGTATGTGGCGTACGTCGACTTTTGTTTGTATATTTGTATATATATATTACACACAAGCGTGGATATATATATATACAAACGATGCAAATGCACAAATACTTCGTTTATAATATAATACAAGTGTAAAATATTATTATTATAATTATACGTAGAAGAACAATATATGCTGGTAAATAAATATAATATCCAACAAAATATTTATAATGGTTATTTTGTGAATAATTACGATTACATATATGATTATATATGATTATATATGATCATTCATGATGTCATGTTAAAGCATATATAATTATATATGACTATTTTTTCCCGAGATATATGATCATGCATGGGCATATACGATCATTCATGATGTCATATTAAGGCATATATAATCATATATGATTACATATGATCATATATGATTTTTTTTCGGATCCTTATTTATAAGATGTATATTTGAGTGGTCGTTATTCCCGGTCTCAATTAATATTAAGGTGGTCCTTCGAGATTTGATTCCTTCAAAGATAGCATTCCCGGGAAAAAATCATATATGATCATATATAATCATATATGATCGTATATAATCATATATGATCATATATCATCATGTATGACTTGTCATACATGATACTGATTGAAATTTATCTCTATATGATCATATATAGTAATATATAGCCATATATGATCATATGTAATCATATATGATTATATCGACGCCCTTTACGAAAAGTTGCACGTTTCAAATGTCTTACGAAAACTAGCATGTTTCGGCTTTGACCACGAAAAGTAGTAAGTTTTGATATTCACCGCGAAAACTAACACGTTTCAACATACGTCTTTTCGTGGTGAATGACAGAACGTGCTAGTCTTCGGGGTGAAAGCCGAAACATGCTGGTTTTCGCGGTGAATATGGAAACGTGCTCGTTTTCGTGGCGAAAGTCGCAACATGCTAGTTTTCGCAAGAGCCTTGAAACGTGCTACTTTTCGTGATGGGCGTCGACATATACCCATATACTATTGCATATATTATATAAACAAGTCTGAAAATAAAATTAGATGAAATCAAATGGATTCTTCAACTTATAAAAGTTGGCGATTATGTTTGCGAGCGCTCAAATACTCTTGGAAAGGTTTTCTGAGTATGTGGCGTAAGTCGACTTTTGTTCATATATTTGTATATATATATTACACACAAGCGTGGATATATATACAGACGATGCAATAGTACAAATACTTCGTTTATAATATAATACAAGTGTAAAATAATATTATTATAATTATACGTAGAAGTACAATATATGCTGGTAAATACATATAATATCCAAAAAAATATATATGATGGTTATTTTGTGAATAATTACGATTACATAAATGATTATATATGATTATATATGATCATATATGATTTTTTCCCGGGTTATCTACATATATGCAGCATATCTGCATATATAGCGTTAAATATAGGATTTTTATACATGTAGATCATCTGTGTATATATATAGCATTATCTATATATATATAGCATATCTATGAATATATAGCATCATATTAGCTAATAAATCAAAATTCAACTTAAGCCTTAGGTTATATCAAAATTGAACTAAAATTTTAGGCTAAACTAAAATCTAACTTAAAATTTATACTATATATTCATAGTTGTGCTACTGGGATCCGACATAGAGGCGTGGCCAAATTCAATATGGCGCAGACTGGGGTGCAGTCGACTGTCGAAACCGTGTAATAGTAGACTTACCGTGTAAATACGATATAAGTTATAAATATTAATGGCTGATAATGGTAGTTTTAACTATTCATGATATTTGCCAATGGTCTGGTTCAACTCCTAGTCAGCGAAATTTCGTTCTTTTCTCAGTGTAACATTCATATCTTGTGGAATATGCTACTGGGACCACACTCAACATCGTAAAAAAACGAATTTCACTCACCCGGTAAAATGCGTTTTTTCAGGTTAAGTATGAGTCAAGTATCATATTCTACAAGATATAAATCCTCTGTTACGTCCCGCGACTTTCGGGATTTCTCTTCGTTCTTGAGTTTTCCCATATCGGGTAATTCTCGAGAAAAATACGTGAGGAAAAGGAACACGATTGAGACAAGGGTCTATTCTTACGGTGTGGCCATATTTCCACCAATTTTCTGCCTCTCAAATTACGGGCCATGAGGACATCGTCGACGCCTAGTTAGTCACGCATCAACTCGGACCATTCGAGAAGAGTTTCAAGCGTTATCGTTATGAAGGCTAAATAAAACAATCTCCATCATCGGTGCGACAAAACATCCGTCGGAGATATGGGACTCCGCGAAAAATGTTGATAGGGCCTTTGTGGGGCCAAGCGACACTCGAACGTTGAAATCTTGGGGAGCGCGTGGCACTCACACCAGCCTAGCGCAATGCTGAGATCCTCACGCACACTAGAGTGCAGCCACACCGTCGCCATCATATACGAGACGGCGAGGAACTATATCAGTTCGTACGATCAGTGGTTCTTCTTTTCCATTTTTATTGGCTTAATAATTACGAGATCCCGAAAGTTCGCAAAAATAGGACGATAACATAAATTCAATATTAGAATCGAGCATGGAAAATATCGGCTGGGTCAGGTCATGCGAAATATAAAGTAAAATTATTTTAACACGCAATAACGTAAGGGAAAAGTTTTGCTTGAGAAAATATAATTTTGACGACTAAAGGTTTTAACGAAAGACGTTGCAATAGTTGATTAGTGTAGGAAAAAGGAAAAATACAAAAAATGACATATAGAGAAAAGACGAAAGAAAAGAACACCACTGTCTCTTGAAAAGGTCACACACGTGGCCCATAGCAAAATTAGTCATCCTGCGTACAGAGAAAAAAATTATTTAACACTTCAGTGCAACCCGATATTTTATGTATAAAAAATCTTTTTAACGCTGTGTCGGGAGATTTTTAGTCGAAGAAACGCTATCGGCATATTGCAAACATCCGGAGGTAATAAATTTGTCAAGCAAAAAAAAAATAAGACCATGCGAGAGAAAATTGAGATGACGCTGGGAAAGAGAGTCCTTGTCCAAGGGTCCGAGAAAATTTCCTCGCGCCCCGCGGACGGCACGAGGCCCGCTGCCCCCTTGAGTTGTTTCGTTCTCTCTCGCACAATGAGTCGCCACAGGGACGCATACCATATATGGGCACAAAAAAAAAGATATTCACCAAGCATTGCTCAAGATTCAAGGTTATTAAGCTCAAGAGAAATTTTAACTTAAAGCGGGCGTGCGAATTATGCAAAATTATAAGTAGCGTGTGGATGAATGAATGATTTATTTTAGGGTCAACAATAAGAAAATCACAAAGAAAGAAAATTTGAATCAGCAAAAATAATATTCAAGAATAAAAACAAACATAGAATTATTCCATTTGTTATGAAACCAAAACAGTTTCTAATACTTCAAACCAAGATACACTTCTTCCAAAAACCCAAAAAATCAAATTCAAAATTCAGAATTCAAATTTCAAAATCCAAATTTTCTTTCAAATATCAAATAAATTCAGTCTCAGGAAAACCATTTTGAAAACTGAAATAAATTAATTATCAAGTACATTCCGAAAAGGATGTTTAAATTGGAAAGCTTAGTAATTGAATTATTCTCAAGTGAACAATCATACAATATTGAAATAATTAATTCACCAAATAATTTCGGAGATTTGCATTCATATTGTTTAAACAAATTAACATCGCAAATTATAAAAAGTTAAAATATTTACAAGATCAATTTTATTAAGACATTTCAATCAACAGAAATTATTTAAAATCAATTTAGCCAATGCGCAAATTCCGATTATAAAATCATTAAAGCTGTCAAATTCTTAAAAATTGATCAGAATAAATTATTTAAGAAATCTAGTAAGATTATCGATGTAGCAACAAATATACAATATTGAAGTAATTAATTTACCAAATAATTTCGGAGATTTTCATTCATATTGTTTAAACAAATTAACATCGTAAATTATAAAAAGTTAAAATATTTACAAGATCAGTTTTATTAAGACATTTTAATCAATAGAAGTTATTTAAAATCAATTTGGCCAATGCGCAAATTCCGATTATAAAATCATTAAAGCTGTCAAATTCTTAAAAATTGACCAGAATAAATTATTTAAGAAATCTTGTAAAATTATCGATATAGCAAAACCAGAAATTCAATTAAATAATTTGCAATTAAGGAATTATCAATTCAAAGACTCTTTCTTGCAAGTAGGCGATGGGAGAAGTTTGAAAGAGCAGGGAAAATACAGTGCAGTAGAGCAGAGAAGGAGTAGGAAGTATGAAAATTGTCATAGGCAAGAAAGAGAGCCAGCCATAGTCAAAAATCAAACCAATCGGAAGTACTGTAGAGCGGGAAAGTATAAGAGAGCATGCAAGAGCGAAAGAGAACGAGAGGGACGGTCGAAGCCTCCGTGGTGGGACCTGAGCGCAGCGAGAGCCCAAGCGAGGGCGAGAGTAAGAGAGAAGGAAGACGATAGAAAGAGACCTCTCGACTCTGCACGTAGAAAATTTGCGTTAAACTGCAAGATCTAAATCGCGAATTATTTCAAAAGATACAGATTGTAAAAGTATGGAAGTATGAGTGAAATTTAAGATAAATTCAAGTTTAATTATTGATTAATTATTGGAAAATTAGAATGACCAGCGAGGTGGAGGGGAGCTCTAAGACGTGCATCGCCTTAGGACTCAAGGGACAATTTGCCCCTTCCCAATACTAAGCTGGACCATGAGTATAAAAGCGCGAGGCGTAACGCCTAATTAGCTCATTCCTCATCAAAAAGTTCACGGACTAATATCGTCCACGACACTCGTCGTCAAAATTTATTAAATTCAATCTTTGAAAGATTTTGATCAACTCTTAACAGTGCGAATTTTTCCAAAAATTAACATTGAACTTTTACTCGTATTTTTAATTCTTAAATTCTTTCAATATTATAGTTACTTCATTTTAATCATTAATCGCTTTAAATAGACATTGTGCATGATTTGTCAACATCATTGACACTATTATTCCGTCTACGTTATTCTACATATTACTTATTAGCGATAAAACGATATTTGGTGAATTGTGTGTAATTCTTGGTGATAACAAAGCAAAATTGTGCAACGAAATACATACACACGCGCATTCAAATCTACTTAGAAAACTTTATTGTGCTGTGTCTTGACATTTTCACCACCGTCTACATCCTGCGTTTCACCGATTTCGCCTATCCATCCGTCGTCTGGTTGATTCTGATCACCCTGGTCATCTGTACCTATCGTTCGTGGTCATTTATCCAGCAGTCTCTTATTTTCACCATCATCTCCGATTCAATTTTATTCAAATACTCATCAAAAAGGTAAGTAAACAAAAATGTATTTGAGAATGCAAAATTCGAATTGCGAGAAAACATTTTCTCGACATTCCACGAGAAGGAATCCACAATTGACTTTTCATTCATCTTATTAATTTGGGAGATAACGTCAAAAATAAATTCCATTCGTTTCAACTTGTTTGAATTTTGTGGTGCGCGATTTAAAGTGGTCGTTTGTATTCTTCTCGACACCCGTTATGTTCCATTCACGCTGCACCCTTCGCGTGGTATACAGGGTGTTCTTTATGTGAGTGTAATGCCGTGTTAAAGTAAAATTCAGAATTTCCAATGTGCGAATCTTGATTAAAAATCATTTTTCACAATTAAATTCTTACATTCACGAACTCTAGGCCCCCGGCGAATCAGTTGTTGGTACAGGCTCTCATACCGGCCAATAGCTGTTATCAAAAAGCCCCTAGAGTTACACGAAACACATTCACGAACAAATCTGAAAGGTTCTGGCGGGTTAGATCAACTGACCCAGGGTACCGTCCCGGTCAGTGATTAACATCAAAGGTTCCCTAAGATTACACACAAGCCTTGAGACCCGGAACACACAGTCGTCGGTACAGGCTGCCATACCGGCCGGTGACTGCTGATGTGAAACCTCTCAGAGCAACATTTATACTTCTCAGAGCAACCTTTACGTTTATGCCATCAGCAATGTTTGCTAATAATTTATCATAAATCTGATATAACTCGAAATGTTTTGCCAACATTTATAAATCGGTCATGCGCGAAATCATTCATGGTTGAGGTAATAACATTTAACTGGTAAATTTCAAAATATCAAAATATCATGTGGCTTTTTCCAGAAATCGTTCTACTTATCAATCATCATTAGAAATTATATTACCTCGACGAGCCGATCATTTAAAATACACTCTCACGGCCGTCCTGATCAAATTTCCGCGAGGTTAGGCTCGAAAAGGCCACCTGTCCAACATAACGCAGTTCTTCCGAAAAACGTGTAAAGAAAGGGCTTGCCCCTTCTTGACCGAGATGGAAAACTCGCCGGTTGGGACGTAACACCTCAAAGCGTTTTTCCATGCTTGGAGTTGCTTCACTTTTTCCATGTTACCAAAAAAGAATTTTACGTATATGCAACGTGCATTTTTTTTCGGGAAAATTATAGAACGTCGATTCACGGTTTTTTTAAAAAGAACTCTCACATCCATGTACGGAACATACAATTCTTTTTTTTAGATGGTTTGTGAGATGTAAACACACCTTCTTCTGACATTTTTGTTCAATTTTTCAAAACCACTAATGTTAATTATTACGTTGTGACGAGCGATACACCCCGGTTTTAATTTCAAAATGTAACACCAGATGGCTCACGAATTTTGTCAGATTCCAATATGTATGTATATATGGATAATGCTATTTATATATCTGGGTATACACAGCATTAATAAAGTTTCAAAAAGGAGCGAATTCAATCACAAAATACTTCCGAGAAGTACAAAAAGGACGCCAAGTATTAAATCCCAAAAATTCGAATTTAAAAAAATCCCAAAAATTCAAAATTTAAAGGAAATCCGGAAAATTTGAAATCTGAAATTTTAAAAAACAAACACAAATTACATAAGCCAAGCCTGTTAGCTCGGCCAATATTGTTGAATTCGAATAATTTGGCGTGCGTAAATTATTAAAGACCATGCCAAACTAAAAATCTTGGCGTGCAGGGTTAAGAACCAATACGTTCGGCGAGGAAAAACCGAGTCCAGCCGCCCTACCGTTTAATGAAGGCGTGAATGAACGAGAAAACAAACAAGAAAACAATTGATTAAGTGCACTAGACAGCGACCTTGAGAACAACACGAAAGGTGACGGCCGACTAAACTAATGAGTAACTATGAGAAAAGTTCACTGAGAAAAATCTTGTACAAGGTTTATATTTAAATAAACGATTAATGATATTATAATTATTTCTGGAGTAGTTGAGAATCTTTCATTGACCTTTTGTAATGTCTGAATTTAGTAAATAATAGTAGCATCACTGCAATGAATGGTTGCAGTAATCATAAATATCGTTGCTACTTCTTTGTCATAAATTTTCTCGGTGTAATATATGTAACGTTATTTTTTTTTATATCGAATTATTTTTCATTTTCCTCTCTTAACGGCTAATCGTTTCGATATCGAATACTCATCTTAACTATTGAACGTCGATGACATCCACGACGTACGCAGAAATGCGACCGGACCTGGATTTACGATGATTGCCGTAGATGCACGTGACGATTGAGCGAGTGTATTAGAATATTCGAGATTCTAATTGACCATATAAAGAGCGGCGCTCCAATTGTGGTTAAATTCAAAAATCGCATAACGATCATTGCTCATAATGCGTCAGTAATCGTGAGCAAACTACAGTAGACGATTAGATAATTTAACTCGATGGGGCAAGAAACGTTCACATAACTCAAGCAGGATCATCTGGTACCGAATGAGTGAAAGAAAAATGTCAATACTTAACCTTAAAATAAGCGGTGACTAGCGTAGTCATTGACAATGCTTAACCGCAAAATAATCAGCATTTTTGAGACTAATTAATTTATTGTGAATCTCACAAGTACCTAATCGATTTTATGGAGCTCTAAAAATGTTCCTCAGATACTTGTTCATTAATTCTTAAATTTTCGTCAAAATCTGTATTGTATGATTGTGCATTTAATATTTATAGACGGTATCCCATAAGAGCCCGTGTTATTTAGGATTTACATTTTTATTTATTTCTCACGAACAACGTACTCTCAGGTCTTGAAATTTTAACAGATGACTTTTTAGACATTAATAACTATATTCTGATTTCTTTATCAGCATCTGTATTGTAAATCGTGTACCAGATGAACCTCCTTAAGGGGACCGAGTTCGCGTGAAATCGGAAAAAAATCGTTAATTTTTTTAATTTTTTTTCACGTTTTACAAACTCTTTTGCACCTTTTTACTAAGCCATAGACTCCAATTTTGAAAAATGGCAAAGTTACAGACGAATCTGTAAAAGTAGAATTTCGAAAATTTCGAAATCAATTTTTCAAATTCTGCTATTTTTTTCACAGATTCTGAGTCATGAATAAATAATATATATCATGATTAGAAAGTGGGATGTGGTTGCCTCCTTTCTTTTTTAGAATTTTTTTTCTTTTAGTTTCTAAAATTAAAAAAAATATTGATAATTTATAATATTTCTTATAGAAGTGAAAAAATAAAACAAAAATAAAACATATCTTGAAAAATTTTGATATTTTGCATATTCTCCAAAGTAAATAAAAAAATCTTTTTTCGAAAAAAAAGTATTCTCATTTATTTTGAAAAATATGCAAAATATTGAAATTTTTCATATGATACATGTATGGACCAATTAAAACGCTCAAAAGACGTGATTGGCCCATACAATTCTACGGGCCAATCAAAAAAATTGTTGAAAGTGATCAGAAAGTGCCTCGAAAATTTTCTAGTAAGTTTTCCTATTTACTAATTTTTACTTACCAGCAAATTATTAGTGAGTTGCGAAACACATGTTCGCTCGTGGTTTAATTTTTTTTTTGTATTCAATTATTTTTATCAGTTGTTTATTTTTTTTTTCAAATGTAATATTAGAGATTTACGCTAATCAATCGAGAAATTACGTGCAAGTGCTTTTTTGATCTCGACAAACGACACGAGCAGGTTCACAGTGATTAGTGTCACTTCATATGTTCATATGTTCATATGTTTATTATAATCACTTATTTTTATAAACAATGCTGTTCGCTGTGTTTGCGAAATAATCAAAGTAATTTTCATACTCATCTAAAAAAATTTCAGTGAGTGAATTTAATTTTGTGCCTTGTACAGAGATTATAACCTCTAAACTGTCAACGGATGAGTTTCCAGTTATTCTTGAATTTTGAGGCAATTTTTTGGTAAAATTTTTTTTTATTAAGAATAATAAAAAACATAAAAAATGAAAAACGGTGACAAACACGTAAAAAATGTTTTTTTCTTGTAATAACCTTGGAAAATATTGTATGTTATGCAGATACATGAATCAGTGGAGCGAAGGACTGTGAAGCTTTTTGCCACACATTTCACTTCAGAGGCTGTTTCCCAAAACCTGGATCTTCGAACACGCTGCGCGCAGTCCTGGACAAACCCCTTGATGGATTTTATCCTGGGACGTCTCATTTTCTTTGTAAAACTTTTCCGGACCGCTTGTATGCGACACATTTTAATTAAAATCAAAATTGTATTGTGTGAGATGCTCTAAAAACCAACAATGGTTCAAAAATTCAAAAAATGGCCTGTAACTCTATAATGAGAACCTCAAAAAAAAATGTGTCACATACAAGCGGTCCGGAAAAGTGTTACAAAGAAAATGAGACGTCGCAGGATAAAATCCATCAAGCGGTTTGGTCAAGATTGCGCGCAGCGTGTGAAACTCAAAAAATTATTTATGAGAGAACCGCTGCACCTTAAGGGTTCTAATGAGGGCCAAACATTTCTACAATTGATACGTCAAATGATAGATCATTGATGAACCTTACACCAATCCTACGAACATTTATATTTATGTTCGAAAATCGGCGTGTTAACGCTGACTGGGTACCCTTAACTTTCCCCTCATTCTCCCACTCACGTGTCTAAGTGTATGCGCACTGCGCATGTTGGCAATACGCATGTCATAGATATTTCGCGGACGATTGAAGGTTTGAAGTGGGGAGAAATGGTCATAGGGGGAGTTAAGATACGCAAATTTGTTGCCATAGTAACGAGTTAAGTTATGCGGTTGGTCGAGTTATCTGATCACCTACTGTACTTGACAATAAAATATACAAGTGATAATAATCTGTGTTATCACTGTATGAGTAGGTATAATACTTTTCTATCTTATCACGTGGAAATCTTACAGCACCTCCCGGGCTTATTTTTCTTAACCCTGCACGCCAAGTTTTTTAGTTTGGCATGGTCTTTAATAATTTACGCACGCCAAATTATTCGAATTCAACAATATTGGCCAAGCTAATAGGCTTGGCTTGTGTGATTTGTGTTTGTTTTTTAAAATTTCAGATTTCTAATTTCTCGGATTTCCTTTCAATTTTGAATTTTTGGGATTTTTTTGAATTCGAATTTTTGACATTTAATACTTGACGTCCTTTTTATACTTCTCAGAAGCATTTTGTGATTGTTATAATTACTTTAAAATGTATTCATATTTGAGAAAAGTAACCCTCCTCAAAATTATGACAATTTACATTTTCGGGAAATTTTAATATTTATTCCTGACCATAGAGCTAAAGATATCAGTATAATTGATTTTTCTCATAATGTGCTGACGGCATGAAAATTTCGTGAAAATAAGCTAAGACATCTAAGATTTTTCTGAATAATACAATATCTTTTTCTGGATGAGGGCCCTTGGAAGTGATGATTACTCACGCTTTCTCATCCTATGCGAATGGCATAGGAGTTTTACGTGAAGTTATAAAAATGATTTGAAAAAACTTGGAAAAAAGGTTGGTTTGTTCATGATATAACTTTTAAAATTATACTTTTATGTCATTTGCAGAAGATGAGGAAAAAATAAATTACATTAATATTCTTAGATCTTTGGTGAGAAAAAATAATACATTTTTCGAAAAACCAATTTCTTCATGAAAAAAAATAAGTTTTCCTAATTTTTATATCGACCATAGAATTTATATATATATATTACTAATATCAGTAGACCCGCAAGCAGAACACGATAGAAAAATTTTCTAAAATAATAATCATAGCTTCGAAATATCTGGATATCGAAATATGATGATAAAACTTTTTTCAATTTGAATGCCGTCTAGGTATAATGATAACAAATAAAATAGTGAATATCAATGGGCCTTTCACCAAAAATATTTGATTTTATTTTTTTCACCCCAAAAATCATGCTTGAACTACAAATCGTCTAAATAATTAGTGTGAGGTAATAATGATGATTATAATATTCATTATAAATATTTTCGGAAACGTTGAATAGAGATGAGCGATATGCTGGCAATCTCATCGCTTAAAATACACGGACATACGAGATACGGAGAACAAATATAAGAGAGAGAGAGAGAGAGAGAGAGAGAGAGAGAGAGAGAGAGATGCAGAAATAACGTTCGCAGAGGACGCTCGAAAGAATCGAAAATTGTGAACGAATAATCGTCTATGCAGCTATGTGTCGATAATATGCGTCGCGACGAAAAAAGTTGGATCATGTTGGGGTACAGTTGCATACATCATAAATTTGATACTCCAGACTCTGCGCGTGAGAGCGTGAGCGAGCGAGCGAGAGAGAGAGAGAGGGATAAAGCGCGTGCGAGAGAGAGAGAGAGAGAGAGAGAGAGAGAGAGAGAGCGTGCGAAAGAGAGTGCGGATCGACGCCATCGACGACGGCGTCATCTTTCTTCAAAAAATCATGGGCATCTAATCGAAAATCCCAAGACTCCCCCCCCCCCCCGCGGAAACGCACATGCACGCACATGCACGCACATACACGCAACACATGCTAACGAAAAAAATCCCAAATTCCCCCCGCCTCCTCACCCGTCAACCACAGCCCACCTGGCACCCACCACCCACCGCCCCCGCCCGCCCCCCACTGTCCGCAAGCCGTGCACGCACATACACGCAACATATGCCAACGAAAAAAATCCCAAATTCCCCCCCCTACCGCCCACCACCCCCCTGCCACCCTCTACCCGCAAGCCAACCACCCACCGCCCGCGAGCCTCCTAGCGCCCGCGAACCACCCATGACTCACGACGCGGTTTGTGTCTCGGCTAAGTGGTTCAAGTCTCGGCTAAGTGGCTCGAGTCTCGGCTGAAAAAGGTCGGTAAATGTCGGGGTAGGGATCTTGGGTCAGGACCGGCATACTATCATTACTTGCAAGCCCTACAAGGTCCTCGAGAACATCGAGTCTTGGGAGAGATGCGCGAGCTGCGCGGTCCGCATCAGGTGCTCGAGCCACCTCAGCAGTAACGACCACCCAGGTGGTGCCGAGGAAGACACCGAATAACGCGCGAACAACACAGATTTATCAATTTATTATGGAGTATGGGATATTAATTTGCTGTGGATTATGTTTAATTTATTAATTTGTTGTGTATTCAATTTTGATTTGTTATTGTTTAATTTGAAGTTGTTTGTTATTGTTCCCACACAACGATAATACGTCCCAAGTACGTTTTTCGGACATCACGTCAATTGTCCCGTGATGGTAATGGGATGGTCCCATGGGATTCCCATGGGCTCTTAAGTGTCCGCAGTGATTACCAGAATGGGTTCGTCCCATTGTCGTCCCGGGATGTCTTCGGGACGTCTCTTGGACTGCAAACACAGCAGAGTGGAGATATCCATAAGATATTATCGTGACTTTTCAAAGACGTCACCAAGATATTCCAGAATTATCAGACACAGCAATAATACGTCCCAAGTACGTCTTTCGGACATCACGTCAATTGACTCAATTGTCCCGTGATGGTAATGGGATGGTTCCATGGGATTCCTATGGGCTCTGAAATGTCCGCAGTGATTACCGCAATAGGATGGTCCCACTGCCGTTTTCGCTCGCTCAATTTTGAATATTTTGCAATCCAAACTTGGGAGAATGTTGTTCAAATGTTACTTTATTATATGTAAATTTTTCAATAAACGAACACTATCCGTTACGCCAAAAAAAATCTTAAAAACATGCCTTTTTTCGCCGAATTAACTTTACACCGCCCTTAAACCACCACTTTATTTTCGTGTATTACAAAGATATTATAAGAAGTTATTGTACCAATGTTATAACCGATCTATATTTTCATCGTGGCTGTTATACCTTGCAAACAGAGGAACGACCCCACTCCCACCCTCCAACTATGAAATTCGAATAGATTAATTGAAAAATTCCATTGGTGCACAACTTCCATTGGCGCACAGCTGCTATTGGCGCATAACTTCCATTGGTGCACAGCTGCCATTGGCGCACAGCTGCCATTATCACATAACAGTGGTGCAAAGTTATTATAAGACAATCATTATCTCACTTTTATGTACGGAGTTTCTCGTCACGTCGCTTTTAAACTTGCCATCCAAAACGATTTTTTGATTATGGCCGGGATTTCTTGTCACATTCTGGTGTCATTATTCAATTTAGGTTCAGGATTAGGATCATGCATCATTGCCTATTAACGTATTACTTCTCTGTAAACAACATACGCAGTTTCTTCTTCTGGGGCATAAATAAATCGATTTTTCTCAGATCGTACCCTTAAACAGGCGACATATAATTGACCATGAGAAAAACATTTATTGTATAGATCGGACCCATCTACTTCGAATATCTGCCCTTGTGATTTATTAATCGTCATTGCGAAACATAATTTAACCGGAAATTGCAATCTTTTAAACTCAAACGGATAATTTGGAGGTATCATTGGTATGCGAGGGATCAATATTGATTCACCAATGGAGCTGCCGGTGACTATCTCAGCTTCGATTAAATACTCCATCAGTTTTTTAATTTTCAATCTGGTACCATTGCATAATTTTAGTGAATTCAAGTTTCTCATTAATATAATTGGTGCTCCCACTTTCAATTTTAAATTATGAGGTGGGAGTCTTGGTGGGCCGAGTGAATTTAAAAATTCAATAGGATAATTGGTAGTGTCGTGTTCTCCTGTTAGAGTATCGATAAACTTATATACTTTTTCAACCCCATCGAACCTAGACACAATTAATCCATTAATGGACGCAACTCTATCGTTTTTTGGGGCAAGTATAGCTCGTTCTCTAAGCCACGCTACTGTGCATTGGGAAACCTCAGATACATTTGGATTTACTTTCGAAATTAAATCATTCAAATCAGAAACGATTAAGGCTAAATTGGGATGTATGATTATTTCTCCATTTCGCTCTAAATAAGTTCCATTGCCCAGTTTCAGTAACGTATTAGCAAAAATTTCAGCTTGACCCCCATGGAAATTTATGTATGTGAAATATAAGCAGAAAATATATTTTACTTGCATTACATTAATAAGAGTCATGTATGCAGCGTATATGCAATACATTCAAAATATATGCAAAATATAAGTCTCATATTCAAGAATTTGGCGTTTGTTTGTATATGAGTTGTATACATTGAATGTATTCATAATATATGCGGCATATAAACTGTATAAATGTGAAAATGTATTTCGAATATACGTTACATATAAGGACAATGTATTTCGAATTAATGTCACATATATGGAAAATGTATCTGGAATATATGTCACATATAACGAAAATGTATTTCGAATATATGTCACATATATGGACAATGTATTTCAAATATATGTCACATATATAGAAAATGTATCTCGAATATATGTCACATATATGGAAAATGTATTTCGAATAGATGTGAAATATATTTAAAATATATCGAGATTATATGTAATAGTCATGTGTAAAATATAAAAAAAGTTGTTTGGAATTTTTATTTTTATTATTTGTTACACTTTTAGCCTTAATTAATTTTAAGTTTCGTATTTCAGAGGCTTATTGAATTGAAGAAATTACAGACTGAAAAAACCATATCAAATTTTTTTCCCCGAGACGGATTCGAACCCAGTACCTCTCGATTTGCAGACTGCGATTATATGCACTCGGCTATCCGGAACTTGTATACCTTTTTTCGGAAACTTGTATAAAATGAGCCGAAAAGAACTTTAATAGAGTACTTACAAATTGTATCTGAGAAGTCGGTATGAATTTTCAACAAATATCGATCGGTCAACATTTTTTAAGAATGAAAATAATTTGTTCAAATTTCTAAATACGTATAAGTTTTTAAGGCCTTTATGCAATTTTCGAACTTTGCATTTTTTAAATGTTCAACGCATTTGTGAATTAGATTTATATTAATCATTAAATATTACTATTATAATAATCGTTTTTTTTTTTAATATTTTTTATTTTTTTCAATTATTTTTTTTTTATTTCAAAAGTGTTCAAAAAATCAAAAGATTTTAAACTAATAATTTTTTAATAGTTTCATAAATAACTAATCAAAAATTTCAAAACATGTTATACCTATTTTTTTCAATCTATCAATTAATACTTATTGTTTAATATTATGGAATATTTATTATTATGATCTATCATCAGATTATTATATTATTATACCAGAATATATGTTTAACTTTCCTATATTCTTTAGGGTAGTATCCAAATGTCATGTTCGCTCGAACATAGCATTTCGGACACTTATTAACCTGCCAATGTCACCCTTATAACCCACCCTCCGTTGACCTTCATCATCCCCCTCTTCAAACCGACATACACCCTCCCCCTCCTGAGACTGCCATACCCCCCTCCTCAGATCTCCATAGATCTCCTCTCTGGTTTGAGTTAGTGGTTTCAGTTTGTGGTTTGAGTTCGTGGTTTGAGTTAGTAGTTTGAGTTAGTGGTTTGAGTTAGTGGTTTGAGTTTATGGTTTAAGTTAGTAGTTTGAGTTAGTGGTTTGAGTTTGTGTTTTAAGTTAGTGGTTTGAGTTAGTGGTTTGAGTATCATATGATTATATTGTAATTATAGTCGACATATATTAACGGTCCAAATGTCCATATGTTATTAATATACCGTCAAGATATTCGTTGTGTATTTTCATGTGTAAGAAAAATATAATTAAAATAGATTCTTCCTACAAAAAGTATGTTAGAGATACATAAAAAACAAAAATATAGCATGTATGTTGCATTTCGAAAGTAAGTATTTCATTTAAAATGAAATTATATGACATTTGTATTTCGCATATATTTACAGTCCGGAATTTATATGGAATATATACGCGACATCTATGCAGCGCGTATATGGCGCGTATATATGGATTATAGTACTTTTTGGCGCTATATATGTGACGGTTATAAATATACGCCGCATATAATTTTCGCGTATATTTCACTTATATAAATTTCCATGTGGGGAGGCCCGCCACCTAAATATACACGCATGTTTGTAGTCAATCTCAATTTCTTGACGGACTCCCATAAGGAAGATGACTTCAAACACGCATGAATTTCATCGGCTTTACTGCCCCGAGGTATAATTGAAAGAGTTTATCGAAAGTCACCTGCAAATACAACTGTGACACCACCCATATTTCGTTCGTCGTTTCGAGAATCCTTCAACGTACGATTGAACGTCTCTATTGTGGTCTTATGAGCCATTGTGCATTCATCCCAAACTATACGTGAATACTCTGGTAATATTCTAGCTTTAGAACTTTGTTTGGAAATATTACAAACAGGAGTGTCGATATCAGACGAAAATAGAGGTAATTTGAAAGCAGAATGCGCCGTTTTTCCATTTTGTAGAAGCGTAGCAGATATACCCGACAATGCAACGGTAAGTGCGATTTTTCGTTGGGCTCTTGTTTTCGAGAACAATAAATTGACCATGAAAGTCTTTCCTGTGCCACCTGATGCATCCAAAAAATACAACACTTCGCAAAATTTCAAAATAAACTTTTCGCTGATCTTCTACTAACAAACATTCGTTATCGTGTACATAACTTGAAAGATCCGAAGTATTATAAGAAGTTCCCATCAAATATTTTCTACTGCGTAATCCATTCACGTTTATACGATCTGGCGAAGGCAATCCTAGGTCAGTCAGTTTTTTGTTGTTTAATAAGAGCCTATGATCCTCGAGTAATATTAATGTTTCGTTGAAAATATTTTCATTGGAAACTGTTTCTGTGTCTGAAAGATGATGTCTTCGCCGGAAAAGGGCATCCTGAGAAAATTCGTGTTTGAATTTATCCCAAAGTTTCTGGGGCTCTGATATATGACAAAAAACTAACATAATTCTAAATAAATCTCTAAGTTTATTAGGAGATTCATACAATACTGCTTCTTGCAAAGTCACATCCCAATGAGTGTCAGTGCTTCTTGTCAAGTCACATCCCAATGAGTGTCAGTGCTTTTTATGTGCTAATTTTGTGCTTTAATTTAAAATTTTATGCTGTCATCGTTTATTAGCGAGAAATAAAAAATTAAAAGTGCTCTGCTAACTTTTATCATCAAGCTAACAGAGCACTTTTCCTTTGAAAATATTTCCTTTGAGATTTTGGGATTTTTCTTTACATGGTTCGAGAGCACTTAAAAAGCATTAAATTCCTATGCTCTTAGATTTTTTCTGTGTTGTCTATCGATAAGTCTCTGCTAGCTTGATGATGAGCTAGCAGAGCACTTTTGATTTTTGATTTCTCGATAAACGATAAGAGTACAAACATTTTAATTTCAGCACAAAATTAGCACATAAAAAGAGTAAATTCATTTTGGGTACTTTGCTCTGCTAGCTTTATAGAGGTCAATAGGAAAGTGGAGGTCAATTTGGCGACAATGCGAGTTTTTCGAATTTCCTGTGTGAGGAAGCAAAAAAAATCCCCACATTATATGAAAAAAATATTTGAACTAACCTCAATAAAATCTTCAAACAGCGTAAAATTTTCCAGCAGATCCTTCAGTCTAAGTTGGTGAATTTTAAATGAGCGGCTTAATCTCCCGAACAATATAATTTTTTTTTAAATGCACCCATTTAATTTTTTTATATTTTTTTCTATGATTTTTTTCCCGTACTCTTTCAGAGCATTACATGTTTTTCCGATTTTTTTCCGCTCTGTCAAAAATATAAAAATTGAAAAACAAAACCCATCGTCCCTCGGGCTAACCCCGAGCTCAAAATCGCAAAAAATCGAGCTTATCGCAAAAAATTAAAATACAAATAACTAATTTTCATTCGATCAACATTATATTGGAATAAAATTAATTAATTTTATTAACGAATTATCGGACTATATTTATTTATACTAACGACCAAACACATGATTCAACTACAATAAAATATTTCAAAATTGAAAGTCACAATTTTATTCTTAAAACTCAATAATTCCGAATTAATAGACAACAACAAATTCAAACTGAACAACAACAAACAAATCGAAACTGAACAATAACAAACAAATTCAAACTAAACAATAACAAATCAAAATGGAATACACAACAAATTAATGAATTAAACATAATCCACACCAAATCAATATCCCATACTCCATAATAAATTGATAAATCTGTATTGTTCGCGCGTTATTCGGCGTCTTCCTCGGCGCCACCTGGATGGTCGTTGCTGCTGACGTGGGTCGAGCACCTGATGCGGACCGCGCGGCTCGCGCATCCCTCCCAAGACTCGATGTTCTCTAGGCCCTTGTAGGGCTCGCGGCTCTTGGGCATCTCGCTGGCGCTGTTGTAGTGGTCCTTGTAGGTTCAACGGCTCTCGTGAATTTAGCGGTTCTCACCGCCCTTGTTGCCCTTGTGGATCTCGTCCATCACGCAACACTCGGAGATCTAGCGGCTCCAGGGTTGCCAGGTCTGAGGAAATGTTTCCAAATTTGAAAAAATTAGTCAGACCCTGAGGAAATTTTGAAGAGTGGAAGAAATTACATGAAAATCTGAGGAAATTTTGAAGATTTGGAGAAATTACCAAAAAATCTGAGGAAATTTTGAAGATTTGACGAAATTATATAAAAATCTGAGGAAATTTTGAAGATTTGAAAAAATTACCTAAAAATCTGAGGACATTTTGAAAATTTGAAGAAACTACATAAAACCTGAGGAAATTTTGAAGATTTGGAGAAATTACATAAAAATCTAAGAAAATTTTGAAAATTTGAAGAAATTACATAAAAATCTCAGGAAATTTTGAAGATTTGAAGAAATTACATAAAAATCTGAGGAAATTTTGAAGATTTAAAGAAATTACATAAAAATCTGAGAAAATTTGGAAGATTTGAAGAAATTATATATAAATCTGAGGAAATTGTGAATATTTCAAGAAAAATACATAAAAATCGGTGGAAATTTTGAAGATTTGAAGAAATTAGATAAAAATCTGAGAAAATTTTGAAGATTTGAAGAAATCACTCAAAAATCTGAGGAAATTTGGAAGATTTGAAGAAATTACATAAAAATCTGAGAAAATTTGGAAGATTTGAAGATTATCACATTTTTTTACACGTATCTTTCCTTATCGTATTATCACACTTTTTTGGGATACATTTTTGTTTCTTTGAATGAATTTTTGTTTGCATTGCATCTATTAATGTGTCAACGGATAATGTATTAACAAATAGAGCACCAAATCAGTCTCGAACATTGAGCATTAAGAAAAAAAAACTGAAGATTAAAAATCTAAATCCAACCGGTCGAAAAAGCTGAAGAACTGATAGAACTGATAGAAATATGAAAATATGAACTGAGAGAATTCTATAAATTCTCATAAATCTCTATTGAAATTTCTCTATTGGTGCATTTGTCCCTGATTCTAACAGATTCTAACAGTTCTATCGGTCTTTTTCAACAGGGCTCGCGATTTGCACACTGTTAAAAAAATTAATTTGATCCAAATAAACGAAGTTACTTGAGTGACATTTACTTGAAACAAACCGATTTTTCTTTGCATTTAATCAAAACAGAAATTGCGCGCAGTAAGTCATTTCCTTGGTAGCAGTTGTTTGGTCAAAATAATCTAATTCATTGATACTAGTTACAGTTATTTCATTCGATTACAGGATTTCTACAAACAGCAAGGCACAAATATTAATTGGAAATAATTAATATTTTTTAACGTAATACTTTATTCGGTCAACATCAACCTCAGTTGTTAGTTGCGAATATGTAATATAACATATTCATTCTATTACATTCATTCTTATGTCAATTCGGATCAACCCATTCGTGAAGTGCGACGATATTTCTTGCGCCCATCAGCGCAAAAAAGAACAATCTATACCATTCATGCGCCTCTAAATGAGGTACGAGCTGTTTGCCAGGAAAATTTTCTTTCCCGTGCGTGACATTCTCCTCTCATGACTGACTTCCCCGCCCAGGCCGTCCCAGGCCCGAGCCAAATTGCCAATTCATCGGCCCGCAAGCTCTCAGAGCCCTCACGTGGTGAGCGTCAATTTCCCAAACTAACTTCGGGACAATTTGATCTTCTCTATAAACAATTTGCGAAAGTTGCTGGCAAACAGGAAGTCAATGCATCTTCACGACCGAACATTAATGCAGCGCGTAGGCGCAAGAGTAATTCGCTGACAAATTCTTCAAATAGTACCCTCGATTGTGAGGCCTCGACGAGTCGTGACGGCTGGCAGCTCCCGAAGAAACCGGTTGAGACTTGTCGTTGTTCCCAAACGATTGATAATCCACTGACCAAGGACAACAAGTTCGAATCTCTAGTGGACGACAGCAATATAGGCGCCGATAATGTAGATCACGCGGCATGTCTCTTCGAGCCTGCTCCCGAAGATAGCCGAGTGTCAAAGCCGCCGCCTATCTATACCTCTCAGGGTAGTACAACCGGTCTCGCGTTGATAATTACGAGGTTGAAAATCCCCAAACAGGCTTTTACAATCAAGGAATTAAATAAAGACAGCCTCATAATCTATTGTGCGAATATAGCTTATTTTACGAGCGTCACCACCGCGTTAACCACCGAGAAAATACAGTATTACACGTACACACCAAAAGATTTAAAACCGAAGACTTTCATCCTGAAGGGCATTCGAGGCGCGTTCACCATCGACGACATCAAAAGCGAACTCGAGGGGCTCAACCTCCAAGGAGTAAATTTTACGCAAGTTTCAGAATATGTTTTTGACAAAGGCCAACCTGAAAAACATCATCACCTCGTCCAAATTGCACACGACAGCCCCCCTTCGGATCTCCTCAAGGTCAGGACCTTAGCGTACCAGCGCGTTAGATGGGAGCGGCTACGGAAACAGGCCCTTTACCAATGCCGAAAGTGCCAGCGAATTAGGCATGCGAGCCGCAGCTGCCAACTCTAGTAACGGTACGTCAAATGCGCGGCCTCCCACGATCCAGGCAAATGCGAGCTGGACAATACAGCCGGTAAAGATGCACTTAAATGTGCAAATTGCGGAAACTCGGGCTATCCGGCTTCGTATCGAGGCTGCACTTACTTCAAGCTCGCCTTGGGCCTTAAAAAGCAACACCAGAGCCACCACCGAAACATAGCCCAAAAGAAGATTAGCCGAATTTCGCACAAACTTTCATTTGCTCAGGCGATGAGCAAAGCACCGACCTCCGCTCCCCGGCCATCAACAACCGGCCCTGCAATCGCGACTCTCTCGACGAGCAGCGCCTGCATCTCCTCACCTCCGACGACACCACAGCATCAACCATCGTATCCAGAGAATTGGCTCGAAGATCTAAAAAGAGACCTCGCATCAATTATCACCGAGCAATTTTAAGCACTTGCCTCGCAGGTTGTTGCGAATACGACAAAAATCGATATCATTTTCGATTCAATTTTTTCGAAAAATGGCTAACGTGCGCATCTCTCCAACATCCTTGAAGATCGCTGCTATCAACGTCAATTCGCTGATCGCAAACTATCGTAGATTTGAGCTTCTCAAAGGCCATAGCCGGCTAAGTAGGGGTGAGCGGCCCCCACGCGCATTCATTCCAAATTTTGGCCAAATTTGCGTTTGATCGATTACAAACTCACCCCAAATTTCAACCATGTAGCTGCACTAGAAACAAACATAAAAATACAACTAGTATTTTTGGAGAAGATCATTTTTCTCAGAATCTATTGAACAGATTTTCATAACAAAAATATATGTTGTTAATATATTCAAGGCCATTTACAGAAAAAATCAAGAACCCAATCCCACGAACGGAACTACCCGAAAAAAATTATTTTAGTCTTCGTGATTTTTTTTCGGTTACTCGCTCACGAAATACAATTACCAGTTTTTTTGTATTAAAAAATCGGACTTCTTTCTATAACATATAATTTTTCCAAGTCGATCAAAGAGGTGGAGCATAGTTAAAAAAAAAAAAATACACCTTTTTTGCACATTCTTTTTGTTTTCGATGTCATGGCAACTACACAAAAAAATTCCGTACAGTTATTATCGAGCGCAGTACAGTTTCATTGTCAGTTTTATCGAAAACTTTACCACAAAAGCATGAACCACAAGCTTTTCTATGATCGTTTATCCCCTTTTCCGGCTACTTGGCAGCGTCCGGCAATCGCAAGACGCGACGCACTGCATTTAAGAGGATGTGAAAGACCTGTATTACCATCGTTGCAGACTCGAATTTTCGAACAAAAGTCATTTCCAAATTATTCACCCAAATCGGCTGAGAATTTAGGATGTCATTACGGTAATAGTATTCTGGGGCCTAAAACTCAGAAAATTTCGACAGCGCATAAAAAAATACAGTTTTATTATCAGGTGGAATCTGTAATGCAGAAATGGATTTGCCGATGTGTGCAGTTTTCAATCGCAAATATTCTCCGTTTTAGGCTCTAGAGCAAAAAAAAAACGCAGATACTGGCCCTTCAAAATTGCTGTACGTAAAAAATTGCAGAAATGGCATTTGTTCGAAAATGGTATAGTAAATGCCGACGAATAGAGCTATATTTATGTGCTTATACATATAGCTATGAGCATATATAGTGAGACGACCCTGGCAAGCTAGGGGCCCTCAAAGAGCAAACTACGGCCTTCTAAGACGTGCGAAAAGCACGCGATCCAGGACCCAATAAGCGACGAGCCATGAAAATTACGCCAGAAGGCACCAACCGGAACCAAACGTCGACATCAAGCGCCAATCAGAGGCACCGAAACATCAGGAGACCTGTAGGAGCGAATCAAAACGATTAGAATTGATGAATTATCCACGAAAAACCGACACAACTACAAAAACAGAACAACCAATCAACGGGGACCAGCACCGGAAAAAGACGGGTATAAAAGGGCGACCAGAATCAAGGAAAGGCACTTGAGATCGAGCAACACTAAGAAGCTTACCTTCTGGCCTCAGGTAGGTTGGTAAAGCGGAAAGTAGAACAAGATCTAAAGGATAGTAGGAGAGAGGGTCGCTGCGAAAAGCGACAGCGGAGGCAACAGTTTACCCGCGCAAACGTATGCAGCAAGAAGAAGAGAAGGGGAAACGGTCAAGTAGCCGGAAACGGGGATAAACTATCATAGAAAAGCTTGTGGTTCATGCTTTTGTGGTGAAGTTTTCGATAAAACTGACAAGGAAACTCTACTGCGCTCGATAATAACTGTGCGGAATTTTTTTTGTAGTTGTCATGACATCGAAAACAAAAAGAGTGTGCAAAAAAAGTGTATTTTTTTTTAACTATGCTCCACCTCATCGATTGACTTGGCAAAATTATATGTTATAGAAAGAGGTCCGATTGCTCAATACAAAAAAACTGGTAATTGTATTTCGTGAGCGAGTAACCGAAAAAAAATCACGAAAACTAAAATAATTTTTTTCATGTAGTTCCGTTCGTGGGATTGGGTTCTTGATTTTTTCTGTAAATGGCCTTGAATATATTAACAAACATATATTTTTTTCATGAAAATCGGTTTAATAGATCCTAAGAAAAAAAATCTTCTCCAAAAATACTAGTTGTATTTTTATGTTTGTTCCTAGTGCAGCTACATGATTGAAATTTGGGGTGAGCTTGTAATCCATCAAACGCAACTTTTGGCCAAAATTTGGGAAGAATGCGCGTCAGGCCGCTCACCCCTACTTAGCCGGCTATGGCCTTTATTCAAGAATATTATCATGATATTATTTTAATTTCAGAAACAAAACTTAACAATCGACATAAATTATCATTTCAAAATTATACAATCATCCGTGTGGATAGACCAAATTCCGTTCAGGGTGGTGGCACAGCCATCTTGATAAAAAACAACATCCAATTCAAAATAATAAATTATCCCTCCTCCATTAATAATAGCATACTTGAGTTTGCGATCATCGAATTGCCGTTGATGATTAGAAACAAGCTGTTTATTATCAGCGTATATACCACCAACGACAACCGGTCGCTCTTCAAGCAAAAGCTCTCAAACCTGTGTTCAGGTCTGAATTTAAATCGCGGCGAGTGTTTTTATGTCATAGCTGGCGATATGAACGCCAGGCGTAAACAATAGGGAGACCGTATTAACAACCAGAGAGACCGATATCTTGCACAGTGGGAACTGAGCCACGGTATCGATTGTAAATTACGAATCCTCTCTCCTTCCCATCCCACCTTTAAACCGACTCAGTCCTAACTCGATATCGGCCTCGTGGATGCAAGGCTTAATATCCCAGGCGGGCACAATAACAAGATTGAAACTCTCCCTTATGACAGCGACCACGCCGCGATTTCTTTTTCTGTCCTGTTAACAGACGAGCAAATATCTCTCACTGACCCAGCAACCTCGCTTCGCCGATTTAATTTCAAAAAAACCAATTGGCGTGTACTGGGCCAGGCCCTATCTAACTCTTTCAATCTGAACATCCCCGTAAACCGCGACCTTTCACTTGATGAAATCGAGCTCTCTCTTCGTCACATTAATGACTTTATACTCGACAAAATAAATAGCTCTGTCCCCAAGTTCCGCCCAAACAATAGTGTGCAAAAATACGTGAACTCTAAAATCATTCGACTTCAAAAAAATAAATCCTACTTAATCTCTTTTCTCCATAAATCCAATATACGCAATCCCACCGATAACCGTCCACTCATCAGACTCGCGAAGCAGGCTCTGGCCCAAGTCCGCGCTGCCCTGCGCATAGAGTTCAGGAGAGCGACCGAGTCGTACTGGGTAAATGAAATAAGAAAGATCGACTTTCGGACCCCGACGCTTTTTTTCCGAAGGTCAATCGCTTTTTCAGACCCAAGAAGCCTTTAGTCATTAATAATCTAAGCATTAGCCGTGACAAGGTGTCGCTAATTCAACGGAGTGCTTGCGACGTAAGTAATACGCCGCTTGTTAATAACAAATATATATTTACTCAATCCGAAGACAAGCTCAATATTGTAGGAGCCTATTACGAAACCATCAATTCCCCTAGTCATCTTAACGATAACTCAAGGCTTAAGCCGATTGCTGAGGCTGCAGCCGCCCGGGTTAAGGACAGCTTCAATGGAATCAGGGCTAATCATTCCACGTACACCTTATTTGATGACCTCAACACTTCCATCAGTCCATCCCATGCAGAAGATCCTGCGCATCTTTTTACCAGTATACTGGCCGTCACTAAAATTTTCAAATACCTTCCAAGCAAAACGTCTTGCGGTACGGATCCAATCCCGCCCATCATCCTCAAACACCTCCCACCGGTGCTCATCCGTGCCTATACCAACATTTTTAATAACTCCATCAACCATTTTTACTTTCCCACATGTTGGAAGTTAGCCAAGGTCATCCCTATCTTGAAAAAAAATAAAGATCCGAGTAATCCGTCCAGCTATCGCCCGATCAGCCTGACGCACAGTATTAGCAAAGTCTATGAAGCTGTCATTAACACCGCCATTCTCCGATTTTGTATCTTAAACCACATTATACCGGACTTTCAATTTGGCTTCAAACATCGCCATTCAACCACGCATGCCTTGCACAAGCTTTTATCTGACACTCTCACCCAAATTGAAAAAAGTCAATTAGTCGGGGCTGCTTTCCTCGACCTTGAGAAGGCCTTCGACTCTCTATGGCTCGACAGCCTTCTTTTCAAGCTCAAGCAAAAAGGTTTCCCTCAAGAGCTCATATTCATTATTTGGGACATGATTTCCGGCAAAAAATTTATAACTTCGGACGGTAATGTCGACTCCCCTATGACCTTCTCAATTCTCAAAGGCCTCCAACAGGGCACAGTCAATTCGCCTATTTTATGTAATATCTTTACTAGTGATATATTGCACTTATTCAATATAAATAATGGTGGCGATACCTCTGCGTTGGCATTCGCCGACGATCTGATTATTCGCGTCAAAGGTAACCGAACAACGGAGATTAGAGATAAGCTCGAAAATCTGGTTGGCAAGGTCAATATATATTATTCCACTTGGAACCTTCGCCTAAATCCGCTAAAATGTGAGACAATTCTTTTCAGGAAGCCGCTCGTCCAGCTCTCACGGAAAAACAAATGTGGTGCGAGCACCTTTCAAATTAACACGCCTACACCTGGCACCGACGCCCTGGCCGCAATTCCACACAAAAAATCGGTCAAATATCTTGGAGTCCACCTCGATCAACTCCTTCGCTGTAACATTCATCCCCAGTTTCAACTGGAGAAAGCTAATTCAGCATTTAAAGCTAACAGTGCTATTTTTTACAGCAAGAACCTAACCTCCTGGACCAAGGTCATCTTTTACATGCTACTGGTAAGACCAATTTTAACATACGCTGCCCCGATTTGGTGGAATTCCGGCCAGTCGGTGATCGAAAAAATGAGAGCGTTCGAGCGGAAGTGCCTTCGAATATGTCTCTTTATGTATCGATCTCAACACTCTAATTTCAGGCACTATATTAGCAACCAGATTATATATAACACCGCTAATATCCCGCGTATCGACAACTTTATCATTAAACTCACACGCGATTACTTCAGCTCGCTGCCGCGCCTCGATAATCCAATTATAAACAATATCTCTAATCCGGATAGACTCACCTGCGAGCGACATTTGCGTACAGGCTACCTTACACCTCAAGCGTTTATACACTGCGACCAACTCGGGCTGATCCAGGACCACGACAACATACCCCTCCTCTATCACTGGCGGAGGAATAAAGCCAACAAGAGAATTTCGATTTCTTTTAACGATTACCGCCGCTCTCAAGACAATTTCATCGGCTCCACGGCCATTCCCACCCGAGATTTTCAAGATTTCCACCGGCTTAATTTTGATAAGTACGCCTGGCTCAGCCCGGAGTGCCCGCATATCGACAAACTTTCGATAAGAAAGAGGCAACATGTAAGGCGGCGAGCTGTTTAACACAATAATCTTCACGGTTACCGGCCGCATTTGCAACAATAAAGACAAAGGCAGCTGCGATAGGGGAATCTCTTTCCCCCCACTTTGTACATCTGTATATATTCTAGGCTAACAAGGAAAGGTCACGAGGTGTCCCCCTCCGATTTCGATAAACTTTTGGTATGTTGTTGTCCATCGAAAAATAAGAGACACGTATTTTTTTTATCGGCGGTCACGGCGTTTTAAGGGGTGGAATCAACCCCTAAAGCTGGACATGTTAGGGGGTCGGTCAGCTGTTTCACATACAAAGAGTGTACCGATCGGAAGAAAACCAGTTCCATGACATTGCTCATGTCGAGTAATGAAAAACACATCTTTGCCTTTTTCCGCAACCTTGTGTTAAGGGGGTGGACTACCCCGTGACCGTTGTACTTTTAATGTATAAAGAAAAATTATTGACCGATTTTGATAAAACAAAAACCAAGTTGAAGAGCAGCAAAAAATGAAGTTTACGTGTTTTTGGATTTTTCAAAAAAAAAAAGCTTTAGGTCGCTTTTAGCTGTAGGCCTTCGGTGAGGTGTTTCACATGGAAAGAGTGTACCGATCGGAAGAAAACTAATTCCATGACATTCCTCATGTCGAGTAATGAAAAACATATGTTCGCCTTTTTTCGTAATCTTGTCTTGAGGGGGTGAACCACCCAGTGACCTTTTTACTTTTCATGTGTAAAGAAAAATTATTGACCGATTTTGATAAAACTAAAACCAAATTGAAGAGCAGCAAAAAATAAAGTTTACGTACTTTCGGATTTTTCGGAAAAAAAAACTTGAGGGGATTTTCAGCTGTAGGCCTTCGGTGAGCTGTTTTACATGGAAAGAGTGTACCGATCGGAAGAAAACTAATTCCATGACATTGCTCATGTCGAGTAATGGAAAACACATGTTCGCCTTTTTCCGCAACCTTGTCTTAAGGGGGTGAACCACCCCGTGACCGTTTTACTTTTCATATGTAAAGAAAAGTTATTGACCGATTTTGATAAAACTGAAACCGAATTCAATAGCAGTAAAAAATAAAGTTTACGTATTTGTGGAATTTACAAAAAAAAATTCAGGGGGTTTTCAACTACGGGCGTTCGATGAGCTGTTTGACATGGAAAGAGTGTATCGATCGGAATAAAACCAATTCCATGATATTCCTCATGTCAAGTAATGAGAAACATATGTTCACCTTTTCACGCAACCTCGTCTCAAGGGGGCGACCCACCCCGAAACCGTTTTGATTTTCATGTATAAAAAAAAGTTAATGACCGATTTTGATGAAACAAAAACCAAACGAAGAGCTGCAAAAAATAAAGTTTGCGTGTTTCGAATTTTGCAAAAAAAAAGCTTAAGTGGGTTTCATCCCAGGAAGATTACTTTTTTGTATGAAAAACATTTCTTTTGATATCTACTATCTCATTACTTTTATGAACTTATTTTCACGTCTGTAATCATATTTCTACATGAAGATTCATTATTATTAGCAGTTGACAGAATAATTACTAATTATTGTTACCTTGATCTCACATGTAATACTTTATTTCATTACACTGTCGGTTATTGGCTATATTTCAATTTGCTTGCATTTCAGACACAATATGAAACAAATTAAAATTTTTATATATCGGAGTTTTGTTTTGGAATACAAATTTCAAGCATAGCACATACAATCGAATCTTAATACATATATAAATTTGGTTTATTTGTACTTCACTTGATTAGTTGTAAATTCAATGGTTATATGTAAAACAGTAGTGGTATTTCTCGGAAAAATGTTTAAAACAAAGTGATTTTTTGCACCAAGAACATCTCACTACAGCTACATTTGTACAGCCTTCAAGTTCACATTGGGATTGCGATAACGTTCCATAAGCGATTTCGACGGGATTTTCAAAAGAGTTAGGTCGTTCTTTTATGTAACCACTTTTGAACCAAGCATATCGAAACAAATTTTCGTACCTCGGAGAAGATAATTGATTATGTACAAGGGATTGTAATTTTATAATATTGTTTCTTAAATGCAAATCTAAATCATAGTCCATCAACATGATACTGTCCGAAAAGTGTTTAACATAATTTTTCCAGATTCTGAATCCGAAGACGTCGAGTAGTTGAATTTTTCCTGTTGTGCCTTTTGGTATAATCATTGTGATGACTTGCTTATCAAGTGGTGTGGCTTCCCTAACAGCTTCGCGGCAATGTCCAGTCCAAGAATCGATCAAAAGAATACTCTTCTCACCAACGTTCGGAAAGAAAACTTCATTAAGCCATGCTTTGAAGTGTTCTGCAAGGGAATATGAATTCAATATATCATAGTCACAATATCTCCATATTCACGATCCCTTTGGATATCTCAATAATACAAAATTGCAATATACCTGATGTGAGTTTGCCAGATTTAGAAGCACTTATAAAGACATTCGCTGGTCGAAAAATATTTTTTTCTACTATTGGCCCCAATCGCACTGTGGGCAGAATCACAGAAAAATCGGCAAAACCCAAAAATTGAGTGTTCTCATTTCGTATTTCTATGTATGTCATTTCAAAGACCAGGTATTTGTACGCCCTATTGTAAAAGGACCGGTCCCTACCCTTCGCGGTACTCGACTTACGACAGTCTGAACTCGACCGTTCGAGAGTGAAGAACGTAGCGATTTTGTACGCTGAAATTTTCGATTCGCGCAAAGTGAAATATATTTTGTTCTACGCTACCGATTTCAAATCGGTAAAATCGGAGATAATCTTGAAGGTATGTAGAATATTATCATGTCAAATAGCTTTTTGAAATTTGAAATATTGTATGTATAAAAGAGTGTTCAATGTATGCATTTTAAGCAAGCTTGTAAATTTATTTTTCCAAAAGAAGTATAAAAATAGTTGTGATCCCAGGAGATCCCAGACTTTTGAACATTGTAGCGTATTGAT
The DNA here is from genome assembly GCA_946863875.1 of Alloplasta piceator. Taxonomy (NCBI): domain Eukaryota; kingdom Metazoa; phylum Arthropoda; class Insecta; order Hymenoptera; family Ichneumonidae; genus Alloplasta; species Alloplasta piceator. The sequence goes on along the minus strand of OX333071.1, from coordinate 27,417,307 downwards.
AATGTTATTAAGATTAGAATTTATAAAAAAAATTCTGCAGATTGTTGCATATCTGGCTTTGGGAACCGGAATTCTCATGTCGCGCAACGCTTGGCTTCTTTGTTCAGGCTGGGCGCATAGTCCCCAGCAGGTAAACGTATACCTGCTGGGGACAATAGCCGGTCCTTGTGGAATATAAAATAATTTTCTACCCAGTGATCTATTCGTAAAGAGTCATGATTCATGTAACGGGTGTTCAAAATGTTACAATAATTTATTCTATCATTTACAATTGGATAAAAAATTTTCCCATGAACACATTCATTTTTAGTAAATGTTTATCATACTTGTTTTATTCTAGGTTCACGTGCCATGGATTACACGTGCACTTATCAGGATATTTTTGGAATGATTAGGGAGAAATTTAAATTGTGCCTGGATGAGCAACTTCAGATTTTTGATGAAAAAATTACTTTTGAGTCATCCGAATCTTTCACGATTGACAACAATGAAAAGGATTCATTAAAAAAATTACTTTGTAATATCAAAAGTAGATGGCTCGAAGTGCACAGAAGCCACGATGCATTTAAAAAAAAAATGAAAAATGGTTGCAAACTTCAATAACTATTTTGGTAATTAATTTTATTGATGTTTCGAAAACTCGAGTTATGGGTCAAGATGTATAGTATAACGCTCGCGCTATTTTTTTTCAGAATTGTACGAAACCAATTGGAGAGCCATCAACTTCAGGTGTATCTGGGCGACCTCGAAAATTGAGTTTCGAAGAGTCGAGTGAACGTACCAAGAAAAGAAGGGCTTTAGAAGTCAGTGAAAAGCATTGCGTGGAGGAATTAAGTTTCGCCACCAGGATGAGACTCAGTTCTGCAGGATTAAACGATGCTGCCACTATTTTAAAAAACATCACAACAAAATCTCCCTCAAGAGCTGCGAGATACCGAACAGCATATGAATCGTCGATAGATCCACGGCTAGTTGAGATGTCTGGAGATGAAGCACTGATAGATTTTGTAAATGCAAAACTAACAAAACAGCAATACATAGACATCAGGCGATCTTTGAGAAATAAAAAAGTTGCTATTTATCCATCGTACGCAAAAGTCGTTGCTGCTAAAAACCGTTGTTACCCTTCAGATATAACGGTAACTGAGACTTTAGCCGAAGTGAAATTACAGTCTTTGATTGATCACACTTGCGACAGAATTCTAAAGTTGCAAACTGACGTGATTAACTCTTCGCGCCCTGAAGAATCGAAGAATTCAAGACTAATTTGTAAATGGGGTTGTGATGGAAGCTCTGGGCACAGTGAATACAAACAAAAGTTTACGAATGCTGAGAGTTCTGATGCGAGTATATTTTTAACGTCTTTAGCTCCATTGCAAATTTTAGGATCGGATATCTCAAAAAAAGAATTCGTCCTTTGGAAAAATCCCAGGCCCTCATCTCCACGGTATTGTCGCCCTATTAGAATTCAATTTTCAAAAGAAACTGTGTCGTCAACGATTCAGGAACGGCAACACGTTGATAATCAGATCGAGTCTCTCACCCCTTTTACGACATTTATTGACGGGAAGGAAGTTACTGTTAAATACGAGCTGTATTTCACTATGATTGACGGCAAAGTTTGCAACTCCGTGACAAATACAAAATCCGCAATGCGTTGCTATATATGCAATCTCACATCATCGCAATTTAATGACATAGAGCTGGTGAAAACTGTAGACGTTGACAGAACTCGACTCGAACTTGGATTATCAACGTTGCATGCGTGGATCCGTTTTTTTGAGTGCTTCTTGCACATCGGCTATAAAATCGGTGTTCACAAGTGGCAAACTCGAAAAGATGAAGAAAAAAAAGTAGTTGCTGAGCGAAAACGAGTTATTCAAGCCGCATTCAAGAAAGAGTTGCATCTTGATGTTGATAAACCGAAACAAGGGTTTGGTAGCAGTAACGACGGAAACACTGCGCGACGTTTTTTCGAAAATACTCAAATTTCATCAAGAATTTTGGGTTTGGACGAGAATATTATGAAAAGATTCCACATAATATTGCAAGTTCTTTCAAGTGGCTTTGCCGTAAATGTAACTGCTTTCAAACAATATTGTCTTGAAACCGCCGAAATGTTCGTAACTTTGTATTCTTGGTACTGCATGCCAACTACGGTTCACAAAGTTTTGATTCACGGTCCTTTGATAATTAAATGGTCCCCGCTTCCTATCGGGCAAATGTCAGAAGACGCACAGGAAGCCCGTAACAAGGATATTAAAAAATATCGCGAGTGTTTTGCTCGAAAACACTCGAGAACAGCGACCATGCAAGACGTTTTCAATCGACTCCTCTTAACTTCAGATCCGTACATATCGAGCATGGGCAAGCAGTATCCGAAAAAAGCAAAAAGTTTATCACCAGAAGCATTGCAACTTTTGCTCTGTACCGATAGTTCTCGCGATAAGTATGGTTTAGGTGAATTAATGGAATACACGAGTGACGAATCAGAATCCACCAATTCCTCTGACGACGGCGATCGCGATTCCGACGCTGACGATTATGATTAATATTGAAATCAGGAATAATTATTAATAATTAATATTATTATTATTATTATTAATTATTAATTATTCTATGTAACGCACGTATTATTTTCGGTAAAATTTAATTCGTTAAGTGTCGATTGCTGTTTCAAATGTATTTAGCAATAAAATTCGTTAAAAATGATTTATAACTAATTTTCCGAAATTATTTGAAAACTTTCCCTCACTTCCAGACAATCGTTTTGTTTTCCCCAAATCTCATTCAAAATTTATAAAAAACAACCTTCAAAACACAAATATTGATTTCTGATAGCAAAAGTTGCTTATGAGTAAGATAAAAATACATTTTCGGTTCGCCATTTTGTTTTTTTTCGAAATTTTGATTCAGGATTTTCAATAAGTGACTTTTAAACCGCAAATTTACCGATCCCTACACAAATCGGATGCTTTTTAGTAATGCAGATAGTCACTTCCGGTCCGCCATTTTGTTTTTTCGAAATTTTGATTGGAGATTTTCAATAAGTGACTTTTAAACCGCAAATTTACCGACCCCTCCTCAAATCGGATTCTTTTTAGTAACGCAGATAGTCACTTCCGGTCCGCCATTTTGTTTTTTCGAAATTTTGATTCAAGATTTTCATAAGTGACTTTTAAACCGCAAATTTACCGATCCCTACTCAAATCGGATGCTTTTTAGTAACGCAGATAGTCACTTCCGGTCTGCCATTTTGTTTTTTCAAAATTTGGATTTGAGATTTTTAATCAGTGACTTTTAAACCGCTAATTTACCGATCCCTACTCAAATCGGATGCTTTTTAGTAACGCAGATAGTCACTTCCGGTCTGCCATTTTGTTTTTTCAAAATTTGGATTTGAGATTTTTAATCAGTGACTTTTGAACCGCTAATTTACCGATCCCTACTCAAATCGGATTCTTTTTAGTAACGCAGATAGTCACTTCCGGTCCGCCATTTCGTTTTTTCGAAATTTTGATTCCAGATTTGAAATCAGCGAGGTTAAAAACTTAAGAATCACCATTGCATTTTTCAGTACGCACATCGGCCTAGTTTTGCCGATTTTTCTGTGAATCTACCCACAGTGAATCGTCCAGATGGTTCTTTTAAGACCATTCAAAGCGGGGATAGAAGTTTTCCATCTCCTGATATTGTTGGCTGAATCGTGTAACTATGTGTTGTCGCCGAAACGGATTGTACAAGGCCTTCTATTTGTTTCGTACCTTGTTCCGCTAATGTTCGTCCTGAATGTATTTCCAATTGGAATCCACTTTGGTCGGAATTATAAATATTTTTTAAACCGTACTGTCTGATTTTTAATTGAACTTCAGAAATAAATTTATCTGCGTCTTTTTGCAATGTTTCTTTTGATTCAAGGGTCCTCCTTGAAATAAATTTATTTATTTTCCTGCTAGTTATACGATGAATTTTTTTGAATTTCTGTATCCATCCATGTGAAGCTCGGAAACGAATATCCTCATTTCCAATCAATTGTTGTGCTCGTAAAGCCCATCTTCGAATATCAACATCGTGAACAATTAGACCTGATTCTATAGCATATTTTAGATTATTGAGAGTATATTCTGAAATGCGTGATAATTTGTCCATGTACGTTCCTCCTTGATTTATTTGGTGAGCCCAACGTCGCAACTGGCGCACTGATTTTACTTTTTTGAATTTATTTTGAACCGTCTCTATTTTCAGATTTTTTTGTTTTAGCACTTCTCCAATATTCAACGGCACGATATTTGTAGTCATAGCTCAATTCCTCTCCGTCGTCGGAACAAGTCATGGGATCAAGTCGAGCTACTCCAGAACTCCATTCGTTATTGTCTTCCACAGCTTCGACTACTATATCCTTGAACGGTTCTTGAAAGTCTAATGTAGTTTCTTCAATCATTTCCAGTTGATTCAACTCGTTCATGGCGTCCTTTAACATCTTTTCTATATTTTCTTTCAACTCTACTTCATCGTTGTTAACCGGACTATCAGGAAGATCCAATGCTTGAAAGGTGATGAGTAAAAGTCTTATTACATTCATTGGATTGATATACATTTTATCAACTTCACTCTCTACGGCTAATATGATAATAAGAGCTCAACAGATGAAACGGAACTGAAACTATTGCTCAACATTCTTTTTATAAATAGATGAGCTAGAGTTTCTTTATCTCAAGTGGGCGCAGGTAACGTCATATTTATTTGGACAAGGGCCAAAGTAAAAATAACATTGAACATTTTTTGGGGAGTGATGCGTAAATTCGTCCTTATAAGATAATGATTAGTTCTGTTTCTTGTATTTGCGCGACGTGAAGATACTAAATACATAATACTCTCACACTGTTCATACGCTTTGAGCAAACATCCAGCTTGAAACGTAAGCAAATTTGAATATAGCCAATAACTGATAGTGTAATGAAGTAAAGTATTACATAAGAGATTAGGGTAACAATAATTAATCTCTTAACTGGTAATAATAATGAATCTTCATGTAAAAATATTGTCATAGACGTGACAATGAGTGCATAAAATAATGAGATCGTTGTCGAGATCGAAAAAAATGGTTTCCATACAAAAAATAAAGACATCTTTTTTGGGGCGAAATCCCCTTGAACTTTTTTTTAAATCTGAAAATACGTGAAATTTATTTTTTGTTGCTCTTTAATTTGGTTTTTGTTTTATCAAAATCAATCAATAACTTTTCTTTATACATGAAAATTAAAACAATCACGGAGTCGTTCACCCCCTTAACACAAGGTTGCGTAAAAAGGTGAATATGTGTTTTTCATTACTCGATATGAGCAATGTCATGGAATTGATTTTATTCCGATCGGTACACTCAAACAACTGACCGACCCCCTACAGCTAAAAACCACCTTAAGCTTTTTTTTTTTTTGAAAAATCCAAAAACACGTAAACTTTTTTTTTTGCTGCTCTTCAACTTGGTTTTTGTTTTATCAAAATCGGTCAATAACTTTTTTTTATACATTAAAATTAAAACGGTCACGGGGTAGTTCACCCCCTTAAAACAAGGTTGCGTGAAAAAATGGACATGTGTTTTTCTTTACTGGACATAAGCAATATCATGGAATAAGTTTCATTCCGATCGGTACACTCTTTCTATGTGAAACCGCTGACCGACCCCCTAACATGCCTAACTTTAGGGGTTGATTTCACCCCTTAAAACGCCGTGACCGCTGATAAAAAAAAATACGTGTCTCTTATTTTTCGATGGACAACAACATATCAAAAGTTTATCGAAATCGGAGGGGGACACCTCGTGACCTTTCCTTGTAAGTTATTATCTATGTTTACCTTCAACCAAAAGACTGAACAAAGGGGTTTTTTTTTATGCATGAATTCATCTGCTCTGTTCCCCTTATTGGAGTGCGACCTGCTCCACAGAGTATATTTTTCTTTCACTATGATCCTGGTTATTTATCTACGCGATAGTTTTTTTTTTGTATCACAATCCATCCCAGGAAGCGATTGTACAGTTTGCGCAGTTCGAAACACTATCGATATGCAAACTTAAATCTTATATACCCTCTTGGTTTTCTTCTAGTCGTTTATTGTACCATTTACATTTTATACTGACTCTGTACGATCAATAAACAATTTAACAAAAAAAAAAGTTTCAAATCCCAGTCTGGTCTCGTACATATTCTAGGGTCCGCGAATATGCAAGAAAACTAAATCATCCGGAAAAATCCATGAACCTTCAAATTATTTATTTTTTTAAATTTTTATTCATGTTGAATTTAAGGATTTGCGTAAAAACGAGGGTCGCGGGTTCGAACCCCACTGGGGCGAATTTTGTTTTTTCTTTAATTTTTTTTTCGTTACTTGACCCGTAGAAACTATTAATTGTGAATATGGAACTGATTTTCATCGTAACAACGGATAAATATATGGAAAAAATAAACAATTCTGCACGGGTGGTCTAACAAGGGGACAGGACGGCAGTCAGATTTTTGTAATTTTTCGTACTCATGGCACGTGAAGTTCAAATTGACTTTGAAGTTTTCGAGCGCACTCTTGTCCCACAAAGATGCATCGATATTCGAAACGGGCTCGTGGCGTACCCGTTAGCGCTCGAGTCTAGTAATCGCGGATTTTTATTTTTATCTTTTTTAAATGAAAAAACGCAAGTCATATTTTTAATTATCTCTTGATTATAAACATACATTTTCAAGTATCAATATTTATAACCAACAACATTTTTAGGATGAAAATGAAAAACGTCGGGTAAGGAATTGAATACTTTATTATTCGGTCTGTATTCGTTTGCTTTATACATCGGGTGTAATGTTACACGAGCCAGAGTGATAACCATCGTAAAAACAAGGAAAACAGTAATTTTCACGGCATCTCGCACACCGTACAAACGCTGCATTGTTATATTCGCAATTTTTTTTCAATACATCGATCGGAAAACAAACTTCATTCACGTTCATGAAGATTTATCTTTGATCGCAAAGTTTCGAAGCAAACCACGCATATCTGATCAAGTTATTGAAGACTGGAGAAGACAACTGATGATGAACATATATGTGAATTAGCATAGATTTTATGATTTTTATCCCGGGATTATTTATTTATTTCTTTATAAATAATCACCTATTGTTATATATAAATAATATATGATCATATATGAGAAAATATATAATTATGTACAACTATAATGAATTTTGTACATAAATAACTATATATGGATTTTGTCCATATATAAACATATATAGATATATTATATTAATTATATATAATAATATGTGATTATATACAACAAAAATTTATCGGGATATTTAAATGACGGAGGTATGCGAATAAAAAAAAAATAAAAAAATAAAACTTCGAAGTGAGACTCGAACCAGCGACCCCGCGATTACTAGACTCGAGCGCTACCGGGTACGCCACGAGTCCGGTTCGAATATCGTTGCATCTTTGTGGGATAAGAGTGCGCTCGAAAACTTCGAAGTCAATTTTCTCGAAAATTTCTGGATATGGCGTCGAACTGCTTTGGGATATTAATATTCGAGCTCTGAATTTCACATACCATGAGTACGAAAAATTACAAAAATCCGACTGCCGTTCTGTCCCCTTGTAAGACAATATTTAATTGGACCAATAGATTTGGGTTTGGAAGAAACTGATAGCATGTTCCATTCAAATGAGCATTTTCTAGATCCAGAGAAAGCATTTTCTAACTTCTATGGGATCATACACGGCACCAAAAATTAGTAATCATTTCAAGAAAAGTATTTAATTAATCGAACGTATGACCTGTATGAGTACAAGCAAGCATTGAGTTTGATGAAACAGTTCAATTTTCGGAACCACGTAGTTGAAAGCTTGATTCAAATTTCAATTTACTTGACTGAAGTAAATAGGTTTGATATTTTAGTAGCCCGTACATTCCCGTATAGTAACTGTGCATTGTTTTAAATTATTTCATATTTGCTCTCATTGAAGAATGATATTTCTATCATAAATATATTTACTTTATCTCAATAACGAATTACGGGATAATATACAAACAATTGAATTACTAGCATCAAATAAATTTTGTTTGTTTCAAAAAAAAAAATTTAACAGTGTAATTTCGGGTAGAACAATGTCCTACCAGTACCTCCCACAGACACCTACAAGAGAGTGCGCTGGGATTGTCTAAACACGGTTGTGGGTATCCTTAAGCCATCCCATATTATTCCTGGGTACACGGAAAAAAAGGAACAGTTCAAAATACAGGGGTTACCGAGTTCGCATTGGACTCGAGGAATTGCACAGCGATATTTACTAAAATAAACTGCTCAAAATGCAGTGAGCTCAAAGTGAATTATTACAGTTTCTGCACTGTCCTCTTTGGACCGGAGCCACCCCACAGTTTCTTTTACTGGAACGCATAATTCAAAATACAGTGTAGTCCGAAGTAAATTATACAGTTTAACACTGAAATATAAACTTGATGAAATCCGTAAGTTTACAGTGTTAATGTGTATTATATACTATGAATGCGTTTATTGTATGGACAGTGCCCACGGAAGTGTTTCAATGGTGAAATCCTCTTTTGAAGAAAGTCGGCAGCAACTGATATAGTTTCAGTTTTCAACCGTTGCTTTTTACAGTGTGGACCAAGTGAACCCTCCAGTTTTGTGAATCCTCCAGTGAACCCACCGAATGAGGCATCGGCGAATTGAGCACATTGTTGATAGTTGCCATGTTCAAGATCGTTCAAAGACCTTGAACGATTGAACTCCGATTGACAATGTCAAGCGTGGAATGAAGCCTAGTTGAAATGATAAATCAAGTGAGGATAGTTAAACTCGAGAAGTTATTTGCATGTTTGATTTTGACAAGGATGCTGCTGAATATAACTACGATGGTATTTTTTTAAATAATTTTTGATAATTCGTGAATCACACATGCACAAAAATACGCAGAAATGAAAAAAGATAAGCCTAATACACACATGACACGTTTGATCATACGCACATACACATAAAAAGCAAAAACTGTACAGATTAATACATTCAAGTACATTAGGTTAAATTAGATTGAACAAGAACAACTTTTTTATTTCCATCTCCGATGAGCCACTCACTACTAACTGCCACAGCGCTTGACGACACGGTGGCACGCGCGAGACAAGCCCTTTGTTACCACCATTACGATCAAACACTTGATAAAATTCACAGCGTCACACTGTCATTTTGACTGTCTGAATCCAGTGGCGAGAAAATAAAAATATATATATATAAATATACAAAATGCACGTGCACGCTAAAAACTACTGCGCCACACTGTAAAATTTAATGATTCACTCTGTATTCAATACAGTGTACACTGTGTATCTTGCAGTTTATATACCGGAACAAATTCAGTGATTTCATGTAAATTCTACAGTCAAATTTATTTACTGGGCACAGTGGTTTATCCACAACTCCAGCCTGTAAATAAGCCATTGTACACTGTAAAAACCTCAGTGTCCACAGAAAATGTCACGAACTGTCGAAAGAAGAGTGAATTTACAGCGTCACACTGTCAAATTTAATGAATCACCCTATGTTCAATACAGTGTACATTGTAACCCTTGCAGTTATACGTGCAGGAAAAAAATCAGTGATCTTATGTAAATTCTACAGTAAATTTTTTTTACTGGTGACACTGAATTATTCACATACCAAATTGTAGTTAAGCCAGTGTACACTGTCACAATCTCAGTGTGTCACGGGAAAATTCATCATTTTGGTAGGAGAGGATCTACATTACTGTGTTCTACTGTAAAATTAAATATGTCACCCTAATTTATATCCAGTTTATGCTGTGATTTCCGCTGTTTCTTACCTCCCGAGTCCAATGCGAACTGGGCCCCCCTGTAATATTAACTGTTCCTTTTTTTTCCGTGTAGAACAATATCTTACTGGAACCTCCCATAGACATTCATAAGACGTACGATCTTGGCGGGGATAGTCTTGGGATCAAATTTGTTGTGTGGGGTCGTTCAGAGACAATTTTCTTCACCCTTTGAGAGGGGGGATGCCAAAATAGCATTGAAAAACATGGTAAACAATTATTCTAGAAAATTTAGATTCGAGTTCATGAAAACTGTTGCTCAGAAACGATTTTTTTGTGCTAAGAGACCTTGAAGAGTGGGCTTTTTTATAGCACAACTATAGAATAACTTCTGTTTGTGAATTCGATTCACAACATTTTAAGTTGATGACGAAGTCAATAGTTTTTGTCGGTGTTAAGGGATCTTAAGGGAACCATCTCTCAACCCAAAAATTATATTGTAGAATGATCTTAGAAATTCCTTTTACAGGATTTTTAGCTAGTGATGACAATCACCCGAAGGCCAATTTCTGGTCTGTCTTAAGAAGAGGTTTTCCGTGAAAAAGTGAAATTGAAGAAAAAAAATTCCGTGGTTTACTCAAATTTATTTCATTGAGGTTATCTTTAAATACATAAGTAGGGAGACATGTTTCTAAAAAATAAGTTGATGAAATAGTTATTTCATTTGTTTTACTTATCCATTCATTTCGTTGTAATGAAGAGGAAAAATCATACTTAATAATGTAGCAACATAAAAAAACGGCCGTTTGCTTTGTGGTAAGTTTCTTTCCTCCGCCCCCTAAACTTCATTCTTAGTAAGAATCATCTTTGATCTGGTCTTTTCAGAATAATCTTATTTATCTGATAGGAATTTTTCACCGATGTATCCACTTCTGCGCCGTCTCAGATCAGGAAAATAACAGCCTAGGAACATATGTCAACGTTCTTCTTTAGATATACAGGTACCTCAGCAGCACCTGATTGTTTTTCTATATGGATAATATAAAGCTAGCCTAGCCTGGGCGTGATCAGTTCATCCTGTCAGGCTGTCCTTACCGACACTCAATCAGGGCCTTAACCCTTATCAGGCAAAACGGACGAAATTTCTGTTCAAGAAACAGTAGCTCGGTCCCAAACCTTGTCACGTCTGTTTTTCCTATTTCCTTTTCATTTTGAAACGAATTGGTCTGCTATAAATTGTTTGATCCGTATTCCATGCTTGTCCAGCCTTAGTGATTAGAGCAAAAGGTTTGTAGGTGAGATTCGCCGAGAGTGAAATTGGCCTAGGTTCGCTTCCTCTTGGTCAATTTGAGCTCATCCCATTTTCGCTCGATCGTTTCCCGCTGGTATGTGAAAAGCATCAAAGACGTATCCTCGGGACGTTTCTTTCGAAATATTAGCACGAAATGTCATCAACGATGTAAGCGCATCTCGAAAGAAAGTTCTTCAAACCAGTTCGTATTATGGAACCATATAGCAAGAGCCACAAACACCCATTATGTTACGCTTTAAAACGACGTGAGTTACGCCCTTCTATTCACTATCCAGATATATATATATATCAGTAGGGTGCGCACTATGGCGACCCCCACTCCTATCCCCACTCGTATCCCCACTCCGCGGCCGCTCGCAGAGAGCTCAGCTACGGATAAAATAGGTTGATCATAATCACTTTTTGAATTAGCGCTGATAACATGTGGAACGTCATCCTGCATCCAAATTTCAGAGTCGAAATTTTTAAAGGGGATGCCATGGACGAAGTTGGTTACGTATGCCACTGATTTACTATCGTCAAAGCTTAAATCGCAGAACCGTAAATTCAGTCTAAAGCTCGTTTGAAAAACATCACCCGATGTGCAGTCGATGATGGCCAATTCTTTATACATTAGCCTCCTCTCAACGTAAAATCCCTCGATGTCAATTATATGAGTAATTGTGTTAGCTACATTATCCTATAATGACAACAACAAAATCACACGATTATAATTATTTAGTTTTATATTGGCAAGCGCTTATTATTAAACATACAAAATTTTTTAATTTTCATCACCGTTTCAAGGGCAGCTACAGATGATTTATCAAATCCCTGTGTTGAGCGAAACGATAGCTGCGGTGGTAAATTTGGCGAACCAGGACTGATACTGCAGCCATCGTTGGTAGTGCTGATGTGCTTTGATCTCAGAATATTGTCAATATCACTGCTTAACCATGGATAATGTTTTACCAGTGCTTTATGAAAAACGTTGAAAGTATACGGTCTGCTGCAGCCTGACAGTAAATCAAGCAGAATTTTGGCTCTGCCCTCCCTCGTCTGTCCAGAATTAATTTGCTGAACATCCTTCTTCCTCAGCACGTCTTGACTCTCCAAAGGATGTAAAATATCGTTGTACACGTCGATATCGTCGATGATTTCTTTTCTTAATTAATTTAGTATGTCAAGATGTAATTTATTCATCTTCAATCACGTTGTCCTATACGGTGGGCGAAGCAGGCGCGATTAAACTGCAGTTTTTGTTGCGGGAGAGAAAAGAAAACTAAGTTACATCAACGCCGCAACTAAATACTCTGATCGTACGCTGATTTCAAACTGATTTGAAGCTACGGTGATTATATGCATCACATATATACCAAGGAGCTGTTGATACTGGTGGTAGAGAGGGGGTAATCGGAAGTCAAAAATAGTAGGGAGGGGGTGATCTTGTTGATACTGCATGCTTTTTTTATTTTCAACCAACAATGGCTGCAGTATCAGTCCTGGTTCGCCAAATTTACCACCGCGGCTATCGTTTCGCTCAACACAGAGATTTGATAAATCATCTCTAGCTGCCCTTAAAACAGTGATGAAAATTAAATAATTTTGTATGTTTAATAATAAGCGCTTGCCAATATAAAACTAAATCATTATAATCGTGTGATTTTGTTGTTGTTGTAGGATAATGTAGCTAACACAATTACTCATATAATTGACATCGAGGGATTTTACGTTAAGAGGAGGCTCATGTCTAAAGAATTGGCCATCATCGACTGCACATCGGGTGATGTTTTTCAAACGAGCTTTAGACTGAATTTACGGTTCTGCGATTTGAGCTTTGACGATAGTAAATCAGTGGCATACGTAACCAACTTTGTCCACGGCATCCCCTTTAAAAATTTCGACTCTGAAATTTGAATGCAGGATGACGTGTTATCAGCGCTAATTTGAAAAGTAATTATGATCAACCTATTTTTGTTGGTTATAAAGGCGGCGCTATAGGAAGAGATATCTCGAGAGAATTAGGATTTGAATCATACAATCTCGAGTTAATAAATTGTCCAAAATACAATGATCTAATGAAAGACAATCGATTTAATTCATATAAAAATGTAAACTGCAGCCTTCATTTGAGCGGAACAAATAAAAAATTACATTGCGCAGCCGAGGAAGTTCAGGTCTTTAATAATTGGCTAAATTTTGTAAGACAAAAACACCAGTCGACATAAATGGAAGTGTACAATTATTATTGGTTTTTTCGTTTTCATTAATTTTTGTATTTTATAATATTGTCACTGAATGCATATGAATAATTTGTTGATAGAATTATTCTGCGATGGAATTGATAAGATAAACAATATACAATTAAAGTTTCCTTATTTTTCTCACCACAACCACTTTTCCAATTGCATGACCGTTTAATTAATCATCGCGGAGTCTTTTGGTACTTCTCAGAGCGTGTAAACCGATTACTCATTTTGCTGCAAAATTTTCCAGCGAATCAAAGCTGAATTCGATTGTTCAAAACTGTGCCTAATTGGCGCAGAATTGCGCTCATTAATTTCCAATCAAAATTATCGTCGACTTAAGCTTTTCAACAGACACAAATTGGCGATTGAAAGTTCGAAAAAATGTTATTCTCTTAATTGGCAATACCTTCCTCCCTTTTGGCGCCCCTCTTTCACGGAATTCCTGCAAATTATACTTTTTTCATTCTGAAAGGCAAAGTTTTCCCTGTTTTCCTGGAAATCTCTCCGGTCGATCAGACTTGCAAAATATGGAATAGAATGTTGTCAATTTATTATGAAAATTGCGATCACATCGACCTAATTGAGTCTTTAATATCTGAAAGTTGTCGATGACGCTTGATTCAGCTTTTTTTATGAAAAAAACATTTTTTTAGAGTCCGATAGATTTTTTCTCAGTATAATGAGACAGCGGGTTGCTGGTGCAGCCCCAGCCAATAAACGTTATCTGATTGAATTTTCTATATTTCGTGATACAATAAAGATCTGAAAAAAATTTAGCAACATTTCGCATGCCATCAACAACAATTATCAATAATAATATTGCCCAAAAGTTATCAATAAATTGTTGAAACAAATAATTATTTAGCAATTTTTCGGTAAGTTCTTTTTTCTTAAACGAATCGAGTGTTTCAAATGCAGCACGCTTATATTTGGAAATAGCAGAAGTTAGAGTGTTTAAGCCATTTTGCAAAAACGAAAAAAGTCGATACAATCTGAGCACCCGTTAGGATTAAAACAAAAATTTGCTCATAATGAAGAGCAATTTGTGCTTGACTAGCGTGCTAAATTTCACTTCGATGTCTCTAAGCGTTTAAAATGCAGCAGACTTAGATTTGAAAACTTATTTCTAATCGGAGTAAAATTATTTTCAACTTTTTAGTTATTCTTTATTAACAATAAATAAAAGCTTGTTTTTAAAAAAACTTCGTTCACTTATCTTTATCTGTCAGTATTTTTTGCAAAAAATGTTTAGCCAAATTTGTTGCACAAAAATTATTTTGCAAAATTTGTTAGGTGAAATTGTTTCACACAATTAATCTGCAAAATTTTTCTGCAAAATTTATGCAAGCAGATTTGTTCACAACGTTTTTGAAAAAAGACTGGTGTGCAAACTATTCGTAGAGAGATGTTGCAAAGCAATTGCTCAAAACTATTCTGTAAACAAGATTTTGCAAAACAATTTTTTTTTTTTGAAAAATTTTGCAAATGATTTTTTGCAGGCGCAAAATTTTTTGCACAAAAATTATTTTGCAAAATTTATCAGACAAAATTGTTTCACACAATTAATCTGCAGCATGTTTCTGCAATTTCACAAAAATTTTACAAAAAGGCTGTTGCGCAAAATTTTCGTCAAGAGATGTTGCAAAGCAATTGCTTTAAATCGGTTTTTAAAAAGTTACGAGCACTTAAAAATTGTGTGAAATTTTGAAAAAAAAATTGTGACGAAAAGCGTGCAGACAAAAATCTAAAAACTCTGGAAACTCTGCTTTCAGTACGTACAAAAAAGTAGAAAATTTTTAGCAAAATGAAAAATGGTCGGCGTCACGTATTAATCGGTTTCGTGAGGAATGCCTTAGATATAGATATATCTATATATCTACTTCAAAAATAGACAAAAAATACAAGTTATGAATATCACAAGCTGCGAATTTTAGTACTTGTAAGAATGTCTCTTGAAAGCGGCGATTTTTTCAAAAAAATCAAAATAGTCCAAGCTGAAAAAAATATTTAGGGTTCAAAACGGAAAACATAAAAATTAGATTCAACGTTTTTGTTGTATTTTTTCATGAAGCTGCAACTCAATACGCGTATATTTTGCGCGACCGTTACGCCCTTTTATGCCTCAGTCGTTGTCACGCGCTGCACGTATCTATTTCGTCTATGTGTCCATTGCGACGCGTGTGTCTCCAAGTTTAAGTTCACGGTCATGGAGCAATATTATTTTCATTCGCGCGTGCAATTTTGCTGACAAAGATTTTGAGAGAGAGGCGTAATATCATCACCTTCGTCGTTGATGAGGGGTTTTTATGCCTTCTGCAACTTTAGTCATATTCCTGTCGCGGTTCGAACTATCTCGGCATCAAGTCTTTTGTCAAAAATGTTTCTGCGCTTTGCATTAAGTTTTCACGAAGAGTTTTTTTTCGGCGTTGTGGTTGATGCGTCGAGCGGGTGCCACGTGAATATTAGAACCGGATTGCGCATTGCGCGCGAGTAATGAAAAACATTGCGCGAAAATAATAAATAGAGTAAAAATAATAATAGTGTAAAAATTAAAAAATAAGTGTCATAAGAAAAACATTGCGCGAAAGCAAACTTTGCGCACAGAATGCAAATGGAAAACACCGCGCGAAGTAATGTAAAAAAAAATAATTATGAAAATAATGACTTGAAGAAATTTAGAACTGAAAAAAAGTGTGAAAAATTATCGTGACAAAAACGATGCGTTCAAGTGCAATGAGGAAAAATTTTGCGCGAAAAAAAGAACTAAAAAGTGTGAAAAAACATAGTGACAAAAAACAATGCGTTAAATTTAAAAAAGAAAAAGATTGCACGAAAAAAATGAGAAAAACGAAAAAAGTATGTGAATAAATAATAAATAAAGACATTGCGCGAAAAATGAAAAAAACGAAAAAGCCTGTAACTCTGCGCAAAATAATGTAAAAAATAATAATAATAATAATGAAGTGTAAATAATAAATAAATAAAACGTTGCCCGAAAATAGCGGTGAAAAAGAAAAGCGCGAAAATAATGTAAAAATAATTATAAAAAAAAATAAAAAATTACATTGCGCAGTACCAGTCGTGCTGTTCGTCGCGCGGAAAATAAAATTGCGCAAAATAAAAAAGAAAATAGTGTAAAAGTGTAAATAGTGTAAAAATAATCAATAGCGTAAAAATGTGCCGGCGAGATTTTTGTACATTTTGAAGTTTCCCTTCGAAAAACTATTTTTCAAATCTGCAACAGTGTGCGGAAAATAATGTGAAAAAGAATGATGAAAAATTCGAAACTAAAGGAGTGTGAAAAAAAACTGTCGCGACAAAAAATAAATAATAAATAAATCAAAATCATAATAAAAACGCGAAAAATGAAAAAAACAAAAAACATGTGAATAAATAATGAATAAATTAAAATAACAAATAAATCAAATAATAGTGGAAAAGTATTGCGCGAAAAATGAAATAATGGAAAAATAGAACAAAAACGAAGTTGAGTAGGAGAGAGAGAGAGAGAGAAGGGCTGCAGGAGGAGGAGGAGTGTTTTGTTTTATTATTTATTCGTTGATTTTCGTGTGTGTGTGTGTGTGGAGAGGGGGGAAGCGCATCACTCTGGCGAAAAAGTGGTGGGGGAAACTCGGGACTTCCCCACCACTTTTCGTTTTTATAATAATAATAATAATAATAATAATAATAATACCGCCGCTCTGGAGCGCAGAGCGGTGAGGGGATTACCACTCTGGCACGCAAAGTGGTGGGGGGATAACCACTCTGGCTAAAAAGTAGTGGGGGGTGGTGGGGGGATTTCCCCCACCACTTTTTCGCCAGAGTGGTACACCTACTACTGGTGTTTATTAAAAAGGATAAGGGTAGTTAACTTTGTTTCTAATTGGTGAATTTCAACTCTGGATTCGGACTTGTTCATCTATTTTCGCTCACCTTGCACGTCGGGAAATCAAGAAAGAAAATAGTCGCTGAATTCGGTATATATTAATAAATTGTCGGAAGAAATGAAACCTTCGTGGATCCTCTTAGATGTTCGAAGAATGGTCGGGTCGATGGAATAATTGTAATGAGTCGCAGATTTATTCCGTTGTTCTTCATAATTTATTTTTTACAAATGGATTAGCAAGAAATAAGACGTTACAAAGACGATAAATTAATTGAACGCGCGGTTACAAAAGTGTTAAAGTGAATAATGAGGTCGTAAAATTTATCATCTACAATAAAAATGAAATGTAATAATTCGATAGAATAATATAAAAAGGAATACTCGAACTTGCAAAACGACCGAATATTTTATGTCTCCAATTTTTCGATCAGGTTTCTTCAGAAAAATATTCTAAGTCCCAATGTCGAAAAATGTGGAAAAATGGAAATATTCTAAGTCCTGACTTGCAAGAGATCGAGTGACAGCGACTAGGCGAGACTGTCGCTCTCGAGTGTCTTGAGCGTCCAACAATTATCGACGAACTCCGACGGACCCTGACGGACTCCCTAACTCGCCAACTCGCTCGAACTCCGACGAAATCACTGACTCCGACGGACTTGCTGACCAACTCCCCGAACCATTCGCAAACTCCCTCGGACTCACTGAATCCGACGGACTCACTGACCAACTCCCCCGACCAATCTCTCTAACTCCCTCAGACTCACTCGCCCCGAACAATCTACTGTCGATCGTCCGGTCCACGGTTTTGTTAACCGAGGCTAGATCGAATTGATTTGGTGGAAGGATCTTCCTGGAGTGGGGGAAACGCGTCTTCTTCACCCTCCTTATAAAGAGCGAAAACCTTTGGTGATTGCCTGATTGGTTCCCTCTATGGTGCCGAGAAGAAGGATGGCGGTATTTGTCTGTCCCCTCCTTCGATTGATCTATTTCCATAGCTGATTCGGTGCAGGTGTACTGACTTGTTTGCGCAATATCCCGGTATGCAAGGGTCATGACTTGCGTTCGATAGGCACGTGGCTTGGCTTATTGCGCGTGGCTTCGGTTACATGGTCCTTTAGTTTTGCAACAACATATGTAGTTGTAAAAGGGTCGTGTGTTAATTAATGCCCTTTTCTTAAAGTCGAATTTTACATTGTTACAATATTGTAATTCCTTAATTTTTCGGTATTATAGATAAGAGAGTAACTTATTCTCATGATTAACAAATACAACGGGTCGTTTCCTATCTTATAAAAAAGATTGCAAATGAGAGAGTAATTAACTCTAATGGTTAACAAATCAATATTGGAAAATAGAAATGCAACTAAGTCCAGTAATTAACAAAAATAGGAATGTAACTAAATTTAACCGTTAACAAAAATAAGAATTACTTAAATTAACAAAATCAATGTTGCAAAGAAGAGAGTAACAAAGTTTAATTGTTAGTAGAATAAAACGGACGAGCAATGTTTTACAACTTTTGGATTTGTTCTTCTCATTAGACGTGACAGCTCCTGTACGTGATTCTCGTACCTGGCTCTTTCTCGCTCTCATCCGACGAAGACGGGCGTTGTTTTTCGGCCTTGTGGGATTTTGTTTTTCCCAAGTGCACAGGTGTTCTTACTGTACGTCCAGATCAACGATCAAGAGTTCGAGAAAATCATTGGGCTTGCTCGTACGTTATATTCCACGCGTGACAACAAATTGTTTGCAACTATTGTTTTATTCTTCCCAGAAAAACGATATTCTTGCACTACGGTGTTTTGTAATTCTTATGCAATTAACCTTTTGAATCTGTCCTTTAATTTTATTATATGCTAAACCGTATTTCAATATTATCGGTCTCTGCATGTTAAATTACTTTCCTCTTTTTATTTTGTTATTATTATTATTATTATTATTATTATTATATTGTTATTGATTACTATGATATTTTTATGAATGACAATATTTATCGCTGAATATTCCAATGGAATTCGTAATTCGGTTATATTTTATTTTACTGCGCTTCTGTTTGATTATTTTCAATGCTTTTACTCAGGCTGGTATCTAATTTATATTCGTATTGTGACGTACTCGCTTTTTAGATGCGTATTTATGAATTCATTTTCCTTGTTTAAAGTATTTATGATTATTAACTTTTTCGCAAACTAACAAATTTAATCACCCGTCTCAATGGAGCGATTAATCGAGACGTTGTCAAAGAATGATTATCAAATCTTAATCAAGGAAACGTATTTGTGTATTATAATTAATTTGTCATTTTAGAAGGCTTCTTTGAGAGAATTTATCTTTCATTCCTTCATATCTCCGAAAAGACTTCGTTCATAAATCTCAATCTTTTCGTGCAATTGACAATTTTTCCTTGAATACACGAATGGACAATATACCGGGTGTCTCATTTTAATCTTACAGTACATTTATTTCGACAAATATTGCTCCGATCAAAAATTGAGTGGAATGAAACTTTTAGGGTTCAGAGGGGGACGTTTAAAAGTTTTTTTTGTTTTGGTCCAAAATTTAAGATGGTGGCGTTAAGATGACTGACATGTTTTTTTTTAATGGAAACATGATTTTTTTTCACCAAAATTTTTTTCAGATTAAATCTAACATCTTTTGTAGTAACATTTTTTTGATACAGCCCATAATAGAGGGTGTCCCATTTTAATCTTACAGCTGAATTATCTTGAAAAATTCTGCTCCGATAAAAAATTGAGTGCGATGAAACTTTTAGGGTTCAGAAGGGGACGTTCAAAAAAATTTTTTGTTTTGGTCCAAAATTTAAAGGGGCGGTGTTAAGATGACCGAAAGGTTTTTCAAACAATGAAAACATGATTTTTTTTCACCAAAAAATGTGTTAAGTCAAAACTAACAACTTTTGTTGAAACATTTTTTTTATTCAGTCCATAAGAGATCACCATTTTTTACTATTTTAGTATTATCCGGGATAACCATGATGGTGGAATGGTGAAATGGTGGAATCTTCGAACACCTTTAAGAAGATTTCAGAAAACACTCACGAGGGGGATTTAAAAGACCTCCTCGGCTTCGTCATTATGCTGCATAACGCTAAAATAGTCAAAAATGGTGATCTAGTCTAAAATATCCGGGCTATAAAAAAAATATTCCTACAAAAGATGTTAGATTTGATCTGAAAAATTTTTTGGTAAAAAAAAATCATGTTTCCATTAGAAAAAATCATGTCAGCCATCTTAACAGCGCCATTTTGAATTTTGAACCGAAACAAAAAAAAATTTTGAACGTCCCCCTCTGAACCCTAAAAGTTTCATCCCACTCAATTTTTTATCGGAGTAGTATTTTTCAAGATAATTCAGCTGTAAAATTAAGATGGGACACCCTCTATTATGGGCTGTGTCAAAAAAATTTTCCCACAAAAGATGTTAGATATAATCTGAAAAAAATTTTGGTGAAAAAAAAAATCATGTTTCCATTAAAAAAAAACATGTCAGCCATCCTAACGCCGCCATTTTGAATTTTGGACCAAAACAAAAAAAAATTTTAAACGTCCCCCTCTGGACCCTAAAAGTTTCATTCCACTCAATTTTTGATCGGAGCAATATTTTTCGAAATAAATCAACTGTAAGATTAAAATGGGACACCCGGTATGTATAAACTGCAGCTTTTTCGACTCTCGACTTTTTCGGCTCTCTCGTTAGAAGGCAGAGTATAGACCATGGATCGCAATAATATTGGAGTCCAGAAGTCGACGTTTCGTGGGTATCCTATGCTCGAGAAATTCATAACAGAATCCTACATGACCCAATATCTTCTGAACACAAAAATGTCTATTGGCCAAAATTATTTATGCATACTAGTGAAAAGAGGCTGTTCAGTTAAATAATGATTATAATGATCTCGTATTGATAAATATTCATTCTCTCATGTAGAAGTCGATATCAGGTGCTTGGGGAAATAAATATCAGAGGTACCCTTTGTTACAGTTCACAAACATGTTTAGTATTTGTTCTGCCATTAATATCTCTTGGGATTAACTTCCAGATTCTCTACTATTATTTGCTAAACCGCAGCGCGTTCCCCACTTTTTCGCGCATGAAACCACAATTGAAATCGTGTTTAACAGTATTTTAACTATATCAACAAACTGGTAATGCCGACTACATAGTTTGGTCTTTGTAACTGCATTTCTTTCCTCGGGCTTCTTTTCCCAGTTCAATCCAGCGCAACTGATAGAAGGCTGGGGAAAGAAAAATGGCAAAGAAAATAAAGCAGACTCGGACGATAAACTATGTGCGTTATGATATCAACTTACGTATTAATTGATGCTGAATCAATTTCGAAAATAGTGGCATCGTCGAATATAGTATATGTACACAAAAAGATAAAAATACACAACGTTCGTATTAGCAAAAATGAGCCGTGGAAATGTTCATGGAATGGTAAAATAAATAATGATATAAGCGGCAACGTATAAGGAGGAAGCAAAAATGCATGAATAGATCGCCTCTCTTTCCCAGCAATTGCGTGTGCAATTGCACACGTTGTTAGCTCAAAGCATTCGAAGCATCAACGATACAAATTTCATCAGCCTTTTTTGGACTTGATATTTGTTCAAATAATTGATGAAAAATATGTTATTGTTATTTTTGTTCTCTTTGGGAATATTTAACGGTAACGGATCATGAGTTTACCCTCACAGTTCCATCTGACGGGCTGAATGATCCTCGATCCAATCCGTATGTTCATAAAAAAAGTAGCGGGTGCGAAAAAATAAAGGGTCAACGACGAAAAAAGGTTGTTATCATTGGCCATTGGTATGCATGGCTCTCTCTAATATACGTCGAAAAAATCGTTAGAATAGAGAGAAAAATATACGCTATAACAACTGGCGATCCACAGGGATTTTTGGGTCTGTAGTGCAAATAGCAGGTCAAGTCAATTTTTGCGATGAATTGCGGTTTCAAATTTCTGCGGATCCTATACTTTTTTTCATGACAATTTTTTACGCCAAAACATCGAATACAATTACCAAATTTTAATCAATATGGGACAGAAGGCTGATAATCCTTTCATTCTTTTCATTTTATTCAGTTCAGCTATTTCTTGTGGTGGAGAAGAAACACCGTTCGAATGAATATTGATGTGAGTGATAGGGAAAACAATCACTTAGTCGGAGTTATTTTCTAGAATTTTATGAAAACATTTAGTAGAAATAAAACGGATGTAAAAAATGATCAATCAGAGGGGAAAAAAACTTGTAAATTCGAAATTTACACATCGCTTCCTCAGTATTTGGTTGTATTCACAAAATCTCTAAAGGTATAAGAAGCTTTCACAGTATTGGCTTCCTCGTGGAGGAAGCTATATAAATATTGGAGAATGTGCAGATTTGAAATTCGCAAGTTTTTTTAAAAGTTTTTCTAGAATACCTGTACGAAAATTGAAACATGTAGCTTCATATTGTGAAATTTTGTTGTGACAGAGTGATCATATATTTCACCAAGCTATCCATAGTGAAATTTTGAGCCCAATATTGTGGCATATGTCTGCACAGGCTCGAACGCTCACGCGCTTTTTGCAAGAAGCTCAAAGATTTCGGTCCATACACTGAGAAAAAAAGTTCAGTTAAAACAACTAAATCCATTTAGTTGAAAAAAATTTAGTTGATTCACTATTAATTTGTTTGAAATAATAAAACTATAATTAATTTAGTACATCATCAATCGCTGTACAGAAATATTTCGTTGATTTCTAGTATATTTTAACTAAATAAATTTAGTTGTAACAAAAAAAAATCGTATTTTCAATCACACAATTTATTTGGTACAAAGATATTTATTTAATTGAACTGAAACTTTGCCCATTCAAGCAACGATTTAACCGATTTAACTAAAACTTCCACTGTATCTTTGTTGAATTACCAAAATAATCTCGTTGAACGTGCGGAAACAAATATCCAGTTGAGTCAAACAAATTTTTGCATTTTCAACAAAAATTTTTTCTCAGTGTAAGCGATTTTCGCGAGATTCAATAACGGAAAACTTTATAATCAAATGGTCTGTATTTAACACCTCCAAAAACATCAAAAATTGTGTACACAAATTGAAGACAAGTACATTTACGAAAGTATCTCTAGTTCATTTTTTTTTTTGAGAAAGTTGTGAAATAAATAGCCATAAAATTCACAACACGCAGTGCCAAGCACATGCAGTTTCCTAATAAAACGTTAACTTTACAATCATGATTTATAAGGGGCCATACCAGTGTGAACGCTCTAAATTTGGGTGATTTTCGCAAATTTTTTGCAAGAAAAGTACTCGATGAAATCTTTTGGAACATGGAGAATATATTCGACGCGTGTTTCATAATTTATTCACTTAAAAATACCGATGCATAACCGGTTTATGCGCTGTCTTTGGAGGCGCAAAAAAAAACTCCACTGCGGCCATGATTCCGGGGGATTGAGTAGCTGAAAGTGAAAAATAAAAAAGTGTCGTTAAACTAGAAGGTATTTCCTGTACGCTGAACTAGGATTTTCGAAAAATATCAAAAACTAACAAAATGGCGTAGGTATGAAAAAACAAGCCTGTTTTCTTGCTTAAAAAATGGTCGTATTGTCGATGCCAATCGTCAATTTTCATCCAATAAAAAATATCCTAGTCCATCGTACAGTAAATATATTCAAGAGTTCAAATTTCAAGTCAATCGGATAATTGCTCTTTGAGTTACAATGTCAGCAAATTTTAAAAATGTCATTTCGAGAAAAACGCGTTTAAAGATTTAACTATCGATTTCATACCTGCGAGCGTTCGCTCTTTAGAAGGCTGCCATTCGGAAAGTATTAGAGATACGGCCTTGAAATTTTCACAGAATATTCTTGAAACTCTAAACTGTCCAATAAGGCAAAGAAACATTTGATTTTTTGAAAATGTTACACCGGTATGGCCCCTTAAGGGTAGAACCGAAATTAAAAAATTCGGAAAAATCTTAACGTGAAAATTTAAATAATAGTGAAATAAGCACAAGGATTGAGAGGGAATCCTGAGCGAGTCGAGGAGCAGGTAAAATCCCCACTCTTCACAAGTTTTACTCCTCGAGGGAGCACGCTCGTAGAGAGCAGGTAGTCCAAAACTCACCGACCATTTAATCCTTGCGGGACGAAAACCATTCGAGAGAGGGGTGAATTAAACTCGGGGCCGAGATCGCGCTCGTGATGAAGAGATCGACTGAGTCCAGTCATTATATACATTTGAAAACGAAAATGAACATAGAAAGCTGATTTTTGGATATTGTGTGCGGGGGGGGGGCTTAGAAAAGCTTAACTTCAAATTGTTGACCAAGATTTCCTACGAGCTTTCGCCGCCATCTTGAAAAAGGGGCAAATTTTTGTCTTTTTGCGATAACTCGGCTCCCCGTCATGATACAAAAATTTTGATGATTTATTTTTTTGTTGCTTTTTTTATGCTCTACAATTTAGGTCATAAGCATTTTTCCTTTATTGTTGATCGTTGTTGAGATATCGGACGAGAAAGTTTAAAATTGATATGTTGAAACTTGTTTTTTGCTGTTCTCTCTTTTCTTGTGAAACATATCGAAAATATGTCTAAGATCAAACTTGTAGAGCATACTGATACTTACAATGTGCTTTTTTTGTTTTTTTTTGGACAAAAATTACGATTTTGAGCGGCCCGTAAAGTCGATTGTAGCGTGCCCGCTATCTATTCGTCACGCTCCACAGTAGGAGAAAAGCCCAAAAACCTGGCCAAAACCTCAAATGACCTTTGACGGGAATGAAAATTGGCTTACAGGGGTTTTCAAGGTCACTGATTACGAATCTGAAAGCCAAATTATCGTAAACAAAATGGCCGATCCAATATGGCTGACATGAATGTTAAAAAGTTGCCAGATGTCGACAAAAATTGGTATTTTCGTGTTTTCAAGGTCGCTGATTACGAATCCGCAAGCCAAATTATCGTAAAAAAAATGGCCGATCCAATATGGCCGACATGAACGTTAAAAAGTTACCAGATGTTGACAAAAATTGGTATATACGGGTTTTCAAGGTCGCTGATTACCAATCCGATATCTATTGTTTATAACTTGCAACAAAGAGCTTACAGCAAATTGTTATAAACAAAATGGCCGAGTATCCTGCTAAATAGATAAATTAATATATAAAAAAAAATCATCATAATAAAATAAACGTAAACAGTGTATTCTACGCAATTATTATTTTTTTTTCCAAAATACATACGGAACGTTTCAAAAATAGAAAATTTTATTCTTAATCAAAATCGTAATCGGAGTCGGAGTCGGAGTCAGAATCATTATCCGAGTTTGTATCTATTACAACTCCCGGCATGGCTTCCATCTCGGCGCAAAATTCGTCTGCTGCAGCAGTCACTTTAGGAGCGATCAACATCGCTACAGCTTCCGGCGACAAACTCTTCAGCTTCTTCTGTGGTAGTCTTCTGACACTTGAAATGTACGAATCAGAAGTAACTAAGAGCCGATGAAAAACATCTTCCATAGTTTTAACCCTGGAACTTTTTCGCGCAAAATCTTCTCGATATCGTTTGATGTCTTTGTTTCGAGCTTCCTGAGCATCTTCGGATAATTGGCCGATTGGTAATAGAGCATGAGTTATTACTGGACCATGAATTAATAGTTTGTGCACCGAAGTAGGCATGGAGTACCAAGGGTATAATGCAATTCTTTGTGACCGGATCCTGTAATAAAGACATAAAATTGTAGAAAATTGGTGTGAAAGGAAAAGATAAAATTTTCAATTAATACAATAACTTGAACAATGTACATTATTTTACCAAATAAATAACCGCAATAATTGAAATAATTTTAAAAAAATTAGACAGAAAATATTGACATGGATTTGGTTAAAAGAAAGCTTTGCTTACTATATAATATATATATATATTCAAATATTTTATTTGAATGTTATAACATTTCATTCATATTTAAGAAATTTTTATGTGGTTGATTTTAATATGTATATATATATATATGCATACGTATATATCATAATTAAATCACAGAAAATTTATATATATACACATACATATATATTAAAATAATTTATTTCAAGCGTATAACAGCCGTCTTGTCCGTTATGATGCTACTTCACCCATTCTCAGGTAGAGGCGCAGAGGCTGCTCAATAGTGCCGCGTGCACGCTCGGCTACCGCACGATGCGAAAAAAATCATAACGGACAAGACGCACGTTTTCCGCAGGTAACTCTTGTAAATTTCGAAAGCTTATACATTAAACTAAAGGCCGAGACTAGGAGCTTTGCAAAATGTGACAAAATATATAACTTTTCGGACCGTTGAAAATATAAGTTTTCAAAATTATTCAATTTTATTTATGCCGAAGGCTATACTACATTTCAATCATTTATACATAAAGTTTAGATTCAACCGATGTAAAAATATGTTCTACATACCTCCAGAAGTCGTATCCATGTTGCAGGATTGAAATTAAACCCGTCACTTTAAAGTTATGGGTTTTTGAAGTCAGCGTTATTTTCGTCTGTTCAGCGCGTGACACGTACACTCTTCACGAACACTAACTGCCAACTGACGCTGCGGCGCAGGTATACACTTAAAGGGCTTTCCCTTCCACAATAGAATGCAGTTACTAGTTAGTGATGCCGTCGAGCGAGACGAGACGAGAAATTTGTATTTCTCGTCTCGTCTCGGAAAAATTTCGAGAAATATTTCTCGTCTCGAATTTCGAGATTCTCGAAAATTATCGAGACGAGAAACTCGAAAAATCTCGAGAAATTCGAGAAATCTCGAGAAATTCGAGAAATCTCGAGAAATTCGAGAAATCTCGAGAAATCTCGAGAAATTCGAGAAATCTCGAGAAATTCGAGAAATCTCGAGAAATCTCGAGATTCTCGGAGCGTCTTCAGAATTTCGAAAATCTTGTTTCGTTTCGTTATTCAACCGATCAAAAATTGTTAAAGGGGGAAAATTGAAAAGGTTCGGAAAATTTATTTTTTTCTTCTGATACTACAACTTATAAGAAATCTTGTCATAAAATTTGAAGTCGTTAGGAGCAAAACTTTTTGAGTTATAGACAATTGAGTCTCGACCGTCATGAGTCTCCCGTGACCCGTTGTTCTCAAAACTTTTTTTTTTAAGTCGGTAGTCAAAATATCTCGAAAATACTTGGACCGATTTCGCCTAAACTTTAAACAGTTCTCTCACACACTAAATACTCGGTTCTGAACGAATGATTTTTTTTTTCAATAACAACTTATTTTTTAATTGAAGAAAAAGAGCAGTTTTTGGCAAAAATCAGCGTTTTTTGATTGCACCTTTACAAAAAATTCAAAAATGAATATTTTGTTGATTCCCTCGTTCAAATCCAAGATAAATTTATGTACTAAAGAAATCTAAACACAAAAGATTTTTAATATCAGATAAAGCAATCATGAGTTATTCGGACTACCGCATGGAAACTTTTTTTTTAAGGTGACTCGGTTCTCACCACAACCACTGGCTTATTTTTTAATATTCTTAAATGACAATTTAGCAGATTATTATTGGAAAAAATGCTTAATAATTAAAAAAATATTAATAAATAAGGTACTCTAAAAAAAATCACAAAAATATGCTTTTTTTTGTGTATTTCAGACCCTTTTCCCTCCTTAATAGGTATCTTAGTCAGTTTTCGAAAAAAAATATTTACAAAAAAGAATTTTCGCGTGTTTATGTATGGGCTGGGCTCGAATATTTCTAATACAAAGAAAAGGTTTTGAAAAATACTCTTTTATTATTCGGAGAGGTTAAGATTTTGTTGAATTGCTGATTTCAGACTGCACGTTAGCCATCCGTTTATGCAAAGCAGACTTCTTGCCGATTCATTGGTCATCCTATTTCGATGTTTTTTCGAAAATATAAATATTTGAATTTTTAAAATCGTGCACATCCAGGATCAACATTAAAATTTTAGTTACATTTTTTTAAATATAATACCTTGTGCTGATCTTTAACGATCCTGAAATTTAGAGGATGGTGTTGTTTTGTTTCAAAAATATCAATTGTTAAGTTTTGGTCAAAAAATTTGTTTAAAAAATTGTCATTAATTGAAATTTTCACTGCTCAAAATTACAGAATTACACGATTGATCAACGTAACTTAATTTAAGAGGTAAAAAAAAATTTGTTTACCAAAATTCCAAAAATTAATATTTTTGAAATAAAAACACACCATCTTGAAAATTTCAGGATCTTGTAAGATCAGTACAAGGTATTCTATTAAAAAAATTTTATGTTGATCGTAAATTTGCATGATTTTTAAATATTCAAAAATTCATATTTTCGAAAAAAACAAAAAACACCTTTATGAAAATTTCAGGATCTTTCAAGATCAGTAAAAGGTATTAGATAAAACAAATAGAACCAAAAATTTAATATGGAAAGTGGATTTGTACGATAAAATTGTACGATAAAAAATTCAGAATTCTCCCAAATCATCATTTTCAAAGTTTTTTTTCGGAATATTTTTTTTTTTAAATAAACTTGTAAGGATGTGAAAAATTGTGAAATTTTGAATTTCGCATAACTTTCGGAA
Source organism: Alloplasta piceator (assembly GCA_946863875.1). Classification (NCBI taxonomy): domain Eukaryota; kingdom Metazoa; phylum Arthropoda; class Insecta; order Hymenoptera; family Ichneumonidae; genus Alloplasta; species Alloplasta piceator. The sequence goes on along the minus strand of OX333071.1, from coordinate 27,388,431 downwards.
AAAAATTTAACATTTTATCCAGTACGTTAGTAGAACTTTGTTTTATTGAAAACGAAAACTTCTGATGAAATTTCATCGAAATTGAAAGGGGTCGATCCCAACTCTGGGTCGATTAGCAGACAGTGGCTGTAAAAGCACCATTTTTGCCATTCTATTTACAAGCTCGAGAAGAAGCACTTTTCAGGCATTTGTTGCAAAAAATATTATGTGATACTCGTGCGAGAGGCGTCTACGATACGAAAGTTTAACGATTAACGAGTAATACGAGAAAACTCGAGAAATCTCGAGAAATCTCGAGAAATTCGAGAAATCTCGAGAAATCTCGAGAAATCTCGAGAAATTCGAGCAATCTCGAGATCTCGAGATTCTCGATCGAGAGTCTCGTCATTCGAGAAAAATTTCTCGTCTCGTCTCGAGACTTCGAGAAAAATTTCTCGTCTCGTCTCGAGACTTCGAGACGAGAATTTTATATGACGAGACGAGAAATTTCTCGATCTCGTCTCGTCTCGCCGAGAAATATCTCGTCTCGACGGCATCACTATTACTAGTCCTCTACCTGAATGACTACTCAACTGACCCTATTTCGAAAATTTATTTTTTGGGGTTTTCGCCAGGTTTTTGCGCTTTTCTCCTACTGTGCGCTCTCAGAGGCAGAGCGCGTCTTGTAGTATATACATAGAGTATAATAGCGTTGACCGTTGGCACGTGAGAGGGGCAGGTATAAAAGAAAATCAAGACCCGTTTGTATTGTTCGTGTCGAAACACCTGCTCCTGTTCGTAGCATTTCAGCCAGTTGTAACGAAACTTTCGGAGCGAGCGTGCGTATTTGAAAAATTGTGTGAAAATGCGTGACTGTTTCATTTGTCGAAAACCTCTTATCGAAGACATTTACGTGGCGAAGAAGAGAGCTGTCCAGACTCTTTTAAGGGCGAGTGTGAAACGAGGATGTGAAGAGCATCAACGTATGTTACAAACTGTTGATTCAGTGAGTGTTCACAGAGCGTGCTACACAAAATACGGCAATCAAAGACTAGCGTCGTTTGCTTCTCGACGAAGTACATCTACGTCGGAAACATCAGAAGAATGCGAAAAAGAACGGCAGCTCATACCTGTTTTTGATTTTCAAGAGAAATGCTTATTTTGTGGAGAAACTATCAGCGATCAACGGAAAGTGCCGTATAATCGACGGAAAAAACTTCATTCGGTGAAAGAAGCATCTATGAAAACAAAAATTTTGCAATATCAAGCTGGACGCAACGATGATTTTGCGCTTTCCATCGTCGAGCGTATTCTGCATGTACCCGATCTCGTTGCCACAGGAGCTCGCTATCATCACAAATGTACGTTTCGTGTGTATAACGCGGAACCTACCGAACAGGTTCTGAAGGGACGACCTTCCGGGACCAAAGTGGACGAGGCCATGGAGCACTACTCTTTTTTAAAGGAGAATTCCGACGAATGTCAATTTTCTATGGATGAATTGATGAACCAAATAAAAGGAGACTTCGTCCCTCATATGACAACGGTAAAAAACCATTTATTGACAAAATACGGCAATGACATTTTTATTAACAGCAAACGGACGCGAATGCGTGTACGAGTACGAGTGGTTTGCGAAGCTGCAGCGATTATCCGCGAAGATATTAGGGGTATAATATACGATAAAAATAATTACCCCCCATCGGATGAATTTATGAAAGATGTTGAAGCCGTTGTTCCGGAGACTTTAGAGGTTTTTCTTTCAGCAATCATAACGAAAGATGAACGTGGTGGATTAGAAAATTGGAAAAAAAATGTACAGCGATAGCTCACGCAATCATAACAGCTGTACGTCCTCGTTCTTTTTTTCCCCGCTACAGATCGATGAATACCCTGAGCAGGAAGAATGTAAACCGGGACCATCGAAACGACAAAAATTATAAATACAGAACGGACCTCGATGAATCTTCATTTTCTATTTCGACAAAATGAAATTATGTATTTTTCGAATAAATATTGGACGTGTCATTCATATTCTTGTTGTTATATTTATTTATATTGTATTTTGATAATTTTTTCTAGAACCATTAATCCGTCGAAACATATTTACACAACCGCACGCGCTATGAAATCGAAACTTCGCGCAGACTTGCCAACTTTACGGGGCGCTGAAAATCGTAATTTTTGTCCGAAAAAAAACAAAAAAAAAACACATTGTAAGTATCAGTATGCTTTACAAGTTTGATCATAGACATATTTTCGATATGTTTTACGAGAAAAGAGAGAACAGCAAAAAACAAGTTTCAACATATCAATTTTAAACTTTCTCGTCCGATATCTCAACAACGATCAACAATAAAGGAAAAATGCTCATGACCTAAATTGTAGAGCATAAAAAAAGCAACAAAAAAATATGTCATCAAAATTTTTGTATCATGACGGGGAGCTGAGTGTTCGCAAAAAAACAAAAATTTGCCCCTTTTTCAAGATGACGGCGAAGGCTCGTAGGAAATCTTGGTCGACAATTTAAAGTTAAGCTTTTCTAAGCCCCCCCCCCACACAATATCTAAAAATCAGCTTTCTATATTCATTTCGATTTCTTTGCCTTTTTTTCGGATACAATGACTGGACTAACTACCTAATGATGGAAAAGTCCAATAACTCCCAAACGAGAAAATCGTGAAAAGAACGGAGAGTCAAAAGGATCATATAGTTTCACTCCTTCGAGGATTTAATACTTGCGGTCTCGAGAAGCAAAACGTCAAACGAGGCAAGGGAGTATTACTCCTCGAGGAGTAAAACGTCACGAGAAGCGGAGAGGTTTTCATCCTTACCTGAGTTTTGTTCTCCGTACTCTCAATAAGTTACGACGGGAGATCTGACCGACTCTGTATAGCTATATGTATATCTACCGGGTGTCCCATTTTAATCTCACAGTTGATTTATTTCGAAAAATATTGCTCCGATCAAAAATTGAGTGGGATGAAACTTTTAGGGTCCAGAGGAAGACGTTTAAAAAATTTTTTTGTTTTGGTCCAAACTTTAAAATGGCGGCGTTAAGATGGCTGACATGTTTTTTTTAAACGGAAACATGATTTTTTTTTCACCAACATTTTTTTCAGATTAAATCTAACATCTTTTGTGGAAACATTTTTTTGATACAGCCCATAATAGAGGGTGTCTCATCTTAATCTTACAGCTGAATTATCTTGAAAAATACTGCTCCGATAAGACATTGAGTGGGATGAAACTTTTAGGGTTCAGAGGGGGGCGTTCAAAAAAATTTTTTTTGGTCTAAAATTCAAAATGGCGCTGTTAAGATGGCTGACATGTTTTTTTTTCAAGGGAAACATGATTTTTTTTTTACCAAAAAATTTTTTAGATCAAATCTAACATCTTTTGTGGGAATATTTTTTTTATAGCCCGGATATTTTAGACTAGATCACCATTTTTGACTATTTTAGCGTTATGCAGCATAATGACGAAGCCGAGGAGGTCTTCTAAATCCTCCTCGTGAGTGTTTTCTGAAATCTTCTTAAAGGTGTTCGAAGATTCCACCATTTCACCATTCCACCATTCCACCATCATGGTTATCCCGGATAATACTAAAATAGTAAAAAATGGTGATCTCTTATGGACTGAATAAAAAAAATGTTCCAACAAAAGTTGTTAGTTTTGACTTAACAAATTTTTTGGTGAAAAAAAAATCATGTTTTCATTGTTTGAAAAACCTTTCGGTCATCTTAACACCACCCCTTTAAATTTTGGACCAAAACAAAAAATTTTTTTGAACGTCCCCTTCTGAACCCTAAAAGTTTCATCGCACTCAATTTTTTATCGGAGCAGAATTTTTCAAGATAATTCAGCTGTAAGATTAAAATGGGACACCCTCTATTATGGGCTGTATCAAAAAAATGTTACTACAAAAGATGTTAGATTTAATCTGAAAAAAATTTTGGTGGAAAAAAAATCATGTTTCCATTTAAAAAAAAAATGTCAGCCATCTTAACGCCACCATTTTAAATTTTGGACCAAAACAAAAAAAAAATTTTAAACGTCCCGCTCTGAACCCTAAAAGTTTCATTCCACTCAATTTTTGAACGGAGCAATATTTTTCGAAATAAATCAACTGTAAGATTAAAATGGGACACCCGGTATATATAATTATCCAGAGAGCACACACACACACGCACACACACACACACACACACACAGATATAGGTATACAGAGTACAGACATATGTCATTCCCTTATAAATTCAAGACCCTTATATACACACAGATATATATAAGGGGCATTCCATGTCAAATCGACCACTTTTGAACCCGACCCCTTTCGATTTGGCTGAAAATTTTTGTTTCTTTTCAACCCTATAAAAAACATTTTTCGTGAAATTTTCAAATTTTTTTACGAAACCCAAAAAAAGTTATGAATTTTTCAAAAAAAAAAACTTTTTTTTTTCAAATAGCTATAACTTCTTCAAGAATTGACCAATCGGGACGGTTTTTTTTCGAAAATTTTTGTTTTTGAATGTCCTTTTTGAAGAAAAATACAAAAAAAAAATTAAGATATTAAAATCTGTGGAATTTTTCACTTTTTCGAGAAAAATCATCGTTTTCTCGAAACCGCATTTAAAAAAAAATTTTTTTTTTACTAAAAAGAAACTTCGTTCAATTCGAGAAAGAATGCCGCCCAAACTGGAGTGGGTGGAATTTTCTTTCTATTTTATTTCATTCATTCAAAAAATTTTTTTTTGCAACTGGCCTTATTTCACAAAACACAACACTTTGTAAATTTTTGAAGATTCATAAAGGACCCCAGAGTTTCAATAATTGGGAAGAAGAAGAAATCGAAAGAGGTAATCGTCTAAAAAATTTTGATTTTTTTTTCAAAAAAGTGAAAGAAAAAATGAAAAACACCTGTAAACAATTTTTTTGTACTTTTTTTCAAAAAATTACATAAAAAATTTAAAATAATGAAAAAAAAGCCATTTGGTCCATTTTTGACCAAGCCACAGGCTTTTCAAAAAGACATCCAACGCATAATCATCTTCAATCCGCCATTTTTTTATTTTAGGCGTACTTATTACAACGTACAATTTTGATTCGACCGCGGTCAATTTGACATAAGAAGTATTTAATTTTGCCACAAGAATAACATCGGTAAGCTAGGGTATGATAGTCGTTGACTTACCAACCGTCGATTCACTCATTCTTAGCGCCATCTATATTAAGAATCTCGGTACTACGGAGACTACACACGGTCTGCGCTCTCGATACTTTTCGATACTAACCTCGTTTCAGTCAGTTCCAGTGTTTACGAAAAGTTTTGAGTGACATTTTTGTTGGAAATTAGCAATCGCTTTTTTATTATTCGACCCACAATTGCGATTTAAACGTTCATTGTTTCGATTATTACACTTCAGAATTTATGTAATAATTTATAATCATATTTTTTATAACATGGCATCGAAAGAATATTTTGATCGATGTTGCAATCCTTTTGGGTTAGAAAATCACACGAAAAAAAACTGGCTTACGTCACGCCACTGCCGATATAAAAATGATATTAAATCTTCGTGAAGATGATTTACTGTGCTCTGAGTGCCGAAAAAGAGCATCGTTGTTACGTAATCAACAACCTGATAGTGACAGTGACACGGATGAAACAGATCTTCATCAAGTCTTACGTAAGATCATTAATTTATTTAACAGTTTGCGACTATCTAAAGTACACAAGTTTTTGACGATTATACTGACCAGAACATTCTTGTTTTTTCAAGGTTCCTTATCGTTTGATAGTGAACCAATAAATTCGCAATCAAGTTGTGCATCGCAAGTCAGCATTGCCACACAATTGCCAATAATCAATAAAGCATTACAATTATTGCATCAATCACCAATTCCATCAAAAAAATTGAATGACAATCAGTTTTTAAATAACAAGATAAATCAGATTTCTGATAGTTTGAAAAACCTTCTTCTTTCTCCTACTGATGAGGAGTCAAATTTTGATGATGACGGTGACAATTTTCGTTCTTTGATTAAAATGTTGCACGCTAAATTTAATGACAAGATAACAGAAAAATCAGTAAAGATACAGATTTTAACTTTATTACCGGCAAAGTGGAGTGAAAGACGTATTTGTGAAACCATGAATACTTCGAAGCATATGGTAAGAGTGGCGAAGCAATTGACTGAAGAAAAAGGCATACTTTCAACACCGGAATCAAAAATGGGTACATATAATGTGAAATCCATATTTCAAATAATATTAAAACACAAATTTCTAAACGGTTTTTTCTTCAACAGGTAAGAAACTTTCAGATCAACTGAAATCAAAAATTTTGAATTTTTATAACGATGATGAGTATAGCGCTCCAATGCCAGGCAAAAAAGATTTTGTTGCGATCCGAAATGATGATGGTGATCGTGTACATGTGCAAAAAAGACTTATCCTTTGCAACTTGAAAGAATTGTACCAATGTTTCCGTGAAATATGCCCTAGCGAGAAAGTTGGGTTTTCAAAATTTGCCTCTTTGCGCCCAAAACACTGCGTCTTAGCAGGAGCTAGTGGAACGCATACCATTTGTGTTTGTACGATCCATCAGAATATCAAGTTGATGATGCTTGGTAATTATCGAATTGATAGTTCATGAAAATTCATATTCATAAATAAATTTTCTATTCATTAAAATACTTTCATTTCAGGTGGCAACTTTCAAATGATGAAGTAGCTATGAATCATTACAACGATTGTTTGAACGTAATTATATTATGTGATCCTCCGTCACCTAAATGCTACATGAGTGCGTGTGAAAATTGTCCAGGCATAGATGACTTGAGTAACACTTTGATGACAGTTTTTGATGACAATGAGATAGAGGATATAACTTACAAGCATTGGATTTCAACACCAAGAACGAGCTTAGAAACTGTCATTAAGCCAGTGGGTGAATTTGTGGAAGAATTTTGTCGTGAACTGAAGACTGTATTACCGGATTCATTCATCTCAAAAGAGCAAGCCAAGTTTTTAAAAACATTGAAAGAATCGTTGAAAACAGATGAATTTGTCATTATTTGTGATTTTGCAGAGAACTATGCGTTCGTAGTGCAAAATGCGGCATCTGGTTTTCACTTGAATAATGACGCGGCGACCATTTTTCCTGTTGTTATTTATTTTTAAGTGAATAACGAACTTCAACACAGAAGTCTTGTAATTGTATCGGACTGCAATAACCATGTTGCGGTTGCTGTACATGTTTTTATCAAAATTATTACGGATTTTGTAAAAAGCATTTCTGAAACTGTAAACAAAATTTATTTTTTTTCGGACGAGGCTCCCCAACAATTCAAAAATTTCAAAAATTTTATCAACGCATATTACCACGAGAATGATTTTGGTATACCTGCCGAATGGCATTTTCTCGCAACTGCCCATGGAAAAGGGCCGTGTGACGGTATTGGTGGGACAGTCAAACGACTAGCAGCAAGAGCTAGTCTTCAACTAGCGGTTGACAAGCAAATTACCACACCTCGAGAATTATTTGCCTGGGCTTCTGCACCAGATAATCTTCCCAATATGACGGTCAAGTTTGCGTCAGAAGAAGATTACAATAAAGCTGTAAATGATTTGACTGAACGATTCGCAAAAACCAAACCAATTACAGGAGCTCAGAAATTACATAGTATAATTCCTGACCAAGATGGATCCCTTTACGTCCGAAATTATTCAAATTCTGAAGAATATAGAACATGTAAAATATTTAAACGCCAAAGGAAAATAAAATAGTTTTTGAATTGGTATTAAATGAATGTTTACTAATCGTATTATATAACCAGAAAGTCCCTAGTAGAAATCATTAAGCTAGACCATAAGTTCCGTCGTAAACACCGTTAAAACATTTTCTCACATTCAATTTATAATTTTTCAAAAAATCGTTAAAAGCGTCAAAAATATAGAATAAATGATAAGAATTTTTTTCCAATTAAAGAAGAAATATAAAAAGCAAAGACGGGCCAAAATTAAAAAATAGTGGATTCAAGATGCTATGCGTTGGAAATTTTTTTGAAAAGCCAGTGGCTTGGTCAAAAATGGACCAAATGGCTATTTTTATACATTATTCTTGTTTTTTCATGTAATTTTTTGAAAAAAATACAAAAAAATTGTTTATAGGTGTTTTATATTTTTTATTTCACTTTTTTGGAAAAAATCAAAATTTTTTCGGCGATTACCACTTTCGATTTCTTTTCCTTCCCAATTATTCAAACTCTGAGGTCTTTTATAAATCCTCAAAAATTTACAGAGCGTTGTGTTTTGTGAAATAAGGCCACTTGCAAACAAAAAAAAATGTCAATGAATAAAATAAAATAGAAGAAAAATTCCACCCACTTCAGTTTTGGCGGCATTCTTCCTGGAATTGAACGAAGTTTCTTTTTAGTAAAAAAAAATTTTTTTTTTTAATGCGGTTCCGAGAAAACGATGATTTTCCTCGAAAAAGTGACAAATTCCACAGATATTAATATCTTAGATTTTTTCGTATTTTTTTTCGAAAAGTGCATTTAAAGACAAAAATTTTGGAAAAAAAATCGTCCCGGTTAGTCAATTTTTGAAGAAGTTATAGCTATTTGAAAAAAAAAGTTTTTTTTTTTGAAAAATTCATAACTTTTTATGGGTTTGGTAAAAAAATTTGAAAATTTCACGAAAAATTTTTTTAATGGGGTAGAAAAGAAACAAAAATTTTCAGCCAAATCAAAAGGGGTCGGGTTCAAAAGTGGTCGATTTGACATGGAATGACCCATAGGTATACTGAGTCAATGGGATGTCCCGTCGGAACTCATCGAACGTATTGATCATCGAGGATCGCATGCGCATGGTCTCGAGGAGTAAAACTCGAGGAGTAAAACTCGAGGAGTGAAACTCAAGGAGTAAAACTCGAGGAGTATAACTCCTCATGAGTCGAGCGGTTTCGATTCTGACCTGAATTTCGATCTCGGTACGGTCATCGTTACAATGCCTACACCTATATATATATACTAGGGTTCGTGCGGCTCGGGCGCTACGCGCTCTCGCGTCGTTAAGGTTCGGGGTTGGGGTTTGGAGGTTTAGGTTTGGAGGTTTGGGTTTGGAGGTTTGGGTTGTGGATTCTTGTACACGGTGGCGACGGCGGCGACGGGGGCGGCGAAATATTAATATAATATAGAGATATTTTAGCATGGGGCGTACAGGAACAAACGTGGATATATATGTATATGTATGGAGAGAGAGAGAAGGAAAGAAAGAAAGAAAAAGAGAGAGAGAGAGAGAAAGATTTGATTAATTGATTGATCTCGTTGTGTGGTCATCGTTATTATACCTATACCTATATACATGAACACGGGGCACACACGAATAAACGGGCGTATATATACAGATATATGCAGACCTCTTCATATTAAGAGGAGGCTAAATACCATTTTTATTCAATCCCTACATTATCGATGTATCATCTGGAGGAAATTGAAAATATTTTTTTCAGAAAGCTGAGCTTTTTTACACAAAAACCAATATTTAATATATTTTTAGAAATTTTACAAGGGATTCATATTTTTAATATCTAAAGTCAATAATTGCAAATCTTGCAATTTTCGATCTACTATATCTTCAAAAAGGTTAAACGAAAAAAATTGAAAAAAATCATGGAAGCTCTCTTTGTTATGTACTTTTTAATAAAAATTTTTATTACCCAGAATTCAGACCCTCCGGCACAACTTTTGTCTAGAATTGGTGGAATGACCCATATGTATATAGATATAGAGAGAGATATAGAGCGAGGGAGCGAGACAGAGATATATATAGGTATACTAAGTCTGAGGATCGAAACCTCTCACGAGGCGAGACGTTTCGATCCTTATCAGAATCTTGCTCTCCGTATGGTCATCGTTACTATGCTTTTAAAAAATAAGACTATTTTTATAATTCGCAATCTCTCATTAATTACCTTCAGGGAAGTAAAAAAAAGATTCCTGTTTAAAGCAGAGCTCTGAATATTCATATTTAGAGGTCTCTCGTCGCAAATTTATTTTTCATATTTAAATGACACAGGAAAAAAAGTCGAATTTTGAAATTTTCTACCTCGGCTTCAAATCAATATACCAAAACGAGCGATGCATGTTCTTGTAGGGAATTGAACGCTCTACAGAAAACGTTCCCCATGATTTTTCGATAAACACTCTCCTTCAAAAGTTATTGACGGTCTAATAGATATGTATATTAGACTGTGAATATGTGTTAACTACTGTTGGCTACTTCTTTAAAAATTAGGTTATTTATGATAATGCAATTTGAACGTTTTTTTGAAGAAAGATTTCACGATATTTAGTAATAAGCTTTAACATTTTTCCGGAAACTAAAAATAAAAGGGAAATTTATTCTAAATTTAATTTTACCTTTGAACAATTTTTAAGGGATTAGTGTCTTCAAAAATTTCTAAACATTTTTCAAACAAATTTTCCAAAAATTTGTAAATTTTATTTTCTTTTATAAATTTAAACGTTGTTTGCGATAATGTTACGTCTCGCGACTTTCGGGATTTCCTCGTCGTTCTTGAGTTTCCCATATCGGAAGATTCTCGAGAAAATTACGCATGGAAAAGGGACACGGTCGAGTCAAGGGTCCATTCTTTCGGTGTGGCCATATTTCCACCAATTTTCAACCACTCAAATTACGGAGCCATGAGGAAAACGTCAACGCCTGGTTAGTCACGTATCGATTCAGACCACCGAGGAGAGTCTTAAGCGTGTTATTATTACGCTTAAATAAAACAATCTCAATCATCGGTTCGAGAAAACATCCGCCGGAGTAACAAAACTCCACGATAAATATCGATAGGCCTTTGTGGAGCCGGGCGACACCGAGCGTTGAAATCTTAGAGAGCGCGTGGCACACACACTAGCCTAGCGTAGCGTTGAGACCCTCACGCACACCGAGTGCAGCTACACCGACGTCGTCGTAAATGAGGCACCGAAAAATTATATTAGTACGTACGGCCAGTGGTTCTTCCTTTTCATTTTATTGGCATAATCAGCCTGAGATCCCGAAAGATCGCAAAACCGGACAGTAAAAGTAAATTCAAAATTAGTATCGAGCATGAAAATTACATAGCTTGGGTCAGGTCATTCGAAATAGAAAATAAAATTATTTTAAGACGCAATAATGCGAAGGAAAAATTTCTCTTGAGAGTTTACAGACGACAGTTGAGTTTTTGGAAAAAAGGATATTGCAAAGATTTATTAGGGTAGAAAAGAGAGAAAAAAAAAAATAAAAAGGGACATGTATTGAAAATGATGAAGGAAAAGAACACCACTGTCTCTTGAAAAGGTGACACACGTGGCCCATAGCAAAATTAGTCACGCCTTGCAGAGAAAGGAATTACCCAAAGATAAAGCACACCTCAGTGCGACCCGATATGTATGTATGAAAAAAAAAATCCTTTCAACGCTCTATCTCAAGATATTAAACGAAGAAATGCTATCGACATATTGCAAACATCCGAAGCTAGTAAATCTGTCAACTTTAAAAAAATACAAGACCGTTCGAGAAAGAATTGAGAGGACGCTGGAAAAGAGTCTTTGTCCAAGGGTCCGAGAAAATTCCCTCGCGCCCCGCGGACGGCACGAGGCCCGCAACCCTCATGCGTCGTTTCGCTCTCTCTCGCACAATGAGTCGCCACGGGGGACACGCCAAATTTGGGCATAGATAATATTCATAAAAAGCATTGTTAAAAGTTGCAAGTTAAAATTATAAAGCAGTTATGAAACTCAAGAGGAATTTCGCCTTAAAAGTAGGCGTGCGATTTAAGTTAATTATAAGAAACGTGCGTATGAATGAATGACTAATTTCAGGTAAAAAGATCAGGTAAACTTCTGAGAAATAGAATTTGAATTACCCAAAAATAAGAGAAAAATATAAAACAAATTATTACATTTTACAAAAGTCTAAAAACATTTTTAAACATTTTCAATAATCAGTTCTTTGAAAAATACAAATTCTATTTCGTCAAAATCATAATAACAAGAAATTCAAATTAACAAAAGTAATTATTTAATAGAATTATTATGAAATTGAATTATTTAATTATAAACAAAACCAAAAATAGTTTCAGAAAAATGCACAAACAAAAATTTATATTTCATTTAAAATAAATAAACAATTTACGCTCAGGAAAATTATTTCGGAAATGACAATAACATAATTACCAAAAACAATCAGGAATAAAAATTTGAAAATTAAAAACTTATCAATTAAAACATTTTTCAAATTAACAACCGTTCAAAAATTAAAACAATTAATTTATCAATTCAGTTTAAAATTCATTATTCGAAACCGTTTGAACAAATTAAAAATCTCAAATTAAAGCTCACAAAATATAAAATATAAAAAAATATTACAATTACAATTATTCAAAAATATATATATTCATCAATAGAAATTATTTAAAAGAATTTAACAAATGCGTTCAAACGAATTATCCATTCGAGACTCTTTCTCATTCCCTTATAAGGAAATGATGGGAGGAGCTTTATAAAGCATAGGAAATATAGTGCAGTAGAACAGAGAAGGAATGGAAAATATGAAAATTGTCACAGGAAAGAGAGAGAAGTAACCATAGTCAAAAATCGAACCAATCAGAAGAGCTTTAGATCGAGAGAGTATGAGAAGGCATGCAAGAGTGAAAGAGAACGAGAGGGATGGTCAAAGCCTCGGCGGTGGGGCCTAAGCGTAGCGAGAGCCCAAACGAGGGCGGGAGTAAGTGAGAAGGAGAATGAAAGAAAGAGACCCCTCGACTCTCTGTACACGCGAAATATACGTAAAAATTGGAATTTAAAATTGCAAATTGTTTTCAGATAATGCAGAATGTACAAGAATGGAAGTATGAGTGAAATTTAGGTTAAAGTTAAGTTTAATTATCATTTAATCAATGCGAAATCAAGATGACCGGTGAGGTGGAGGGGAGCTCTAAGACGTGCAATGTCTTAGGAACCAAGGGACAAATTGCCCCTTCCCCAAAACTAAGCTTGTCCAAAGAGTATAAAAGCGCGAGTCGCACCAAGTAATTAAGACATTGATTTCGAAAATTTTGCACGGTCAACATCGTCCACGACATTCATCTCCGCGATTTCAAATTTCATTTATTTTCTTTGATTAAGCTGTCAACTCGTGACTTCGGTTAAAGCTTCAATTTTATATTCCCTTCGTTTTAATCATTTTAATCATTTTTAGACATTATATAGACTTTAGTGCGTGCTCAAATTAATCATTATCAACATTATTTTTACGATATCCCGGCTACGGTTAAGAAAGACTCATCGGTGAAACGTCGTTTAATTCCAATTGTGAATTGTGCGAAATTAATTTGTGTTTAAATATATTTATAATTAACATTCTGTGGAACTGTGACTGTTCATTGTGTGTGCATATCGTCGCTTCCGATCCCTTTGATCCATTAATCGATCGTTTTGGGTTCGTGTTTCCATCGCCTCAATGACATTTTCAACTTTCGTTGTCTTCATCGCTGGGATTGATTGATTCTTGGATCTCATCATCTATCATCTTCATTCGTCACCAAGTTCGAGTTCGTCTTCCATTTCTCAATCCCCAAAAGAGAACAGCAAGAGTAAGTACAATTACAATGTGGTCATCGTTAGAAATTAACCCTCGAGAGAACATACTCTCGACTCCCATCGAGGACGGGTCCGCAATGGATTTTCTGTCCCTCTAGGGCAATCCTTTGAGTTTGATAATTAAATTTTGTCGAAATTAAATTCAACCCCTTTCGCGTTTTATCGGAAGTTTTCATTAAAATTCTGACACCCGTTATGTTTCTGTCGCGGTCCACCTTGCACACAATACACGGGGTGTCTATATTCATTCAAACTTCCTTCAATGTATGAATCCGATATTTTTCAATTAAAAATTGCTCTTTTGCTTCTGGTTATATTTTTCATCATTAACTTGATCTTAACTGGGTTTTTAGCATTTAAAGTCGAGTCGTTAGTAAAAATCTGGCGCGTCTAGAATCTTTTCCTAAGTTTAAATACATTTTTACAAAATGACCAAACTCGAGGAAATAGCTGTTTGGGTAGGCATGGTCACGATAATTGTTTTGGCAGTCGCGATTTTCGTTATGGGATACATTCTTATCACCGGTAAATTCCCGCGCTCAGAGACAAGCGATGGACAATCCCGCGTTTACTTTCTTCGTGATGATTCCACCGAAGTTTAAATTCATGTAATTATTTTCTCACTCAATCAATCACTCAGACAATCAATCATTCAATTGATGAGACTTTGAATGAAACTTGCGAGAACAATCTCTTCCCCCTTCGTTTTCAATCTCAACATGAAATTCCATAATTAAAAGTAATTTGTTTCGAATCTCCGTTTCTGGAAAATTCCCCTTTTTACAATCATTCGTGATCTTAATTCCCCTTTAACATTCACGTTTTAAATCTTCAAAAGCCTTTGTTTTAAAAATCAAATTCTTATCCTTCTTTACTTTTTTGCAAAATAAGTTATTAAATCATTGAGACATGTGGTTTCTAAACGAATCGCGAATAATCGCCCTGACAACAATTAGTATTTTATTCATAATTACGGTTCTTGTTTGCCTGATTTCCTTCCGAAAAGACCGAAAATTCATCCCTATAAAAATCGTTTCACAGGTTAAATTCACCCCTTCCGAAACCAATCATTCCGAACAATCACGCGTAATGACAACCGCTGTTTAAATTCTATAATCCTCCAATCGATAAGACAATCAATTCAATCTGCTATTATTTTAACTCATTTGCATTCAGAAATTTCACATTCTTGATTCACTTCTCCCCACCATGTCCAATCAATTCACGCCTATTATGTTTATTCCGGATCCAATCCCCGTAATCGTCGTATCAATCGCGTCTTCATTGAGAAATAATATCCAACCCTTCGAAGTACCATTTAATACCTGCAGGGTAGTCTGTCAGCCCCAATACATAGTAATATATTGCCTTGATAATTAACTCCCAATCGAGAAATTTCCAATAATAGTTAAATTCAACCAATACAATACTTGAAATACACTCTCCAGGCCATCCTGAGCAAATTTCCGCGAGGTTAGGCTCGAAACGGCCACTTGTCCAACATAACGCAGTTATTCCGAATAACGTGTAAAGGAAGGTTTTACCCTTCTTGACCGAGATGGAATACTAGCCGGTTGAGACGTAACAATAAAAATGTGAAAAAAGCTCAAAAAAAAATTTCTTATTTTAATGGTGATAACGAAGAGTTTGGGGGCAATAAACATGATTCTTCAATTTTTTTCAAAAATTCCTTTGCTTGAAACTCGAAACAAAAAAAAACATTCGATAGATCAAATTGAAACTTTACAGTGTCTTTATGGGTATGTTGAGCTGTAAAAGTTGAGCTCAATATTAGTCGTTTTATCAATATTTTTAATTTTGCCTTTAATTTAAAAAAAAAACAATAACTAGCCTTCTTTCTCCTGTTTTTTCAAATTCATGGCAAGAATGGGAAAATTGTTTTTTTAAAAAAACTATTGACCATTTTTTCAGAGCATTAATTTAAGTTTGGGAGACGTTCCTTCTGATTGATATGCGATCATTGGTTGCTGAGATATGAATGGTTAAATACAAAAGGATCTTCTTTCATTAAAAGTCCAATATCTCAGCGAAAAATAGTCACAGCGAGGACTTAACAAAAAGTAAATTGAAGTTAAATAAACAAGCTATTCGGTTCATGTAATAGTTTAGCTGGAAAATTTTTTTCCAAGTAACTGCACAGAAGAAAAAAAGATTGGTTTGTCTTACTATTTCTCAGGATTGCGTAAAACCTATAGCTTCGAAATTTTTTTGGCTGAAAGATCTTAAAACTAGAAACTTGAAGCTTCAAAATACTTTTTCAAGACCGCAATTGGACAATTTTTCACTGAGATACGGCATTGTTAAAAACCACTAAAAAATTGGAAAATTTGTTGATCTCTTAATTTTTTTCAGTAACGTATATATAAATACATATATATATGTACACTCGTTTATGCCTGTGCGCTCCGTTTTCATCTATATAGGTATATGCATAGTAGCGATGACCGTGCGGAGAGCCAAACTCAGGTAAAGATCGAAACCCTTTCGCTTGGCGAGCGGTTTTGCTCCTCGAGGAGTTATACTCCGTCGAGATCGTGGGGATCCGATCCTTGAAGATCTTTTTCCTGTCGAGAGCGCCGGGATTCAATCGTTGAACGATTCAAGCTGCCCGATCCTTCCGACTCGGCGCTCGTTCGAGGAAGGGATCGTCTCCCGAGTTTCGTTTGCCGTTCTTTCGAAGAGTTATATCGCGGGGGTATTAACTCGGCAACGAGTTATATAGCTACCTGCTCGGTACAAGCATGCTCACTGAACGAGTAAAACTCGCAAGGATCGGAGATTTGACCTGTTCTTCGGCTCGCTCGCGATTCGCTCGCAATCCCTGAGAAATAGTGAAACTTTTGTAAAAGTTTGTTTGCTTATATGAAACTGAAATATAAAACAAAAAAATTAAAACATTCAAAAAAAATTAGTTAAAATAATTTTTTTTCCAAGTAAATGAGAACAATTTTTAAAAATTCAATATGGTGGCCGTGATTTGCAAAAATTCTCAGATGTTGGTGAACCTATTATTAATAACTTTATTTAATGCATTTTTTGGACTTGCAAAAGATGCGAGGCTTGTCACAACATGCTGTTATTTTGCAGTGATTTTGCAGCCGTCATATTGCGCTCATCGAATGTATCACTAAGAAACATGCATATCGCCGTCATATTACGTTCATCGAATGTATAACTGAGAAACACGCATAACGCCATCATATTGCATGCATAGCATATATACTTTCAATGCTAACCTAGTGAATACACTAAAACAATCATTGAATGACTTTCATATGATATCCATCTTCAAATATTCACTGCAGAATGTAAATTTGCCGGCTTATGAGTTCATCTTGTAGTCAACGGATGATCATGGCTGTCTATCTGGGTCCAAAAAATTCATTTTAAAGTTATTAATAATGTTCACCAATACCTGATAATTTTTGCAAATCACGGCCACCATATTGAATTTTTAAAAATTGTTTTCATTTACTTAGAAAAAAAAAATTATTTTAACTAATTTTTTTTGAATGTTTTAATTTTTTTGTTTTATATTTCAGTTTCATATAAGCAAACAAACTTTTACAAAAGTTGCACTATTTTTCATCATTTTTTTAATCAAATGGAACCCCATTTTGAATTCTACAAATTTCCCTATAGATTCGATTGAGATATTCGAATTCGCGAAACTGTAAAAAAAAATAAAAAATTGACTTTCAGGTCCCAGGTTCGAATCCCACTGGAGACAGAAGAAGTTGAAATATAATGAAATTGGGTGTTTAAAAATTTTCTTTTTAATGTGATCGGTCAGAAGCTATGTAAATGAGAAAATATACATAAAAAAAAAAATTTCAAGCAATAGAAATTTAAAAAAAATCGTATGAAAATCACAATAATACGCCTCTTGGATATCGGGCCGATGCTACGGCAACGCCAACTGTCGGTTAACGGCGGCAACTCAAGGTCGTTCTTCTCATACTGTAAACATATGAAAATAACAGTTTAAATTCGATATCATCCACATTTTGACAGCTACAGCGTTCATTCTGGGATAAATGGAAAGAGAAAAAAATAATAAACAATACGTATGTCTTAAAATTTTTTTTAACTGTATATTTTATTGAAAATATTGAGAAATTGATTTTTTTATATAGATATACTTCCATGTATAAGCAAGGTTCTGCCTGTATAGTCAGCTGCTCGGCGGCTCCTCGTGACAGTGAAGTTAGGTAAATGTACTTGTCTCAAGTCGCTATCAATTCCACATATCCAATGTGGATATATTTCTCACATATATTTGACGTATATTTCGCAAGAATATCTCATTTCTACAACAAAATATATTCAATATATTCGAGATATATTTTCTATATACATCGACATTTGGTCTTTTTCCGTGAGGTTGTTTTTATCATATATGAACAAATATATAATTGAATATATCAAAATATTTATGCCTTAAGTTCACGAAATGATCTCTGAATTTTGCAGACATACTTTCAAGTCGCTCCAGGTGTATAAAAATAAAATATCGATGAGTTTTGATCGACTTTATTGAAAATTTCAATCACACATTTTTATTATTTTTCGAAACGTTTATCCCCGTGATAAAAGTGGATTACGCCACTAGAGTTATCCAAGAGGCGTATACCTCACATCCTGACGGTCATATGAGCTTCATATGAGCGCAACCAATTTCACCACGGTATGACGTCAATATGATCTTCGTATGAGCACCACAATTTCGTCACGCCGTGACTGCCATATGAGCCCCATATGATGTGTTATTGTCAATCATCGTATGATGCGAATATGACTTCCAGGTGAGCACTCATAAGCGACACACAGCTGTGAGTGTTCCTATACGTCATAGATGTATGCAATATGATGCCAATATGAGCTACATTTGTCTACCTGGGAAGATTCTCAACTATTTCAGAAATAATGATAATATCATTGTTCGTTCATTTAAATATAAACCTTGGACAAGATTTTTTTCAGTTAACTTTTCTCATAGTAACTCACTAGTTTACTCTTACCTCTTGTGTATATTCTCATGGTTGCTTACTAGGGCACTTGATCAATTGTTTTCTTTTTCATTTTCTTATTTAATCAACTCCTCCGGTCAACGATAAGTATGAATGGTCTCGGTTTTTCCTCGCCGAGCATATTGGTGCTCAACCCTGCACGTCAAGTTTTTTAGTTTGGCTTAGTCTTTAATAATTTACGCACGCTAAGTTTTTGGCTTGGCTTATATGATTTGTTTTTTTTTGTTTTTTTTTAAATTTCAGATTTTAAATTTTCAGAATTTCTTTTGAATTTTTGGGATTTTTTTGAATTCAAATTTTTGGGATTTAATACTTGGCGTCCTTTTTTTAATTCTGAGAAGTATTTTGTAATTGATTTCACTTCTTTTTGAAAGTTTCCTGATTTAATTTATTAACATGAATTTTATATAAATTGGTGTTGAAAGAGTCGAAAATGCAGAAGAACAAAAAATGAAAGTGCATGGCTTGTTGTGTATGCGCAGTTGGAAATACAGTACAGTTATTTCGGTACATTCTTTGTAAATCAAAAAAAATTTAATTGTTTCAATTGATTAATGCAACTATATTTGATAGGAATGCCTCAAATTATACACTGAGAAAAAAATTGTCGAATGAACTATATTTGTAGTCGCATACGCACGAGTAAATATTTATTTGGTATAACTAAATAATTAGTTTCTTGAATAATTCTGCGCTTCAGTTGACGAATATATGATTTATACAGAAAAAGTTGGAGTCGTACAACTAAATATTTAGTCGTGCGTATGCGACTAAGGATTTAGTTCATTCAACCATTTTTTTTTCTCAGTGTAGTAGATGCCATTTATATTAGAGGAAGGAGATCCAAGTTGTTGATGGTACAATATACATGGCGTTGAAAAAAAAAATCCTTCTCTCATATAGGCTCAAAAGTTTTATTAGGTATAAGAAAGGGCGTGTGAAAATATGGGCTCTTAATATTAATGTTAACATCGTACTCATCGCATTTTTCTATTTTCCATAAGAATAACATGGGAAAAAATCATTCTTACGTCTTCTGATTTACGCCTTTAGAAAGTTGTGCAGTAGAATTTAGCTTATACATTTTATATAAATATAAAAAATATATATGCAAGCCCGTGCATAAGCTCGAGACTACGGTTGGCGAGGTGGAGCGCGCCGAGTTTTCGCACATATGCATACTTGCTCACCAACACACACGCGTCTCCGTATAAAAGTCGTATTACATCGATGTGTGAGCGGCAAACTGTTGCAACATTTTCTCGATGTTAAATATTCAGACTAATTCGCCAAATATTATGATATCTCAGTATCGCGTGGGCGGAAAAAAATAACAATGGTATGAAATGAAAGATAAAATTATGTCTAGATCACTAAAGCCCGTAGAGCTGCCACGACTCTTGATATATAAGCAAAGCTCTTAATATTAATATTTTGAGATCTCTCATCACGAATTTCCATTTATATAATACAGGAACAAAAATGTTCAAACTTCGAAATGTCATACCTCGGCTTCAAGTCGGATTTTGCCGGAAAAGAAAAGAAATAGTGAAACTTACGCTAAATTTAACCTTAATCCTGAATAACTTTTGAAGGAGTGAGTTTATCGAAAAATCACAAGAGATCTTTTTTGTAGAGTGTTCAATTCTCTACAAGAAGGTCAATTTTCTCATTCTGGTAAATTGACTTGAAGTTGAGATACAAAATTTCAAATTTTGAAATTTTTTTTCCTGTGTTATTTAAATGGGAAATCAAAATATGTGATGGGCTCCCGCTAGATATTTTTATTAAGAGCTCTAATTTTAACAGGCTTTTTTTTCACCTTCCCGCAAGTATTTAATATGTTACTCCGAAAAACAAAAAATAGTCTTTTTTTTTATTCAGTCTAATATATATATTAGGGATTCTTTCAGCTCGGGCGCTACGCGCCCGCGCATCGCCCTAAACCCAAACTCCAAACCCAAACCTGACCCCTCGATTCTTGTACACGGCGGTGGCGGTGGCAGCGAAATATCTATATAATATATATATATATATTAGACTGGTCCAAAAAAAATTTTTTTTTTTTTTTCGGTCCGCCTTCCTCATTAAACTGTTGTTTATGATGACAAACAAATCCTCTGCAAATTTTAGCTTGATCGGAGAAGATTTAGAGGTCCCGCTATCGATTTTTTCGTTTTTACATTGAAATAACACGTAAAAAAATGTTTACGTTAACTCACGGTCGATTTCGCGTGAAAATATAGACGTGAATGAAAAATATCAAGAGAACTTTTTTGTAGGTGATAATATTTGGTACAAAAAAGGTCTCTAGATATGTCGCGTGCCTAATGTCAAAAGGGCCTATAAAAGTTATAGGCCCTTTAGGCTTCGCAAAACCAAAAGGGCCTATAATTTTTTTTTTTGCGCCAATCGTTTTGCCAACATTTTCTAAGCCTAAAGACAAAAAAAAATTTTCCAAAGCCAAAAGGACCTATGTCTCAAATTTTGGCTTTGGGACATTGAAAATTTAGTGATCTAAAGCCAAAAGGGCCTATAATTTTTTTTTTTTTACTTTCCGCTAAGAAAATTGAAAATTTTTTTTTTTTTTTTTTTTGGAAAAAAATTTTTTTTTTGGAAATTTTTTTTTTTTTTTTTTGGAAAAAAATCTTTCTTTTTTGAAATTTTTATTTTTTTGAAATTATTTTTTTTTCATATGGAAAAAAAAGTTTAAATCATTTGTTATTATTTATTTGTTTCAACAATTTGTTATTGTTTATTTGTTTCAACAATTTGTTCTTTTTTATTTGTTTAAAGAATTTGTTATTGTTTATTTGTTCAAACAAATAAACAATAACAAATTATTTAAACAAATAAACTATAACAAATTGTTTAAAAAAAGAACAAATTGTTTGAACAAATAAACAATAACAAATTCTTTAAGCATATAAATAAGAACAAATTGTTTGAACAAATAAACAATAACAAATTCTTTAAACAAATAAAAAATAACAAATTGTTGAAACAAATAAACAATAACAAATTACTTCAACTTTTTTTTTGCAAAAAAAAAAAAATGAAAACAAGTCAAATAATTTAAACAAACGTTTAAACAAATTGCTTAAACAAATAAAAAATAACAAAATGTTGAAACAAATAAACAATAACAAATTATTTAAACTTTTTTTTTCAAAAAAAAAAAAAAAAAAAAATTTCAAAAAAAAAAAATTTTTTTTTCAATAAAAAAAAAAAAAAATTTCAAAAAAAAAAAATTTTTTTTTCAATAAAAAAAAAAAAAAATTTCAAAAAAAAAATGCTCTGGTATGCAATTTCTATTCAAAACTTTGAAAAATTTTGATTTTTTTTATAGGCCCTTTTGGTTTTAGTACATCAAAATTTTTTTTTTTTACAGATCTTCACGTTTCAAGCAATTTTAAGAAGAATGGCAAAAAAAAAATTTTTTATAGGCCCTTTTGGCATGGACCCCTATCTTCTTGCTGTAATAGGCCCTTTTGGCATTAGGCACGCGATTTTTCATTCACGTCTATATTTTTCACGCGAAATCGACCGTGAGTTAACGTAAACATTTTTTTACGTATTATTTCAATGTAAAAACGAAAAAATCGATAGCGGGACCTCTAAATCTTCTCCGATCAAGCTAAAATTTGCAGAGGATTTGTTTTTCATCATAAACAACAGTTTAATGAGGAAGGCGGACCGAAAAAAAAAAAAATTTTTTTTTTGGACCAGTCTAATATATATATATATATATATATATATATATATATATATATATATATATATATATATATATTTGAGGCATTTCATGCGGTTTCGATCGGTCAAAAAGTTGTTCACTCTCAAAGAAATTGAAATTTTGTCAAATACTTTAATTATATGAAAAAGAGTAGTGTACATTTTTCAAAATTTCCTAAGTACCGTTATATTTTAAAAGCATACGATTAAACAGAAAAATGTTTCAGACCAAAAAGTTGCAGTTTTCCATAAACTTTGTGAAATTTTTTTTTCCAATTTTTCGGGTTCCAAAATGACCATTTTCATCAAACATAAATAATTAAACTTCTGTCACATATAAATATTCCCTTCGTAAATTATAATAATTAACATTAAGAATTACAATTTTATGTTTTCCAATTGAATAAAGTGCAAAACGTTCTTGAATTGTAATTCTTAATGTTAATTTTTTATTATTTGTTTGTTAATTATTTATTTCAACAAGATTGAAATTAACTATTGTAGTCATAGAAGAAAAAAAATCAAAATTACGAAAAACAAAAAGTCGAAAACATTTTTTTTAATAAGAAGTTATTTGAACTCCATCTTCAGTAAAATCTCAAAAATTTTGATTTTTACGTAGAATTATGCCACGTCGTCTTGTCCTCTAGATCAATAAGTAGTAACGCTAGTTGCTCGATCCGCCACAGATTCAAAACAAAATCCACTCGAAATTTGCCTTCCTGATCGTAGGAGGCAGGTCCGCTCTTTTACAACGCCATTACGCTTTTCTGTGCGATCCGTGACAGTCATCATAAAAGAGTTGTGATTAATAATTTATTTTGTACTTTTGTAAGTGATTTTCAAGACCAAAAATGAGTTGGTCGTCGAGAGAATCGACAAGGAGATCGAAAAATCGAAAAGGTTTGTCGAAAGATCTCTTCATAGAGAAATTGCGAAGCTTGGAAAAGGAGTATAGGCGTTCACGTCGAGAGCGATCGAGATCGCATCATGGCAGACGTTTAGTAAAGGGTGATTTACGAAGCTCCGACAAAGAGAATGGCGAGCGTATCGCCGTTAAAAACGGACGAACGTCACATTCTCGTCGGGAAGCCTCAATATCAAGAATGAGGAAAAGACGATATTCGTCTCAAAAATACGACAAAGAGAGCGGTGAGCGTTATCTGCGAGATACGTCACGTTCTAGTCGAAGTTATTCTTATGGGAGTGAACGAGAAAGTTTTGCATCGAGAGATTTGTCGGACAAAGAGGACGGTGAGCGCTATGCGCGAAGTGCATCGCGGTCCAGTAATCGATCGGTTGCATCTGTAAAGCCGGCTGAGGGTAACGAAAAAATAATACGTTCGGAGCTTGACGAATCCACGTTGGAATTATTAGGAGATGATCCGGTGAAAAATGATCAATTTGGTCCCGATATTCATTTGGCAGTAGCAGAACGCTGGACAAAAATTTTTCAGCACGGCTTACCGAAAGAACAAAAACGCGATCTTCAAGCGAAATATCCGACGATCGGAAACTGTCGTTTGTCCAGAGCACCGAAACTTAACCCTGAAATAAAGTCCGCGTTGTCACAGTTGGCCATTAAGAAAGATAGTTATCAATACGCAGCTCAAAATCAGCTGGGGACCGGTATTAATGCTATTGGGGCGGCTTTAACCGAGGTGTTAATGGCGGAAAAAAGCTCCAACCTGGAAATTGATACATCTAAATTTATCGAGCAACTGGCTGATGCAGGGAGAATTTTGTCTGACTTACACCATGATATGTCAAAGACGAGGAAATCGTTCATTATTCCAGGATTAAATCCCATCGTAAAAAATATCGTTGACGAAAGTCCAGTTGATGAGTTTTTGTTTGGTGCAAAGTTTTCGGAAAACCTTAAGGCCGCACAATCGATGGAAAAATCTTCCAAGGATTTGACTAAACAAGGAGGATTCCGGAAGAGTTTTGGCCCGGATTCGCGAGAGGACAATCGCAGATTTTCTCAATCATCGCGCTGGAAATCGAATGGTTACTCGAATCGTCAATATCCTGATACGCATGGATACACAAACCGTCAATATCAGGACAAGTTAAACTGGCGCCGTCCCTTCGGATCGAGTCACCGGGGCACTCAGCGAAAGGGACAGAGACCGAAAGAGCCCCAAGCCAAGGACAATCGTCGTCAAGCAAAGGATTAGACGCGGTAAGAATAGCAGGAAGAGTACGTGATTTCCTTCCAGCATGGAAAAAATGCACCGACGACCCATTCATTTTACAGTGCATAAAGGGTTACGTTATCCCATTCGAGAGTACACCGTACTCTTCCTTTAGAAATAAAGAACCGAACTTATCGGCACAAGAAATTGTCGCTTGCGAAACGGCGATTCAAAAGATGATTGAAAAAGGTGCGATTTCTACATGTAATCCAAGTCGAAATCAGTTCATCTCCCCATATTTTTTGATTCCTAAACCTAACGGTGACATGCGTTTCATTTTGAACTTAAAGGAGTTAAATCAATTTATTTCTGCACCTCATTTTAAAATGGAGGATAAAAAGACGGTTATGAGATTGATGCGTAAAGACTCGTTCATGGCAACAATTGATCTTAAGGATTCTTATTTTTTAATTCCAGTGGACAAATCTTGCAGAAAATTTCTAAGATTCAATTTTAAAGGAAATTTGTATGAATTTAATTGCATGCCCTTTGGTTTGTGCACAGCTCCATTCATTTTTACAAAAATAATGAAACCAATTGCTCAATGCTTGAGATCAAAGGGTTTATTGTCTGTATTTTATCTAGATGATATTCTTTTGTTTGGAGAATCAGCACTGGATTGTGCAAAAAATGTGCGAGAAACAAAAAAGTTATTAGAAACGTTAGGCTTAATGTTGAACCTAGATAAATGCGAGCTGAAACCTGCGAAGAAGAGAAAATTTCTCGGTTTTATTTTTGATTCAGAAAAATTCTGTATCGAATTGCCAGGGGAAAAAAGGATGCAGATAAATGATCTTGCCACTAAATTTCGGAATATTCGTAGTTGCAAAATCAGAATACTTGCACAGTTTATTGGAGTACTCGTAGCTGCTTGCCCTGCCATTAGATATGGAACCTTGTACACAAAAAATTTGAAGCGAGAAAAATTTTTAGCGTTAGAAAGGTCCAATGGAAATTTCGAGGAAGAAATGTTAATTCCCGAAAGAATAATTCCGGACTTGGAATGGTGGCTCAAAAATATAATGACGTGTTCGAATCCGATAAGAGAAGATCGTTTTGAGATGGAAATCTTTAGTGATGCGTCCTTAACCGGTTGGGGAGTTGCCTGTGACGGAGATCGGGCTCATGGGTTTTGGAGTAATCAGCATCGTGATAAACATATAAATTTTCTTGAGTTGCAGGCGGTTTTCTATGGGTTGAAATGCTTTGCTAAAGACAAAGTCTCTTGTAATATTTTGCTACGTGTTGACAACACAACGGCGCTGTCTTATATAAACCGCATGGGCAGCATTCAATATCCGAATTTGTCAAGGTTGGCAAAAGAAATTTGGCAGTGTTGCGAAACTCGAAATCTGTGGGTTTTCGCGTCATACATTGGCTCTCGCGATAATAAAGAAGCGGATGAACAATCAAGACTCGAACAAAAAGAAATAGAGTATGAATTAGCGGACTGGGCATATGAGGAAGTAAAAATGTCTTTCGGAAATTTCGACATAGATTTGTTCGCGTCAAACGTAAATACGAAATGTGAAAAATTTATCTCTTGGCACAGAGATCCAGAGGCTTGGGCCATTGATGCTTTTACCGTGTCGTGGACGAATTTATATTTTTATGCCTTTCCCCCGTTTGCAATTATCTTAAGAACTATTCAAAAAATAATTTCTGACAAGGCCAAAGGGGTTTTAATTGTCCCTTTCTGGCCCACACAGTCATGGTACCCGGAATTCAAGAGATTACTCGTGGCAGAACCGATCTATTTTGAACCTAATGATGAATTGTTAATTGATAATTGCAGACACCACCATCCGCTACGAGAGTCACTTTCCCTGGTTGTCGGCAAATTATCGGGCAGGCGCTTAGCTTGAAAGGTGTTCCTCAAGAATCCATGCATGTATTGATGGCATCATTGTCAGAGGGCACAATTAAGCAATATCGAAAACCATTATGTTTATGGTGGGATTTCTGTCAAGTAAACCAAATTTGTCCGTTTGAGGCCACGGTAGCGCGTGTTCTGGAATTTTTAACAAATTGTTTGACCCAAGCAAAAAAGTATGGCACATTGAATTCATACCAATCTGCTTTGGCTTTAATAATCTCACAGGATATAGGGCAACACCCAATAATAAAAAGATTTTTTCGAGGCGTAGCTTCTTTACGTCCTCAGACGTCAAAATATGAGGAAATCTGGGACCCAGATCCAGTTCTATGTTATCTGAGGACACTTTGGCCTCATGATACATTATCGTTCGAGTTATTGACTAAAAAACTAGTTATGTTGTTAGCGCTAGTTACGGCGCAACGAGTACAAACTCTTTCAAAGATAAGAATAAGTCAGATTAAGGAAACGAAGACTGAAATTACGATAAAAATAATAGATCGAATTAAAACGTCGGGACCTGGGAAGAATCAGCCCTTGCTGAAATTACCGATATTTCAACAACAACCGAGTTTGTGTGTAGCATCAATTTTGAATCATTATATCAAACGATCGGCACTATTTCGGTCAAAAGACGAGGATATGCTATTACTGACGTACAAAAAACCACATCGTGTTGCGACAACACAAACAATTAGTAGATGGCTCAAAAGTATTTTGTCGAAAAGTGGTATAGATGTAAACACTTTTGGCGCGCATAGTACGAGACATGCGGCTACGTCGGCAGCATACCGTAGAGGAGTAAATATGGAAACGATTCGTAAGGCTGCAGGCTGGACGTCAAAATCGAGTGTATTTGCACGGTTTTATAACAGACCTTTAATCGAAAATGCAAATGTAGCTAGGTCTATAATTGAGTCTGTCTCTTGAAAATTGTAATGGACGATCGTTATGTGAGTTAAAGATACGCAATGTATAGACTATCTATGTTATTCACGTTCAAAATATATGTTACAATAACTAAGACATATGTAATACAAATTGCATTAAACTTTAAACAACTACTTATTGATCTAGAGGACAAGACGACGTGGCATAATTGTACGATCAAACGAACTTACCTTAAGTGAAGTTCGATCGTGATTATGCTAGACGTCTTGTCCGAATAGATCAAACCCTCCCGTTTATTCCCTACCCGATTGATCTATTCGTTATGCAATTTGTGGGCTTTAAAATGTAATGGCGTTGTAAAAGAGCGGACCTGCCTCCTACGATCAGGAAGGCAAACTAGCGTTACTACTTATTGATCTATTCGGACAAGACGTCTAGCATAATCACGATCGAACTTCACTTAAGGTAAGTTCGTTTGATCGTACAATTTTATATATTTTTTTTAACAAAAAAAAATAAGAAAGAATATTTTTTCGATATTTTGTTTCAAAAGTGCATTGAAAAAAAATGACCTCCTAACCAATTAGAATATCTTGGCTATTGAATAAGTTATGGTTATTTTCAGAATATTTTCTTAAACATCAATAACTCCGGGATAGAGAGCTCAAAATTTACATGGATACTTATTATTACATGCATAATAACATATTAAAAAATATAAAAAATCGAAGTGGGTCACCGACAACCGTCGTTGAATTTGAATAACCGGTGAATCTCCTTCGGGGGGCTTTAATGCATACGTTGAAACCATTAGTTTTCGGTTTGGCTATATCACGCATGAATAAATAATCAAAATCCGACGCTGCCGCGCTAGAAGGGTCAGTAACTGGGCCGTTTACCTTATAAATTGCTGATTTACAAAAAACTCGTACTGATCGATTTTCTTCCAAATTTTTTTGTAAAAAACTGTCATTTATTCCACAACTTTTAAACCTGAGTAGATAATGGGATAACGATGGGATCTATTTTTTCGATTTTTTATTTAGCACCATTTAGCTTTTGCATTTCCGATGTTTTGACATTTTTTTGTTATATTAGTGTTGGTTGATAGAGGCCTCCATGATTTTATTCAATTTTTTTTGTCGAACCGTTTTCAAGATATCGATTTTTCGAAAATTACATAAATTTTTTTTTAAACATCCATAACTTTGCGAACAATGGGCCAAATGGGACGGTTTTTTTCAAACTTTTTGTTTCTAAACATACTTTTGACGAAAAATATTGAAAACAAATTTCAAATCGTGCTTCTGTAAGATTAAAAATATAAATTCTCGATTCTCGATTCCAGGACCAACTCCACCCAGCTCGATTCTCGATTCCATGGCCAGCTTCACCCCGCTCAATTCTTGATTCCATGGCCAGCTTCACCCCGCTCAATTCTTGATTCCATGGCCAACTTCACCCTGCTCGATTCTCGATTCCATGGCCAACTTCATCCCGCTCGTTTCTCGATTCCATGGCCAACTTCATCCCGCTCGATTCTTGATTCCATGGCCAACTTAACCCCGCTCGATTCTTTATTCCATGGCCAACTTCACCCCGCTCGTTTTATTGTTCCATGGCCAACTTCACCCTGCTTAGTCTGTGGCCAACTTCAGGCCGTCTCGATTCTTGTACACGGGGGCGGGGGCGGGGGCGGTGGCGGTGGCGGGGGCGAGGGGGGCGGCGGTCGCGGTGGCGGCGATATATATATATATATATATATATATATATATATATATATATATATATGTATATATATATGTGTGTGTGTGTGTGTGCTCCGGATAATTATATATAGATATACATATAGCTATACAGAGTCGGTGAGATCTCCCGTCGCAACTGATTAAGAGTACTCAGGTAAGGATGAAAACCTCTCCGCTTCTCGTGACGTTTTACTCCTCAAGGAGTAATACTCCCTTGCCTCGTTTGACTTTTTGCTCCTCGAGGAGTTATACTCGAAAAATTTCACGAATGTTCCGATCCTCATAGGATCGATGAAACAGACTCTGAAAAAGTAGTAACTCTCGAAATATTTAATCCCTACCCGAAAGCGTTTTACTCGCCTCCCGATTTAATCCTTTAATATGAACCCCTGTTCGACTCCCGATCAGAGCGAAACTACCTGCGTCCCCTTCTTCTCGCTCTCCGATTCCATCGTCCGGCAATAGCTCATTGCTCTTCTCGTGAGGCGAACTATCGTCGTTTACCTGCGGCCCGCTCGCTCGAGTATTCAATCCCGAAAGGTGACAAACGTTTCCCTCTCAATGCCTGGAAACAAGTGGAAATTGTCAACAAAGAGAAATTATCAATGAAAAAAATAATCAAAACAATAAAAAGTACTTGGCCAGTTTTTGACTGAACATATAGTGACATTCTTGTGTTCACCTGTCCACGAAAAAACCGTTTTAACTTATCATTCGCTAAAAACGAACTCTCCAAGTATTTTTATCCAAGTACTTAAAAATCATGATTGTATTAGGTGTACAAATAAGTTTCCGCGGTTTGTCAAAAGATGGCTCCACCAGAAGGTTATGGAGAAATTGTCAGATGTAAAACGTAATATCCCAAGTTTCGTCATCCGGCAACACCATAACCTTAAAGTACTAGTGATTCCGTATCAGCATCACGTAATTTTTTTCGTGCAAAAATGTCAAGTTTTGTGCCGAATAAGCATCATTTGCGGGAACTTTTGATTTACTTCTTTAATTTGAAAAAATCTGCAGCTGAGGCGCATCGATTGCTTCTAGAAGCATATGGTGAAGCTGCTTTAAGTGAGAGAAATTGTCAGGAATGGTTTCAAAAGTTTAAGAACGGTGAGTTTGACGTGAAGGACAAAGAACGGACAACGGAACGGAGAAGACAAAGAACCTGCGAAACCATTACTGGAGCTCTCTACCGAACACAATTGATGAGATTGAGTCGGACACTTAAGGAAAAACGCGCCCATTACTACTCCAGACACGACAAAATTATTCTTTTACACGATAATGCTCGTCCACATGTTGCGGCGCCGGTAAAAACATACTTGGAAACACTCAACTGGGAAGTTTTACCCCACCCGCCGTATTCACCTGTTCCGGTCGATGGCACATGGTCTGTCTGAGCAGCGCTTCACATCATATGAAGACACCAAAAATTGGGTCGATTTGTGGATAGCCTCAAAAGATGAAGAGTTTTTTTCGACGGGGTATCCGAATGTTGCCAGAAAGATGGGGAAAAGTAGTGGCAAATGATGGAAAATACTTTGAATAAAACGCAATGTACTGTTCCTTCACAATAAATTCCTAATTTTTTATAAAAAACCGCGGAAACTTATTTGTACACCTAATAAAATTAACGTTACGTTAGGAAACTGCATGTGCTTGGCAATGCGTATTATGAATTTTATGTTTATTTATTTCACAACTTTTTGTAAGAAGACTAAACTAGAGATATTTTCGTAAATGTCCTTGTGTGCAATTTTTGACACAATTTTGTAGACCGCAACCATGTTTTCCTCGCTTTTACGTGCGTGCTTACGGTGACGAAACGAGGCGTTTTAGTGCCTATCAAAATGGATAAATGGTGGGGGGTAATTTTAACTCCTAAAGGTTAAACGAGCAGCACTTGCAGTTGTATTTAATTAAGCTCTAGGGATTAACCGAGCACTGCTGCACATGCGCATTTCTCACGCGACTTGCTGACTGCCATACGCCGTTGTGGAGCAGTGGTGCTGCCATCAGTCGTCTGATCGAGGAATTACTTACGTATAGAATATTTCGAGCGCGATGTTTTTAGTACGAGTCGTAACTCTGAGCACGCGAAAATTTTGAAACGTAAATTGCTTCTGATTTAACGTAATTCACTTTTGATTTATCTCGACAATACAATTTTTGTTGGCGAGTTTGTGCCGATATCCGAGCTCGATTGCGAATCTGATTCCATTGTTTCAGATGTAACGGTTTCAATCTTTTGACGTTTTGTACTATCATGATACATCCTCTCTCCGGTATGTTCCTTGACGTGGTGAGAGGGCTTGCGAGCGGCGATGATTTTTCGAGGCTATGTCGGCGGGGGCTCCGGCCCCTGGCAGGTTTTAACAGGTCAGTCAGGCTCTGAGTGAGCAGCCAGACTGAAGACATACAAACAGCAAGCCTGCGTGTTTCGGCCTGCGTGCCGGCGTAAGCCACGCGCGGTTGTCATCACGCGTCGGGTGTGACGAGCCCGCTGTGATTAGTCACAGGTCGCTCGGGGCTAGCCTGGGCGGTCTAGCAGGCGCGGATAGGTGGATCACGTTCACTGGGTGAGCCGGTGCCTTCGTTGCTCAATCCGCGGGGAGTGCCGTCCCCGCATCGCCGAGTTTCGGGCCCGCTGGAAGGAGTCTAGCACTGGATCGGTGCTATTGCCCTTAAGCGAATAGGTCTAGTTGCTGTCATTTGAACGTGGGCAGCAGCGCGGCATCGATAAGAGTAAAGCCTCTTCGAGAAGGAAGCCTCCACGTGGCGTTCCCTGGTTAACACTAGGGAGGACTAGTGGCTAATTCCTTTTGTCAAATGCGACATGCCATTTCGGCAGTGGCTAGCTGACGTAATAAGCGAATAGCTTCAAAACGGTGCCGTAACGCAGATTTAAATACAATGTCATGATACATTATGGGTCTCTATATTACATGTCATGACACATCAGAAGTGAACAATAAAATGGAATAAGCTGTCGTGTAATAGTCTAAGAACCCACGACACTAAACCTAGTTCGATAAGACTACCAGATGATATATATATATATATATAAATAGTCACGTCATTAATGGGGGAACACGAAATGGTGATGCTGCAATGTAAAAAACCTGGCAGTGCTATTAAAAAAAAATTTAATTAAAAAATCCGATTTCTAGTATAAGACTCCCAAATTTCGTTTGTTTTTCGAAACAGGGGAGGGGTAGGAGTATCCAATAATGCAGTGCTGCAAGCCCCCCTGATTGGCCGAATCAGTGGCAGCAGCATGATAAGCGACGCCTCGTACCTAGGTATCTAGTATGATCGATCTCCTCAAAAAATCAAAGCTCATCCGAAAGATCATCAATTCATCAATTTCTGTGTAAGAAAGAACACTACTGCATTTTCCAAACAGTGGAGGAAGTGGTTGCTGCAGCGATTGAAGGTCGCTCTCCGCGCAGCTGGATTCAGCGTTTCAATTCAGTTTTGTCAGCAATCGACCAGTTCCTTTCGATTTGTACTGATTGAATACACGTGCCACGGTCACGTACGAATAATTTTACGTGTCTTTGATTGTTTAAACAAATGATTCTGAAAAATTTTGAATAGTTAATTCATATAAAAAGACAATATGCCACATAATGTGGAATGTTATTGAAATTTGGACGCGGGAATTGCAGGAAGAAGATTGGTTATTCAAGTAATTTGATCATTTTATCAATATATTTTTTTTTCTCAAGTACGACGTCATGACGTATGAACAACATGAGATGTGAAAAAACTACTAATAACAATATTACTCTCAATTAAAAATTCTTATTCTTATAAGCTAAACTGTTCTTTCGTCCACCTTGAGCATTTAATATCAATTAATAATTCGTACTATTCTTATCAAGTAATTCTTATTCTTATAAACTAATTCTTATTCTTCCTGTAAACTACTTCTTTCTTCTTAGTAACTATTCTTACGCTACTTTTCGTCATCCGAATCGAATGTAACGAAGTCGAATTCATCCTCACCGTTTTCTTCGGTTTCAATCGACATAGCCAATATATCGTCCACGAATAGTGGCGTCGGTTGACCTGTGTACCAGACAGGCTGCAGTTTTTCCGGCATCTCCCAGCCGTATTCCTCGAAATGGAGCGTTACGCAATGTGGTGAAGTTGAATTCAGCCACATGCTGGTGAAGTATATAGTACGTAATATTTTTTGTTCCAGTGACCGAAAACATGGTGGTATGAGGCTCGAATCAAAGCCTTTTATTTTTTTCAAAAAAATCTCATTCGAACCACTCCCCGAATACAGTTTCTGGAAAAGTTCAAATCTGGCAGCATCCACGCGCTTTCAATTTTTAACGGAGTACATTCGTGAGGTGAAATCTTGTAGCAAGTCGACTATATTTTCGTCTTCCAAGTTCGTGCGATCGTTTAGAGACGCGAAAACCTTCTGCAATCGTTCGTGTTTTTCTAATATTTTATACGGTCTAACTTTGACTTTTCGAAAAAACGCTGCTGTATAATCGCACCCCATGAAGGCGTGAAAATCAGGCAACGCTCGACATAAATCCGGTCCTAACGCTGTTGCTAATTTAGAGCAGTCGACTACCGGTTTATCGGACGCTTTTGCGGAACTGTTCGTCATCCATATTTTCATCTCTGGAAATCTATGCATATTTCCCAAAAGAATGATGAGAATATCTGTATCCGACACTTTTATTACTATTCTACATTTCGGTTCTGCGGTATAAACTCTAGACCCTTAGTATAAGCCCCGGTTTTTTTCGAATCGTCGTGAATATAATAGCACAGATGGAGATTTACATCGTACACAGTCAGAACAATTTATTTGAAACAAATAAAATTTAGTTGATGCAAATAAATTAATTATTTGTATATTATCCCGTAATTCGTTATTGGGATGAAGTAAATATATTTTTGATGGAAATATCATTCTTCAATGAGAGCAAATATGAAATCGTTTAAAACAATGCACAGTTACTATACGGAAATGTACGGGCTACTAAAATATCAAACCCATTTATTTTAGTCAAGTAAATTAAAATTTGAATCAAGCTTCCGACTACGTGGTTCCGAAAATTGAACTGTTTCATCCAACTCAATAATTGTTTGTACTTATACAGGTCATACTTTAGATTAATTAAATACTTTTCTTAAAATGATTACGAATTTTTGGTGCCGTGTATGTTTGCATAGAAGTTATAAAATGCTTTCTCTGGATCTAGGAAATGCTCATTTAAATGGAACATCCCATCAGTTTCTTCCAAACCCAAATCTATTGGTCCAGTTAAATATTGTTTTAGACCACCCGTGCAGAATTATTTATTTTTCCCATATATTTATCAGTTTTTACGATGAAAATCAGCTCCATATTCACAATTGATAGTTTCTAAGGGTCAAGTAACGAAAAAAAAAATTCTTAAGAAAAAAAAATTTTTGCCCCCAGTGGGGTTTGAACACGCGACCCTTGTTTTTACGCATATCCCAAATTCAACATGAAATAAATTTAAAAAAATAGATAATTTGAAAGTTTATCGACTTTTCCGACTGATTTAGTTTTCTCGCATATTCGCGGCCCCTAGTATATGTACGAGACCAGACTGGGATTTGAAACCTTCCTACCTATCGAGCCTAACTAACGACCTAAGACTTTTTTTTTTAACATAAACTTTATTTTGAAATAACAGTTTGTACATTCATATATCAACATTATTAATATGTAACAGTACTTTCATATAATAATTTCTTAATACCTAGTCTCTGCTTAACTTAATAAGCTTAACCTAGTGCTTTGGCTCGTTGTATGTACGCGTATAATGTGTTCGCTGCGAAAGTTATTGATGTGTTTATGCGTTAGCTGTTGATTGCATGTATTACTAGTAATTGTCTTAATTATAGGAAAAATTTTGTTGAAAAAACCTATATTTCCTTTCTTTGTACAAAAAACGGTTTTTTTGTATGTATGTAATTTATGCATGTTCAGTTCTGATTTCTGAATATCGGTAAGGCTTGATATGGTAATTTGTGTTTAATTTGGAATGGACTGTTGTTTTGTGAGAGTATTAGTCTAAGGCACTTATTTTGTAGGATTTGTAGTGGTTTGATATTTGTTGTTGCTGCACTACACCATGTTGGATATGCATATAGTACTATAGGTCTGAGTATCATTTTGTAAATTAGTATTTTGTTGTGTATAGATAATGGTGAGTTTTTCACCATAAGCGGGTAAAGTTTTCTAAGTACTGAGTATGCTTTCCGTATGGCTTGTTTTATATGGTTCTTAAAGGTTAGTTTAGGATCGAGGTGTACTCCCAGGTATTTCACGGAGTGTGTTGGTTGTATTTTATGCCCATACACTGTGATAGGCTGTAGGATTTGTATATTATTATATCTTTTGGCAAATACTATTGCTTCAGTCTTTGTTGCGTTTAATGAGATTTTCCATTTGCTGTAGAATTGTTCTAACATATTTATATGTATTTGAATTTGTTTCGCTGCTACTATTGCATGAAAAGAGTGTGTGTATATGGCAGTATCATCTGCGAAAAGCGCCGTTGAGGTTTTTTTAAATTGCGGTATGTCATTCAAGTATATGTTGAATAGCTTGGGCCCAAGTACGGAGCCTTGAAGGACCCCAGCTCTGATTTGTCGCTTTGCTGATTGTGTGCCATCAACTGTTACCATTAGGTGCCTGCTTCTTAAGTAGTTATTGGTCAGTTTAATTAATGTGGTGGGGTATTTTTTTGGATCATTTTGTAGATCAGTCCGTCAATCCATACTCTGTCGAAAGCTATTTCAATATCTAGCAGTAGCATAACTGTAACATTGTTCGTGTTGAAATTAATGATTATGTCATTAACGATTCTTGTTACCTGTTGTACAGTGTTATGTCCCTCTCTGAATCCAAACTGGTTATCAATTATGATCTTGCTTTGTTTTTCGAATTTGTTTAGTCTTTGATGGATTATTTTTTCTATGAGTTTTCCCATAGTTGAGAGTAGACTAATAGATCTGTAGCTGCTTGGTTCATGTTTGTTTTTTCCTGGTTTTAGTATAGGTACTCCGTTGCCTGTTTTCCATTGCGATGGAAAGTGTGAATGTTTTAGGCACGCATTTATGATATATGTCAGCTGCACTATTGCTTTGCAGGTTAGGTTTTTGAGAATGATATTTTGTATCATTTTGATGTCATATATTTAAACCATTCGTTGGATGATGATGTTCAAGAAATTATTAGTTTCTTCTATTATTCCAGCTTGCTCATTTGTGTTATTTGTGAGGTCAATGTTGTGTACGCTTTCGAACTGCACGGCAAGCATATTAGCTTTTTCCTCACTCGTTATTCCTTCAGTGTTTCGGGTTTGGAGAGTGGAGACTGGGTGGAACTCATTCTGAAAAATTTTTGTCATTCGCCATAGTGTGTTGTCAATTGTATTAAGCTTTTTCAATTCGTTAGTTCATATCGTATTTCTGTATTTTTAGATTTCAGCTCTTATTTCGTTGGTACGGTTTTTTGCTTCTATTTTATATCTATGTAGTCTTGTTCTTTGCCACTTTTTTCGCAGTTTGTTTCTTACGGAGATCATAATTAAGATATATTCTGGTAAATTGTCCTGAGCTTGTTGGTGAGTTTTGATGGGTATCGTTTTTTCTATACAGTATTTAATTTTGCTGGTGAGTTTTTGGACTTCCAGTTCGATGTTGTTGAGTGAGTTGATGTTAGGGTTAATTATAACTTTTTCGTCTAATAAATGTCTAAAACAGGTCCAATCTGCGTTGCCATAGTCGTAATGTGTACTTTTGTTTTCATTTATTATCTGCGCAGATAGGCGTAATATAACAGGGTTGTAGTCTGAGCTAAGTTCTTGTAGTACTTCAATATCTGATGTGTTGTGGACTTTTTTGTTTACAGCTGGATCTATTGTCGTCGGTGTCATGCCGTTATGAGGGTAGTGAGTAGCTTCGTCCAGGAACAGCACTGTGCAGTTGTTTTGCTGTGTGTAGTTGTATAAGACTCTACCTCTTTTATTATTTACATTGCAATTCCACGTAGTGTGTCTTGCGTTAAGATCACCAATCAGTAATACTTTGTTTCCTATGCTAAGTATAGTTTCTAAGTTTTGGTTTGTAAAGTCTTTGTTTGGGCTGCAATATGCGCATACTATGTGTACATTACTTACTAACTTAATACAAATATTTTCTATAGGAGAGGCACCATTTATTTGTACTTCTTTATGTGGTATGTTATTTTTAATGAGGATAGCCACCCCCCCCCCCCACTGCACTATTATTGTCTGCTCTAATTACTTTGTAGTTTTTTATTTGCAACTTAAACGTATTATCATATCGGGTTTCATTTAGTAATAAAATATCTACAATTTGTCTGTTTAAGAATTCTATTAGTTCGCCTATTTTGTGTCTTAATCCCCCTGCATTCCAACTACAGATTGTTATCCTATCAGTCATTGAAATGATCACAGAATACTAGGAACATTTGAAACTTTTCGCCCTCTGTTTTGCATTGTAATAATTGATTTTTGAGTGTG
Organism: Alloplasta piceator; assembly: GCA_946863875.1. Lineage (NCBI taxonomy): Eukaryota > Metazoa > Arthropoda > Insecta > Hymenoptera > Ichneumonidae > Alloplasta > Alloplasta piceator. The sequence goes on along the minus strand of OX333071.1, from coordinate 27,350,736 downwards.
CGAACTGCTGTTTTCATTTTTTTTATGTCAAAGATTTTGTTTAATTCATTTATTCCTTTTGATAATTGTAAGAGTTCTGAGAGATTATTAGAATTTGTGTTAGTGTCCATTGTATTTTCAGTATATTGATATCTCTTAGATGCTGCGCTGTATGTATCTCTTACTCTGATATTATCCTGTTGCGAAGGACCTCTCTCCATAGTTGGTTTTTCAGACTGCAAAGGGCTCTTCGTTGTGAATTTGTGTTGTTGTGACTGCAAGGGGCTCATTGCAGTAAAAGTGTGTTGCTGTGACTGCGGAAGACTCATCGCTGTTGATCTGTATTGTTGTGGTCTGCGTGTCAGATTTGATGTATGGACCGGTGTCTCTGTCGCTGTAGTCTTTGGATGCACAAGCGTGGGGAACTGGCTATGATCGCTGATTGTTGGGTGGAGATGTCTCGAACAATTGCTTGTAGCATGTCCCCACGTCTGACATCTATGGCATTGTGTGATTCTTCTTTTGTTGATGTAGTTGTCCCATGTGATTTTTGTATGTCCAACGTATCGAACTTGCCCAGATAGAACAAGAACGTATAATATACGTATATTACATGTATATATGTATATGATATGTATACGTCTATGATATACCTGTATTATACATATACTATACGTATATTGTGGGTCTATGAAATGATAATAATGAAAGAATTTCATATACGTATAATTTACGTACATTATACCGTAAGCATTTGCAATCGAATTATATACGTTTATTATATGTATATGAAACATGTACTTCACGATAAAGATGAATATGACGTATTATATACGTGTATTGGACGTATTTTTTTCTATATATCTCGGTGGAATTTTGTACATCTCATATACATATAATATATGTTAATTATCTTGCAATTGCGATTCTTAGATCTAAAGCAATATAATATAATTATATGTAACTTATATTATATGTTACATATATTACATGTATATAAGATGTACAAAACTCCACCGAGATGTGTAGATAAAAACACGTCCAATATACGTCTATTATACGTTCATTGAGTATATTATCATTTAATATTATTGTTATTTAAGAATAAAAACAGATTTCCACAATTGAGAGCAATAATTTCTTATAATAACAATAATAATGATATTTATTATTGTTTATTATTATTATTATAACAAATATATTAATAATATTTATTGTTATTGTCATTATAATAAATTATTCCTTTTGATTTCGGAAATAATGCTATTTATTATTATAATTGTTATTATTAGTCATCTGATTCAATATTTGATTTTTTAAATTTAGTTAAAAGACAAGTTGAACCAAAAATGGCCTTCGGGTTATGAAAATAAATTCCTAATACGATTTTGGCACGTGATTGTTCTCGGCCTGTGTTCTATAAATATGATATTTACATCAGTATATCAAAAGTAGTCGATGGTGCAGTGGTTAGCGTCCCAGTCGTGGGTCGTTCGTTAGGCTCGATAGGTAGGTAGGTTTCAGATTCCAGTCAGGTCTTGTACATATTCTAGGGTCCGCGAATATGCAAGATAACTAAAGCGGTCGGAAAAATTCATGAACTTCTAAATTATCTATTTTTTTAATTTTTAATTCATGTTGAATTTAAGGATATGCCTAAAAACAAGGGTCGTGGGTTCAAATCCCACTGGAAGCGAAAATTTTTGTTTCATTAAAATTTTTTTTTTCGTTACTGGAACTATCAATTGTGAATATAGAGCTGATTTTCATCGTATATATATATGCTAGTATCCGTATTATATGTTTATATTCTACGTTTGTATTCTACGTATTTTCGACGTCTTGTATACATAAAATATACCGTTTAATATATGTAGAATATACATACATTATACGGATATTGGCCGGACATTCTACGTATATTCTACGTATTTTCGACGTCTCGTATACATAAAATATACCGTTTAATATATGTAGAATATACATAAATTATACGGATATTAGCCGGACATTTGGCTCTTCAGCATACGTACTAAATACGTATTATAGACGTATATGGCGACGTATAATATATCGTATAATATACGTTAGTGTTCTATCTGGGTGTTGTTTGATTTGTTTAGTTTGTATGTTTTCTCCCAGTGTGACCGTGAACATTGGTTGTTTGGTGTTTTTCATGAGGTTTATCCTGTGAACTTTGTAGTTAAGTGAATTTAGTTCATTCGTTAGTTCGTTTACATCAGTATTTTCGTGAAGGCCTTTGACTACAAGGGTTCTCTTTTTCATATTTTTGTCGCTGTAGGTGTGGAATTCGAATTTGTTTTGTTGCCAAATGTCTTTTAGTTTTTGGTAATCAATACGATCGTCCGTAAAGACTTCTGTGAATTCTATGTGATATTTGATGTGGAATTTTTCTCTTACAGTATCCTTGAGTATTTTAACGAATTTTGTGTGTGAGTCTACTTTTCCATGGATCACAGGTGGTGGTGGTTTTTTTGGTTTTGGATTTGACGCTCCCGAGGAGGTTATGTTTGGCGTCGTTTCGTCGTTTGCGTTGGTTTCCATCGTTTTGAGTCAGACTTTTCATTTTCTGCAGTTTCACTTTCCTCGTCGGTTAGTACATGAAACCTGTTTTCTGTTGATATGCCGCTAGTTTGATTTTCCTGGTTCTTTTTTCTCTTCGAACCCATATCTAAGTTGGTTATTTTTCTTTTTTTCGGGATAAAAACATCACGGAAGGTGCATGGTGTGGTTTGCCCTCCATGGGCTTCGATCTGAGTTTTGAGGTGTGTTCTGCCACTGTGTTTGTTTTGTATTTTTCACGTTATTTTATTATATGTCTTATGTTTAGTGCTGATGATTCAACTTATCTTAAAGTATCGAAATACGTTAGATTTTTCGTATACACTTTGATAGAAATTTTTTCTAACCACTACACCACTGCCTGTTTTTGATATACTGATGTAAATATCATATTTATAGAACACAGGCCGAGAAATAAATACGAACGAAAATAGTATTAAGAATTTATTTTCATTACCCGAAGGCCATTTTTTGATTCAACTTGTCTTTTAACTTAATTTCAAAAAATCAAATATTGAATCAGATGAATAATAATAACAGTAATAATAATACCAAAATACGAATACCATGTCATAATATTACATAATTTTGTCTTGTACCGGAAAAATACACGGTAAAGTGAAAAAGTTAATTACTTGCGTCAAAAAATTTTGGATAATTCAATCACAAATTTTCCATATACACAGCTAATAACTCGAATTTGTGTTAAATGAATTAAATATTGCGCTCACATACAATAATCAATTCAGATAAATCACATTGATTTTTAAAATGAAAAAAATCCTATTTTAATAATAAATAATTTTTATTTAGCTTGATAGAACAGAATGTGCCAATGGATCATTTTAAGTAGTTGAATCAAGTAATTTTTTTTTGTTATCCCAGGATATCAAAGCGTTGCATCTGGATATATTTTCTTCTACCAAAGAAAAACACAATTGATGTAAGAAATGTAAATTACTTGGTGACAGTATTTTTGGTTTATCCAATCAAAAATATTACATATTCGCAACTAATAACTCCGGTTGGTGTTGACCAATTAAAGTATTACGATAAAAAATATTAATTATTTCCAATTTATATTTGTGCCTTGCTGTTCGTAGAAATCCTGTATTCGAATGAAACAACTGTAACTAGTATCAATGAATTAGATTATTTGGACCAAACAACTGCTACCAAGAAAATGACTTGCTGAGCGCAATTTCTGTTTTTATTCAATGCAAGGAAAAATCGATTTGTCTCAAATAAATGCCACTCAAGTAATTTCGTTTATTTGGATCAAATAAATCTTTTTAACAGTGTACTGTCGAAGACCCGATTTCTGCTACAAATAAATAGCCAAGGAATCTTCATGTTTCGGGTACAGAACTTTCCATTCGTTTAAACGATCCCCGTGATGATAAATACATATCATGGTTTGATTGAAAAAATAAAGCGGAAGAGATTCGTACGTGCCACGAGAAATAATGAATATCCAAAAAACGGCTGAAAAATCCGGAACTTTGAAATAATTAAAAGAATTTTATACATTAAAACAATGATAGTACTTTTCTACAAGAAAAAAATATTTCCTTTAAAATGTAACGAAAAACATGAGAAAAAATTGAAAACAACACAATAAAAACGGCTGAAAAATCGAACATATCACATACAATATGCCGATTTCATTTGTTTAAACAGTCAACGACACGTAAAATCATTCGTACGTGACCGTGGCACGCGTATTCAATCAGTACAAATCGAGAGGAACCAGTAGATTGCTGACGAAACTGAATTGAAACACCGAATCCAGCTGCGCGGAGGGCGACTTTCAATCGCTGCAATAACCACTTTCTCCACTGTTTGGAAAGTGCAGCAGTGGTTTTTCTTACACAGAAATTGATGATCTTTCGGATGAGTTTTGGTTTTTTGAGGAGATCGATCATACTAGATATCTAGGTACGAGGCGTCGCTTATCATGCTGCTGCCACTGATTAGGCCAATCAGGGGGGCTGGCAGCACTACATTATCGTATACTCCTACCCCTCCCATGTTTTGAGGAGCAAACGAAACTTGGGAATCTTATCATACTAGAAATCGGATTTTCCAATCAAATTTTTTTTTTAAATAGCGCTACCAGGTTTTTTGCATGCAGCATCGCCATTTCGTGTTCCCCCATTAATGACGTGACTAATTATATATGGGTCAAAACGCCAATTATGGACGTCGAATCCGGCCTCACCCCCTCAGATCTTTGCGAATTTTTTTTTACCTGAAAGTCCTCATTAAAAAATACATTCCCAAATTTTTTCAGATTTTTTCCGCGCTAACCTGGGCAGTTATTACATGGGGTATTCCGTCTAGTTTTACCATTTTTCTTTTATTCATTATGACTTGCCATCTTCCACCACAATAAAAAAAATTCAAAAAATAGGTTTTTAGCGTGACAAAGTCTCAGCTCTTAAAAAAAAAGGTTTGTTTGTTTATGCACTTGGAAAGCTCTTAAAATTAAGCTCAAAGTCTAAAAAGCTGTTTTTGGCTGTTGCCCAAATTTTGACAATTTTTTCAATATTTTTTTTGGAAAGCTGAGACAATTGTACATGGAATATGTATTTTCCGAAATGGGTTCTCCATAAACATACGAGAAATGAATGAATGAATGAACAAAAATTGATTTTATTCATTTTTTTCCATCTTCCGTTACGATAATTTTTTTTTTTAATAGGTTTTTTGAGTGAAAAGGTCTCAGCTTTTCAACAAAAAAAATTGCTTTTCCGATAATGCCTGTGAAAAGCTCTCAAAATCGAGTCTTCAATCTAAAAAGCTGTTTTTTAGCCATTGCCCCTATTTTGAAATTTTTTGGTTCTAAATAAACATACGAGAAACATACGAGAAAATTAATTAAAAAGTGTTTATTAATTCATGTCTCGTGTGTTTATTTAGAACCCACCTTGAAAATGACATATGTTATGTAAAATTTTCTCAGATTTTTGAAAAAAATATATTTAAAAATTTCAAAATATGGGCCATGTCTAAAAAACAGCTTTTTAGATTTACAAGGGGAATCCAAGACCTTGCCCTCACCGATTTCGCCGAAACTTCGCAGGTTTGTAGGGCATACCTAATAATATAAGTACAGAAAAAAGTAAGACCCACTATTCAGAAACTCGCGAGAAAATCGACTTTGAAATTTTCCGTCGTGTTTATATACTTTCTAATTTCGTTTCTAACTTTTCAAGGAGCGCCTGGCGTAGTGGCTGAGCGCTCCGACTCATAACCGCAAGGTCGCTGGTTCGAGTCTCACTGTTGGCAATTTTTTTTCTTATTATTATTTTTTTTATCAAAGTTATTCTAAAAACACATTTATTATCATTATGCATGTTATTAATTGTTAATAATTTATTTCCATCATGAGAAAATAATTTTTTTTTCGACTTCTCCTGTGGAAAAACGAACGTCGCACGAAAATGTTTATTAATTTATTCTTTTGTAATATCAATAACTTTTACAAGAAATATTTTCTTGACTCTATAACAGGGAGTAATACAGAATTGCGGATATTTTTTTTCTTTCGTGAGCACATTGGTAGTATAGAAAATATACTCGAAACTTGTTTGAAGGAAATATTCTCATCCTAACGGTATTTTTATTGGGTGGTATACATATACATATATATATTTATTGGGGGGTCTTATGTATATATATATACATACACCACCCAATAAAAATACCGTTAGGATTAAAATTGGGGGGGGCGCTACCTGCAAGGGTCTAGGGGTAGTTGCTCCACGCACAAACTATTAATAACATGCATAATGATAATAAATGTGTTTTTAGAATAACTTCCCTGTTATAGAGTCAAGAAAATATTTCTTGTAAAAGTTATTGATATTACAAAAGAATAAATTATTAAACATTTTCGTGCGACGTTCGTTTTTCCACAGGAGAAGTCGAAAAAAAAATTATTTTCTTATGATGGAAATAAATTATTAACAATTAATAACATGCATAATGTTAATGAATGTGTTTTTAGAATAACTTTGATTAAAAAAAAATAATAATAAGAAAAAAAAATTGCCAACAGCGAGACTCGAACCAGCGACCTTGCGGCTATGAGTCGGAGCACTCAGCCACTACGCCAGGCGCTCCTTGAAAAGTTAGAAACGTAACAAGTATATAAACACGACGGAAAATTTCAAAGTCGATTTTCTCGCAAGTTTCGGAATAGTGGGTCTTACTTTTTTCTGTACTTATATTATTAGGCATGCCCTACAAACCTGCGAAGTTTCGGCGAAATCGGTGAGGGCAAGTTCTTGGATTCCCCTTGTTAGAACTCGATTTTGAGTGCTTTTCACAGGTATTATCAGAAAAGGAATACTTTTTTTTGAAAGCTGCGACTTTTTTACTCAAAAAACGTATTTTGTCAAAAAAAATTTATCGTAATAAAAAATGGCAAAAAAATGAATAAAATGAATTTTTGTTCATTTATTCAATTCTCGTATGTTTATGGAGAACCTATCTCGGAAAATACATATTCCATGTGAAATTTTCTCAGCTTTTCGAAAAAAGTATTGAAAAAATTTTCAAAATTTGGGCAAACCAAAAAACAGCTTTTTAGACTTTTAGAATTTTAAGAGCTTTCCAAGTGCATAAACAAAAAAACAATTTTTTTTTTGATAAGCTGAGACTTTTTCACGCAAAAAACTTATTTTTTGAAATTTTTTTATTGCCCACACAGCAAAATTGATCCCGGGACTATCCCGAGATAGTCCTATTCATGTCCTGCCAAGATCGTACGTCTTATGAACGTCTATGGGAGCAACCAGTAAGAGATTATTTTACCCGGGATTAATATTGGATGTCTTGAGGATATCCTGTCGCAACCGTAATTAGACGACCCAACGCACTCTCTTATAAACGTCTGTGGCAGGTAGTAGTAGGACATTGTTCTACCCGAGATTAATATAAGATGTCTTGAGGATATCCTCGTATCACCGTGTGTAGACGATCGTACCGCACTCTCTTGTAGATGTCTGTGGGAGGTACTAGTAAGACATTGATCTACTCAAGATTAATATAGGATGTCCTGAGAATATCCTGTCGCAACCGTGTTTAGACGATCCCAGTGCACTCTCTTATAGATGTCTCTGGGAGGTACCGGTAGGACATTGCTCTACCGAAGATTAATATGTGATGACTTGTGGATATCCTGCCGTCACCGTGTGTAAATGATCGTACCGCACTGTCTTGTACATGTCTATGGAAGGTACTAGTAGGACATTGATCTACTCGAGATTAATGTAGGATGTCTTGAGAATATCCTGTTACAACCGTGCTTAGACGATCCCAGCGCATTCTCTTAGAGATGTCTCTGAGAGGTACCGGTAGGATTCCGTTCTACCCAAGATTAATATAGGATGTCTTGAGGATATCCTGTCGCAACCGTAATTGGACGATCCCAACGCACTCTCTTATAGTCGTCTGTGGGAGGTACTGGTAGGACATTATTCTACCCGAGATTAATATAGGATGTCTTGAGGATATCCTGCCGTCACCGTGTGTAGACGATCGTCCTGCACTATCTTGTAGATGTCTGTGGAAGGTACTAGTAGGACATTGGTCTACTGAAGATCAATATAGGATATCTTGAGGATATCCTATCGTAACCGTGTTTTGACGATCCTAGCGTATTCTCTTAGAGATGTCTCTGGGAGGTAGCGGTAAGACATTGTTCTACGCGAGATTAATATAGGATGTCTTGAAGATATCCTGTCGTAACCGTGTGTAGACGATCCCAGTGGACTCTCTTAGAGATGTCTATAGGAGGTCAGCCATTCCACGGCATTAGTTCCAGACTCGCCACGAGATGGCAAAGGCTCTCACACAAGGATCATGCAAATAGAATGCTCATATAGCCGTGCGTGAACACGGAAATTTGACACCGAAAGGAGTCAGACTTCAAAAGAGGCCATACTACAAGGAGTACTTGGTGTCTCCCTCTGTACTGTAACCGTTTTATTGAAATTGAATTAATTAATTGAAATTAATTAATATTGAATCGAAATAAAAATAATTATTCACTGCTGTGTTGGCAGTCCAAGAGACGTCCCGAAGTCATCTCAAAGACATCCCGGGACGGCAGTGGGACCATCCTATTGCGGTCATCACTGCGGATATTTCAGAGCCCATAGGAATCCCATGGAACCATCCCATTATCATCACGGGACAATCGAGTCAATTGACGTGATGTCTGAAAGACGTACTTGAGACGTATTATTGCTGTGTCTGATAATTCTGGTATATCTCGGTGACATCTTTAAGGAGTCTCGATAATATCTTATCGATATCTCCACTCGGCTGTATTTGCAGTCCAAGAGACATCCCGAAAACATCCCGAGACGACATGGGACGATCCCATTCCGGTAATCACTGCGGACACTTTAGAGCCCATGGGAATCCCATGAGACCATCCCATTACCATCACGGGACAATGGACGTGATGTCCGAATGACGTACTTGGGACGTATTATTGTTGTGTGGATGTTGTGGAAGATAGCAAGTCATAATGAATAAAAATAAAATTGTAAAACTAGACGGAATACCCCATGTAATAACTGCGAAAGTTAAAGGGGAAAAAATCTGAAAAAAATTAGGAATGTGTTTTCCAATGAGGACTTTCAGATTAAACAATGCAAAAAGATCTGAGGGGGTGAGGCGAGATCCGACGTCCATAATTGGTGTTTTGGCCCACACATATCATCATCTTATCGAACTAGGTTTAGTGTCGTGGGCTCCCCTACTATTAGACGCTTACATAATACACGCTTACAACACGTATATATAAAGATGGAAAACGACTCGACGAGAGCGGACGAATGAGGCAAAGAAACCCGAGAATAGCTGGGCATACGTTTTAATAAAGTATCGTGCAATAATTATTCAGCTGTTGTTAAGCTGGGAAACGTGGTTTTGGTATATAAAGTATCGTGTGCATCTTCGAAGGGGGGCCTTCCTTGGTACACAATGTACTATTTTGTGTTTTTGAAGGTTATAGATATAGTGCTCTGAACTTTGTTCGTAATTTCGAGACCCGCTATAACGGGGCCCCAGTGTACTCGCCTCGCTATCGCGACTCTTAATGTAAATTTCTTACCCGATACCACGAGATTTGAGGAAGTAGAGTGATCACGCTCTTTTTGTGAAAAATGCGGAATTTTATACAATCCAAACTCCTCAATCGAGTTTTGCGAATTTTAATACTTAAAGTACTTACATATACAAAACTATCCCATTTGCACATTTTGAGCGTGAAATGGCAAAATTTGCAGAAGCTGGAGCGATCAATCTTTTTTTCAAAAATTTCAAAATCGTATAAAATGTACACACTCAAACGATTTTTGCAAAATTTTCGGCTATTAAACTATCATTGTATAAAATTTGAACCTGATATCAGGATATACGCACGCTAGAGCGATCACATTTTCTTGTGCAAAAATTCAAAATTTCATACGTCACGAACTTCGTGTACGATTTTTACATAATGCGATACCAACAAACCCCTCACCCCTTCATCCCTCAACCTATCGGTCTGAATTTTATAAATCTGATATCGCAAAATTTACGGAATCTAGCTAGGGCAACCACGCCCTTTTAAAAAATTTTAAAGTCCCATAAAAATTGCATGCCTACGCGCGCTCACGCACACGTACGCATCCGGACTTTTTCAACAAATGTGATTTCACGACGTGTTAGGACATTTTGAATATACTGGCATGAAAATAACGAACAAAATGTTCACGAAAACCCTTGTCATGAAGTTCCCTCTATGAGGATGCACAAATTCAGAAAAATCGAAAAAAAAGATATACGGTCGATGGAGAAGAATATTACCTCGGGATGCTCACCGACCGCTAGAAATGCCGGAGGAAATCGTAAAACTTATACGGCTGTAATGGTGGAGATCGAACGTTCGCAATTCTCTTTCCAAGCCCACCAAGAGAAAACATAAACTGATATTGATTCTGGGAAAACTTCTGAGATTATTTTATATCTGTATCATCTTCTACTAGCATGTCTAGCATAAAGTTGTTTAGAAGCAGGGTGGAGATGCATTGGAGTTAGAGATTTTCCCATGCTTATACATTGGGCACTGTACCTATTTTTTTGGTGCCACGTAGAATACCCATCTATAATTTTTGTTGACTTGATAATTATGATTAAAATTTATATTAGACGGAGCTTTCATCAAAGTTATTATGATATCTAATTTTCGTTTATTATTAAGTCGTTAAATATTTTAATAATTAACAAATTTTTAATCACGAATAACCGCGGCAATGTTGCGCCCTTTCGTCGCCCGTGTCCAGTGACGTAGACTCAAAGCCTATTCATTGCTAGGTGATGGACCGTCCTGCAAAAGGGTCATAACTGCAAAAAAATACTCAGCTGTTCCATGTTTTGATTGAGTTACAATAATTACGCCGTTATAGATAGTGAGCGAAGTGAAGAGACAAGTAGTGAAAATCATGATTCTTCAAAAGATATTCTTTAGAATTATTCTGTACTAAAGCCGCACTCATGCTATTTAATTTTCAAATTTCGCGCCTATGTTCTCCGCCCCTTCTTTCTAGCTAAAGAGTCCGGCGCACTGTGGGTAGATTCACAGAAAAATCGGCAAAACTAGGCCGATGTGCGTACTGAAAAATGCAATGGTGATTCTTAAGTTTTTAACCTCGCTGATTTCAAATCTGGAATCAAAATTTCGAAAAAACGAAATGGTGGACCGGAAGTGACTATCTGCGTTACTAAAAAAAATCCGATTTGAGTAGGGATCGGTAAATTAGCGGTTTAAAAGTCACTGATTAAAAATCTCAAATCCAAATTTTGAAAAAACAAAATGGCAGACCGCAAGTGACTATCTGCGTTACTAAAAAGCATCCGATTTGAGTAGGGATCGGTAAATTAGCGGTTTAAAAGTCACTGATTAAAAATCTCAAATCCAAATTTTGAAAAAACAAAATGGCAGACCGGAAGTGACTATCTGCGTTACTAAAAAGCATCCGATTTGAGTAGGGATCGGTAAATTTGCGGTTTAAAAGTCACTTATTGAAAATCTTGAATCAAAATTTCGAAAAAACAAAATGGCGGACCGGAAGTGACTATCTGCGTTACTAAAAAGAATCCGATTTGAGGAGGGGTCGGTAAATTTGCGGTTTAAAAGTCACTTATTGAAAATCTCTAATCAAAATTTCGAAAAAACAAAATAGCGGACCGGAAGTGACTATCTGCATTACTAAAAAGCATCCGATTTGTGTAGGGATCGGTAAATTTGCGGTTTAAAAGTCACTTATTGAAAATCCTCAATCAAAATTTCGAAAAAAAACAAAATGGCGAACCGAAAATGTATTTTTATCTTACTCATAAGCAACTTTTGCTATCAGAAATCAATATTTGTGTTTTGAAGGTTGTTTTTTATAAATTTTGAATGAGATTTGGGGAAAACAAAACGATTGTCTGGAAGTGAGGGAAAGTTTTCAAATAATTTCGGAAAATTAGTTATAAATCATTTTTAACGAATTTTATTGCTAAATACATTTGAAACAGCAATCGACACTTAACGAATTAAATTTTACCGAAAATAATACGTGCGTTACATAGAATAATTAATAATTAATAATAATAATAATAATATTAATTATTAATAATTATTCCTGATTTCAATATTAATCATAATCGTCAGCGTCGGAATCGCGATCGCCGTCGTCAGAGGAATTGGTGGATTCTGATTCGTCACTCGTGTATTCCATTAATTCACCTAAGCCATACTTATCGCGAGAACTATCGGTACAGAGCAAAAGTTGCAATGCTTCTGGTGATAAACTTTTTGCTTTTTTCGGATACTGCTTGCCCATGCTCGATATGTACGGATCTGAAGTTAAGAGGAGTCGATTGAAAACGTCTTGCATGGTCGCTGTTCTCGAGTGTTTTCGAGCAAAACACTCGCGATATTTTTTAATATCCTTGTTACGGGCTTCCTGTGCGTCTTCTGACATTTGCCCGATAGGAAGCGGGGACCATTTAATTATCAAAGGACCGTGAATCAAAACTTTGTGAACCGTAGTTGGCATGCAGTACCAAGAATACAAAGTTACGAACATTTCGGCGGTTTCAAGACTATATTGTTTGAAAGCAGTTACATTTACGGCAAGGCCACTTGAAAGAACTTGCAATATTATGTGGAATCTTTTCATAATATTCTCGTCCAAACCCAAAATTCTTGATGAAATTTGAGTATTTTCGAAAAAACGTCGCGCAGTGTTTCCGTCGTTACTGCTACCAAACCCTTGTTTCGGTTTATCAACATCAAGATGCAACTCTTTCTTGAATGCGGCTTGAATAACTCGTTTTCGCTCAGCAACTACTTTTTTTTCTTCATCTTTTCGAGTTTGCCACTTGTGAACACCGATTTTATAGCCGATGTGCAAGAAGCACTCAAAAAAACGGATCCACGCATGCAACGTTGATAATCCAAGTTCGAGTCGAGTTCTGTCAACGTCTACAGTTTTCATCAGCTCTATGTCATTAAATTGCGATGATGTGAGATTGCATATATAGCAACGCATTGCGGATTTTGTATTTGTCACGGAGTTGCAAACTTTGCCGTCAATCATAGTGAAATACAGCTCGTATTTAACAGTAACTTCCTTCCCGTCAATAAATGTCGTAAAAGGGGTGAGAGACTCGATCTGATTATCAACGTGTTGCCGTTCCTGAATCGTTGACGACACAGTTTCTTTTAAAAATTGAATTCTAATAGGGCGACAATACCGTGGAGATGAGGGCCTGGGATTTTTCCAAAGGACGAATTCTTTTTTTGAGATATCCGATCCTAAAATTTGCAATGGAGCTAAAGACGTTAAAAATATACTCGCATCAGAACTCTCAGCATTCGTAAACTTTTGTTTGTATTCACTGTGCCCAGAGCTTCCATCACAACCCCATTTACAAATTAGTCTTAAATTCTTCGATTCTTCAGGGCGCAAAGAGTTAATCACGTCAGTTTGCAACTTTAGAATTCTGTCGCAAGTGTGATCAATCAAAGACTGTAATTTCACTTCGGCTAAAGTCTCAGTTACCGTTATATCTGAAGGGTAACAACGGTTTTTAGCAGCAACGACTTTTGCGTACGATGGATAAATAGCAACTTTTTTATTTCTCAAAGATCGCCTGATGTCTATATATTGCTGTTTTTAGATAGATAGATTTACAAAATTTAGCTGATAGATTTACAAAATCTATCAGTGCTTCATCTCCAGACATCTCAACTAGCCGTGGATCTATCGACGATTCATATGCTGTTCGGTATCTCGCAGCTCTTGAGGGAGATTTTGTTGTGATGTTTTTTAAAATAGTGGCAGCATCGTTTAATCCTGCAGAACTGAGTCTCATCCTGGTGGCGAAACTTAATTCCTCCACGCAATGCTTTTCACTGACTTCTAAAGCCCTTCTTTTCTTGGTACGTTCACTCGACTCTTCGAAACTCAATTTTCGAGGTCGCCCAGATACACCTGAAGTTGATGGCTCTCCAATTGGTTTCGTACAATTCTGAAAAAAATAGCGCGAGCGTTATACTATACATCTTGACCCATAACTCGAGTTTTCGAAACATCAATAAAATTAATTACCAAAATAGTTATTGAAGTTTGCAACCATTTTTCATTTTTTTTTTTTAATGCATCGTGGCTTCTGTGCACTTCGAGCCATCCACTTTTGATATTACAAAGTAATTTTTTTAATGAATCCTTTTCATTGTTGTCAATCGTGAAAGATTCGGATGACTCAAGAGTAATTTTTTCATCAAAAATCTGAAGTTGCTCATCCAGGCACAATTTAAATTTCTCCTTAATCATTCCAAAAATATCCTGATAAGTGCACGTGTAATCCATGGCACGTGAATCTAGAATAAAACAAGTATGATAAACATTTACTAAAAATGAATGTGTTCATGGGAAAAATTTTAATCTAATTGTAAATGATAGAATAAATTATTGTAACATTTTGAACACCCGTTACATGAATCATGACACTTTACGAATAGATCACTGGGTAGAAAATTATTTTATATTCCACAAGGACCGGCTATTGTCCCCAGCAGGTATACGTTTACCTGCTGGGGACTATGCGCCCAGCCTGAACAAAGAAGCCAAGCGTTGCGCGACATGAGAATTCCGGTTCCCAAAGCCAGATATGCAACAATCTGCAGAATTTTTTTTATAAATTCTAATTTTAATAACATTATCAATACGCTACAATGTTCAAAAGTCTGGGATCTCCTGGGATCACAACTATTTTTATACTTCTTTTGGAAAAATAAATTTACAAGCTTGCTTAAAATGCATACATTGAACACTCTTTTATACATACAATATTTCAAATTTCAAAAAACTATTTGACACGATAATATTCTACATACCTTTAAGATTATCTCCCATTTTACCGATTTGAAATCGGTAGCGTAGAACAAAATATATTTCACTTTGCGCGAATCGAAAATTTCAGCGTACAAAATCGCTACGTTCTTCACTCTCGAACGGTCGAGTTCAGACTGTCGTAAGTCGAGTACCGCGAAGGGTAGGGACCGGTCCTTTTACAATAGGGCGTACAAATACCTGGTCTTTGAAATGACATACATAGAAATACGAAATGAGAACACTCAATTTTTGGGTTTTGCCGATTTTTCTGTGATTCTGCCCACAGTGCGGCGTTGCCGTGTTTGCCAGACACTCACCCGCTTGGAGTAAATTTTGACGTTATTTTTCATAGATATTTTGCAATCATCTTCAAAGATATTCTCCAAATGCTAACAATTTTGGTGATGATCGACGCGAAATATTTCAGAGAGTACTTTGTTAGCTTTTCAACAAAAGTTCAATGTCACGTTCAATTCTACAGTGAGTTTATTAAGTTCGCGCATGACTTTATCCATTAGAGACTATATAGTCGGGTGCAACTTTGCGATTTTTTCGCCCCGTAAATCAGCCCCAAACTGACTTGAAATTTGAGATAGACATAGTTCAAATTTTCAACTATCTACTGCATAAATTCAAACATTTCCTCATACGACGTGATTTGCTTATAAACAACCTTAATATGAACCAAAAGACAAATTAAGTACCAAAGAATCAAATATGTGAAATCACACCACTTCGTGCCTGTGCGTGCGTTTGTGCGTGCGATTCCGTAAAATTTTACAATTCTCAAATAAAGAGCGTGTTTGAAAAAGTGCACGAAAAAAAGTTGACAAGTTCAGCTTTTCTCTTATGCATAAAGTTTTTGTACATGAACCTGACATTAATTTTGAACCATCACTGCGCAGTAAATTTTGGAAATTAATATCCAGCTTATGCATAAAAACTTCATATAGCAGTTCATTAATTTTCATCATTTTTTTTTTACAGTGAATATATTGCATGTAAATATTTCCGATATTACTGAAAATCATTAACTGTAATATTAAATTAGGTAAATTATCGATTCTTATACTGAACGTTTATACCAACCCATTCATGACCGAATTAATTATTCAAACATATGCAAAATAGTTTTTGTTTATTGCTAGAGGTAATCGAGAATTTCTTCTGGAAAAATACATTTATGCATTCATGCCTAGCATTTTTGTTGACAATTTATATTCGAGCGGTAAAACTTGTTCTTAAATCTTCAGTAAAGCAGTGGTACTTTTCATTCATTCTATTTCCGCGTCCGATAAAGGGTATAATTTCCTATAGGGTCCTCATATAACCATACTTCTATTCTATACCCCGCATACAATTTTCATATTAAGAGACGCGGCAGCGTCTCGACGCCAAGTATTGAAGAAACTGAGAGAACTCAGTCGAGATCGCTGCGCACTCTTATATACGCGAATATGCCTCCGGCAAAACCCGATTAGAATTTCAATCCGATATTACTAAAAAATACGACCATCTTTTTAAGATCTACGAGCTTTAGTGATCTAGAAATAATTTTATCTTTCATTTCATACCATTGTTATTTTTTTCCACCCACGCGATACTGAGATATCATAATATTGGGCGAATTAGTCTGAATATTTAACATCCAGAACATTTTCCAACAGTTTGCCGGTCACACATCGATGTAATACGACTTTTATACGGAGACGCATGTGTGTTAGCGAGCAAGTATGCATGTGAGCGAAAACTCGGCGTGCCCCACCTCGCCAACCGTAGTCTCGAGCTTATGCACAGGCTTGCATATATATTTTTTATATTTATATAAAAACGAGTGTATGTGTGTGTGTGCTAGTGTGTGCGAGTATTTATTCGATGTGTATTAGAGTGGTCGTTATTTCAGGTATCAAGAGTCGCGGCAGCGACTCGACGCCAAGTATTAAAAAAACTAAGAGTCTCAGTCGAGATTACCGCGCACTCTTATATACGCGAATATGCCTCGGCCCACGCCCTTTTTACATTTCCATTCGATATTACTATCATAATATCATAATATTGGGCGAATTATTCCGAATATTTATCATGGCGAAAATGTTCAAGTCACGTCTCTATAGATATAGAGCCCGTGTATAAGCGGTGTAATACGATTTTACAGAGAGGGGCTTGTATCATGTGTTAGTGGGAATATGAGTGTGTGCGGTAGACACGGCGCGCGCCGCTCTCTTTCGCCTCACCATGCATAAGCGCTCTTATATGCATTATCGATGCATTTATCTATACATATAACAGCATATGTACGAATATGTATGCAACTTTATATATACAGATATATACAGGTATAACCAGACATATACAAGTATATACTGGTATATACAGCTATACATAGGTATATATAGGTATATACAAGTATATACAGGTATAAACAGGTATATACTGGTATATATAGGTATATACAGGCATATACAAGAATATACAGGTATATACTGGTATATACTGATATATACAGGTATATGCAGGTATATATAGGTATATACTGGTATAGACAGGTATATACAGATATACCGGGTGTCCCATTTTAATCTTACAGTTGATTTATTTTGAAAAATATTGCTCTAATCAAAAATTGAGTGGGATGAAACTTTTAGGGTTCAGAGAGGGACGTTCAAAAAAAATTTTTGTTTTGGTCCAAAATTCAAAATGGCGGCGTTAAGATGGCTAACATGTTTTTTTTAAATGGAAACATGATTTTTTTTCACCAAAATTTTTTTCAGATTAAATCTAACATCTTTTGTAGGAACATTTTTTTGATACAGCCTACAATAAAGGGTGTCCCGTTTTAATCTGACAGCTGAATTATCTTGAAAAATACTGCTTCGATAAATAATCAAGTGAAATAAAACTTTTAGGGTTCAAAGAAAGCCGTTAAAAAAAAAACGTTTTTTGGTCCAAAATTTAAAGGGGCGGTGTTAAGATGGCCGAAAGGTTTTTTAAACAATGAAAACATGATTTTTTTCACCAAAAAATGTGTCAAGTCAAAACTTACAACTTTTGTTGGAACAATTTTTTTATTCAGTCCATAAGAGATCACCATTTTTTACTATTTTAGTATTATCCGGGATAACCACGAGGACGAGGAGGTAGAGCCTCGTCACTTTCGCAGTATTTTTTCCACTCCAAACTCTCCTTGTTAGTGTATCTGACTGTATGAGTATGTGATTTTGTAAGTGTGTGAGTGTGCAATGTTGTAAGTTTGAGTGTGTGGAACACTCATTAGGATTAGGTCTCCACGGCTCGTCACTTCCGCAGTATTTTTCGACTCCAAACCCTCCTTCTCAGAGTGTGTGTGATTTTGTACGTGTGTGTGTGTGTGTGTGTGTGGAACACTCACAAGGATTAGGTCACTGGGCTCGTATTGTTCGGAATCAACTGGACGCAACATTCGGTTGAAGGTGGATTGGTCGAGATGGACCTGTCCATTGGCCTCCAAGGTCACCTGATCTTACCTCTCCCGATTTTTTCTTGTGGGCTTATCTTAAAGACGTTGTCTACCGTCAACCTCCAACAACACGAGAGAATATGCGGGAGCGGATAAGAGCTGCCTGCCGTGCAATCCCGAGAGAAGTTCTCTTAAGAACAGTTGATGGTTTTAAGAGGAGAGTAAAGGCATGTTTAAACATGAATGATGGAATCTTTGAACACCTTTAAGAAGATTTCAGAAAACTTTCACGAGGAGGATTTAGAAGACCTCGTCTTCGTCATTATGCTGCATAACGCTAAAATAGTCAAAAATGGTGATCCAGTCTAAAATATCTGGGCTTTATAAAAAATATCCCTACAAAAGATGTTAGATTTGATCTGAAGAAATTTTTGGTAAAAAAAAATCATGTTTCCATTTTAAAAAAACATGTCAGCCATCTTAACGCCACCATCTTGAATTTTGGACCAAAACAAAAAATTTTTTTGGACGTCCCCTTTTGAACCCTAAAGTTTCATCCCACTCAATTTTTTATCGGAGCAGTATTTTTCAAGATAATTCAGCTGTAAGATTAAAATGGGACACCCTCTATTATAGGCTGTATCAAAAAAATGTTCCTCCAAAAGATGTTAGATTTAATCTGAAAAAAAATTTGGTGAAAAAAAAATCATGTTTCCATTTAAAAAAAACATGTTAGCTATCTTAACGCCGCCATTTTGAATTTTAAACCTCTGAACCGTAAAAGTTTCATCCCACTCAATTTTTGATCAGAGCAATATTTTTCAAAATAAATCAACTGTAAGATTAAAATGGGACACCCGGTATATTGATATATACAAGTATATACAGGTATATAAAGGCATATACAGGTATATACAGGCAAATCAAGAGACGCGGCAGATCGCGACGTCAAGTATTAAAGAAACTGAAAGTCCCAGTCGAGATTGCTGCGCAAGATATACGCGAATATGCCTCTCGCCAAATTTCAATCCCATATTACCAAAAAATACGACCATCTTTTTAAGGTCTACGAGCTTTAGTGATCTACGAATTTTTACGGCAAAAAGATCGATGTAAATAATTTTTCAAAATATTTTTCTGAAAAGTACATTGAAAAACAAAAATTTTGAACGAAAGCGTTCTGTTAAGTCAATTTTTGAAAAAGTTATGGATATTTTAAAAATAAATAGCCATTTTTTTCAAATTTATAATTTTTTGGCGGTCGGAGAAAAAAATTTTTAAAAATTCTGAAAAATGTTGTTGTCAGGGTAGAAAATGGTAAAAAAGTTTCAGAGAAATCGAAAGGGATTGGGGTCAAAAGTGGTCGAATTGGCGTCGAATGCCCCATATATTAAAAATATATATCTTGAAAACTGTTCCACAAAAAAAAATCAAAAAAATCCTGGATGTCTCTTTTAACTAATACTAAAATATTAAAAAAATTCAAAAAAATCGGAGATGCGGAAGCTAAATGGTGTCCTATTTGGCGTGAAACGCCCCATATACAGGGTGCCCGACGAATAAAGGTCAAGACCGTGAGGGTAGATTCAGGACGAGATATCGAGTAGAAAAGTACTTTGCCATTTTTTGACCTTAAAATTGTCAGTAATAGTTCATTCAACAATTTTTTTCTCAGTGTATAAATTAGGTTTTTCTATCACATATAGTTACATTACAAGAGATATCAATCAATTGAAATAATTAAAAAAAATTTTTATGTACAAAGAATGTACCGAAATAACTGTACTGTATTTCCAACTGCGTATACACAACAAGCCATGCACTTTCATTTTTTGTTCTTCTGCATTTTCGAAGATTTCAACACCAATTTATATACAATTCATGTTAATAAATTAAATCAGGAAAGATACTTCGAAACAACTTTCAAAAAGAAGTGAAATCAATCACAAAATACTTCTCAGAAGTAAAAAAAAAGGACGCCAAGTATTAAATCCTAAAAATTCGAGTTCAAAAAAATCCCAAAAATTCAAAAGAAATCCTAAAAATTTGAAATCTGAAATTAACAAAAAAAAAACAAATCACATAAGCCAAGCCAAAAACTTGGCGTGCGTAAATTATTAAAGACCAAGCCAAACTAAAAAACTTGGCGTGCAGGGTTAAGAAACAATACGCTCGGCGAGGAAAAACCGAGACCATCCACCCTTATCGTTTAACAAAGGAGTTGATTGAATGAGAAAATGAAAAAGAAAACAATTGATCAAGAGGCCTAGTAAGCAACCATGAGAATATACACAAGAAGTAAGGGTAAACTAGTGAGTAACTATGAGAAAAGTTCACTGAGAAAAATCTTGTCCAAGGTTTATATTTAAATGAACGAACAATGTAATTATCATTATATTTCTGGAATAGTTGAGAATCTTTTATTGACCTTTGGTTATGTCTGAATTTAATAAATCACAATAGCTACTTCCTTGTCATAAATTTTCTCGGTCAGTAATCGTCAGCAAACTACAGTAGGCGATCAGATAACTTAACTCGACGGGGCCGGAAACATTCACATTACTCAACTTTCCCCCATTCTCCCACTCACGTGTCTAAGTGCATGCACACTACGCATGTTGGCAATACGCATGCTCATAGATGTTTCGCGGTCGTTCAAAGGTTTGAAGTGGGGAGAAACGATCATAGGGAGAGTCAACGCACATGGAAATTTATATAAGTGAAATATACGCGAAAATCATATGCAGCGTATATTTATAACCGTCACACATATAGCGCCAGAAAGTACTATAATCCATATAAATTCCAGACAGTAAATATATGCAAAATACAAATTTCATATACTTTTATTTTAAATGAAATACTTACTTCCAAAATGCAACATACATGCTACATTCTTTTTTTGTATGTATCACTGACATACTTTTTGTAGGAAAAATCTATTTCAATTATATTTTTCTTACACATGAAAATACATGTCAAATATTTTACCGGTATATTAATAACATATGGACATTTCATTACCTTTATATTTTTATTATACAAGTAAATATATGCGAAATACAAATTTCATATAATTTCATTTTAAATGAAATACTTACTCACTGGCCCCGGAGTTACGCCAAGGCGTAGGTCGGGGTTTCCATTGTATCCGCATAGACATATGACAGTAGAGGTATGACAGTATATACAATGTATATGCGGCATACATTATCAATACATTTCCCAATTCTTACATAGATGTAATAATGATTGTATACTTTTGATCTACATAATTTATATGATGCGTACATAATGATCTACATAATATATACAGCGGCGTATATTTTTTATATATGCACTTTGAACGTGGCATACATTTAAATACTAGGTGCGCAACTAAGTTTCCGGGTTTCACACATGGATGGCGCTAGCGACACATGTAGTCGGCATACAAATCTGAAATTGGGTGTCTTTATAGCTTGGACATCTGTCAAGAATACCCAATCGTAATATAAACAAATATCGCAACACAACGACCTTTTTTCTAACCTCGAAAATGTCAACGTTTGTGCCAAATAAACAGCATTTGCGGGAAGCATTGCTTTTCTGCTTTAACCTAAAAAAAAAACAGCAGCTGAAGCACGTCGGTTACTCGCGGAGGCCTACGGCGAACATATACCATCAAAAACAACGTGTGAAGATTGGTTCAAGCGGTTCAGAAGTGGCGATGTTGAGACTGGGGACAAGGAGCGCTCGGGAAGACCGCAAACATTTGCGGACGACGATCTGCAAGCGTGATTGGATGAAGATGAGACTCAAACAGAAGATCAACTCGCCGAGGCATTAAATGTGACGCGGCAATGTATTTCAAAACGTTTGCACGTAATGGGAAAAATTCATAAGGAAGGAAAGTGGGTGCCGCATGAGTTGACTGAGAGACAAATGGAAAATCGAAGAATCACTTCCGAAATTTTGCTTTTGCGGCAGAACAGAAAGAGTTTCCTGCATCGGATTATTACTGGCGATGAAAAGTGGATATATTTCGAGAATCCCAAACGCAGAAAATCGTGGCTTTCACTTGGCGAAGAGTCGGCATCGACTCTGCGTTTGGTGGGACCAGAAAGGAATCGCGTACGATGAGCTGCTGAAACCGGGCGCAACTGTCAATAGGCATCGCTACCGACAACAACTAATCAATTTCAGCCACGCATTGCTCGAAAAACGGCCAGAATGGGACACGAGACACGAACGTGTGATATTGCAGCACGACAACGCTCCGTGCCATCGCAGTTCCATCGTCCAGGACACCATAAAAACACTGAAATGGGATCTGCTACCGTACCCGCCGTATTCGCCAGACCTGGCCCCTTCAGACTATCACTTGTTCCGGTCGATGGCGCATGGCTTGAGTGGACTACACTTGGCCAATTATGATGCAGTAAAAAATTGGTTGGACGAATGGTTTCGGTCCAAAGACGCGTCTTTTTATCGTCGCGATATTTATGTATTGCCAGAGAGATGGCAAAAATGTGTAAATAGCGAGGGCGAATACTTCGAATAAACCATTTTTTGTATTTGTCTTGAAATTTTCGATTTCTTATTGGTCAAAAAAACCCGGAAACTTAGTTGCGCACCTAGTATACAACCACGTATACTTTATATATATCTGCTTTATACGTAGCATATATGCACCCGTAAAACCATGTACATTTCCTATTTATACATTTTATATGCTGCATATATTATGAATACATTCAATGTATACAACTCACATACAAACAAGCGCCAAATTCTTGAATTTGCGACTTATATTTTCGATATATTTTAAATGTATTGGATATACGCTGCATACATGACTCTTATTAATGCAATACAAGTAAAATATATTTTCTGCTTATATTTCACTTATATAAATTTCCATGTGGGAAGATATGCGAGCAGTCAAGTTATCTAATCGTCTACTGTACTTGACAGTAAAAAATACAAGTGATAATAATCTGTGTTATCACTATATGAGTAGGTATAATAATTTTCTATCTTATCTCGTGGAAATCCTACAGCACCTCCCGGGCTTATTTTTCTTAACCCTGTACGCCAAGTTTTTTAGTTTGGCTTGATCTTTAATAATTTACGCACGCCAAGTTTTTGGCTTGGCTTATGTGATTTGTTTTTTTTTTGTTAATTTCAGATTACAAATTTTTAGGATTTCTTTTGAATTCTTGGGATTTTTTTGAATTCGAATTTTTGGGATTTCAACTTACATTTTATAAAAAATATTTCATCTTTATATGAAAAAGAGTGTATGTTCTTCGAATATTTAAATTTTTCAATTTGTTTATTACCAGCATTGCTTTATACTCATCCCCCCTCCCCTTTCCTAGTAAGGCCGGGGCTGCAGCCCGCACCCTACACCTTTTCCATTCCGTATCGCAATTCTACCGAGAGTGAAGGGGAAACTGCAGAAAAACCTTCACTGATACAGACGGAAAACTCTACCTAGAAGCGCCCATCGGTAACAATGCGAGCACGCTCTAGCACGACTATCGTCGGTCGGTTAGGTAGTTACCTCTTCCATTGCGATCCAGTGAGCCAGTCGCTTGCACAGTTAGGTGAACCACCATCCGAGCGATAAGAACCGCGTCGGCAGGCCTCACCGAAACCGTACAATTAACCGCCCACTCATCGCAATGAGGTCTTTGAGATTCCATTATTTAAGGTGGGGTCCCAACCCACGGGGATTGTAGCTGATAAACAACACGTGAAAAATTGGAATATTTTTCAGTGGTGTCGCCGGGGTTCGAACACTTCGAACCTGGGTCCCGCGGATTACGAAACCCGCGCTCTAGCCACTTGGCCACGGCTCTCCCTTCATTAAATATTTATATTTTCTTTATTATTTATCTATGTATTCATAAGATGCACAATAGAGTGGTCGTTATTTTAGGTATCGACTTACATTTGGGTGGTCATTCGAGATTCAATGCTTTAAATATTTTTTATATACATATTTATTAAGATATACATAAAGGTGGTCGTTATTTCGAGTCTAAATTTATATTAGGGTGGTCCTTCGACATTCAATTTCTTTAAATACTGAATTTTTTAAATTATTTATATATGCATTTATAAGATGTATATTAGAGCCGTCGTTATTTTAGGGCTCAATTAATATTAGGGTAGTCCTTCGAGATTCGATTTCATTCAATGCTTTATCTACGTATATTATGATATATATTAGTGTAGTCGTTATTTCGGGTCTTAATTAATATTAGGGTGGTCCTTCGAGATTCGATTTCTTTAAATATTTTTATATACGTATATTACAATATATATATTAGGGTGGTCGTTATTTCAGGTCTCAAATAATATTAGGGTGGTCTTTCGAGAATTGATTTCTTAAAGTAGCATTTTCCATCTATATAAAGCATATCTATGAATATATAGCATTATATATAGCTACCCCTACAGCACATAACATTGCTGCAATGTTGCAGCAATGTTGTCATATTGCACGTGCAATGATATATTGCAGATATGTTGTAGCAACATTACTACGCAACATCGCACTGAAACCTCTCAGCAATGTTTCGGGAATGTTCCTAAGCAACCCACACGGAACCGAGTGTCCATTGGACGTCCATCTATCATCCATAGATCCTTAACACGTCTACATCCACGATGGACGTAATGCGGACATCCATTGAACATCCATGGTATACTTTTGATTGGACAAAACGCAATGGATCACACAGGACGTATATTGTATGTCCACGACACGTACTATTTCTTGAGCTACAAATATACACAACACGGCCATCCATGGTATGTCCATAGGTAGACATTAAATAGCTTTTAATTCAGGATAGTAATTGAACATCCATTGGACGTTCCAGGTTCGTAAACGAAAATCACATTCGGAGGACGTCAATTGAACGTCTATCGGATGTTCCATGTAGGATTTCATATAGACGTGAACCTGGAACGTCCAATAGATGTCCAATTACTATACTGAATTAAGAGCTATTGAATGTCTACCTATGGGCATACCATAGATGGCCGTGTTGTGTATATTTGTGGCTTAAGAAATAGTACGTGTGTGAACATACAATATACGTCCTGTGTGATCCATCGCGTGTTGTCCAATCAAAAGCATTCGTCCTTTAGATGTACATTCAAGTATTTCGGGCAGCTGTGATATGGGTACGCCGATTGACCGTCGTATGTACGTACAAATTACGTCTATCGAAGGATAACGCGGAAGTTTATTCGACGTCCACGAAACATATTTTTGGAGCTATAAATATATTCCGCGCGTAACTTAACAGCCAGGGGACGTCCAATAATCATTTAAGTTGGATGAAAATTTCATTCCGGGAAAGTTCATGGGACATTCCTTAAACCACTATCGGAGATGCGAAACGGCAGCGATTCTATGTGCTGAAAACGTTTCGTATACGTACCCTTAGATATTTTTTAGAGGTACCTATAGACCACATAAAGTGACATTTAATGTACGTATTTAAGACGAATGCCAATATTGCAAAAGATATCTAATGATCATCTATTAAACGTCCCTTAATTTGAACGCTATTGATTACACATTATCCATTAATTATAAATTTCATTACGATTATACATTATTCAAGGCCTGTGGAACAAAGATATATAAGTATATCAGCAAACTACATCGTATAAGGTTTTTACATGCATAAGTTTTTCATAAGTCAAGTTAGTGTAGGTAAGTAGGTAGGTAGGTAGGAGATTAGAAAAGTTAAGCAGCACCCCTTGAATCCAATACTTGGATGGGTGACCGCAGTGTGAAAAATCGAAAACTATTTTTTTTTCTTTTTTTCTGTAAAATACGGATATCTCGTAGGCCCCGAATATTATATAATCAGTAACAAAGTTTATAATTAATTAATAATGTGTAGTTAATAACGATTAAATTATTTAAATAAAGGGACGTATAATGGATGATCATTGGACATCTTTCGGGTCACTGGTTTATTCGTCTTGAATACGTAAATCAGACGTCATTTTTTGGGGTCTAGTCCGTCTAAAAACCGTCTCAAGGTACGTATAAGGGATGTTCCCAGTACATAGAACAGGTGCCGTTTCGCACTTCTTTTAGCAGTGATAGAGATACTCATAGACGTCCCTGGGATGGAGCATTCATCCACCATGTATGGATATTGGACGTCCCATGGCCCTAATGTTCCGTGTGGAAACATACCTGCAATATTTTATTGAAACGTTGCGAGTGAATTGCAGCAATATTGGTGAGATCGAACTTCAAATTTTACAACTACACAAGCGTAATAAATATGGAAAAGATCAATTGAAAAAGATTTATTCATTTATTCCTCATAAAATATCAATAACGATTGATTTCGAGTTATTTGCTTTTTCTTTTTTCATATTTATTTTCAAATTTTTGTTGTGGTTTTGACATTAATAGGACATGTGATATTAATAATTTTAAGACATTGTGATATTCGTATTGAAATAATGTTTAATATCAAAAAAGCTATAAAACCAAAATATATTTTGTTTCTGAATGATTTTTATTCGTAAAATATGGCTATATATTGAAACGGGATGACCTGGGGCCAGCCACGATCTGGGCACTTCGCCTGACATCCGTTAGTTGGCGGCGGTCGGTGGGCGCTCTCGCGTTGGTGAGAGAGCCACCGAGCACCAATAAAGGTCCGGTGTATTACCAGCATCGGGGTCCTAATCCTCAATTAACAATCAATTGTTGGAATATTTACCCGCGCTCTGTGGTCGCGCAGCCCTATGGACTTGAAACTACATATTTTTATTTTATGCAATGATTCAAATGATAAAGTTTCCATTGCAGGTAATATTCATGAAATATTGAATATGCAATACGAGTTATATTGCTGGAATATTGCATATTGATTGGATGCAATATTTCAATCGGCGGACATAGCAACATTGCAGCAAGATTGCAGCAATGTTTTTTTGGAATATTACAATGTTGTCGTGCAACATTTCAGCAACATTGCAGAAATATTGTGTGCCTTAGGGGTAATGATTCAAAATCTAGCTTTAATTTGAAGCTGAACCAAAATTTAACTTGAATTTTAGGCTAAATGAAAATCTAACTTAAATTTGAAGCGAAACCAAATTTAACTTAAATTTTAGGCTAAACTAAAGTCAAACTTTAATTTTAGGCTAAACCAAAATTCAACTTAAATTTTAGGCTAAACAAAAATTTAACTTAAATTTTAGGCTAAACTAAAATTTAACTGAAATTTTAGGCTAAGCCAACATTTAACTTAAATTTTAGGCTAAGCCAAAATATAACTTAAATTTTACGCTAAACCAAAATTTAACTCGAGTTTTAGGCTAAACCAAAATCTAACTTAAATTTTAGGCTAAACCAAAATTTAACTCAAATGTTGGGCTAAACCAAACTTTAACTCAAATTTTAGGCTAAACCGAAATCTAACTTAAACTTTGAGCTAAACCATAATCTAACTTTAATTTAAGGCTATATTTGTTAACGCGCTATGAAAAAATATGAACGAAGATTTGCGTGAGCCGTTTCGGAATAATAATAACATGGGAAAAATTATTTTTACGTCATCTGATTTTTATAACTAACAAACGATTCATCTTAAGAGAAATCTACAGACATGTCTTCGTACAGAATTGAACGCTCTACAAAAAAGGTTCTGAGTTACTTTTTGATAAGTCCTCTCGTTTAAAAGTTATTCAATGTCAAAGTTCAATTTTTCGAAGATTTGGCCGATTTTATAACGGAAAGATTAGTTTTATCGACAAAATGTGAATAAAATTTTATGTTAAATACAAATCAAGATACGCGGCAGCATTTCGACGCCAAATATTTAAAAAAAACTGAGAGAATCCCAGTCGAGACTGCCGCGCACTCTTATATTGGGATCTGACATGGAGACGCGGCTAAGACAATATGGCGGAAACTAGGTTGCACTTGGGAATGTATGTGTAACATGGACGAGTGACATATTCTTGTGTTGAATATCCGTGTGCACCCTACTAATAGTCCAAACTTTAACACCAGATGTCTCACGAATTTTGTCAGATCCCAATGGGCGAATACGCCTCGGACCACGCCTCTTTTACATTTCAATTCGATATTACTACAAAACACGACAACTTCTCTAACATTTACGAACTATGGTCATCTTAAAAAAAAATTATCTTTCCATTGATACCATTTTTATGTTGATCCGTCCACATAATACTGAAATATGATGATGTCAGGTGAAATTTTCTCAAATTCTATCGTCATGAAAATTTTTCAACATTTTTTCGTCACCTGATTGGCCAGATTTTTGAAACGCTTATACGCGGGATGTATATCTATAGCTATGAGAATCATATTTCGGCCGCTGACGTCATGCACGGCAAAAATATATTTCATCTGTATTTTATCCATATTTATATATAAAAGAGTGTGTGCGCGACTGTGTGCAAGTGTGTGCGAGAGTCTGCGAGTATTTATACGATGTATATTAGGGTGGTCGTTATTTCAGGTATCAACTTACATTTGGGTGGTCATTCAAGATTCGATACTTTAAATATTTATATACATATTTATTAACACACATATAAATACACATTAGGGTAGCCGTTATTTTGGGTCTGAATTTATATTAGGGTGGTCATTTGAGGTTCGATTTCTTTAAATATTCACATACGTATTTATACGATATAGATTAAACTGGTCGTTATTTTTAGTCTGAATTCACATTAGAGTAATCATTGATCGAGATTCGAATTTTCTTTAAATTTATACGTGTATTGATGTCTTCAAATATTTATATACATATTTATCAACATACGCGGTAGCGTCTCGACGCCAAGTATTAAAATACTGAGAGAATCCCAGTCGAGATCGCCGCGCACTATTATATACGCGAATATGCCTCCCACCGAACCCGATTTGAATTTCAATCCAATATTACTAAAAAAACACGACAACTTTTTTACGATCTACGAACAATGATGATCTAAAAAAAAATGTGCTTTCCATGGATACCTTTTTTATGTTGATCCGTCCACATAATGCTGAGATATGATGATATCGGGTGAATTTTTCAACAATTCTATCATCGTGAAAATTCTTCAACATTTCTTCGTCACCGGATTCTCCAAATTTGTGATGTATATCTATAGCTATGAGAATCATATTTAGCGATATACAATAGGGTGGTCCTTCAAGATTCGATTTCTTTCAATATTTTATATACGTATATTATGATATCTATTAGGGTGGTCATTATTCGAGATTTAAATTTATGATATACATTAGGGTGGCCGTTATTTCGGGTCTGAATTTATATGACGGTGGTCATTCGAGATTCGAATTTTTTTAAATATTTATATGTATACATATTTATTCTATCTCTATTGTGACGTGACTTTTCTTAACGCATGAAAAGTTGACTCTTCGGGTCACAAAACAGCTCACGAGATCACTCAAGGATTGGGCGCCAGCTATCGCAATAAATTACGATAGCAAAATTTATATTTCCTTGAGCTTTCTCGCGAGTTCTTTCTTTCTTTGCCTGGCTAGCTGCCCTTGAGGATGGTAGAGGGGCGCGGTTAGGGATCGTTGGAAATTCTACAATAATTACTCTTTGCAGCAAGTTTCGGGAAACACCATAATTACTTTTATTTACCTGAATTCATACGTCGTCTCGCAGAAGGCGAGACGAAAACGAAAATTAAAATGCAAAATTATCAAATTCACAATATCAAAATTTTCCCTTTTTCTCACACAATCCTTACTCACTATTAACAAGCTTTTTCCCGTTCGCTTCTATACAATTTAAACAACATATACTATTCACTGGATCTCAGTTTCGCTTTCTTTAATGCTTGAATAACTAATTCCTCTCGGCCTCGTGGCGATATCGCGCCTCATACTCAAAATGGCCGATATTTTAACGGTTTTCTCCGTTTCCACGCACTGGCACAAAATGGCCGTTACTTCTCGTGAACACGTTTTCTTTTGACCGGTTTGTTCTTACCGGTTTGTTTTCAGCGGAATGGTCCCGTAATGCAGCGGGAACCCAATCTTTGATATATTCGGCAGACGCGCTTCTCTTGCTCGGTACTCGATAACGGCGCGATTCCAACGTCCTTCCCCGTTCGGTACGGTGGCTCAAGTCCCCGAGAGAACTTTCGTGATCGCTCTCGTAAGCTCTGATTTCTACCCCCACCCTTAGGTGATTCGAGTCGAATGTTAGCGCGATTTGATAATCGATTGCGCGATTGATTCGAGGCGGCGGATAGATCGATGGCACGAGCGATAGAACGAGAGCGCGATCGATTCTCTCTCCCAAATTACGGACGAATGACGATAATAATAATGTTTCTCTCAAGCTGTGCGATACGACGCACAACCACGCGACGACGTTGAATTTGGCGCTCTCTCAGCGATGATGCCGAGAGCGACAACGATGGATGATGTTGGTGGCTCTCGTCGATGATGACGGTACGGCTCACGTACGTGGGCTACGTTGCTCATGGTGTTAGTGGCGAGAGCATCGAATATTGCTCTCGCTGGCCCTTCTCGTTCTCGGTTAAACTGTTGCGCAGACGATGGCGTTCTCGATGCTGTCGTCGTGTCGGTAACGGCGGGAACCGCCGTTTTGCTCAAGAGAATTTTTCGGAAATATAAAATTAAATTAATATCTAACGACAAGTTAACAATTTGGCCCTGATTGTATCGTTCGAGAGGGACTCGGCCTGGGAGCGAGCTTGTACCTCGCGCGTTATCGAGTTCCTTTGTGACTCGCAAAAATACGACGTCACACTATATATAAAGAAGTGTATGTGTATGTGTGTGTGTGTGAGTGTGTGCAAGTGTGTATGAGAGTGCGCGAGTGCTTATACGATGTATATAAGGGTGATCGTTATTTTTGATATCAACTTACATTTCGGTGGTCATTCGAGATTCGAATTTTCTTTATTATTTATATATATTTATTTATAAGATGCATATTAGAGTGGTCGTTATTTCAGGTCTCAATTAATATTAGGGTGGCCCTTCGAGATTCCATTTCTTCAAATATTCATATGTATACGTATTATATGATATATATTAGAGTGGTGATTATTCGAGATTCGAAAATTGTTTATATTTATATATGTATTTATATGACGTATATCCTACACAACAATAATACGTCCCAAGCACGTCTTTTGGACATCACGTCAATTGTCCCGTGATGGTAATGGGATGATCCTATGGGATTCCCATGGGCTCTAAAGAGTCCACAGTGATTACCGCAATAGGATGGTCCCACTGCCGTCCCGGGATGTCTTTGGGATGTCTTCGGGACATCTCTCGGACTGCCAATACAGCAGTGGATAACTATTTTCATTTCGATTGAATATTAATTAATTTCAATTAATTAAATTTCAATAAAATGGGTACAGTACAGAGTGAGACAGCAAGTACTCCTTGTAGTATGGCCTCTTTTGAGGTCTGACTTTTTTCGGTGTCAAATGTTCGTGTTCACGCTCGGCTATATAAGCATTCTATTTGCAGGATCCGTATGTGAGAGCCTTTGCCATCTCGCGGCGAGTCTGGAACTAACACCGTAAAATCGCTGACCTCCTATAGACATCTCTAAGAGAGTCCGCTGGGATCGTCTACCATGTCATTTTGGTCAACGGTTGAAAAAGACGGTTGGTGAACGTAAAAGTTCAACGGTTTAATTTGGACAGCTTCTCAACCGTACATCTTTGAATTTCAAATTAAATGAATCAAATGAATCAAAATGAATCAAATTATACACGGAGAGAAGTATCCGGTAAAAATTACAATGTCCGTGACGGTAGTCGGGGTCTCACATAACATTCTGAGAGAAACTACCAGAAAATCTGGGAATCGTTACCATGTAATATTATATATATTAATGAATTCTCTAAATGATAAATTTCACCATACTCTCGGATAAATTTTACCATGTCATTTGGTAATTTTTACTATAGTACATAGTAATTTCTCCGTGAGAGTGTAGCAGCCTGCTAGTGAGATGGCGGGAAATGGCGCATGGTAGTCTTTCGTCGTTGACGTGTTATGTTATTGTGTCGTGTCGAGAAAAACTCTCGAGTTTCCCTTTTTATAAAACGTAAATTTTATTTAGGTGCATAATTTCAAAAACCTTGTTTTCAAAAAAGATTGTCTAATGGAGCTGCATTCTCATTCTTATAACTCCTGTCAGATTCAATGAGCTGCTCTAACCTCAATTGGGCAGGGCACAAAATGGGCACGGTTGAGCAATCGTTGAGTCAACCATCCAACGAAAACAAAATAGCCGTGGTTGACTAACCGTTAAATCAACCACTGGTAGGATTCTCTTTTACGGTTGACTTTATAGTTGTGAAGCTGTCCAAATTCAACCGTTGACATTTTCGGTTGACTTTGCAGTTGCAAAAATTGCTAAGGTACACACGGTCACGGCAGGATATCCTCAAGACATCCCATATTAATCTCGCGTAGAACAATGTCTTACCGGTACCTCCCAGAGACATCTCTAAGAGAGTGCGCTGGGATTGTCAAAACACGGTTACGACAGGATATCCTCAAGACATCTTATATTAATCTGGCGTGGTACAATGTCTTACCGGTACCTCCCACAGACATCTCTAAGAGAATACGCTAGGATCGTCAAAATACGGTTACGATAGGATATCCTCAAGACATCCTATATTAATCTCCAGTAGACCAATGTCCTACTAGTGCGTCCCACAGACATCTACAAGACAGTGCGGTACGATCGTCTACACACGGTGACGGCAGGATATCCTTAAGACATCCTATATTAATCTCGGGTAGAACAATGTCCTACCAGTACCTCCCATCGACGTCTATACGAGAGTGCATTGGGATCGTCCAATTACGGTTGTGACAGAATATCCTCAAGATATCCTATATCAATCTCGGGTAGAACGGAATCCTACCGGTACCCCTCAGAGGCATCTCTGAGAGAGTGCACTGGGATCGTCTAAACACGGTTGCAACAGGATATCCTCGAGACATCCTATATTAATCTCGAATAGACCAATGTCTTACTAGTACCTCCCATAGACATCTACAAGACAGTGCAGTACGATCGTCTACACACGGTGGCGGCAGGATATCCACAAGACATCCCATATTCATCTCGGGTAGAACAATGTTTTTTTCCTCCTCTCCCCCTGGCTCTGGGAACTTAGCCCATTTAGCCCCTTATATCTACGATTCGAGGTGGTTCTGCAGTCTCGCACCTTTAGTGCTTCATTTCTCTCAAGCTGTATCGCAATTTTGCCGAGGGTGGAAGGAAACTGCAAAAGACCTTCACCGCGATACAGCCGACCCTGAGTTTCGCCTTCCGATGCCGGAGCTACGTCACGCCTCGTCGAGAGATTGTAAACATGGACTACAGCTATATACATGTCACTCACACCTGTACGAGTACTTGTGTATGCCACATATATATAAATCTGGAGCTTGTCATGCCCATATTTTTATTTCTCGACGAGACTACGGTACAGAGAATCGAACCTTGGACCTTCCGATGCTCTGGTTTAGAGGCAAGAACGCTAGCCACCACTCCAGAGTACCGGATGGTAGAACAATGTCCTACCGGTACCTCCCAGAGACATCTATAAGAGAATGCACTGGGATCGTCTAAACACGGTTGCGACAGGATATCCTCAAGACATCCCATATTAATCTCGAGTAGACCAATGTCTTACTAGTACCTCCCACAGACGTCTATAAGAGAGTGCGTTACGTATCGTCTAATTACGGTTGCGACAGGATATCCTCAAGACATCCAATATTAATCCCGGGTAGAACAATATCTTACTGATTCCTCCTATAGACGTTCATAAGACGTACCATCTTGGCAGGATACGAATGGGACTATCTCGGGATGGTCCCGGGATCAGTTTAGCTGTGTCGGATTAGAGTGGCCGCTATTTCAGGTCTCAATTTATATTAGGGTGGTCATTTGAGATTCGAATGTTCTTTATATTCATGTATATGTACTTACAAGATGTATATTTGAGTAGTCGTTATTTCAGGTCTCAATTAATATCAGGGTGGTCCTTCGAGATTCGGTTCCTTTAAATATAGCATTATCTTTATACATGCAGCATGGCTACATATATAGCATTATATATAGGATTTTCTATACGTGTAGATCATCTATGTATATATATAGCATTATCTATACATATATAGCATATCTATGAATATATAGCATCATATATAGTTAATAAATCAAAATATATAGTCAAAATATATATAATATCCCGGGTGTCCCAATTTAATCTCACAGTTCATTTATTTCGAAAAATATTGCTCCGATCAAAAATTGAGTGGGATGAAACTTTTAGGGTTCAGAGGGGGGGGGACGTTTAAAAAATTTTTTTGTTTTAGTCCAAAATTTAAAATGGCGGCGTTAAGATGGCTGACATGTTTTTTGAAAATAGAAACATGATTTTTTTTTTCACCAAAATTTTTTTCAGATTAAATCTAACATCTTTTGTAGAAACATTTTTTTGATACAGCCCATAATAGAGGGTGTTCCATTTTAATCTTACAGCTGAATTATCTTGAAAAATACTGCTTCGATAAAAAATTGAGTCGAATGAAACTTTCAGGGTTCAGAAGGGGACGTTCAAAAAAATTTTTTGTTTCGGTCCAAAATTCAAAGGGGCGGTGTTAAGATGACCAAAAGGTTTTTCAAACAATGAAAAAATGATTTTTTTTTCACCAAAAAATGTGTCAAGTCAAAACTAACAACTTTTGTTGAAACATTTTTTTTATTCAGTCCAGAAGAGATCACCATTTTTTACTATTTTAGTATTATCCGGGATAACCATGATGGTGGAATGGTGGAATGGTGGAATCTTTGAACACCTTTAAGAAGATTTCAGAAAACACTTACGAGGAGGATTTAGAAGACCTCCTCGGCTTCGTCATTATGCTGCATAACGCTAAAATAGTCAAAAATGGTGATCTTGTCTAAAATATCCGGGCTATAAAAAAAATATTCTCACAAAAGATGTTAGATTTGATCTAAAAAATTTTTTAGTAAAAAAAAAATCATGTTTCCATTAAAAAAAACATGTCATCCATCTTAACGCCGCCATTTTTAATTTTGGACCAAAACAAAAAAAAATTTTAAACGTCCCCCTCTGAACCCTAAAAGTTTCATCCCACTCAATTTTTGATCAGAGCAATATTTTTCGAAATAAATCAACTGTAAGATTAAAATGGGACACCCGGTATAGCCAATAACTCAAAATTTAGACTAAATCAAAATCTAACTTCAATACCAGGCCAAACCAAAATCTAACTTCAATTTTATGCTATATATTCATAGATGTGCTATATATATGGATGAAGGTGGTCCTTATTTAGGTTATGTTGTTTTTTCTTTTGACGATAGTGCTAAATCGGTTTTAAATAAATGAATAAAAATGCATACCAAATTTCAGCTCGATATCTCAATTTTAACCTGGCCCCCACGGCAGTCGAAGTTTTAAAGGGGAAATACGTGTATTTTGTACGGTCAATGATTTTTACATTTTTTCAACTTAGTTAATATTGATTTGAAAATTTGAAACTTAGCAAATATATTGCTCATAGTATAAGGTATATTTGTAGTATTTTATCAGATTTTTCATCCCCGATTTTCGACATACCCTCCCGCTAAAAAGTTTGGACACATTTGTCGAATTTCGCACCACTCTAAAAGTTTGATTGCAGAGTCAATAATGAAGATAGCTATATTTTCCAAGCGGCGTTTGAAAGAGGACATATTAACCTTTATTTTGCTTGCTAAGAAATTTCTCTAATATTTTTTTTGAGCCCGGTACGCACTTTTGAACATGGTCATTGGCCCGGTACGCACTTTTGAACATGGTCATTTGCCATGTTCAAAAGTGCGTACCGGGCTCAAAAAAAATCATAGAGAAATTTCGAAAAAACAAAATGATGGTTAATATGTCCTCTTTCAAACGTCGCTTGGAAAATGTAGCTATCTTCATTATTGACTTCGCAATCATACTTTTAGTGTGGTGCGAAATTCGACAAATGTGTCCAAACTTTTAAGCGGGAGGGTATGTCGAAAATCGAAGATGAAAAATCTGATAAAATACTACAAATTTACCTTATACTATGAGCAATATATGTGCCAAGTTTCAAATTTTTATCTGATCGTCTACCGTACTTGACAATAAAATATACAAGTGATAATAATCTGTGTTATCACTATATAAGTAGGTATAATAATTTTCTATCTTATCTCGTGGAAATCTTACAGCACCTCCCGGGCTCATTTTTCTTAACCCTGCACGCCAAGTTTTTGAGTTTGGCTTGGTCTTTAATAATTTCCGCACGCCAAATTTTTGGCTTGGCTTGTGTGATTTGTGTTTGTTTTTTAAAATTTCAGATTTCAAATTTTTAGGATTTCCTGTAAATTTTAAATTTTTGTGATTTTTTGAATTTGAATTTTTGGGATTTAATACTTGGCGTCCTTTTTTTACTTCAATATATATATATTTCCATGCGGGTATACCCGCGTAGAAAAAAAGAATCTTTGAAAGAATCTTGGAAAGAATCTTAAAAAGATTCTTAGAATCTTGGAAAGAATCTTAAAAAGAATCTCGAAAAGAATCACGGATACGATCCGGAACGGGATTCTTTTAAAGATTCTTTCCAAGATTCTGAGAATCTTTTTAAGATTCTTTCTAAGATTCAAAGAATCATTGTAAGATCCTTGCAAAGATTCTTTCCAAGATTCTTTCAAAGATTCTTTTTTTCTACGCGGGTATACCCGCATGGAAATATATATATATTGAAGTAAAAAAAGGACGCCAAGTATTAAATCCCAAAAATTCAAATTCAAAAAATCACAAAAATTTAAAATTCACAGGAAATCCTAAAAATTTGAAATCTGAAATTTTAAAAAACAAACACAAATCACAAAAATTTAAAATTTACAGGAAATCCTAAAAATTTGAAATCTGAAATTTTAAAAAACAAACACAAATCACACAAGCCAAGCCAAAAATTTGGCGTGCGGAAATTATTAAAGACCAAGCCATACTCAAAAACTTGGCGTGCAGGGTTAAGAAAAATGAGCCCGGGAGGTGCTGTAAGATTTCCACGAGATAAGATAGAAAATTATTATACCTACTTATATAGTGATAACACAGATTATTATCACTTGTATATTTTATTGTCAAGTACGGTAGACGATCAGATAAAAATTTGAAACTTGGCACATATATTGCAAGCACAATTTCTAAGCAAGCAAAATGAAGGTTAATATGTCCTCTTTCAAACGCCGCTTGGAAAATATAGCTATCTTCATTATTGACTCTGCAATCAAACTTTTAGAGTGGTGCGAAATTCGACAAATGTGTCCAAACTTTTTAGCGGGAGGGTATGTCGAAAATCGGGGATGAAAAATCTGATAAAATACTACAAATATACCTTATACTATGAGCAATATATTTGCCAAGTTTCAAATTTTTAAATCAATATTAACTAAGTTGAAAAAATGTAAAAATCATTGACCGTATAAAATACACGTATTTCCCCTTTAAAACTTCGACTGCCGTGGGGGCCAGGTTAAAATTGAGATATCGAGCTGAAATTTGGTGTGCATTTTTATTTATTTATTTAAAACTGATTTACCACTATCGTCAAAAGAAAAAACAACATAACCTAAATAAGGACCACCTTAATCCATATATATAGCACATCTATGAATATATAGCATAAAATTGAAGTTAGATTTTGGTTTGGCCTGGTATTGAAGTTAGATTTTGATTTAGTCTAAATTTTGAGTTATTGGCTATACCGGGTGTCCCATTTTAATCTTACAGTTGATTTATTTCGAAAAATATTGCTCTGATCAAAAATTGAGTGGGATGAAACTTTTAGGGTTCAGAGGGGGACGTTTAAAATTTTTTTTTGTTTTGGTCCAAAATTCAAAATGGCAGCGTTAAGATGGATGACATGTTTTTTTAAAATGGAAACATGATTTTTTTTTTACTAAAAAATTTTTCAGATCAAATCTAACGTCTTTTGTGAGAATATTTTTTTTATAGCCCGGATATTTTAGACAAGATCACAATTTTTGACTATTTTAGCGTTATGCAGCATAATGACGAAGCCGAGGAGGTCTTCTAAATCCTCCTCGTGAGTGTTTTCTGAAATCTTCTTAAAGGTGTTTAAAGATTCCACCATTCCACCATCCCACCATCATGGTTATCCCGGATAATACTAAAATAGTAAAAAATTGTGATCTCTTCTGGACTGAATAAAAAAAATGTTCCAACAAAAGTTGTTAGTTTTGACTTGACACATTTTTTGGTGAAAAAAAAATCATTTTTTCATCGTTTAAAAAACCTTTTGGTCATCTTAACACCGCCCCTTTGAATTTTGGACCAAAACAAAGAATTTTTTTGAACGTCCCCTTCTGAACCCTAAAAGTTTCATTCGACTCAATTTTTTATCGGAGCAGTATTTTTCAAGATAATTCAGCTGTAAGATTAAAATGAGACACCCTCTATTATGGGCTGTATCAAAAAAATGTTCCTACAAAAGATGTTAGATTTAATCTGAAAAAAATTTTGGTGAAAAAAAAAATCATGTTTCTATTTTCAAAAAACATGTCAGTCATCTTAACGCCGCCATTTTGAATTTTGGACTAAAACAAAAAAATTTTTTAAACGTCCCCCTCTGAACCCTAAAAGTTTCATCCCACTCAATTTTTGATCGGAGCAATATTTTTCGAAATAAATCAACTGTAAGATTAAAATGGGACACCCGGTATATTATATATATTTTGACTATATATTTTGATTTATTAACTATATATGATGCTATATATTCATAGATATGCTATATATGTATACATAATGCTATACAGGGTGTCAATAAAGTAACGGTACGGCTGAATATTTCCGCAGGCAAGACAATTTTCCAAAATGTTAAGGTCTTACTTGAAGTAACTTTTCCCAAGGAATTCAACGGTGACCTCTATTTTGACCTTGGCGATGTCCTTCAAGGTTATTTCAAGGTCAACTTTTGTTTTTTGAATAGGAACCCCCTTTTTTGACACCAGCAATCGATAGAGCGGGAAATTTTACGTACAAATATGTACTTAAGTCACCGGTTCCCTTCGACGTTGAGGGTTACTGTAGGGTTGATTAAACTTAAACACAGTATGGATACCTCTGAGAATAGAAGCTTCTTAAATTATTTCGTTACTACCAAAGTCATCAATTTCAACAAGGCGCATCTAGCGGTGACCTCGATCGTGACCTTGACTATGGCCTTCAAGGTGATTTCAAGGTCATCTTTTTTTTAAATGAAAACTCCCTTTTCGACATCGGCAATCGATAGAACGAGAAATTAAGGTTAGTTGAGGTTAGTGGAGGTTAGTTTAGGTTAGTTGAAGTTCGTTGAGGTTAGTTGAGATTAGTCAAGGTTAGTGGAGGTGAGTTGCGGTTAGCTGAAGTTAGTCAAGGTTAGTTGAGGGTAGTCAAGGTTTATTGAGGTTTATTGAGGTTGCAGTTTTTGCAGGTTGCAGTTTTCGCAACCTGCAACCTGCAACCTTAATAAACCTCAATAAACCTTGACTACCCTCAACTAACCTTGACTAACCTCAACTAACCTTGACTGACCTCAACTAACCTTGACTAACTTCAGCTAACCGCAACTAACCTCCACTAACCTTGACTAACCTCAACTAACCTCAACGAACTTGAACTAACCTCAACTAACCTCAACTAACCTCCACTAACCTCAACTAACCTTAATTTCTCGTTCTATCGATTGCCGATGTCGAAAAGGGAGTTTTCATTAAAAAAAAAAGATGACCTTGAAATCACCTTGAAGGCCATAGTCAAGGTCACGATCGAGGTCACCGCTAGATGCGCCTTGTTGAAATTGATGACTTTGGTAGTAACGAAATAATTTAAGAAGCTTGTATTCTCAGAGGTATCCATACTGTGATTAAGTTTAATCAACCCTGCAGTAACCCTTAAGGTCAAAGGGAACCGGTGACTTAAGTACAGATTTGTACGTAAAATTTCCCGCTCTATCGATTGCCGGTGTCAAAAAAGGGGGTTCTCATTTAAAAAACAAAAGTTGACCTTGAAATAACCTTGAAGGACATCGCCAAGGTCAAAATGGAGGTCACCGTTGAATTCCTTGGGAAAAGTTACTTCAAGGAAGACCTTAACATTTTGGGAAATTGTCTTGCCTGCGGAAATATTCAGCCGTACCGTTACTTTATTGACACCGTGTATATATACATAGATGATCTACACGTATAGAAAATCCTATATAATGCTATATATGTAGCCATGCTGCATGTATAAAGATAGCGCTATATTTAAAGGAACCGAATCTCGAAGGACCACCCTGATATTAATTGAGACCTGAAATAACGACTACTCAAATATACATCTTGTAAATACATATACATGAATATAAAGAACATTCGAATCTCAAATGACCACCCTAATATAAATTGAGACCTAAAATAGCGGCCACTCTAATCCGACACAGCTAAACTGATCCCGGGACCATCCCGAGATAGTCCCATTCGTATCCTGCCAAGATGGTACGTCTTATGAACGTCTATAGGAGGAATCAGTAAGATATTGTTCTACCCGGGATTAATATTGGATGTCTTGAGGATATCCTGTCGCAACCGTAATTAGACGATACGTAACGCACTCTCTTATAGACGTCTGTGGGAGGTACTAGTAAGACATTGGTCTACTCGAGATTAATATGGGATGTCTTGAGGATATCCTGTCGCAACCGTGTTTAGACGATCCCAGTGCATTCTCTTATAGATGTCTCTGGGAGGTACCGGTAGGACATTGTTCTACCATCCGGTACTCTGGAGTAGTGGCTAGCGTTCTTGCCTCTAAACCAGAGCATCGGAAGGTCCAAGGTTCGATTCTCTGTACCGTAGTCTCGTCGAGAAATAAAAATATGGGCATGACAAGCTCCAGATTTATATATATGTGGCATACACAAGTACTCGTACAGGTGTGAGTGACATGTATATAGCTGTAGTCCATGTTTACAATCTCTCGACGAGGCGTGATGTAGCTCCGGCATCGGAAGGCGAAACTCAGGGTCGGCTGTATCGGTGAAGGTCTTTTGCAGTTTCCTTCCACCCTCGGCAAAATTGCG
This sequence comes from Alloplasta piceator, assembly GCA_946863875.1. Classification (NCBI taxonomy): domain Eukaryota; kingdom Metazoa; phylum Arthropoda; class Insecta; order Hymenoptera; family Ichneumonidae; genus Alloplasta; species Alloplasta piceator. Next base: position 27,309,059 of record OX333071.1, on the reverse strand, counting down.
ATACAGCTTGAGAGAAATGAAGCACTAAAGGTGCGAGACTGCAGAACCACCTCGAATCGTAGATATAAGGGGCTAAATGGGCTAAGTTCCCAGAGCCAGGGGGAGAGGAGGAAAAAAACATTGTTCTACCCGAGATGAATATGGGATGTCTTGTGGATATCCTGCCGCTACCGTGTGTAGACGATCGTACTGCACTGTCTTGTAGATGTCTATGGGAGGTACTAGTAAGACATTGGTCTATTCGAGATTAATATAGGATGTCTCGAGGATATCCTGTTGCAACCGTGTTTAGACGATCCCAGTGCACTCTCTTAGGGATGCCTCTGAGGGGTACCGGTAGGATTCCGTTCTACCCGAGATTGATATAGGATATCTTGAGGATATTCTGTCACAACCGTAATTGGACGATCCCAACGCACTCTCGTATAGACGTCGATGGGAGGTACTGGTAGGACATTGTTCTACCCGAGATTAATATAGGATGTCTTAAGGATATCCTGCCGTCACCGTGTGTAGACGATCGTACCGCACTGTCTTGTAGATGTCTGTGGGACGCACTAGTAGGACATTGGTCTACTGGAGATTAATATAGGATGTCTTGAGGATATCCTATCGTAACCGTATTTTGACGATCCTAGCGTATTCTCTTAGAGATGTCTCTGGGAGGTACCGGTAAGACATTGTTCCACGCCAGATTAATATAGGATGTCTTGAGGATATCCTGTCGTAACCGTGTTTTGACAATCCCAGCGCACTCTCTTAGAGATGTCTCTGGGAGGTACCGGTAAGATATTGTTCTACGCGAGATTAATATGGGATGTCTTGAGGATATCCTGCCGTGACCGTGTGTACCTTAGCAATTTTTGCAACTGCAAAGTCAACCGAAAATGTCAACGGTTGAATTTGGACGTATGTGATTCTTGCAAAGATTCTTTCCAAGATTCTTTCAAAGATTTTTTAAAAGATTCTTTCAAAGATTTTTTTGTCGCATCGCATGAGAATCTTTCGACGAATCTTCAAAAGAGTCTTTGAAACAATGAGGTTTTTTCAAAACCACACGAAAAACTAAAAACTGACCATCCCGAGTCAATTTTCGAAAAAGAAGAAATTTGAGAAAATCGAAAAACTTTATTTAGAAAAAAGATATAAAATCAAAAATGAAAAATACCATCATGACCAAATTCATTTACAGAATCTTAGAAATCTTGGAAAAAACAAAATTATTTCCAATATTCTCCCGACCGATCTGCTTATACAAGATTTTTTATATTAGTCTCTCTGAAATTTTTCCAATTCATCTTTCCGAGATTTTTTGAATGAACGTTTCCAAGATTCTTTAAATGAATTTTTCAAGGTTCTTTAAATTAATCTTTCTAAGATTCTTCCAATTAATCTTTCCAAGTTTCTTTGAATGAATTTTTCCAAGATTTAACGACGTGTCAAAACGGCATTTGGTCATGCTGGTCATCTTCGATTTTGATTTTCTACCTTTTCCAGAATAAAGTTTTTCAATTTTCTCAAATTTCTTCTGTTTCGAAAATTTCGTGGAATATTAGCATAAATGAAATATGTGTTATCCCGTTTTACATACAGTAAGTAGCATATCCCTTATCCGATTTAATATGAGATGTAAGTGGTATATGGGGTAATCGAGTTTCTACTTATGGAAAGGTAAATCTCGAGTAATATAGGAAACATTTTTTTTTAAATTATTTATTCTGAGGATTCGTCATTTTTCGATCGTTTCCCCAAGGTAATTAGAGATTTCGATGGAATATTCATAATCAGCATTCAATTTCCTATCGTCTACGACCTGGATATTTTGTTACAATCGATAGGAAAAACTTGTTCTATATTTGAATGATTTTCAAAAGTTCAAAAATTTTTATTTTATAAATTGCTAATCCGAAAAGTAATTCTTTCAAAATTCAAAAACAACCGTCCTTGTCACGTGCAAGCAATTCGCGTTTGGAAAGCTGAAAAATTACGAAAGATGGAATGTTTGAAAATTTTTTAAAATAATTTCAAACAAGTTTTTAACCTGAATTTCTCTCCTGATTATGAAAAATTTATGCTAAGCCGGACTTTTGTTCAAATATGATATCTCGCTGTGATGGAATATTTTGAACTTACTGGTATAAAAATCTTGTACAAATTTTGCGCAAAAACAAAGCTTTCATCATCAGGAAGCAAAACGTAAATAACTTTATTTTTTGAGGATTCATTACTCCTTTCCCTTTGAAACTTCCTTTTTTTGAAATGATATGTCGGTAGTAGACTCGAAGAATATCGTTAGATTAATCCCGATATCATAATTTTGCCGCCATGAAAGAACTTTGAAAATCCCTACACAGCAAAATTGATCCCGGGACCATCCTGAGACAGTCCCATTCGTGTCCTGCCAAAATAGTACGTCTTATGAATGTCTATGGGAGGTACCAGTAAGATATTGTTCTACCTGGGATTAATATAGGATGGCTTGAGGATATCCTGTCGCAACCGTGATTAGACGATCCCAACGGTCCCTCTTATAGACGTCTATGGGAGGTACTAGTAAGACATTGGTCTACTCGAGATTAATATAAGATATCTCGAGGATATCCTGTTGCAACCGTGATTAGACGATCCCAAAGCACTCTCTTATAGACGTCTCTGGGAGGTACTTGTAAGACATTGGTCTGCCCGATATTTATATGGAACGTCTTGGGGATATCCTGTCGCGACCGTGATTAGATGATCCCAACGCACTTTCTTATAGACGTCTGCGGGAGGTACTAGGAAGACATTGGTCTGCTCGATATAATAAAGGACGTCTTGAGGATATCCTGTCACGACCGTGATGAGACGATCCCAAAGCACTCTCTTATAGACGTCTCTGGGAGATCCTAGTAAGACATTGGTCTGCGCGATATTAATATAGGACGTCTTGAGGATATCCTGTCGCGACCGTGATGAGACGATCCCAAAGCACTCTCTTATGGACGTCTCTGGGAGATCCTAGTAAGATATTGGTCTGCTCGATATTAATATAGGACGTCTTGAGGATATCCTGTCGCGACCGGGATTGGACGATCCCAACGCACTCTCTCATAGACGTCTATGGGAGATATTAGTAATACATTGGTCTTCCCGAGATTAATATAGGATGTCTTGAGGATATCCTGTCGCGACCGTGATAAGACGATCCTAACGCACTCTCTTATAGACGTCTGTGGGAGGTACTAGTAAGACATTGGTCTGCTCGAGATTAATATAGGATGTCTTGAGGATATCCCGTGGTAACCATGTTTGGACGATCCCAGCCAACTCTCTTAGGGATGTCTGCAAGAGGTCAGCCATCGCGCAGCATTAGTTCCAACCTTGCCACGAGATGGCGAACGCTACCCACATGCGGATAATGTGAAGAGCATGCTTATATAGGCGAGCGCGAACACGGATATCAATTCGACACCGACAGAAGTCAGAACTCGAAAGAGGCTATGATACAAATACAAAGAGTCCTTGCTGACTCCCTCTGTACCGTACACATTTTGTTAACATTTAATTAATTAATCGAAATTAATTGAAATTAAATCGAAACAAGAATTATTATCGACTACTGCATTGGCAGTCCAGGAGACGGCCCAAAGATATCCTGAAGACATCCCGGGATGGCCGCGGGACTGTCTTATTCCGGTAAATACAGCGGACACTTTAGAGTCCATGGGTATCCCATGGGATCATCCAAAAGACGTACTTGGGACGTATTATTTTGTGACTAATAATTCTGGAATATCTCGGTGACGTCTTATAGGAGTCTCGACAATATCTTACCGATATCTCCAGTCTACTGTGTTTGCAGTCTCAGAGACGTCCCGAGGATATCCCGGGATACCAATGGGACCATCCCATTCCGGTAAACACAGCGGACACTTTAGAGCCCATGGGTATCCCATGGGACCATCCGATTACCGTCACGGGACAATTGGTGTGATGTCCAAAAGACGTACTTGGGACGTATTATTGTTGTGTGGGTCGCGAAAAAGTTATCAATTCCATGCAAAAAATCAACAACAATTTTTTATCCAATCTTGATGAAATTTCAAGAGTACCTTCGATCAGGATAAACCGGGGAAAGAGAAAAACTTACCAATCGGTTAATACTTAAAAATTTGGGCGATCAAAAAACTCGGAAACATAAGCCCCCTTCTTCCATTGTTTAACCGCGTGTTCTTGCTAGAATTACGTTATTCTAATAGCGCATGTTATATCATGCCGCGATATTCCGACGGCATCGAAATCAATTTTTCTCAATAGCATTATTTATATCTGCGAGAGGGTTCGAATAATAACTTTGTGAAATTGGCCATAAAATAATTTTTTTCAATATTGCACATGAAAAAATGTCTTCCATAATAATGTATAGTATTTTGTATATATGGCAAACTTATTATCTACTTAGCGAATGAAAGAAACTAATGACGAGATGAATCGTCCTTGGATTATAGAGATTATGCTAAAAGCTTCTCTGACGATGAGTAGCATATATAGATAATTAATCCTTCAAACTATACTCAGATGTTTAATTAAACATGATCTCACTAATGTCATATTCTTGATTAAAAGCATCTTAGAAAATTTGAAAATAAAAAGAGGACTACGTGACTTTGTTATTGATGATTGAGGAGGTTAGCTACACACCTAGCGGGGCAGGCAGTAAGAGGGGTAACCCTATGCTTATACACTGGTGCTTTGAGCAGTTACCAACTCTGAAAAATTGAATTTGTTATCGTGGACCGACATTCAAATGGACAAATACAAACAAATTTACATGTAATGTAGCACTTATCAGTTGTATATGAATGTTTAACAACATTTTTGACCATTCCAGATGACCATTCCAGATGACAATTGTATTTTTAAAGAATAGAAAATTTAATATTTAATCATTTCTTAATAATAATCATTGTTATTCTATTAATTAATTATCAATTGAATGCAGCATTGAGTTTTGAAATTTTTTCAAGAAAGTTTTTATACGTTAATTCGCCTATGGAGATTCGGGATTATTTGAGTGTTCAAATTATCGCGCGCATGTAACATTCTGCAGCATTGTCGATGGCTTCAGTCTAAATAATCGCACAAAGCAATTTTATCAAATTTTATTCTTGAAATGTCATCATAACTACCCAGTAAACACGTTTCATTACAGCAATGTAACCAGGAAGTTATAAGTGATATAACCGATGTTACACTTATTTTACGTAACCTCTATGTAGCATGGAAGTAACATGTTTATGTCACATGTGTTATCTTCACGTTATGTACGTGCTATGTACCGATGCGACGTTACAGTCACATTACCAAAACGTGTAACCGCCATGTAACATGACTATAACAATGTGCGTATAACATTGGAAACAGGCTGGTAATGTAAATGTTATAGAACGTTGCTACATTGCAGTTCCATAACTAGCATTTGTAACGATTACGTAACATGCATGTAGCGTAATGTACGTAACAATAGTTATGTGTAGGTTATACAAATGTGATGCAACGTTAAGTATTGCAGATACATAATTCGCAATACACACGTTTTATTACAGCTATGTAACCAAGAAGTGGCAAGTGACATAACTGATGTAACATTTGGGTTAAGCAACCACTATGTAACATGAAAGCAACATATTCGTAACATTTGTTATCTTCACGTTATATACGTGCTATGTACCGATGTGGCGTTACAGTCGCTTTACCAAAACGTGTTACCGTTATGTAACATGGGTATAACAATGTGCGTATAACATTGGAAACAGGTAGGTAATGTAAATGTTATGAAACGTTACTATATTGCATTTTCATAACTAGCATTTGTAACGATTACATAACATGCATGTAGCGTAACGTACGTAACAATAGTTATATGCAGGTTATGCAAATGTTATGCAACGTTAAGTATTGCCGATACAAAATTTGAAAAACTCATGTTTCATTACAGCAAAGTAACCAAGAAGTGACAAGTGACGTAACCGACGTTACATTCATGTTACATAACCACTATGTACCATGAAAGTAACATATTCGTCATAATTTTTATCTTCACGTTATATACGTGCTATGTACCGATGTGACGTTACAATCGCATTGCCGAAACGTGAAACCGTTATGTAACATAGCTATAACAATGTTCGTATAACATTGGAAGCAGGCAGGTAATGTAAATGTTATGAAACTTTACTATATTGCAGTTCCATAACTTGCATTTGTAATGATTACATAACATGCATGTCGCGAAATGTACGTAACAATAGTTATGTGCAGGTTATTCAAATGTTCTGCAACGTTAAGTATTGCAGATACATAATTCGCAATACACACGTTTTATTACAGCAACGTAACCAAGAAGTACAAAGTGGCGTACCGATGTAACATTTGTGTTACGTAAACACTATGTAACCAGAAAGTAATATATTCGTCAAAGGCCATAGCCGGCTAAGTAGGGGTGAGCGGTCCCCATGCGCATTCGTTCCAAATTTTGGCCAAAAGTTGCGTTTGATGGATTACAAATTCACCCCAAATTTCAACCATGTAGCTGCACTAGGAACAAACATTAAAATACAACTAGTATTTTTGGAGAAGATTTTTTTTCTTAGGATCTATTAAACCGATTTTTATGAAAAAAATATATGTTGTTAAAATATTCAAGGCCATTCACAGAAAAAATCAAGAACCCAATTCCACAAACGGAACTACCCAAAAAAAATTATTTTAGATTTCGTGATTTTTTTTCGGTTACTCGCTCACGAAATACAATTACAAGTTTTTTTGTATTAAACAATCGGACGTCCTCTTTCTATAACATATAATTTTTTCAAGTCGATCGAAGAGGTGGAGCATAGTTAAAAAAAATAAAATACACTTATTATCAGTACAGTTATTATCGAGCGCAGTAGAGTTTCCTTGTCAGTTTTATCAAAAACTTTACCACAAAAGCTTTACGCAAAGCTTTTCTATCATATTTTATCCCCGTTTTCGGCTACTTGGCAGCGTCCGGCAATCGCAAGACGCGACGCGCTGCGCTTAAGAGGATGTGAAAGACCTGTATTACCATCGTTGCAGGCTCGAATTTTCGACCAAATGCCATGTCCAAATTATTCAACCGAATGGGCTGAAAATTTAGGATGTCATTACGGTAATAGTATTCTAGGGCCTAAAACTCAGAAAATTTCGATAGCGCAAAAAAAATACAGTTTCATTATCAGGTGGAATCTGTAATGCAGAAATGGACTTACCGATGTTTGCATTGTTCAATTGCGAATATTCTCAGTTTTAGGCTCTAGAGCAAAGAAAAACGCAAATACTGGGCACTTCAAAATTGCAGTACGTGACAAATTGCAGAAATGGCATTTGTTCGAAAATAATATAGTGAATGCCGATGAATAGAGCCATATTTATGTGTTTATACATATAGCTATGAGCATATATAGATATATCACTAAACGGAAAACAAGATCGGATTTTCATACCCTGCCATCTAGCGGTGGCACGCGTTGCGAAAATTCTCTCCACTTTACCGACGAAATCAGAGCCATATTTATGTGTTTATACATATAGCTATGAGCATATATAGATTTATCACTAAACGGAAAACAAGATCGGATTTTCATACCCTGCCATCTAGCGGTGGCACGCGTTGCGAAAATTCTCTCCACTTTACCGACGAAATCAGATGACGTCGGTAAAGTAGTGAGAATTTTCGCAACGCGTGCCACCGCTAGATGGCAGGGTATGAAAATCCGATCTTGTTTTCCGTTTAGTGATATATCTATATATGCTCATAGCTATATGTATAAGCACATAAATATGGCTCTATTCATCGGCATTCACTATACAATTTTCGAACAAATGCCATTTCTGCAATTTGTCACGTACTGCAATTTTGAAGTGCCCAGTATTTGCGTTTTTCTTTGCTCTAGAGCCTAAAACTGAGAATATTCGCAATTGAACAATGCAAACATCGGTAAATCCATTTCTGCATTACAGATTCCACCTGATAATGAAACTGTATTTTTTTTTGCGCTATCGAAATTTTCTGAGTTTTAGGCCCTAGAATACTATTACCGTAATGACATCCTAAATTTTCAGCCCATTCGGTTGAATAATTTGGACATGGCATTTGGTCGAAAATTCGAGCCTGCAACGATGGTAATACAGGTCTTTCACATCCTCTTAAATGCACTGCGTCGCGTCTTGCGATTGCCGAACGCTGCCAAGTAGCCGAAAACGGGGATAAACTATCACAGAAAAGCTTTGCGTAAAGCTTCATGCTTTTGTGGTAAAGTTTTCGATAAAACAGACAAGGAAACTATACTGCACTCGATAATAACTGTACGGAATTTTTTTTGTGGTTGTCATGACATCGAAAACAAAAAGAATGTGCAAAAAAAGTGTATTTTATTTTTTTAAACTATGCTCCACCTCTTCGATCGATTTGGAAAAATTATATGTTATAGAAAGAGGTCCGATTGTTTAATACGAAAAAACTGGTAATTGTATTCCGTGAGCGAGTAACCGAAAAAAAATCACGAAAACTAAAATAATTTTTTTCGGGTAGTTCCGTTCGTGGGATTGGGTTCTTTATTTTGTCTGTAAATTGCCTTGAATATATTAACAACATATATTTTTTCCATGAATATCGGTTCGATAGATCTTATGAAAAAAAATCTTCTCCAAAAATACTAGCTGCATTTTTATGTTTGTTCCTAGTGCAGCTAGATGGTTGAAATTTGGGTTGAGTTTGTGATCCATCAAACGCAACTTTTGGCCAAAATTTGGAACGAATGCGCGTGGGGGCCGCTCACCCCTACTTAGCCGGCTATGGCCTTTGTTATCTTCACGTTATCTACGTGCTATGTACCGATGTGACGTTACATTAACATTGCCAAAACGTGAAACCGTCATGTAACATGGCTATAACAATGTGTGTATAACATTGGAAACAGGCAGGTAATTTCAATGTTATGAAACGTTACTATATTGCAGTTGCATATCTAGTATTTGTAACGATTATGTACCACACATGTAGCGTAATGTACGTAACAATAGTTATGTGCAGGTTATACAAATGTTATGCAACGTTAAGTATTGCAGATACATAATTCGCAGTACACACGTTTCATCACAGCAATGTAACCAGGAAGTTACAAGTGACGTAACCCATGTTACATTTATGTTGTGTAACCACTATGTAACATGAAAGTAACATGTTCGTCACATTTGTTATCTTCACATTGTATATGTGCCATGAACCGTAGTGACGTTACAGTAACGTTACCAAAACGTGTAACCGTCATGTAACATGGCTATAACAATGTACGCATAACATAAATTGATAACAAGCAGGTAATGTAAATGTTATGAAACGGTACTTCGTCCGAGATCCGCCAGGTGGCGAGATCCATAGCTGAGCTCTCGCGCCAGCGAAACAGCCACCGAGAACCGATAAAGTCCGGTGTATTATCGCTGTCGGCGTCCTCGATTAACATACAATCGTTGGAACATTACCCGCGTTCTGTGGTCATGCAGTCCTATAGATTGCTATAGACTAAAGACTACATATTTTGACCAGCTCACAAATAGTGAGCTGGTCAAAATATGTCACTTCGGTGACGCAATCACTGCAATATTGCAGTAATAGAACTGCAACATAATATAAATTACTAATTGTGAGTAGGGACTTATAAATTACATGTAACATCTAGGTATTATTATCTGTTACAATCTGTAACATTGCCGTACCATTGCCGGTACAGGCCTGTGTTACGGATAGCACCACATAAGTGCAATATAACGGTTGCATTCGACGTTACAGAACCTGTATAATTTATGAGTAGGAAGTTATAACTAACGGGGAACTTACATGTAACATATAGTTAACATTACTTGTGTTAGATTCGGTTACATTGCCGTAACATTGCCGGTACAGGACTGTGTTTCGGACAGCAATATATAACTGCAATATAACGGTTGCATTCGACGTTACATAACCTGTAGTACTTATGAGTGAGAAATCATAACTAACGTGGAACTTACTTACTAACATCTGGTCAACATTACTTGTGTTAGATTCGGTTACATTGCCGTGACATTGCTGATACAGGACTATTTTTCGGACAGCAACACATAACTGCAATATAACGGTTGCATTCAACGTTACATAACCTGTAGTACTTATGAGTGGGAAATTAGAACTAACGTCGAACTTACATGTAACATCTAGTCAACATTACTTGTTACATTTGGTTACACTCAGTTCCATTGCCGTTACATTGCCGCTACCGAACAGTGTTTACTGGGAAGCTACCGAGCGAGGTAAAAAACGGTCATTTCCTTATCGATTTGGTGAAGGAAGTGGTCGTGCGAAAAAAGCATAGTTCATGCCGTTACATTGCCGCTACTGAACTGTGTTTACTGGGTATGTAGACATACCATTTCCCTCTTCGGAAAACTTCTTCCCAAACATGTACAGAATCTTTTCGAACTATTTTCATTCAATTCTTACCATTTTTGACTTAGTGATTTAATAATTAATTACAGGACAATTAAGCAGTCGATTAACTTGAAATTTTTCACAGATATATGTTTTTATGGGCGTATACACAAAAAATTTCAAACAAAATTGCAACTCATTATTACCATTTTGACATATGTAGCCAACCTCCTTAATTTCATTACAAAGTTTGTAACGATGTTTTTTTCATATTTAACTTTCTATTTTAACTTTAAATATTTTCATTACACCTTGTTTCTTATTTCATACTAACAAATCTGCATAATTTTTCATCATATTTAAACGAAACACGACCTTTAAACATATGTGTTTTTTTTTACTCTTTCAACTTTAACTCACGTGTATTGTCGTAACGAATTCCGTGCAGCTGCTCGAAACATGGTAACTTAACGAGACTACCGGAAGGACTGTTTGGCCAGCAGAGCAATGAGTCCCAGTCGACGTCACAGCCATCCTCGTAGGTCCTAGTGGTTACGAGATGTTTGGCCGTGAGGCACTCGAGCTCCTCGCGAAATAACGAGTCGTTGAGATCGTTGATGTGGTTTAGGACATTGAGCACGTAGTTTCCCTCAAGTGGCTGGCTACCATTCACCGATATATCGGCCATTTTATTTTTTCCACCCTCACAAGTTCGTAATTTTATGCTATAATATTATTATTGTTTACTTTATTGTCGCAATATTAATATCAGCCTGCTCATTTTTATCTGCTCCTCGACATTAGCTCTCGCGTAGTATTTTAATTTTTATCATGACAAGTTCTTGTTTCTCATTGCACCAATTGTTTAATTATTGGTCGCAGGATCGGTCGTGAAAACGATCAAATCCTTCAATGCTTAACTCTAGATATTATCTGACACGAAACACGAAACCATCATTATTCTTGCATCTGCAACAGGTAGCCACTCGCTGTTTCAACTCTTATTTCCCGATCCATCATCTACTTAAAGCATCGATCTTGTCAGTTTTTTTTAATATGGAATCGATCCTTTTCCAACCACTGAGATTTTTTATATTTGCCCGCTCACTATGTTTATTCATCAACGTATCTCACTGTTTAGCTGTTTACTCGATAAATGTATAATTCATTTGTTTATTATGCAGGGTAATAATTCGATCGGAAACGATAGTTGTTTTTAATATTTTTTCAAAATTCTTCGAAAAACAATCGCACAATTTTCACCCATTGAGGATTTATTCGTCGCAAACTATCCTTCGAGAATCAATTTTGCAGACGGAGCTTAACATCCTCTGATTAATAAACACACATTTGACCAATTGTTTCTCATTTTTTGAACTTTAGTTTCGATTTTTGTCTCTTATGAGAAATTTCATAACGTCTGAAGTTATCGACGAATTCAACTCGGATCCACGTGTTGCTTCTTCCCTTCCCCACCTGTTTACACGCAGCGCTTCTCAGAAACTCAAGCACGTTTACAATTGATCTACTTCCATTAATTTATTGAACCATCTATCCAAAGCCAATTCCAACTATTTGAATATCTAAAAAATTGTAAAATGCAATTTTCCGGCACGTGTTTTACGACGAAAATTTCCCCGCAGATTGCGTTTTTTTAATGACAAATTTTGGATTACACAAAAAAAATCAGCCGGCCTCAGTCTGCGCGATCGGACACAAATTTTTTTCAAAGGAGAAGGGAGCAGTCTATATTCGAAACTTCCTTCGTGCGTGCTTGCTGAAGGTGCTCTGCTCGCAGAACCAAACTGGAAGTCGTGCCGCGGGACAAAAGGACTAAGAGAGCATGCGCCACTCACGAGACCCCTTTGCACGCCCCATCTCAACCCTCGCTAGGAGGGTTATTAAAACTAAATTCACTCTCTCCTAGTATAGCGTGATGTTCATCTCCTGTTCCGCGACATCCTTCTATCTTTTTTCGCTCTCAATCAGACATAAACGGCACGTGCGCTCAATTGCTACACAAAAATCGAGTAAATTTCAAACAGAATATTATAAAATATGAAAAAGAAAAAGAATTCATTAAAAGAAATTATAGAAGTTTAAGGAACCACATTATTGTACAGTTGGGCGAAACACGATTTGACTTGACGTCATCATTTTTTCAGTTACTGGCAGGAGAGACCGGGGAGAGTTGTGACAATTTTTACTGTAACGAGCATATCTCAGTCAAAAAAATCGGGGTGTGTGCAATCACACGCCGCGAAAGTGAATACTTGTATGGAATTCGCTGAAGCGGCAAATGATTTCTGCCGATGAATGAAAAGAGGGAGAGAGAGAGAGAGAGACAGAGAGAGAGAGTAGCCTAATACCAAAACTAACAAACCCAAAAAATTGTTAAAATTGTTTGGGTTGTGATTTTTTAAATTGTTATTCTTTTAAATTGTTATTATTTTAATTATTATTTTTGGTGGCCTCCGAACGTCTCCAAACGCCTCCAAGGCCATCGCGCCTTGGAAGTCTACTGACATTCTCCGCACGATTTGGATTTTTTCTCTTTTGTTTTTCGAAATTGTTATTATTTTTTTACAAATCGGGTTTAATTATATATTTATTAAATTTTTATTTCAACTGTTATTATTATTATTTTTGAGTTTCTATTCTTTTCACTGTTAATTTTTTAATTTATGATCATTTAAATTGTTAATATTTTCCTTATTATTATTTTTTTATTGTTCTTATTTTTTATGGTCTACTTACATTGGCTGCACGGCTTTGATTTTTTTTGTTAGAAATTGGGATTATTTTGGTAAAAATTATGTTTTCTTTGTATTATTTGTAATTTTCAAATTCTTTTCATTTTTTAATTTTTTTAAAATTGTTTTTATAATTTTTATTAAATTGTTAATATTTTCATTCTTGATATTTTCATTATTTTTATTTTATTTTTTGTTTATTTTCCAAAAGACTTGCGCAGAGCCTCTGAAGGCCTCCGGATATGCTTTCAAAGTCTAATTACATTCGTTTGCAGGGCTTGGATTTTTTTCTGTTTTCTTTTATTTTTCGAAATTGTGATTATTTTTGTAGAAATTGTTTTTTTTTGCGATTTTAATAGTTTTTATTTTTTGGCACTGTTATTATTTCAATTGTTAATATTTTCATTATTATTATTTTTACAGTGGTTTTTTTCTCCAAAGGCTTACGCCGAGCTTATAATAATAATAACGAGTAAAATATTAACACTCTAGATTTACAGTATCCAGAGACGCGGTAGCGTCTCGGGACAAGTACATTTACCTACTGTCAGCAACTCTCGACCCGACGACGGCTATAACGAGACGCGCCAAGACTCCTATACGCTAAGCAACGCGTTTTTCGACGTTTCCAAAATAGTTTTTATGATTTTTTAAATTAAATGTTATTTCAAGACGTGCTTTAGCGCGGCAACTGAATGCCATTTTTTATTGCCGATCAATTGTGACGAAAATAAAAGCTGTAGCTTTAACCATTAAATATATATCTTGATTTTTCGGATTCGCTGTTCTCGCGAGAAATTCAGTCGTGTTCTTGGCAGACTACATATTATGATTATTAGTCCCTGTGGGCGCCGCCATGACACCTATGATGAAAACGAACTTAAGTTCACGTTAGTTGTTATACTTTGCAAAAAGTACTGAAATAAATCACAAAAACACCAAAAATGGTGTACAAAAATTAGAGCCAAGTCCATTTACAAACGTATATATGGTTCTACATATCCTTTGCAAAAAGTAGCCAAATAAATTAAAAACATCGAAAGCCCGAGTCACCAAACACTGCGACACATTATGCTGTATTCCTTTGCTCTGATTGGTATTGAAAAAAATAATCAAAAATATAAAAAGTACTTCACGAGTTGGTTTTTAACGGACAATTAATCAAAATGCTTTTTTTAGTGAACACGTGAACACCAGAAACTCGCCAAGTACTTTTTATTTTTTTGATTATTTTTTTCAACACCAATCAGAGCAAAGTAATACAGCATAATGTGTCGCAGTGCTTGGCTTTTGATGTTTTTAATTTATTTGGCTACTTTTTGCAAAGGATATGTAGAACTATATATACGTTTGTATATGGATTTGTCTTCAATTTGTGTACACCATTTTTGGTGTTTTTGTGATAAATGTACCAAGTATTAAAAATCCCAGAAATTCGAATTTAAAAAAATCCTGAAAATTCAAAATTGAAAGAAAATCCTAAAAATTTGAAATTGAAAAAAAAACCAAATCACACAACCCAAGCCAAAACTCGGTATGCTTAAGTTATTAATGACCAAACCAAACAAAAAAACTTGGCGTGCAGGGTTAAGAACTAATACGCTCGGCGAGAAAAAACCGAGTCCAGACGCCTCCACCGCTTAACAATGGAGTGAACAAACGAAAGAATAAAAAAAAACCAATTGAACGAGTACACTAGCAACCAACTAAGAGAATCTATGCTTACGGTGGTCATATTCCCACCAATTCTCGAACTACAGGCCATAGCGACAGTGTCGACGGCTCACGCATCAATTCATACCATCGAGGAGAATTTCGAGCGAAGTAATTATTAATGCCGAAAGGAAAAACAGTCTATCATCCACGCGAAAACATCCGCGGAGATACAGACTCCGAGAAAATAGCGATAGGGCCTTTGTCGGGCCAAACGACGCGGGCATTAAAATCTTTGAAAGCGCGTGACACACACACCAGGCCGAGCATAAATTCGAGATCCTCAGGCATACTACCGTGTGTCCACACCGACGCTGTCATAAATGATACGTCGAGTAATGATATTAATACGTACGATCAGTGGTTCTTCCCTTTCATTTTTTTTTTTTAACGTAATTATTTTGAAATCCCGAAAGTCCGTAAAATAGGCGAGTAAAGTAAAGTCAATTCTAAATTCAAGAATGGAAATTATGGCCTGGGTCAGGTCGGTCGAAACAGAAAATAGATTCATTTTTTTTTAAGGAACCTCTTGAGAATATTGAATTTCGCGGCTTGAAAGTTTCAAGATGGTTGGGTTTTGCGATGATTTATTGGGGTAGAAGAGAAAAAAAACGGGAAAGGACATGCGGACAGAAAAATGACGAAAGAAAAGAACACCACTGTGTCGTGAAACGAGCACACACGTGGCTCTTCAAGAATTAGTCACCCTACGAGGAAAGAGAAAGGAACTCGCTTGGAGATAGGGCGCACTTCAGTGCAACCCAATATCTATTTATTTCCAACGTTTATAGTTGAGATTTTCAAGCAGAGGAACATATTGAATATATTAAACATCCGGGTGTAATTAAATTTATCAACCCTCAAAGAAAAATAAGTCCGCGCAAGAGAGAATTAGCGAGGCGGGCGTGAGTGTTTGTCCAAGGGTCCGAGGAAATCTCCTCGCGCCCCGCGGACGACACGAGGCCCGCTGCCCCCTTGAATCGCGTCGTTCTCTCTCGCACAACGGGCTGCTACAGAGGATGTACGCCATATATGGGCACAAGTAATATTTGAAAGCATTTTTTTTTTGTGTGAAAAGACAAATTAAAAATCGCAAGAAAAATTTCGCCTCAAAGAATACGTGCGAATTATTATTAATTATGAATGCATGTATGAATGATTTGTTCCAGGCTAATAGAAAAATTTATTTATTTCAAATGATAGAATTTACATAAAAAATTTATTTAAAATCATGAAATTACAATAATACAGATTTTATTTCAAAATGATGATTTCAAGTAGTAAAATTCAAATAAAGGTTTTATCTAAAATGATAAGCCCTTTATTTTAAACGATAGAATTCTAATAAGAATTTTTTTAAATAATTTATCAATTTAATCTTTGAATTCTTTAATATTTATTGACAGAATTAATGAAGATCAGAAAATTGAAACGTCAAAATATTCATTATAATAATCTTGTCAGCGCATTTTTTTCCTCCATAGAAAATCAGTTCAATAAACATGAAAAAATTTACAATTTCGAGATTATAAAATCATCAAATTCGTTGGAAATTATAAAACAGTTTATTGAAAGAAATTATTAGAATCATCGAAACATAAAATAATTCATTTGAATAAAAGTAAAATTTACTAATTAAAAGACTCTCCCTCTTTTGCAAGGGAACGATGAGAGGAGTCGAGGAGAAAAGAGGAAATGCAGAGCAGTAGGGCTAAGAAGGAGAAAGAAATATGAATTTGTCATAGAAAAAAGAGTGAGAGAGTCATAGCCGAAAATTAAGCCAATCGAAAGTATCGATGAGTGAGAGAGTCCGAGCGCGCGTGCGAGAGCGAAAGAGAAGAGAGGGATGGTCAGAACCTCCGTGGCGGGGCCTAGAGCGCGGCGAGAGCCCAAGTGAGGGCGGGAGTAAGAGAGAAGGGGAGCGAAAAAGAGACCCCTCGACTCCCTATACGCGCGAAAATTTACATAAAAATTGAAAATTAAAAATTGAAAATTGTACTGAAACATGCGGATTATCAAAGTATGGAAGAATGAAAGTAATTTGGTATCAAAATTGAGTTTAATTATAGTTGAATTATTGTAAAAACTAGGGTGACCAGCAAGGTGGAGGGGAGAACCAAGGCGTGAACGTCTTGGAGACAAGGGACAAATTACCCCTTCCCGAAGCTAACCGGGTCATGATTATAAAAAAGCGTGTCAAGAGGCACACGTACCCCCATATTCATCGTCGAACTTTGCGCGATAAAACTAGGCCACGACACTCAGCTCAATTTTTTTTTGCTTGGGATAAAATTTTGATTAAGTTTTGAGTGTGGTTTTGTTCATCGTAATTGTTAAAAGAAAATTTTTTGACAACTATTTTCCGTCAAACCTTTACATGCATTATCATCTTAATTTTTTCATTGACGTTATCATAAATATTGTGCGGGATTCATCTTACGACGACTATCATCGTGTGAATTGTGTGAAAAAGGAATCTGTGAATCCTTGTGTTGAGTTACTGTGGGAAATATAAGCAACAAAATTTCGCAAACACTGTGCTGAATATCCTCGAATCGCCTATCCCTTCGTCGCATCGAGTTATTCTGCGATACATCATTTTTTGGGATTCGTCTTCATCGTTCGACGTCGTTTTCTCTGGATTTATCCCCGTCGTTTGAGCTCTCATTCTTGGACTCATCTCCATCGTTCAACTCATAGTCTCTGGGCTCATCTACATCGTTCGATCGATCGGCCTTGCAGTTCGTCTGCCATTTCTCACCTCTCCAAAGAGAACAACACAAGGTAAGGAAGAAAAAAAATATGTCTTTCGCATGAGGATCTTGAAACCCAGGGAAACATGCTCTTGACCTCCCGCGAGCACGCCTCACGGTGGGTTGTCCAATTTCCCTCTCCGAATTTTCGCGAAATTTTTGTATCAATTTTTCATTTAAAAATTTCAATTTTTCAATTCATCTATTCTCTGCCGTCGATATTAAATTTATTTTGGACCCCGTTATGCCCGGGGTCATGATGACTCTTCCGAGTGATATACTGGGTTTCTCTGATCGTGCAAAGCTTTCGATACTTTGAAAGTTCAAGAGCTTGAATGTGCGAATCGGAGATATTCCAATTAAAAATTGCGATTTCCGTTTTGGTTCTCTTTTCATTTCGTGTAGCCTGTTGATAGGCCTAATGACTCTGCTGGTAAAAGGTTATTGCTGAAAAGGTGCCGGTTCATTCTGAAATTGTTTTCCCCTTTAATTATTTAACGTTAACCTCAATATGATTAAAACCGAAGAATCAACAGCGTGGTTAGGGATCGCAGTCATTGTCGTACTCGCCATTGTGATTTTCATCATGACCTATTTGATCATCAGGAATAAATCCTCCCAATCTCGCGTTTATTTTCCACGCGACGAATCTAGCGAGCTATGAATAAATTAAATTTTCTCTCTGTTCCTCCGATTTCAAGAAAACAATTTTGCTCCAAATTCCTGTTAGATCCGAAAAATAATTTCATTTTAAATTCTATCTCTGAAAATAAGTCATGAACTTGAAGTATTTCTGGAAAATATTTCTGAAAAATAATTTCGCAAATTTTAATTATCTCATTTCCATTTTTTGAAACATGAATTTTTAATTTTAATCGTTTTCAAGGGATATTTCCATGAAAAATAATTTTGCTTCGAATTTAACGATTTCTAAAAATAATCTGGTTTAAAAATTTCATCTCCATGAAAAATAAGTTGGCTTTGAATTTAACTATTTCTAAAAATAATCTTGTTTAAAAATTTCATTTCCACGAAAAATAATTTGTTTCGAATTTGAATTCTTTCTGGAAGGAGAAACTAACTTCGTTTCTATTTCCGAGAAATTAATTTTTAATCTTAAATGTTTCCGAAAGGCGTTTCTGAAAAGTCAATTTTAAGTTTTTATAATTTCTGAAAAATAATTTCATTTCAAATTCCTATTTTCAAAAATTAATTTTGTTTTCAAATTTCAATAATTTCTGGAGAATTCCTATGTTCAAAATTTAATTACGTTTTCAAATTTAAAAAATTTTTGAAAATAATTTCGTTTCGAATTCTCATTTTTGGAAAATAATTATGTTTCTGAATTTTAATAACTTTTGAAAAATAATTTCATTTCAAATGTTTACTTTCGAAAATTAATTCTGTTCTTAAATTTTAATAATTTTTGAAAATAATTTCGTTTCAAATTCTTATTTTCAAAAATTAATTTTGTTCTGAATTTTGATTATTTTCGAAACAAGAATTTCATTTTGGATTCTTATCTTCAAAAGTTAATTTTGTTCTGAATTTTGATTGTTTTCGAAACAAGAATTTCATTTTGGATTCTTATCTTCAAAAGTTAATTTTGTTCTGAATTTTGATTGTTTCCGAAACCAATAATTTGATTTTGGATTCTTATTTTCAAAATTAATTTTGTTCTGAGTTTTTATTATTTTCGAAACAAATAATTTCATTTTTGCATTCTTATTTTCAAAAATTTTTTTTTTTCGAAACAAATAATTTCATTTTTGGCATTTTTATTTTCAAAAATTTATTTTGTTCCTTATTTTGGCTATCTCCAAACAAAATAATTTCATCTTAAATACTTGTTTTTGACAGTAATTCTCATTCGGTACCATGATTCGGCCACTGAAAAATGATTTCGTTTAGGATCCTTATTTTTGGAAAATAATTTTGGTCATAAATCTTAATTATCATCAAAAGGAAATAATTCTCCACTTTGAGTAAATTTCAAATAATTGATATTTTTTATTTTAAATAATTTTGAATGAATATCTTTGGGCAACCTTCGGTAACTTCGAACGTCTGGAGAAGAGTAAGTCTGTAATCAGTTTTTTTGTATTTCCGGAGAAATAATTCCTACGCGAACAATCGTTGCGCTATAAAACATGGAAAAAACCGCTTCATTATGTATCCTATTATTGAGCTTCGTATCGCGACTCTATTGATGATTTTTTGTTTGGTCCTTCTGGTCGCAT
Source organism: Alloplasta piceator (assembly GCA_946863875.1). Classification (NCBI taxonomy): domain Eukaryota; kingdom Metazoa; phylum Arthropoda; class Insecta; order Hymenoptera; family Ichneumonidae; genus Alloplasta; species Alloplasta piceator. Next base: position 27,289,132 of record OX333071.1, on the reverse strand, counting down.
TAACGTGTTTATTTTATTTCAAAAATCAAAAGAAATTTATTCCCATTAAAATCGTTTTGCGTATTAAATTCTCCCCGGCTGAAAGAAATGACTCTGTCCGATCTGAGGGAATTGCGACAGCGGTTTAATCGAAATCCCCGTTTAGACGCGACATTTACAATTTTCGACTATTCCATTTTTTAACATGTTATTTTTTATGCTGTTCCATTTCACTTGCATCAACTATCCTAGTTTGAAAATCGCAATATTCTAACGCCTCTGTTACAATCCGTTATTTAAGACACCGAGCTCAATGAAGTACACTCTCACGGCCGTCCTGAGCAAATTTCTGGGAGGTTAGGCTCGAAAAGACCACCTGTCCAAATAACGCAGTTTCTTCCGAAAAACGTGTAAAGGAAGGGTTTGCTCCTTCTTGACCGAGATGGAGGACTCGCCGGTTGGGACGTAACAACAGAATGTGCGTTTTACAATGTAGAATGATGGATACTTAGGAGCATACCGTTAAGCGAAGCAACTATGAGATCTATTTTTTCATTTTCAATGTACGATTTCATTTACATATTCTTATGTTAAAAATTTGTATTGTTATTAAATTTTAAAAATTTTAAATGTGTTGATATTTACACATTTCGAAGCTTATAAATGAAAATTACAGTACATTTCTTCGTATATTAAACTTACTTCAATTCTTTGTAAAACTTCATTTCTACTATCACACAATTATATCATTTAATTATTAAAATAATTTCAATTCAAATGGTCACAACAGCATATAATTCAGCCCGGACAATAATTGATGATCTGAACTGAACTGACTTTTACTCTTTGACTTATTTCCTATAAGATTGTTTCAAATCTAGTTATTCATTGATTTACGCGAAGTATTATATTTGTTTGTAGTTTATTGACTTATTTGTTTCCCCACTTTAAGAATTTTCAAACTCTTACCTTTAATTTTAATATGCATTTTCTGAAGACAAAATAATTATTTTGTTAAAAATAAAAATCTGTTATTTATGTCAAATAATAACGTTTTTTAGTGTAACTGACACTTTTTTAACGACACTTAACAATGTTAAATGTTTTGTCGAAAAAGTAGGTGAATTCTTACGTAAGAAGGGGAAGGAGGAGTCCAAAAAATCTGATGTGCTCTTAAATGAGGGTAAAGGGACTCAAAAACGACAAAAATATTTATCCTTTCGTAAATAATGAATGGAGTCTAATGCGTCAGTAATACGTGAACAAACTACTTGACTATAAAATATACTCCTGACACTACTCTGTGTTATCACAAGATAAGTAGGTGTAATAATTTTCTATCTTATCTCGTGGAAATCCTGCAGCACCTCCCGAGCTTATTTTTCTTAACCCTGCACTTCTTTTTGAAAGTTCTTCCGAAGTATCTTTTCTGATTCAATTTCTTTATATGAATTTTATATAAATTGGTGTTAAAATATTGGTGATTCATATTGATATTCATAGATATGCTGTATGCATAGAAATTGAAAAGTGCGATGAGTACGATGTTAATATTAATATTAAGAGCTCATATTTTCACACGCCATTTCAAATACCTAAATAAAACTTTTGAGCCGTTATGGGAGAAGAATTTTTTTTAATGCCTTAATCTATGTATATTAGGGTGAATCGAAAGAATTAAAAAATGTTGGCTACCCTCAAAAATAAAAGATATCGTTGAAATAAAGGTCTCTGTGCAAGGGTTCGATTTTTTAAATTCTTTTAGAGGACACGCGGGACATTCAAAAACGCCATTTTCAGCGTTAAATTTACTATATCTCTGATAAACGGAAACAGATCATTCAAAAAATTCTGAATTTTTGATAAAAGGTGCCCCGATATGTACTCTTTCAAACCCATATTTACTGAACATAAACAAATGATTCTATATTCGAAAATAAATCTCTGAATATCAATATTTTCACTATTTTCCAATTCATTATATCATTAAATATTGATTTTTGTATTCTAAAATGTTGTTTGATTTCGTTCGTCTTTTTCATTGTAAAGCTAAGTATCTAATAAGTTTTCTAATATGAAAATTTCCAAAATAAATATTTATTTTTTAGTAAATTTCGCATTGTAAGCAGTACTGATATCGAGTTTTACGAAAAAAGATGGTAGAAATACAAAAACGTGTTAGAAAAAAAAATCAATATGTAAAGATATAACTAATTGAAAAATAGTGAAAATATTGATTTTCAGATATTTATTTTGGAATATGTGAACCATTTGTTAATGTTTAGTAAATATGGGTTTGAAAGAGTACATATCTGGGCACCTTATATAGAAAATTCAGAATTTTTTGAATGATCTGCTTTCATTTATCAGCGATATAGTAAATTTAACGCTAAAAATTGCGTTTTTGAACGACCCGCGTGCCCTCTAAAAAAATTCAAAAAATCCAACCGTTACACAGAGACCTTTATTTCAACGATATCTCTGATTTTTTAGGGTAGCCAACAGTTGTTAATTTTTTCGATTCACCCTAATATACATAAATTAGGGCGTTGAAAAAAAAATTCTTCTCCCATACAGGCTCAAAAGTTTTATTTAGGTATAAGAAAAGGCGTGTGAAAATATGAGCTCTTAATATTAATATTAACACCTTACTCTTCGCACTTTTCGGTTTTCCATAAGAATAACATGGGAAAAATTATTTTTACGTCTTCTGATTTTTATAACTAACAAACGATTCTGAGTTACTTTTTGATAAGTCCACTCGTTCAAAAGTTATTCAATGGCAAAGTTCAATTTTTCGTAAATTTGGCCGATTTTCAGTTATTACACCGGAACTATTAGTTGTATCGACAAAATTTGTGTGAAACATAAATCACGCTTTCGAGTAATTGTAACCAATAATTTTCAGTATAATAATTTAAAAAAAATAGAACCATTTGAAAAAATTGTGCAGCAGAAGTTTGCTTAAAAAATTTATTTTTCTATTAAGACAATGACATTCATTGTAGTATATCAGCTAATTTGTATCCGATCTTATTCAATAAATTTAAAAAATTTTAAGCTAAACCCTGCTGCACAATTTTCTTACAGCGTTCTATTTTTTATTATTATTATAGTGAGAACTATTGGTTAACATTCCTCGAAAGTTTAATTTGTATTTCACATGAAATTTCATTCACATTTTGTCGATAAAACTAATCGTTCCGGTTTAATATCCAGAAATCAGCTAAATCTGCAAAAAATTGAACTTTGACATTGAATAACTTTTAAACAAGTAGACTTATCAAAAAAATTAGCCTATAGGTTAAGTTAGATTTTGACTTATCAACTATATATAATGCTATATATTCATAAATATGTTTTATATATATAGATAATCCTATATATAGAGCTATGTACATCTTATAAATACATACCTATAAATATAAAGAAAATTCGAATCGCGAATGACCACCTTAATATATAATACCATATAAATATGTATGTAAATATTTAAAGACATCGAATCTCGAGAAATCACCACCCTAGTGTATGTCATAAATGTGCCTTATAAATATATAGATAATGTATATAATGCTATATATTCATAGATAATGCTATACATAATGCTACTATACATACAAGCCTGTGTATATGCTCGAGAAAGCCTGTGTATAAGCTCAAAAGCCTGTGTATAAGTTCGAAAGTCTGTGTATAAGTTCGAAAGTCTGTGTATAAGCTCGAAAGCATGTGCATAAGCTCGAAAGACTGTGCATAAGCTCGAAAGCCTGTGTATAAGATAGGAAGGAGAGAGAGAGCGCGATGTTCATCTCGCACACACTCAAATTCCCACTACCACATATACAAGCCCCTCTCTATCGTATCACTCCGCGCGGCAGAGCGCCGCGCGCCGTCTATCGCACACACTCACATATTTTCACACTACGCTACAAGCCCTCGTGTAAAACCGTTCACTTTGATGTATATAGATATAGAACCCGTGTATAAGCGTTCCAGGTCGACTGTCAAATAATGGATGGTTGGCACCCAATGCTGGCCCAATGTTGAGCCAATCAAACCTCATGAGGTATACCCGATACCTAGCCGATGTTTGATTTCCAAGCCCGGGCCTACACTGTTAAAAAAATTTATTTGAAACAAACAAAATTCATTTGATGCAAGTAAATAAATTATTTGTATATAATCCGCTAATTCGTTATTGGGATAAAGTAAATATATTTTTGATAGAAATGTCTTTGTCCAATAAGATCAAATATGAAATCTTTTAAAACAACCCACAGTTATTATACGGGAGTGTACGGGCGACTGAAATATCAAACCGATCTACTTCAGTCAAGTAAATGAAAATTTTAATAAAGCTTCCGACTTTTTTGGTGCCGTCTATGTTTCCATAGAAGTTAGAAAATGCTTTCTCTGATCTAGAAACTACTCATTTAAATGGAACATCCCATCAGTTTCTTCCAAATCCAAATCTATTGGTCGAATTACATATTGTTTTAGATCAATGTTATGATATTTTGGATTAACTGATATAGATGGTTGTATCTAACCGGTAATTAGTCCAATCAACAGGAAAAATGATCGATTCAATAAAATGCGTATTGGATATTTGTCAGTAAACATGTTATAAAAAATATATAGCCCTTGCACAATAATTTAATATGCATAGTTTACCGGCCCCAAAAAGTGATAAATAGAAAAAAATGAAAAATCTGCCCCAATTCTTTGATCTAATTTTTCTGTCCGACCGGGAATCGAACCCTCGACCCTGCCTATCGTACCTAATTACCTAACACGCTACCTATTACGCTATTGACTACTGCTATGCACTTGAAAAAAGTTAAGGGTTATACAGCTTCGAATTTTATCCGGCAAGGGAAAATTTATTTTGTTTATGAATACCTTTTTTTCATGAACACTCTGCTCGCTATAATTCGTATATATCGTACATACAAAAAATGCAAAATCATCAGATTGCTATTGATTAAAACTTTCGTTTTAATCAATAATAAATTGTTTAAACAAATACACCATAACAAATTGTTTAAACAAATAAACAATAACAAATTCTTTAAACAAATAAACAATAACAAATCTTTTAAACGAATAAACCATAACAAATTGTTTAAAAAATAAGCAATAACAAATTGTTTAAAAAATAAGCAATAAGAAATTGTTTAAAAAATAAGCAATAGCAAATTGTTTAAACAAATAAGCAATAACAAATTGTTTAAACAAATAAACGATAACAGATTGTTTAAACAAATGAACAATTTTTAGAGAGAAAAATGTTAAAATAAAATGACAAAAAAATAAAAAAAAAAAACGAAAAGTACAAATTGATTGATTTACGTCGTTAGCTCATTTTTCGAAAAAATTGACTTAACCCGTTCTGCGCAGAAGCCACAGAAGAATCACCTTTATTTTCGATTTTAGAATACCGTGTCATAATATAACATAATTTTTTCTTGTACCGGAAAAATACACGGTAAGATGAAAAACTTGAATTACTTGCGTCAAAAAGTTTTGGTTAATTCACTCACAAATTTTCCATATACACAGCCAATAACTTGAACTTGTGTTAAATGAATAAAGTATGATGCTCACATAAAATAATCATTTCAGATAAATAATATTGATATCAAAAAGGAAAAAACCCATTTTAGTATTAAATAATTTTTATTTGGCTTGATAAAACAGAAAGTTCCGATGGATCATCCGAAGTAGTTGAATCAAGTAATTTATTTTTGTTATCCCAGGATACCAAGTCTTTGCATCTGGGTATATTTTCTTGTACCAAAGAAAAACACAATTGATGTAAAGAATGTAAATTACTTGATTACAGTATTTTTGGCTTATCCAATTAAAAATATTACATATACGCAACTAATAACTCCGTTTGGTGTTGATCAAATAAAGTATTTCGATAAAAAATATTAATTATTCCCATCTAATATTTGTGGCTTGCTGTTCGTAGAAAACCTGCATTTGAATAAAATAACTGTAACTAGTGTCAATGAATTAGATTGATTTGACCAAACAACTGCTACCAAGAAAATGACTTACTGAGCGCAACTTCTGTTTTTATTCAATGCAAAGAAAAAACGATTTGTCTCAAGTAAATGTCACTCAAGTAATTTGGTTTATTTGGATCAAATAAATTTTTTTAACAGTGTACGGTTGGCTGATCATATTTACCGATTGGCAACCAATCCTATATTCTATGATCGGCATAAGAAAGATCACCAACTACTAGCCATTGTTTGGCTCGGATAAATGTAGCCAATATATTTTTAATAGCTTATTGCCAATGTTGATCCAATGTTGGTAAATAGCCGTCAGCCGACCGGTTTCAAATTCATATACGCTTCTTATTATTAATTTAAAAATAATGTTCTCAAACGATCTTACACATAAATTTACAGGGTTTTTTATAAACTTTTTCAAACAAATACTTAAAAAATATTTATTTAGTCGCATAAAATATACGATCGCGAGTAAGCATATATGTAGCGAAAGATAAATGGAGAATTTATTATTTTATTTAAACATAAATGTATATACATATGTTTATATAAAAAGCTAGTTTGCACGAATATATTTATATATAGTTCGCATCCCAGGTGGGATTTAACGAATGGCCCGACAATGCCCTGCTAAAAATACCCGTACGGATTTCAGTGTGGGAATGTATGGGAAAGCATGAGACAGCCAAGTAAAGTGTGGGATGCCGTACGGTTTCCTGTACAAGATGAAAAATCCTGTACAGGAACCTGCATGAGAACCTGTGAAGGGCAACGTGGGAAGCTTAAGCCTGTACGGGATCCTCTACAGGAGAACGCAGAAAATAAATTCCTGTACAGGAACCTCCCCGGGAACTTGTGTGTGTGTGTGAACGTTGGAAGCTGAATCCTATACAGGATTCAGAACAGTATGGAAGAACACCGACAATTAATTCCTGTACAGGAGCTTACATGGGAACCTGTGTGGATCAACGTTGGAAGCCCAATCCTGTGTGAGATCCTGTACGAGAGAACGCAAGAAATGTATTTCTGTGCAGAAACCTACATGGGAACCTGTGTGGGTCAACGTAGAAAGCCCAATCCTGTACGGGATCCTGTACGGGGGAACGCAAGAAATAAATCCTGTACAGGAACCTGCACGGGAACCTGTGTGGGACAATGTGCGTAGCTGAGTCCTGTATGGGAACCTACATGGGAACCTGTGTAGGGCAATGTGGGGCAGCTGAATCCTGTACGGGATCCTGTACGGAAGAATGTAGGAAATAAATTCCTGTACAGGGACCTACATGGGAACCTGTAAAGGTCAATGTGGAGAACCGAATCCTGTACGGGACAACGCAAGAAATAAATTTCTGTACAGAAACATACATGGGAACTGAATTGTTAACCTTGGCCCAACTCTGGCATACAATGTCGGCCCAATGCTGGTATTGAATTGCGGCGCAGCACTGGCTTCGAATCATGGCCCACCGTTGGCATATAATGTCGGCCCTATGCTGGCCAAATGCTTAAACGTCAACATAACCTCAAAAAAATTTCAACACATTTTTCTCAGAGCTAGCTTGAGGGAATATAAAAAGAAGAGTGGGATCGTCTGCGTAATTAATGTTTATAAGTAGCCCGATTATTTTTGTTTTCATTTCATTAAAATGTATTCCATTTCGGGAAATATTTATTCAAATTTTTTGAGGCTTATGTTGATCTTTAGACTCTCCTTATTAAGGAATAAATCTCAAACTCGGCCCAGGTCATGAGAAAAACGATGATAGAAACATTTATTTATTCCCTAACATATGGATTTCTAAAAATGAAGTCTAATAATGAAGCTATTCCATCGTTGATATCACGGTTGTCATCTTCGACAATGATTTGAGAATTTACAGAGTTAGAAAAGTCGCACATTAGAACAGAATACACCAAATCGTGGTCTTTTTTCTTGGTTTTTTTCGCCGGTTGTTTCATAACTTCTTCGATAGTTATTTCCCACTCACTATTCTTAAAGAAACGGTATACTTTCGCTCGTAAATTACTTGAACGCGGTTTAAACATTTTGCACAATGTCAATAGACATTTACGTACGAACATAACCTCTTAAACGTATCGAGCTTATCGCATGGGATAAGACCATTAACCAGGCCTGGCTCAGCATTGGGCCAGCATCATTATACGATTGTTTGCCCGACGCTCAGTTTTAGCATTGGCCCGACGTTGGCTTCGGCGGTTGGCCAGATCTGGCCTGAGGTTACAAACCAGCATCGGCAGACTGCATTGGGCCAATGATGTGCAATATATCCAGCTAAGGCCAATCCCACCTGGGATATAACGATGGCAAGCTAACGTTGGCCCAACATTGATTTAATACTGGCCAATCTTAAGTCAACGCTAGCTTGATATTTTTTTCGGAACGTTTTTTCAGAATTTTCTCGCTTTTTTGAAATTCCCGTTCCGAAATTTTTACAATGGCTGATGGACTTATGTATTTTTTGACCAAGTGTCTTTGAAACTTTTTAAAGCTGAAGATAAACCGGTGCGCAAAAACACTTACAAAATTGGCAATTTTTTGTTTGTATTTCAAAATGTGGTTTATAATATTTCAAAACAGAGAGAGAATTCTGAAAAAATCCATATGCGCTCAGAAAAATTAATGCATTCGATTAGTTTAAGGAAACAACAACTTACCGAAAAATTGTTAAATAATTATTTGTTTAAACAATTTATTAATAACTTTTGGGCAATATTATTATTGATAATTGTTGATTGTTTTTCCGTGTACGTATATATTTTCCCGGCCTATGTTTGATAAATATGATATACACATCAAAATATTGTAAGTGGTCGATGATCTAGTTGTTATAGTGTCAGTATTACGTCACTGCGTAGGCTCGATAGGTAGGTAGGTTTCAAATCCCAGACAAGGCTCATAGTTATTCTTCTGTCCGCGTATATACAAGGAAAATCAATCAGACAAAAAAATTGATTAATTTTCAAAAGATCATTTTTTTATATTTAATTCATGGTCGAATCAAAGATACGCATAAAGACAGGGCAGGACACGTAGACAGGGCAATCAGACTATCACATCCTTCTTTCCATCAAAAAAATCTTGAACTTATTAAAAACACCATGACTCAAAATTGCTATCCAATCTCATTCACCGAAAAAACGATAAAACATAGACTATCAGAAATCAATTCAAATTCTAACAATCAAAATAATTTCGACTGCTCCAGATTGATAAATCTACCATATGCTAAAAACATCCATCATCAATTAATCCGACTTTTTCAGCAATACAACATAACACTAGTTACTAACAATAAACACAATATCCTATCGATCATCGGCTCCACCAAAGACAAAATTGATAATTTAAACAAATCAAACGTTGTTTATAAAATAGAATGCAACGATTGTGATTCAATCTACATAGGTCAAACCAAAATATCCTTAAAAACAAGAATAAACGAACATAAAAATAGCTTAAAACACACTGATGCACAACACACTGCTCTTGCAAAACACGGAATCGAAAACAAACACAATTTTAAATTTGATCATTTTTTTTATATTTAATTCATGGTCGAATCAAAGATACGCATAAAAGATGAGAGTCGAGGGTTCGATCCCGCCTTTAAAATTTTTATTTTTATTTTTATTTTTATTATTTTTTATTCTCCGATATTATGTTACGCTTAAAAATCATCAAACATTATTCAAAAACGTATTTTTATTAAAATGATAAATAAAAATATATATTTTCAATAAAATTGACGAACATGGGATATTTTGCTTGCCCGACGCTTGGCCAACGCTCGTCCGCTGCCATTGGCCAAATAATTCATTTCGACAATAAGCCGATATTCGGCCGAGACTCGACCAATGTTGGTTCCATCTATGGGCCAACGTTGGCTACCAACGCTAGGCCGAAGATAGAAATCGACGGCGGCCCGGACTTATCATTTGGGCTCTTAGCCATTCGTCGCCCAGTGTTGGCAGCCAATTGTCAACCAACAATGAGCATCCGTAGGCGCAATACTGGGCCAGCAATGGCCTATTTGTGTATTCTTTCCTGGGTATAAGAGTGCGCAGCGATCTCGACTGGCTACGGTCGTACATACAAGTCTGGAAACTCGAGCCAAATCCTGTGGTGGGGGTATGATCGTTCTGCGGGGTCAAAGTTACTTCCCAGCACAGCCGCAACTTTTCGCCATCAGTCAGTTCGCGTTTGAGCATAACCTACTCACCCGGAGCGAAACCATGTGTGAGCATGTGCGAGACAGAGACAGACAGATACCCTCCGTCCCTCCCCTAAGCGCATTACCAGCCCGCAGCGATTCTTGCGGCACTGGCGAGAACTAAAAGTGACCCCGCAGAACGTTCATACTCCCACCATTGGAGTTTCCAGACCTGTATGTATGACCGTGCAACTGGGATTCTCTCAGTTTTTTTAAATACTTTTTTAAATACTCTCGATACGGTGAAGATGAAGATGCAGTATGAACTCACACATAGTTGTGGACTCACACATACGACGAATGGAATGACGCGCATACGCGCTGCTGTTCTATATACATACTAAACACGTATACGCGGCGATACTGTTGATGGCCTATCGCTCTCTCTCTCTCTCTCTCTCTCTCTCTCTCTCTCTCTCTCTCTCTCTCTCTCTCTCTCTCTCTCTCACACACATCTCACTTTTTCTCTCGCTTCTCGGATGTTCTATTCTCACTCACACGTACAGGCGGGCATGCTGTTAATGGCATATCGCTTTCTCTCGCTCACACATCACTCTTTCTCTCTCTTCTTGTATTCCTTCATTCTCGTGTCCCGTAAACGGACAACGGACACTGTCTGGCTTTTGTCGCATAAGAAGTATTCACTTCAAAAACCTTATATCTATAAACTTTGCATCTCCATATAGAGTGTTCTTTGCACTATGTGAAACGGATGTAAAAATAAATAAAAGCAATGAGGGTCCATGCGAAAATTGATGAAAACTGAAACAACTCCCCGTTTCAGAACTCTCCTAGTACTGAGATAATTTGTGACAGAGGTTGAGGTGAGTTGTGACAGCCATGTATTTGGTGGTTATAACGAAAGAAATTCAATTTAAATGCCACTATTAGTGAATAAAAATGACTTATAAACTCAGTCAAAAATTTAAAGGAACAGCAAAATTTTCGAGATTTTTCAGCGATTTTCCAAAGGCCGTAACTTTGTTAACTTTAGTCGCAAACAATTTTTTTAAATAGTACATTGTGTAACAAGGTCGGGAAGTGGGACTTTTCACGCCAAACGCGATGTTTTCAGTACGAGTCGTAGCCGAGTACTGAAAACATCGCGCGAGGCGTGAAGGTCCCCCCTCCCTCTCCCTATAGCACACAATACTTTATATTCAATCACAGACATTCTTTTTGACTAATATTTCAAACTGGCAGACTTTGAAAAAAATTGGAGAGGGTGAAAAAATGTGGCCTGGTTGAAAAAGAACTCCTCATATCTGTGCTCATTTTTTATTTTTGGTTTTCAGAAGGAGCTGATAACCAGCGTTCAGTTTCACAAAATATTTTTGTTTCGCAGTTTACTAACTCTCAAGTACTTTTTTAGACCGTTGAAATATGGGAAGATGTGATGATTACATGCCAGAGGAATGATATTTAGCGGTCAAACACGACAAAAAACGATTGAAATTATTTTTTTTTGTGTTCTGAAGCCCCGTCCCAAAACATTAAGATCTAACATATTCTGGTAATAAAATCTAAGAAATTAGCGGGATTATTCAAAATCAACTAAGTTACAGCGAAAATTAGTATTTTGGGAGAATCACCCATTAAGGGGAGGTTACCGTTGAGAGGCATGTAAAATGCATGAACTTTGGGATTTTTTTTGTATAGAATAAATACTTTTCGAAATGGGTTAAGCGTATTTCACTCTCCTATCAATGGAGAGTAAGACTAAATTTTATTTATTAAACAAAAATCCAAAATGTCGGCTCCAGCTCCCGTCAAATAAAGTCGTGCGCAGGCGTGTTTTGGTCTGCGCGGGGCGCTCCATGGCTCTGCCAGTTCATCCGAATCAAAAACCGGTTGAAAATTTTCAAATGAGATGAAACTTGGGTTTTCAAAAAAACCTCTAAATATCGAAATCCCAGCCGTTAAAAAAAACCAATTATTTGGCCCTGTTTTTTTTGCTTTACCGGACGAAAAAATTATTTCTAAATCAATTTTTGACAAAAACCGCTTCTGTAAATCCCCGCTAATTGAATTTTTCTTTCAAGTGCGCAGAGATTTATGTGAGTCTGTTCTTTAGTTGAAGTTATAGAGCACCGCGCGTACTAAAAAATGTTATTCCCAAAAAACGCATTAAAGTTTAACCTTATAGATAATGTTTCAAAATTTACTTTGAATATGAAAATACCCTTTTACTCACGTGTACTAAACACTTCAAGGCCATGTTCTCGTGTAGAATTTTGAAAAAATCGATTTTTTGCATATTTTCAGTGTTTGATGTCTCAAGAATGTACCCTCCAAAGGAAATTTAGAAATTCCAAATATTAACGGAGTTATAGCAGTAATTAGTGAGGTGGAAATAACCGACGTTTTTTTCCCACCCCCACTTTGTCAGCTGGTATTTGTGAAGATATTGGATTTTTTTCGCCGATTTTTTTGTAGAATATTGAAGAATGAATAATTATGTGGCGAAAAAATGAATGCAAAAACATGTTTAGTTTTTTTTCATAGCATGTTGAAAAATCCCTAAATTTTGGCTTTTTACTCAAGGACACGACCATGAGGATGCAAATTACGTAAAAAAAAAAACAAATCGAATTTTTCGTCGTCATTAACGGTAACCTCCCCTTAAATCGATAATGAGATGAGATTTAACCTGGAAAGCGACGTCTATAGGACTTAATCCAGACTGTATAGAGACGTCTATGGAACATCATGCAGGCTTTAAAAAGACGCTTTCGGAATAGATATCTAGACTGGATGAAGACGTCATTAGGACTTAACCCAGCTAAGACGTCAATAATAACTGACGGATCGACGGAAATAGTGTTCTCATGGGTATACATTTTTCAGCGGTATACTGTGACAAATATTCACCCAATCTATATAAAAAATTTCGTATGTCAACTGCACATCGTCCCCCACACAACATTAATCATCGGTGCGCGAATTTGATTGAGGCCCCGATCGGTGTTCCCTAACTTACTTCGGACCCTTGTCTGAAAACAAAATTTATCAATAAATCTTCGGACTACCAATGGGTTCTCCTCTAGCTCCAATACTCTCAAAAATAGTCATGATTGACCTAGAAACAACTTGCTTGGAAAAATTAAAATTCACACTACCGTTATATAAAAGATATGTAGATGATATCATCATTGCTCTTCCGACAAACAAAATCAATTCAACTCTTGAAATTTTAACTCATATGATACTAAATTACAATTCACAATAGAAATTGAAACGAACAATCAAATTCCATTTCTAGATATCCTACTAATCAGAAAACAAAACTCAATTATAACAAATTGGTACAGAAAACCAACTGGGTCCGACAGATTCATCAATTTCTTTTCACATCATCCACTCAGCCAAAAAAAGGTATCATCTTCATGCTAGTAGACAGGGCAATCAGACTATCACATCCTTCTTTCCATCAATAAAATCTTGAACTTATTAAAAACACCATGACTCAAAATTGCTATCCAATCTCATTCACCGAAAAAACGATAAAACATAGGCTATCAGAAATCAATTCAAATTCTAACAATCAAAATAATTTCGACTGCTCCAGATTGATAAATCTACCATATGCTAAAAACATCCATCATCAATTAATCCGACTTTTTCAGCAGTACAACATAACACTAGTTACTAACAATAAACACAATATCCTATCGATCATCGGCTCCACCAAAGACAAAATTGATAATTTAAACAAATCAAACGTTGTTTATAAAATAGAATGCAACGATTGTGATTCAATCTACATAGGTCAAACCAAAATATCCTTAAAAACAAGAATAAACGAACATAAAAATAGCTTAAAACACACTGATGCACAACACACTGCTCTTGCAAAACACGGAATCGAAAACAAACACAATTTTAAATTTGATGATGTTAAAATCTTAAATACTGAAGAATGGCTAAAAAAAACGACTAATTTTAGAAATGATACAAATAAAATTACACACGAACTCAATTAATTTTAGAACAGACATTGACAAGCTCAGTCGCATATCTAATACAATACTATAATCACTCAAAATTATTGAAAATTCATACATAAACACTATACACATAATCTATGTTGATACTCGCAAAACTCAACTCAAATTCTTTGTTATAATCATCAAGTATTATTTAAACATAAGTGACAACAAATTAATCTAATTCACTAGATCAATGTCTTTACAGGGACAAAATTAAAATTATCTACATACGGCACTGAGTCAACGACTTCTCACACCCCCCTTACTCTCTGTAACCCCTCATGCCACTTATTCTCTCGATCGATTTGAGATCACACGCAATAAAATGTAAAATTATAATATTTCGAGCTTTCAGAGTGCATTTCGAAGAATATCCACTTCACAATTGTAATTGGTAACTATCAAACTTACATCTATATTCAACATCTCACTTAGTCACATAAAAAAATCTTTCATTTACATAATTTTTCACCGAAAACTAATGACTTAAAGCGATGAAAACGTTCACAAAAAAAACGATCGTTCTCCGTAATCAAATAAAAACAAATCATGGAATTGATTAAAATAGATCAATCTTCCTATTCGATACTGCAAACTTTATTGACTTACATTACTAAATCAAAAAGATGATCTTCGAAATTCACGATCATGAAGCCGGAATTACACAGAGGTTTCAGGTTAGCCGCTACGACAGATTACATAACCTATAAACATAAAATGATCAAACTACAATCACGAACAAATATACATATGATTTATTACTATATATTACGTCTGTTAATACTTTATAAGAAATTTATAGAGTAAATAAAATTCTGAAGAGGATCCTAAACAGGATCAAAACGTTAATAATTGAGAAAAAATCATTCCGATAACATCGGGAATTACTGGCCGAATCGAAGCCGATTCTTCTTACAACATATTTATCTACATGGCCACTCAACGAATCAACAACCCTTGTCTGAAAGCCCAATAGGGCCCCTGAATGGACGGTCACGCTTTCTCGACAAGGGCTTCAGAAGGTTGCAAAATTAAGGCCTTTGCAACCAGCTTACGTCTGCCATATCGAATCCTCGACAAGCCTTATCAGGGCCCAAGTATGTACGTAGCATTACGTAGTATGTACGTAGCATGCTATGCGTGTAGATTGTAAGATTGAATTATTTTCAGAACATTTATATTTTGATGTTAATTCGCCTTTACAATGATTTTCTATTGGATCATTTATTTGTCATGATATACGAGAAAGAAATTAAAATTACTTTGAAGGGCTTTGAATCACTGTATCTTCAAGGAGGATAACGACAGTGTAAGTCGGAAATTCTCTGAGGATTTTTTTACGAAAAAATAGTAGAAAGCAGAGGATTTCTATTTAGAAATCTTACGGGTATGGCTTCCCTCGAGGCATGACTTCTTGAGAGGCCTGACTCTGCGGTGTCGAATTCGCTGTGTGCTTTAGGCTGGAGGGGATAGATGAAACTATCGCAGCACTCATGATGGCAGAAGTAGGTTATAATTCTGGTCATCATATGTGACGCAATCCGAGAAACGGGTCCTACGAGGCAAAAAATCGATTTTCTCATTTTGAGTAATTCTATAAGTTCATTAACTGGTCTTTCATGAGGTACAACCAGAATTTTTCTATCTCAGCTACTTATCAAGATATGAGGTTTTCGAAAAGAGTTTTCAGAGGCGTTCCGACGCGGCAGTGTTACGCGATCCGAGAAAAGGGACAAAATAGTATTGTGTGCATCTAGGGCCAGAGATAAGTCTTTTTGTCGAGCGTGAAGTTTGCCGCAACGAGCGAAGCGAGGGCCGCAACCACGCAAGACAAAAGACGAATCTCTGGCCTGCGTTGCACACGATCTTTTTTTTCCCCATGGGAGATTTTCGTGCTTTTCAGTATATGCGTGGATAGTCAAAAAGGCGCTCTTTTTCGCCCTTAGCTGTCAGAAAAGAGTCACTTTTCGGCTGTCTACGCATATGGTGAAAAGCACGAAAATCTTGCATGGGTGAAAAAAAATCGTTTTTTTTTTATTATGAGTGATTCTATAAGTTCATTAACTGGTCTTTCATGAGGAACAACCAGAAATTTTCTATCTCAATTACTTTATAAGATTCGAGGTTTTCGAAGAGATTCTTCAAAAGCGTTCCGACGCGGCAGTATTCCTTCAATCACCCGCCCTGTAAACTGTCTCTTTTGCATCGTAGATCCCTTTTCTCGGATCGCGTCACACATACATACACAATGTGTATGTATGCATACTTCATACTCCATACTTCATATGCATAACCTCCAAATATGGTAAACTTTCGTATAAAAACACATTTTTTTTTATTATTTACTTACTTTTTTGTGACAGAACGAAATTTGATTGGTCTAGTAACTAACAGCGAACACACACTGGTTACATCCCAATTAATTATTTAAAAATAATTCAGAAGTTGGAATTCTTACATGTTGAGATATGGAAATATACCAGGAAAACTGCGGCTATGGAGTCACCAGAGAGCGCTACCAGTCTTGCACACAGCGAATATAATCCGTGCTCCTACTCGTCTAGATAAGCATACTATTTGCATATTCCGTATAGGAGAGAGTGCGATGTTTGAAATAATTAGGGCTCCCATGCTTTCACCCTATTCGGGCCCGACTTGGTTTTGATGTAATTTTCCGATTCTTTTATTAATGTGGCCTCGTCAGTGCCATGTTTGAAATAATTACTCTAAGAGAAAAGATTTATTTGATTGTACCTCTTCCTATGAATAGTGGCCTAGTAGTAGGTGTACCCCTCTGGCGCCCCCCACTCCTATCCCCACTCCTACCCCCACCATGCGCCTTCCGCGCCACAATAATTTTGTCCCACCACCGAGAAAATTAATTGTAGTGCAGAGAACGCTAGCGCGGGGGGAAGAGGGGGTAGGCGAGGGCCCCATAGTGGTACATTATTCTTATTATTATTATTATTATTATTATTATTATTATTATTATTATTATTATTATTATTATTATTATTATTATTATTATTATTATTATTATTATTATTATTATTATTATTATTATTATTATTAGACGAATATCGAAAGTGTGTGTGTGTGTGTGTGTACCGTATAGGAATTAAATTTTTTCAATTACTCACCGCTCGTTGCCTCTGTCTCTGTCGTTTTTCGTACAATGTTTCTCCCACTTTTTTCGAAATGATGAATTTTCAATTTATTATTTTTCTTTCGCGCAATTCATTATTTTTTATAATTTTTTTTTTCACGCAATGTTTTTCATGTGCATTACATTTTTGCACAATGATTTTCACCGGTTTTTACATTTTTACACAATGTTTTGTGTTTCGTGCATTTTTATCATCCACGCTTTATTTTTTCACGAACCTGAACTTCCTCGGCTGCGCAATGTAATTTTAAATTTTTTTAATAATTATTTTTACATTATTTTCGCGCTTTTCTTTTTCACCGCTATTTTCGGGCAACGTTTTATTTATTTATTATTTACACTTTATTATTATTATTTTTTACATTATTTCGCGCAGAGTTTCACGTTTTTTCGTTTTTTTCATTTTTTCATTTTTCGCGCAATGTTTTTCTTATGACGCTTATTTTATAATTTTTACAGTATTATTATTTTCACACTATTCACACTATTTATTATTTTCGGGCAATGTTTTTCATTATTCGCGCGCAATGCACAACCCGGTTCTAATATTCACGTGGCACCCGCTCGATGCATCAACCACAACGCCGAAACAAAACTCTTCGTGAAAACTTAATGCAAAGCGCAGAAACATTTTTGACAAAAGACTCGATGCCGAGATAGTTCGAACCGCGACAGGAATATGACTGAAGTTGCAGAAGGCATAAAAACCCCTCATCAACGACGAAGGTGACGATAGTCCGCCTCTCTCTCAAAATCTTTGTCAGCAAAACTGCACGCGCAAATGAAATAATATTGCTCCATGACCGTGAACTCAAACTTGGAGACACACGCGTCGCAATGGACACATAGACGAAATAGATACGTGCAGCGCGTGACAACAACTGAGGCATAAAAGGGCGTAACGGTCGCTCAAAACATACGCGTATTGAGTTGCAGCTTCATGAAAAAATACAACGAAAACATTGAATCTAACTTTTATGTTTTCCGTTTTGAGACCTAAATATTTTTTTCAGCTGAGATCATTTTGATTTTTTTGAAAAAATCGCCGCTTTTAAGAGATATTTTTACAAGTACTAAGATTCGCAGCTTGTGATATTCATAACTTGTATTTTTTTGTCTATTTTTGAAGTAAATATATAGATATATCTATATATAAGGCATTCTTTACGAAACCGATTAATACGTGACGCCGACCATTTTTGATTTTCTTGAAAATTTTCTATTTTTTGTACATACTGAAAGCAGTCTTTCAGAATTTTCAGGCGGATGCATTTCATCAAGGAAAAAAACGAACCATTTTCAACTAAAAAAAATATTATTAATGAAAATATTATTTATTATCCATAAAATAAAAACATTTTTAGCGTTAAAAAATATAGATTGAAAAATATAGAAGTTATTTAGCGCTTTTTTTTATTAATCTCTATATTTAATCATAATAGCTCTCGCCAACGAGCGGTGGACACGAAGATCCGCACAAAGCGGAGACCGAGGAGTATATGAGGCATTCCTTACGAGTCGACCAATTCGTGACTCTGACCATTTTTCATTTTGCTAATAATTTTCTACTTTTTTTGTACGTAATGAAAGCAGAGTTTTCAGAGTTTTTAGATTTTTGTCTGCACGCTTTTCGTCACAAATTTTTTTTCAAAATTTCACACAACTTTTAAATGCTCGTAACTTTTCAAAAACCGATTTTAAGCAATTGCTTTGCAACATCTCTCGGTGAAAATATTGCGCCTCAGTCTTTTTTCAGAAATTTTGTGACCAAAAAATGTTTCCGAAAATTTTATAAAAAATTTGCTTGGAAATTGTCTTGGAACAAAAAATGTTTCGCATAATTTGTTTGCAAAAAAAATGGCTCGCAAAATTTTCGTAGAGAGATGTTGCAAAGGAATTGCTTAAAATCGGGTTTTGAAGAGTTACGAGCAAAATTTTGTTCACAAAATAGTTTTAAGCAATTACTTTGCAACATCTCTTTATGAAAATTTTGCGCCACAGTCTTTTTCCAAAAATTTTATGAAATTGCAGAAAAATGCTGCAGATTAATTGTGTGAAACAATTTTGTCTAACAAATTTTGCAAAATAATTTGTGTGCAAAAAATTTTGCACTTGCAAAAAAATTGTTTCGCAAAATCTTATTAAAAATTTGCTTGAAACTTGTTCTGCAGCAAAAAGTGTTTCGCATAATTTTTTGAAAAAAAAAAAAAATTGTTTCGTCAAATTTTTGCAAAAAAAATTGTTTTGCAAAATCTTGTTCACAGAATAGTTTCAAGCAATTGCTTTGCAACATCTCTTGACGAAAATTTTGCGCAACAGCCTTTTTGTAAAATTTTTGTGAAATCCAGAAACATGCTGCAGATAAATTGGGTGAAACAATTTTGTCTAATAAATTTTGCAAAATAATTTTTGTGCACAAAATTTTGCGCCTGCAAAAAATAATTTGCAAAATTTTTCAAAAAAAAAAAATTGTTTTGCAAAATCTCGTTTACAGAATAGTTTTGAGCAATTGCTTTGCAACATCTCTCTACGAATAGTTTGCGCAACAATCTTTTTTCAAAAATGTTGTGAACAAATCTGCTTGCATAAATTTTGCAGAAAAGTGTTGCAGATTAATTGTGTGAAACAATTTTGCCTAACAAATTTTGCAAAATAATTTTCGTGCAACAAATTTTGCGAAACATTTTTTGCAAAAAATACTGACAGGTAAAACTAAGTGAACGAAGTTTTTTTCGAAAACAAGCTTTTATTTGTTGTTAATGAAGAATAACTAAAAAGTTGAAAATAATTGTACTCCGATTAGAAATAAGTTTTCAAATGTAAGTCTGCTGCATTTTAAACGCTTCGAGACATCGAAGTGAAATTTGGCACGTTTGTCAAGCACAAATTGCTCTTCATTATGAGCAAATTTTTGTTTTAATCCTAACGAGTGCTCAGATTGTATCGACTTTTTTCGTTTTTGCAAAATAGCGTAAACACTCTGACTTCTGCTATTTCCAAATATAAGGGTGATGCATTTTAAACGCTTCGAGATATCGAAGTGAAATTTGGCACGCTTGTCAAGCACAAGCTGCTCTTTATTATAAATAAATTGGCACGCTTGTCAAGCACAAATTGCTCTTCATTATGAGCAAATTTTTGTTTTAATTCTAACGGGTGCCCAGATTTTACCGACTTTTTTCGTTTTTGTAAAACGGCGTAAGCGCTCTAACTTCTGCTGTTTCATTTTGCGAAAGAATAAAGATTCCAAAAAAATGTTGTTTTTCATGATAATTTTTTTGATCGATCGATCAGTAACTGCCGCGTAAAAGAAAAAATGGGTGGTAAAATAGTCTTAAGCAATTGCTTTGCAACATCTCTCTACGATTAGTTTGCGCAAAAGTCTTTTTCCAAAAATTTTGTGAACAATTTTGCTTGCATAAATTTTGCAGAAAAAAGTTGCAGTTTTTTTGGATAGATTTATTAGTAACTGCCGCGTAAAAGAAAAAAATGGGTCGCAAAATAGTTTTAGCAATTGCTTTACAACATCTCTCTACGAATAGTTTGCGCTACAGTCTTCTTTCAAAAATTTTGTTAACAAATTTGCTTGCATAAATTTTGCAAAATGATGCTGCAGATTAATTGTGTGAAACAATTTTGTCTAACAAAGTTTGCAAAAAATTTTGTTTGTGCACAAATTTTGCGAAACATTTTTTGCAAAAAATACTGATAAGTAGAAAATGAATAAACGAAATTTTCCTCAAAGACAAGCTTTCATTGGTCGTTAATAAAAAATGACTAAAAAGTTAAAAATGATTTTATTCTGATTGGAAATAAGTTTTCAAATAAAAGCGTGCTGCATTCAAACGCTTCGAGATATCGAAGTTAAATTTGACACTCTTGTCAAGCACAAATTGCTCTTCATTATGAGCAAATTTTTGATTAAATTCTACCGAGTGCTCAGATTGTATCGACTTTTTTCGTTTTTGCAAAATGGCATAAACACTCTAACTTCTGCTATTTCCAAATATAAGCGTGCTGCATTTGAAAAATTTGATTCGCTTAAGAAAAAAGAACTTACCGAAAAATTGCTAAATAATTATTTGTTTAAACAATTTATTGATAACTATCACGAAATACGGAAAATTCAATCAGATGAAGTTTTATGGCTGGGGCTGCACCAGCAACCCGCTGTCTTATTATACTGAGAAAAAATCTATCAGACTCTAAAAAAATGATTTTCTCACAAAAAAAAAAGCTGAATCAAGCGTCATCGACATCTTTCAGAGATTAAAAACTAAATTAGGTCGACGTGATCGCAATTTTCATAAGAAATTGACAACATTCTATTCCATATTTTGCAAGTCTGATCGACCGGAGAGATTTCCAGGAAAACAGGGAAAACTTTGCCTTTTAGAATGAAAAAAGTATAATTTGCAGGAATTCCGTGAAAGAGGGGTGCCAAAAAGGAGGAAGGTATTGCCAATAAGGAGAATAACATTTTTTCGAACTTTCAATCGCCAATTTGTGTCGGTTGAAAAGCTTTAGTCGACGATAATTTTGATTGGAAATTACTCAGCCCAATTCTGCGTCAATTAGGCACAGTTATGAACAATCGAATTCAGCTTCGATTCGCTGGAAAATTTCGCAGCAAAATGAGTCATCGGTTTACACGGTCTGAGAAGCACCAAAAGACTCCGCGATGATTAATTAAACGTTCATGCAATTGGAAAAGTGGTTGTGGTGAGAAAAATAAGGAAACTTTAATTGTATATTGTTTATCTTATCAATTCCAGCTTATCAATTCCAGGCTAATGTATAAAGAATTGGCCATCATCGACTGCACATCGGGTGATGTTTTTCAAATGAGCTTTAGACTGAATTTACGGTTCTGCGATTAAAGCTTTGACGATAGTAAATCAGTGGCATACATAACCAACTTCGTCCACGGCATCCCCTTCAAAAATTTCGACTCTGAAATTTGGATACAGGATGACGTTTCACATGTTATCAGCGCTAATTTGAAAAGTGATTATGATCAACCTATTTTAGTTGGTTATAAAGGCGGCGCTATAGAAAGAGATATTTTAAGAGAATTAGGATTTGAATCATACAATCTCGAGTTAATAAATTGTCCGAAATACAATGATCTAATGAAGGACAATCGATTTAATTCATATAAAAATGCAAACTGCAGCCTTCATTTGGGCGGAACAAATAAAAAATTACATTGCGCAGTCGAGGAAGTTCAGATTTTTAATAATTGGCTCAATTTTGTGAGACAAAAACACCAATCGGCATGAATGGAAGTGTACAATTATTATTGGCTTTTTCATTTTCATTAATTTTTGTATTTTATAATATTGTAACTGAATGCATATGAAAAATTTGTTAATAGAATTATTCTGCGATGGAATTGATAAGATAAACAATATACAATTAAAGTTTCCTCATTTTTTTCACCACAACCACTTTTCCAATTGCATGAACGTTTAATTAATCATCGCGGAGTCTTTTGGTGCTTCTCAGAGCGTGTAAACCGATTACTCATTTTGCTGCGAAATTTTCCACCGAATCAAAGCTGAATTCGATTGTTCAAAACTGTGCCTAATTGACGCAGAATTGGGCTGATTAATTTCCAATCAAAATTATCGTCGGCTTAAGCTTTTCAACAGACACAAATTGGCGATTGAAAGTTCGAAAAAATGTTATTCTCCTTATTGGCAATACCTTCCTCCTTTTTGGCGCCCCTCTTTCACGGAATTCCTGCAAACTATACTTTTTTCATTCTGAAAGGCAAAGTTTTCCCTGTTTTCCTGGAAATCTCTCCGGTCGATCAGACTTGCAGAATATGGAATAGAATGTTGTCAATTTATTATGAAAATTGCGATCACGTCGACCTAATTGAGTCTTTAATCTCTGAAAGATGTCGATGACGCTTGATTCGGCTTTTTTTTTTTGTGAAAAAAACATTTTTTCATAGTCCGATAGATGTTTTCTCAATATAATAAGACAGCGGGTTGCTGGTGCAGCCCCAGCTATAAAACTTCATCTGATTGAATTTTCCGTATTTCGTGATACAATAAAGATCTGAAAAAATTTAGCAACATTTTGCATGCCATAAACGACGATTATCAATAATAATATTGCCCAAAAGTTATCAATAAATTGTTTAAACAAATAATTATTTAGCAATTTTTCGGTAAGTCCTTTTTTCCTAAACGAATCGAATGTTTCAAATGCAGCACGCTTATATTTGGAAATAGCAGAAGTTAGAGTGTTTATGCCATTTTGCGAAAACGAAAAAAGTCGATACAATCTAAGCACCCGGTAGAATTAAAACAAAAATTTGCTCATAATGAAGAGCAATTTGTGCTTGACAAGAGTACCAAATTTAACTTCGATATCCCGAAGCGTTTGAATGCAGCACGCTTTTATTTGAAAACTTATTTCCAATCGGGATAAAATTATTTTTAACTTTTTAGTCATTTTCTATTAACAACTAATAAAAGCTTGTCTTTGAGAAAAATTTCGTTTATTCATTTTCTACTTATCAGTATTTTTGGCAAAAAATGTTTCGCAAAATTTGTGCTCAAAAAAAATTTTTTGCAAACTTTTTTAGACAAAATTGTTTCACACAATTAATCTGCAGCATTGTTCTGCAAAATTTATGCAAGCAAATTTGTTAACAAAATTTTTGGGAGAAGACTGTAGCGCAAACTATTCGTAGAGAGATGTTGCAAAGCAATTGCTTAAAACTATTTTGCGACCCATTTTTCTCTTTTACGCGGCAGTTACTAATCGATCTATCCAAAAAAACTGCAACATTTTTCTGCAAAATTTATGCAAGCAAAATTGTTCACAAAATTTTTGGAAAAAGACTGTTGCGCAAACTAATCGTAGAGAGATGTTGCAAAGCAATTGCTTAAAACTATTTTGCAACCCATTTTTTCTTTTACGCGGCAGTTACTGATCGATCTATCAAAAAAATTATCATGAAGAACAAAAATTTTTTTGAATCTTTATTCTTTCGCAAAATGAAATAGCAGAAGTTAGAGCGTTTACGCCGTTTTACAAAATCCAAAAAAGTCGGTAAAATCTGGGCACCCGTCAGAATTAAAACAAAAATTTACTCATAATAAAGAGCAATTTGTGCTTGACAAGCGTGCCAATTTATTTATAATAAAAAACAACTTGTGCTTGACAAGCGTGCCAAATTTCACTTTGATATCTCGAAGCGTTTAAAATGCATCACGCTTATATTTGGAAATAGCAGAAGTCAGACTGTTTACGCTATTTTGCAAAAACGAAAAAAGTCGATACAATCTGAGCACTTGTTAGGATTGAAACAAAAATTTGCTTATAATGAAGAGCAATTTATGCTTGACAAACGTGCCAAATTTCACTTTGATGTCTCGAAGCGTTTAAAATGCAGCAGACTTACATTTGAAAACTTATTTCTAATCGGAGTAAAATTATTTTCAACTTTTTAGTTATTCTTTATTAACAACAAATAAAAGCTTGTTTTTGAAAAAAACTTTGTTCACTTATTTTTACCTGTCAGTATTTTTTGCAAAAAATGTTTCGCAAAATTTGTTGCACAAAAATTATTTTGCAAAATTTGTTGCACAAAAATTATTTTGCAAAATTTGTTAGGCAAAATTGTTTCACACAATTAATCTGCAACATTTTTCTGCAAAATTTATGCAAGCAGATTTGTTCACAACATTTTTGAAAAAAGACTGTTGCGCAAACTATTCGTAGAGAGATGTTGCAAAGCAATTGCTCAAAACTATTCTGTAAACAAGATTTTGCAAAACAATTTTTTTTTTTTGAAAAATTTTGCAAATCATTTTTTGCATGCGCAAAATTTTGTGCACAAAAATGATTTTGCAAAATTTATTAGACAAAATTGTTTCACACAATTAATCTGCAGCATGTTTCTGCAATTTCACAAAAATTTTACAAAAAGGCTGTTGCGCAAAATTTTCGTCAAGAGATGTTGCAAAGCAATTGCTTGAAACTATTCTGTGAACAAGATTTTGCAAAACAATTTTTTTTGCAAAAATTTTGCGAAACATTTATTTTTTTTTGCAAAAAATTATGCGAAACATTTTTTGCTGCAGAACAATTTTCAAGCAAATTTTTTACAAGATTTTGCAAAACAATTTTTTTGCAAGCGCAAAATTTTTTGCACACAAATTATTTTGCAAAATTTGTTAGACAAAATTGTTTCACACAATTAATCAAATAAAACAAAGCTTCCTCTATGAGGAAGCAAAAGTAGAAAATTATTAGCAAAATGAAAAATGGTCAGAGTCACGAATTGGTCGACTCGTAAGGAATGCCTCATATACTCCTCGGTCTCCGCTTTGTGCGGATCTTCGTGTCCGCCGCTCGTTGGCGAGAGATATTATGATTAAATATAGAGATTAATAAAAAAATCGCTAAATAACTTCTATATTTTTCAATCTAGATTTTTTAACGCTAAAAATGTTTTTATTTTATGGATAATAGATAATATTTTCTTTAATAATATTTTTTTTAATTGAAAATGGTTCGTTTTTTCCTTGATGAAATGCATCCGCCTGAAAATTCTGAAAGACTGCTTTCAGTATGTACAAAAAATAGAACATTTTCAAGAAAATCAAAAATGGTCGGCGTCACGTATTAATCGGTTTCGTAAAGAATGCCTTATATATAGATATATCTATATATTTACTTTAAAAATAGACAAAAAATACGAGTTATGAATATCACAAGCTGCGAATCTTAGTACTTGTAAAAATATCTCTTAAAAGCGGCGATTTTTTCAAAAAAATAAAAATGGTCCAAGCTGAAAAAAATATTTAGGATTCAAAACGGAAAACAAAATTTAGATTCAATGTTTTCGTTGTATTTTTTCATGAAGCTGCAACTCAATACGCGTATGTTTTGAGCGACCGTTACGCCATTTTATGCCTCAGTTGTTGTCACGCGCTGCATGTATCTATTTCGTCTATGTGTCCATTGCGACGCGTGTGTCTCCAAGTTGGAGTTCACGGTCATGGAGCAATATTATTTTCATTCGCGCGTGCAATTTTGCTGACAAATATTTTGAGAGAGAGGCGGAATATCATCACCTTCGTCGTTGATGAGGGGTTTTTATGCCTTCTGCAACTTTAGTCATATTCCTGTCGCGGTTCGAACTATCTCGGCATCGAGTCTTTTGTCAAAAATGTTTCTGCGCTTTGCATTAAGTTTTCACGAAGAGTTTTGTTTTGGCGTTGTGGTTGATGCATCGAGCGGGTGCCACGTGAATATTAGAACCGGGTTGCGCATTGCGCGCGAATAATGAAAAATATTGCGCGAAAATAATAAATAGTGTGAATAGTGTAAAAATAATAATAGTGTAAAAATTAAAAAATAAGTGTCATAAGAAAAACATTGCGCGAAAGAAAAACTTTGCGCACAAAATGCAAAAAGGAAAACGCCGCGCGAAGTAATGTAAAAAAAAATAATTATGAAACTAATGACTTGAAAAAATTTAGAACTAAAGAAAAAAGCGTTAAAAATTATCGTGACAAAAACGATGCGTTTAAGTGCAATGTGGAAAAATTTTGCGCGAAAAAAAGAACTAAAAAGTGTGAAAAAACATAGTGACAAGAAACAATGCGTTTAAATTAAAAAAGAAAAAGATTGCACGAAAAAAATGAGAAAAACGAAAAAAGTGTGTGAATAAATAATAAATAAAGACATTGCGCGAAAAATGACAAAATGAAAAAAACGAAAAAACGTGAAACTCTGCGCGAAATAATGTAAAAAATAATAATAATAAAGTGTAAATAATAAATAAATAAAACGTTGCCCGAAAATAGCGGTGAAAAAGAAAAGCGCGAAAATAATGTAAAAATAATTATTAAAAAAATTAAAAATTACATTGCGCAGCCGAGGAATTTCAGGTTCGTGAAAAAATAAAGCGCGGATGATAAAAATGCGCGAAACAAAAAAAATTATAAAAAATAATGAATTGCGCGAAAGAAAAATAATAAATTGAAAATTAATTTATTTTGAAAAAAGTGGGACAAACATTGTACGAAAAACGACAGAGAGAGAGGCAACGAGTGGTGAGTAATTGAAAAAATTTAATTTCTATACGGCACACACACACACACACACACACACACACACTTTCGATATTCGTCCAATAATAATAATAATAATAATAATAATAATAATGATAATGATGATGTACCATTATGGGGCCCTCGCCTACCCCCTCTTCCCCCTGCGCTAGCGTTCTATGCGCCACAATTAATTTCCTCGGTGGTGGGGCAAAATCATTGTTGCGAGGGAGGCGCATGATGGGGGTAGGAGTGGGGAGCGCTAGAGTGGTACACCCACTACTTGGCCTAATAAATCTCTAATTAAGCCTGTATTTCAATAAAATTTCATTTATTTCAAATAAATGTATTTGAATCAAATTCTTTTTCTGGGTGTAGGGCTCCGATACTTCCGCCCTAATCGGACCCGGTTTGGTTCTGTTGTAATTTTACGGACTTCTTCAAAATATGGGTTTCCTGATCGAAGCCCGATTGGGTCCTCAACGGGTTGCCTTAGGTCAGCGATATTGTAAATGAGCTTGGCAACCTTGGCATTTCTCTGTCAGGGTCTAACCCAGCGGCATTATGGTAATTTATGACAGGGCATCCACGTTTAAGCCTTACAAGGCTCCGAATTGTCAGGGCTTCCCTAACATCTTCATACACGGGACGCCCCAAAAAATCGTAAAAATATCGAACCCAGGAAAAAGGCGATACGGACGAAAGTTGTAGGAAATTAGATTTTCCACGAGTTCATTATGGTTTCTACGTAAAAATGGATTATAACGGCGGTAATTAGATAATTAAGTTTTAACCCGCTTTTGTCAAACCTACGACAGAAAACACACATATACACGCACGTACGCACACACGCACGGACGCATGCACGCACACACGCTTACAGATACAGACACACGAAAGCACACACACACACTCACACACACACACACTTTTCACTTCCCCCCCTCAAATGTATGTTAGAAAACACACTTGCACACGCACACAGACCCACACATACGTGCGCACACACATAGGGGAGACCAAGGAGAGTGGTGACAATTTTCACTTTAACGAGCATATCTCAGTCAAAAAAAGTCTTACATCTTTGAACTTTGCATCTTCATATAGCCTGTTCAATGCACTATGTGAAACAGATGTAAAAATGAATAAAAGTAATGAGGGTCCATGCGAAAATCGATCAAAACTGAAACAACTCCCCATAGCACAACTCTCCTAGTACTGAGGTAAGTTATGACAGCCACGTATTTGATGATTATAACAAAAAAAAATCAATTTAAATGCCACTATTGGTGAATAAAAATGACTTTTATATTAATTTTTTTTTATGCATTTCCACTCGTGTGGCCACATCAGTGTATTACAGGGTCGGCCTGGGTCAGCAGCCAGTCCCCCCCT
This sequence comes from Alloplasta piceator, assembly GCA_946863875.1. Classification (NCBI taxonomy): domain Eukaryota; kingdom Metazoa; phylum Arthropoda; class Insecta; order Hymenoptera; family Ichneumonidae; genus Alloplasta; species Alloplasta piceator. The sequence continues at coordinate 27,260,263 of OX333071.1, read as the reverse complement.
GAGGAACTGCTCTGGATCAGTAACCAGATCCCCATGCGGCCGCATCCGACGTCCCCCTCTGTAGCGCATTTGCTATGGAATTAGATTCCATAGGCACAAGGAAACTGCGGAAAACCTGTGCCACTACAGCCGGCCCTGAGCTTCATCTTCTGATGCTGGAGCTTCGTCACGCCTCGTCGAGAGATTCCAAACATGGACTACAGCTATATACATGTGACTCACACCTGTACGAGTACTTGTGTATGCCACATATATATATATATATATATATATATCTGGAGCTTGTCACGCCCATAGTTTTTATATTAATAAATACATATTACTTAAATTTTATTGCATTCATCAACCTTTGGTATGTAATTTTCACTAACAAATACTTTTTATTTTGACACTAATTAGATTGCTTTTATCATTTTTGGCAAATCATTACAGCCTTCAATTCTGAATTCTCAAAATTTTTTTAAATTCTGTACATTCTGAAAAATTCTGAAAAATTTTGCAATTCTGAAAAAAATAAATAACGAATCAACCTATAAAGTCACACTACAAAACATTATTGCATGAAAAAAATCAAAATAGGAGAGTTGTGACAAAAATAAATAATGAATTAACATGTAAAGTCACACTACAAAACATTATTGGAAGAAAAAATCAAAATAGGAGTTGTGACGAGTTGTCACAACTCTCCGATTTTGATTTTTTGTGACTGCTTCTCACAACTCTCCTAGAGTGCTTTATTCTGAATAATAATTTTCAACCGTCAAATACGTGACGAGACCAAGAAAACAAAAACATGCCATGAAACTTGAAGAGCCTATGCACATTAGAAAAAATATCGCAATAACTGTAACGTAATACCCATCGAGAAATAGAATATCGTAAAATTGGTCAAAAACTTACTTTTGGCCATTTTTTGACGCTATCGTCGTAAAAAGATAATCGATTTCCGTGGACCAACGGCGCGAATTACATTTAAGGGGGTTTAACAAATTAATAAATCAACAAAGTTTCCAGTTTTTGACGGTCTCAGGGGCCTAGAAATCGGCTTTGTTACAACTCTCCTCTGTCACAACCCTCCTCGGTCTCCCCTACAACCGAACATTAGTTTAAAATATGACTTTTTGAGTTTTTAGAACATTATGAACACGTCGACATTGAAAACTGAAAATAAATTATTCGACCGTCACAAAGCTGCTTCTATGAGGAAGCAAAAGAAGACAAATAGCGAACCATTGTATTATATGCCTTTATAAGTTGATAAAAGGCTGTACTCGTATCACACATTACGTATGCATGATGACTTGGACTGCCGGATCTCCAAAAAATAAATCAATTCACCTTATTCCAAAAGCGGCAAGCCGCTGATTTTCGTCAATGTTTCAAAGGTTGCTCGAAACAAGATAATTTTTTCCGCAATGAAGTAGTACTAATACCTCCCATAGACATCTATAAAAGAGTGCGCTGCGATCGTCTACCCTCGGTTACGCCAGGATATTCTCAAGACATCCTATATTAATCCCGAGTAGAGCAATATCTTACTAATACCGCCCACAGACATCTATAAGGAAGTGCGGTGTCATTGTCTACTATCGGTCATAACCGACAGGATACCCTCAAGCTATCCTATATTAATCTTCGATAGAACAATATCTTACTGGTACCGCACTTAGACATTTGACGTACATTCAATCCCGGTGCGACACGAATGGGGCTGTATCGGGATGCTCCCGGGATCAATTTTGATGTGTAAGAATGAACAAGAATCTCGACGAAAAGCGCAATTAAAAAATGACGTGCATTTATTTTGGACCACCTTAATACCTATCCCATGAAATAGAATTAATACGTGCGCGAATCCTGGATGAAAAAAGGTACCTCAGATTTGGTTGCACTTTTGAAGAATTTAAATAAAACTACACCATTATTTAACTATTTGTATGATCATTTGCTTCTTTTTCTACAGAAAAACTAAAGCTAAGCTCATTTAAATCAATAATTTAGATTAGATTCCGCCATGTATCCTACATGTCCACTGATAACTGCATCAACAGCTTGGTTCATAGCATCTGTAGATTAGGACTGTCGGCTGTTTTTTTTTATGTATGTACGCACCGTCTACGGTTGTAATAAATATACTGATTAACACGGGAAGTACAAAAAGAGCAAAGGGCGGAAACTATGTACCCAATTCTGTTCAACTCATTGTGCCCCGAAACGCCGTTCACGTTAAAACGAGTATTATGGAAAGTTATGTTTGTTGGATTTGATATATCACTACAGTTTTAGATAATCAAATTATATTGACACAAATGTGTTCTATGTAATTTCCGAACCAAAAAAATAGTGTATAGTCTAATTACCTCACGGTCGTACAAGGAAAATTATAACCTGCAGGATTTTTCGTCTACCTTTAATAAAACCTAAACAAGTACACTCTTGTAATGACAGCGACCACTACGTATAAGGTGACACAGCGGGCTAAACGTTGTACACGATTTCCACGCATCCCTATCGCCTATAGCAAGCCTCTCGCCCATTTCCCATTCCGCCCCAGTACGCCGTTCCACCCTAGGCTCCCCTACCTGACGGGAGAAATTTCGGGATACCGAGCCCGGACATAGAATACGAATATACAGAAGCATATATGGATTATGTTGATGTCACAAAGGTGGATCGATATCGAAATAGTTCAGTGTATAGTCGTACTTCAGCGTAGACTCCCTTCAATCGTCATAAAGGAATTAATATCATCAATTCAGTAGATGCAGCAGGCACGAATTATCGTTTATTACACTTGGTACCTCTTTCGCTCTCTCTCTCTCTCTTCTGCAATCATTTTCTTGGATTTTACTCCTCTACTTATTTTATGTGAAAACTGGCTAAGAAAAAGAATTATATTTCGTTGGATTTTTTAGTAGTGTACCCTTGAGGTTGCGTGACGAAACTTCCAGACCAGAAGACCTTATGAAATCTTTGAAGAAATCGATTCATTTTACTATCTGGAAAGGAATGCACTATTCTGAGATCGCACGGAGAAAAATGCCACCTTGAATTCTAGTCCTGGTTACCAGAATTCTAATATCCACTACTAGAAATATAGTAATTTACTTCCAGTCCGGAATTCTGAGACTTATTACTATACCATATTGTAATCACTATCTTCCATTCAATACTTATCGCGGTATAAATAGTATATTTTACAGTAGCATAGTATTCATTACAATATGGTATAGTAATAAGTCTGAGAATTCCGGACTGGAAGTAAATTACTATACTTTCTGGTAACCAGGACTAGAGTTCGAGGTGGCATTTTTCTCCGTGCGCTTCGCCTAAATTTTTTGTTAAATCCAGCGATGCGGAAAATGCGCGAAAATTAAAATGCGTTCTGTCGGGCAATGCGAATTCTTACTCTGAGGGCAACTTTTTCCAGTTTTTCATTTACGAGGTCACAGGGTACTAAAAAAAATCGGGGTGTATGCAATCACACGCCACGGAAGTGAATACTGGTATGCAATTCGCTGACGCGACAAATTATTTCTGTCGATGAATTAAGAGAAAGATAGAGAGAGAGAGAAGCCTAACACCAAAACCAACAAACCCAAAAAATTCTTAAAATTGTTTGGGTTGTGATGTTTTAAATTGTTATTCTTTTAAATCGTAATGATTTTAATTATTATTATTTTTGGTGGCCTCCGAACGTCTCCAAACGCCTTCCAAGGCCATCGCGCCCTGAAAGTCTACTGATATTCTCCGCACGGCCTGGATTTTTCTCTTTTGTTTTTCGAAATTGTTATTATTTTTTCAGAAATCGGGTTTAATTGTATTTTTTTTAAATTATTATTTCAACTGTTTTTATTATTATTATTTAATTAAATTTGTCATTTTCCTCTATGAGTTCTTTTTCAAACGGGCCACTTTTTTGTTCACTCTCTCCAATTTTTTTCAAAATCTACCAGTTTAAGAAATTTGTAGAAAGGCACGTCTGTGATTTTTTAAAGATTTTTTAAGGCGTCCGTTCAGGATTTTCAATTTTTCATTACGAACACTGTATCTCAAAAAATATTCATCAAACAAAAAAAACATAACAATAAAAAATTATTTATTTTTTTCACTTAATCGAAAAAAATTTAAATCATAATTTTTCTGCATTGAGAAAATTGAAATTTGGCAGAAAAATGAGAATACAATTTTTTTAAACCTAATAACACACTTTTGATTTCGGTACAAATTTTACAGGATGTCTTTCATTGGGTAAAGAGTCTGCGAAAACAATTTCATCGTAACCATCGCAGGTGCCATTCTGAAATTTTTTCGCAGACTCTTTACCCAATGACAGACATCCTGTAAAATTTGTACCGAAATCGAAAGTGTGTTATTAGGTTTAAAAAAATGTTATTCTCATTTTTTTGCCAAATTTCCATTTTCTCAATGTAGAAAAACTATGATTTGAATTTTTTTCGATAAAGTGGAAAAAATAAACAAGTTATTATTGTTATGTTTTTTTTTGTGATGAATATTTTTTAAGATACAGTGTTCGTAATGAAAAATTGAAAATCCTGAACGGACGCCTAATAAAATCTAAAAAAAATCACAGACGTTCCTTTTGATTAATATTTCAAACTGGCAGATTTTGAAAAAAATTTGAGAGGGTGAAAAAAAATGTGGCCCGGTTGAAAAAGAACTCCTCCTATATTTATACTTTTTATGAGTGAAAAAATATTAAATTATCACGTTATTTTATAGGAAATTCGATTCTCTACAAAAAAAGGTACTTATATAAAATCATGTAGGATTGATGGTTTCTGAGATAGTTGCAAATAAATAAATAAATGACTTAAAAATAGTCATTTTTCTTTCTATAAATATTTCTCCTATGAAAAAAAAATTTCCTTCTTTTTTTTATTATTATTATTTTTAGTACTGACGATGTGACGACAGTACTCGCAGTGAATTCCAAAAACAGCCTAATCGTAAGTCGAAACAAATGTTGGATGTTCTCTTCGGGGAATACTAGCGCCAAAGGTAAAAATGTTGCGAACTTTAGGGAAAATCGATTCCATATGATCGAAGGTCGTAATAGCGAGTCTTTTTACATACGACGAGACCTGTGCTTATAACAGCAGAACTACAGAAAGAGTCATAGATGAACCCGGCCATTGAATGAACTCACAGGAAATGTTACTTATGGAAAACGTAGCCAATTTGTAATTGTTATTATGAAAAAATCTGTTTGGAAGAACGAAAATTGTTACACTAAGCGACAATTTCAAAATATACATATAATATTGAAGTAAATGTGTCATTCCAGCCCAAGTGTGTAAACTCGTGACCCTGACCCTCTGGGATTTATTTGATTTTTTGTCATATGATCGCATTTTTTCAGATTTTTCCAAACATCCCTTATTTCAAAAAAAAAAAAATTTCTGAAAAAAACGCCATTTTTGAAAAATCTAAAAAAATTCTGCAACAACCGTGACAATATATAAAAATTTTCAAGATATCACCCGTAGCGGGCAGATTTTTTAAGTGAATACTTCTTACGCAAGTATATACTGGTATATACCGGTAAATACAAGTAGGTGTATACAGATATACAGGTATGTGCAGGTATATATACCAGGTGTCCCATTTTAATCTTACAGTTGATTTATTTTGAAAAATATTGCTCTGATCAAAAATTGAGTGGGATGAAACTTTTAGGGTTCAGAGGGGGACGTTTAAAAAATTTTTTTGTTTTAGTCCAAAATTTAAAATGGTGGCGTTAAGATAGCTAACATGTTGTTTTTAAAGGGAAACATGATTTTTTTTTCACCAAAAATTTTTTCAGATCAAATCTAACATCTTTTGTGGGAACATTTTTTTGATACAGCCTATAATAGAGGGTGTCCCATTTTAATCTAACAGCTGAATTATCTTGAAAAATACTGCTCCGATAAAAAATCAAGTGGGATGAAACTTTTAAGGTTCAGAAGGGGACGTTCAAATTTTTTTTTTGTTTTGGTCCAAAATTCAAGACAGCGGCGTTAAGATGGCTGACATGTTTTTTTAAAATGGAAACATGATTTTTTTTAGACCAAAAATTTTTTCAGATCAAATCTAACATCTTTTGTAGGGAAATTTTTTTTGTAGCCCGGATATTTTAGACTAGATCACCATTTTTGACTATTTTAGCGTTATGCAGCATAATGACGACGACGAGGAGGTCTTCTAAATCCTCCTCTCGAAAGTTTTCTGAAATCTTCTTAAAGGTGTTCAAAGATTCCACCATTCATGTTTAAACATGCCTTTACTCTCCTCTTAAAACCATCAACGGTTCTTAAGAGAACTTCTCTCGGGATTGCACGGCAGGCAGCTCTTATCCGCTCCCGCATATTCTCTCGTGTTGTTTGAGGTTGACGGTAGACAACGTCTTTAAGATAAGCCCACAAGAAAAAATCGTGAGAGGTAAGATCAGGTGACCTTGGAGGCCAATGGACAGGTCCATCTCGACCAATCCACCTTCGACCGAATGTTGCGTCCAGTTGATTCCGAACAATACGAGCCCAGTGACCTAATCCTTGTGAGTGTTCCACACACACACACACACACACACACGTACAAAATCACACACACTCCAAGAAGGAGGGTTTGGAGTCGAAAAATACTGCGGAAGTGACGAGCCGTGGAGACCTAATCCTTATGAGTGTTCCACGCACTCAAACTTACAACGTTGCACACTCACACACTTACAAAATCACACACTTATACAGTCGGATACACTAACAAGGAGAGTTTGGAGTGGAAAAAATACTGCGAAAGTGACGAGACTCTACCTCCTCGTCCTCGTGGTTATCCCGGATAATACTAAAATAGTAAAAAATGGTGATCTCTTATGGACTGAATAAAAAGAATGTTCCAACAAAAGTTGTTAGTTTTGACTTGACACATTTTTTGGTGAAAAAAAATCATGTTTTCATTGTTTAAAAAACCTTTCGGCCATCTTAACACCGCCCCTTTAAATTTTGGACCGAAAAACATTTTTTTTTAACGGCTTTCTTTGAACCCTAAAAGTTTTATTCCACTCGATTTTTTATCGGAGCAGCATTTTTCAAGATAACTCAGTGTTAGATTAAAATAAGACACCCTCTATTGTAGGCTGTATCAAAAAAATGTTCCTACAAAAGATGTTAGATTTAATCTGAAAAAATTTTTGGTGATAAAAAAAATCATGTTTCCATTTTTAAAAAAACATGTTAGCCATCTTAACGCCACCATTTTGAATTTTGGACCAAAACAAAAAAAAATTTTAAACGTCCCTCTCTGAACCCTAAAAGTTTCATCCCACTCAATTTTTGATCAGAGCAATATTTTTCGAAATAAATCAACTGTAAGATTAAAATGGGACACCCGGTATATCTATGTACTATGTATTTTTATGTATATCTATGTATTTGAATGTTTTTCTATTTATACATGTATTCATACGATATATAATAGATTGGCCGCTATTTCAGGTCTCAACTTATATTTAAATAGTCATTTGAGATTCGATTCTTTTAAATGCTTTATCTACGTATATTATGATATATACTAGGGTGGTCGTTATTTCGAGTCTCAATTAATTTCAGGGTAGTCCTTCGAGATTCAATTTCTTTAAATATTTTTATATCCGTTGTGACGTGACTTTTCTTAACGCATGAAAAGCCGACTCTTCGTGTCACAAAACAGCTCACGAGATCACTCAAGGATTGGGCGTCAGCTATCGCAATAAAGTACGATAGCAAATTTATATTTCCATGAGTTCTCTCGTGAGTTCAACCATTTCGCCTGGCTAGCTGCCCTTGAGGATGGTAGAGGGGCGCGGTTAGGGATCGTTGGAAAATACTCAATAAATACTCTTTGCAGCAAGTTTCGGGAAACACAACACTTACTTTTATTTAATTTATCGTTATTTCGGCTCGCTGAAGGCGAGACAAAATCAAAATGCAAAAAAAATCGAAATTTCCTTTTTCGACACAGAATCCTTATTCACAAGCTTTTTCCGTTCGCTTCTATATAATTTAAATATTCTCTAGAAATATCCTCGAGATCTCGTTCTCGCTTTCTTTAATCCTCGAATAACTAATTCCTCTCGGCCTCGTGGCAATATCGCGCCTCAAACACAAAATGGCCGATATTTCCACGGTTTTCCCCGTTTCAACACTCTTGTACAAAATGGCCGCAGTTTTACGATAGCTCCCGATTTTACTCAGGCCGAGAGTTCTAAACAAATTACGCTAATTAACCTATGGACTCTCGCTTCCGCACGAATAGATATTGAATCCCTCTCGGCGATTCTATTAATTTAACACGCGAACGGTAACTCGCGAATGATTTTACTCGCGGACAAGACTCTAATTTGGCCGCGCGCGTTAACGCGTCGTCGAGACAATATTGCTTCGTTTTGGAACACTTTTACCTTCGAAAATGCCTCTACTCGCGATTTTCCTCAATTCCACAACCAAAACGAGCAAAACGACGTTCTTACCGGTTTGCTTTCAGCGGAATGGTCCCGTAATGCAGCGGGAACCCAATCTTTGATATATTCGGCAGACGCGCTTCTCTTGCTCGGTACTCGATAACAGCGCGGTTCCAACGTCCTTCCCCGTTCGGTACGGCGGCTCAAGTCCCCGAGAAAACTTTCGTGATCGCCCTCGTAAGCTCTGATTTCGACCCCCACCCTTAGGTGATTCGAGTCGAATGTTAGCGCGATTTGATAATCGATTGCGCGATTGATTCGAGGCGGCGGATAGATCGATGGCACGAGCGATAGAACGAGAGCGCGATCGATTCTCTCTCCCAAATTACGGACGAATGACGATAATAATAATGTTTCTCTCAAGCTGTGCGATACGACGCACAACCACGCGACGACGTTGAATTTGGCGCTCTCTCAGCGATGATGCCGAGAGCGACAACGATGGATGATGTTGGTGGCTCTCGTCGATGATGACGGTATGGCTCACGTACGTGGGCTACGTTGCTCATGGCGTTAGTGGCGAGAGCATCGAATATTGCTCTCGCTGGCCCTTCTCGTTCTCGGTTAAACTGTTGCGCAGACGATGGTGTTCTCGATGCTGTCGTCGTGTCGGTAACGGCGGGAACCGTCGTTTTGCTCAAGAGAATTTTTCGGAAATACAAAATTAAATTAATATCTAACGACAAGTTAACAATTTGGCCCTGATTGTATCGTTCGAGAGAGACTCGGCCTGGGAGCGAGGTTGTACCTCGCGCGTTATCGAGCCCTTTGTGACTCGCAAAAATACGACGTAACACCGTATATTATGATATAAATTAGGGTGGTCGTTATTTCGAGTCTCATCTAATATTAGGGTGGTCCTTCGAGATTCGATTTCTTCTAATATATATATATTATGATATGTATATTAGGGTGGTCGTTATTTCAGGTCTCAAATAATATTGGGGTGGTCTTTCGAGTATTCATTTCTTTAAATAGCATTTTCTATCTATATAAAGCATATCTATGAATATATAGCATTATATATAGCTAATAAGTCAAAATCTAACTTCAATTTGAAGCTGAACCAAAATTTAACTCAAATTTTAGGCTAAACCAAAATTAAACTTAAATTTCAGACTAAACCAAAATTTGACTTAAATTTTAGGCTAAACCTAAATTTGACTTAAATTTCAGCCTAAACCAGAACCTAACTTAAATTTTAGGCTAAACCAAAAACTAACTTAAATTTCAGGCTAAACCAAAATCAAACTTATATTTCAGGCTGAACTACAATTTAACTCAAATTTTGGGCTGAACCAAAATTTAACTGGAATTTTAAGCAAAACCCAAATTTAACTTAAATTTTAAGATAAGCCAAAATCTAACTTAAATTTTGGGCTAAGCCAAAATCTAACTTAAATTTTTGTCTAAACCAAAATTTAACTTAAATTTTAGGCTAAACGAAACTCTAACTTAAATTTTAAACTGAACAAAAATTTAACTTCAATTTTAGGCCAAACCAAAATTGAACTTAAATTTTAGGCTGAACCTAAATTTAACTTGAATTTGAGGCTAAACCAAAATCTAACTTAAATTTTAGGCTAAACCAAAATCTAACTTAAATTTCAGACTAAACCAAAATCTAACTTAAATTTCAGGCTAAACCAAAATTTAACTCAAATTTTAGGCTGAACCAAAGTTAAACTCAAATTTCAGGCTAAACCGAAACCTAACTTAAACTTGAAGCTAAACCACAATCTAACTTCAATTTAAGGCTATATTTGTTAACGCTCTATGAAAAAAAACTAAGTGAAGATTTGCGTGAGCCGTTTCGAAATAAAAATAACATGGGAAAAATTATTTTTACGTCATCTGATTTTTATAACTAACAAACGATTCATCATAAAAGAAATCTACAGACATATCTTTGTACAGAATTAAACGCTCTACAAAACAGATTTTAAGTCACTTTTTGATAAGTCCACTTGTTTAAAAGTTATTCAATGTCAAAGTTCAATTTTTCGAAGATTTGGCCGATTTTATAACGGAGCGATTAGTTTTATCGACAAAATGTGAATAAAATTTCATGTAAAATACAAATTCAACTTTCGAGAAATATTTAAGAATAGTTCTTACTATAATAATAATAAAAAATAGAATGCCCTTAGGAAGTTGTGCAGTAGAATTTAGCTTATACATTTTTTTTAAATGCTATTCAAAAATAAAATCGAATAATAATTTTCAGTTACACTACAATAAATGTCATTTTCTTAATATAAAAATGAAATTTTTAAGCAAACTTCTGCTGCACAATTTTCTCAAAGCGTTCCATTTTTTTTTATTCCTATAGTGAGAACTATGAGTTACAATGACTGGAAAGCTCGATTTATGTTTCACACGAAAGTTTATGCACATTTTGTCGATACAACTAATAGTTTCGGTGTAATAACCGAAAATCGGCGAAATTTACGAAAATATAAATTTTGCCATTGAATAAGTTTTGAACAACCCACACGGAACCGAGTGTCCATTGGACGTCCATCTATCATCCATAGATCCTTAACACGTCTACATCCACGATGGACGTAATGCGGACATCCATTGAACATCCATGGTATACTTTTGATTGGACAAAACGCAATGGATCACACAGGACGTATATTGTATGTCCACGACACGTACTACTTCTTGAGCTACAAATATACACAACACGGCCATCCATGGTATGTCCATAGGTAGACATTAAATAGCTTTTAATTCAGGATAGTAATTGAACATCCACTGGACGTTCCAGGTTCGTAAACGAAAATCACATTCGGAGGACGTCAATTGAACGTCTATCGGATGTTCCATGTAGGATTTCATATAGACGTGAACCTGGACCGTCCAATAGATGTCCAATTACGATACTGAATTAAGAGCTATTGAATGTCTACCTATGGACATACCATAGATGGCCGTGTTGTGTATATTTGTAGCTTAAGAAATAGTACGTGTGTGAACATACAATATACGTCCTGTGTGATCCATCGCGTGTTGTCCAATCAAAAGCATTCGTCCTTTAGATGTACATTTAAGTATTTCGGGCAGCTGTGATATGGGTACGCCGATTGACCGTCGTATGTACGTACAAATTACGTCTATCGAAGGATAACGCGGAAGTTTATTCGACGTCCACGGCACATATTTTTGGAGCTATACATATATTCCGCGCGTAACTTAACAGCCAGGGGACGTCCAATAATCATTTAAGTTGGATGAAAATTTCATTCCGGGGAAGTCCATGGGACATTCCTTAAACCACTATCGGAGATGCGAAACGGCAGCGATTCTATGTGCTGAAAAAGTTTCGTATCCGTACCCTTAGATATTTTTTAGAGGTACCTATAGACCACATAAAGTGACATTTAATGTACGTATTTAAGACGAATGCCAATAGTGCAAAAGATATCTAATGATCATCTATTATACGTTCCTTAATTTAAACGCTATTGATTACACATTATCCATTAATTATAAATTTCATTACGATTATACATTATTCAAGGTTTGTGAGACAAAGATATATAAGTATATCAGCAAACTACATCGTATAAGGTTTTTACATGCATAAGTTTCTCATAAGTCAAGTTAGTGTAAGTAGGTAGGTAGGTAGGTAGGAGATTAGAAAAGTTAAGCAGCACCCCTTGAATCCAATACTTGGATGGGTGACCGCAGTGTGAAAAATTGAAAACTATTTTTTTTTTCTTTTTTTCTGTAAAATATGGATATCTCGTAGGCCCCGAATATTATATAATCAGTAACAAAGTTTATAATTAATTAATAATGTGTAGTTAATAACGATTAAATTATTTAAATAAAGGGACGTATAATGGATGATCATTGGACATCTTTCGGATCACTGGTTTATTCGTCTTAAATACGTAAATCAGACGTCATTTTTTGGGGTCTAGTCCGTCTAAAAGCCGTCTCAAGGTACGTATAAGGGATGTTCCCAGTATATAGAACAGGTGCCGTTTCGCACTTCTTTTAGCAGTGATAGGGATATTCACAGACGTCCCTGGGATGGAGCATTCATCCACCATGTATGGATATTGGACGTCCCATGGCCCTAATGTTCCGTGTGGGAAGTGGACTTATCAAAAAGTAACTCAAAAGCTTTTTTGTAGAGCGTTTAATTCTGTACCAATTCTATCTGTAGATTTCTCTTATGATGAATTGTTCGTTAGTCATAAAAATCAGAAGACGTAAAAATAATTTCTCCCATGTTATTCTTATGGAAAATAGAAAAATGCGATGAGTACGATGTTAACATTAATATTAAGAGCCGATATTTTCACACGCCCTTTCTTATACCTAATAAAACTTTTGAGGCTTTATGGGAGGAGGAAATTTTTTTTTAACGCCATGTATATTGTACCATCAACAATTTGGATCATAGGGCTGTGATAGTTATAGGAATTTATTTTTCTTGATTATTTTTGTCGACAATTGCAAATCTACGGAAAGGTTTTACAAAGCATTGTTTGAGAATATCTGCGTATTGGATTATAGTTAAATTTCACAGTGTGTTTATAGCGAATATTTCCTCTAATATAAATGGCATCTACTACACTGAAAAAAAAAAAATGGTTCAATGAACAAAATCTTTAGTCGCATATGCACGACTAAATATTTAGTTGAACGACTCCAATTTTTTTGGTACGAATCATATTTTCGTCAACTGAAGCGCAGAATTATTCAAGAAACTAATGATGTAGTTATACCAAATAAATATTTACTCGTGGGTATGCGACTACAAATATAGTTCATTCGACAATTTTTTTTCTCAGTGTATAATTTCAGGCATTCCTATCAAATATAGTTACATTACAAGAGATATTAATCAATTAAAACAATTTGAATTTTCCTGGTATACACACTGTTAAAAAAATCTGTATTAAAATTAATATACATGTGTAGGAAGTTTTTTTGCGGATACCGCGTATGAAATTTCGATTTCAGTACTGAAAATTCAGGGACCTGAATTTGAAGAATAAAAGTGTGGAGTTGAATTTGAAAATACTGATGTATTTAAAAAATCATATTCAAACTATGGAAATTCCAATTTTAGGTATGATATTATCCAAAAAATGTGTATTAAAATTAGTATACGCAATTATTTAAAAATCACATTACATGTCTGAATTTTTATATTCATTTCATGAAAATTACGTTACCGTAACTGAATTAATTGTTGTTAAACATGTTATAAAAAATATATAGCCCCTGCGAATCAATGTAATTTGCATAGGTTCTGGCCCTAAAAAGAGATTCATAGAAAAAAATCAAAATTCTGCACGAATTGTCCGATCTAATTTTTCTCTGAGACCCGGAATTGAACCCTCGACCTTACCTACCATCATCCTACTTACCTACCTAACGCGCTACCTATTACGCTATCGACTACTTATGAAGTTCTTCGACTCGTATGATATATGAATGCTGGAGTGCCGAAAACATAAGAGTATATGCTTTTGAATAGGCTATAAACCATGAAAGTTGGTTTTTTGATTCGCGAATTCGAATCCCCTGACCCCTCATAAGTTATGTGAACTTTATTCTAGAATACCGGAACCCTCATAACTAAAGTGATTCATAACAACTTACGTTACCCCTCGTAGCTTAATTTCACGACCCCTGACCCCTCGTAGATTATGTAAAGTCACAAAACTTAATACTATGATCCCTGACCCCTCATAAGATAAGTGACCCCTCATAACTTAATTTTGGAGCCGCTAACCGCTCATAAGTTATATAAACCCTCAAAACTGGTTTGAATAAAACCGTGACCTCTCATAACTTAATTTCAGGGCTCCAAACCCCTCATAAGTTCTGTGGACTCTCAAAACTTTATTCCAGAATACCTTATCTCTCATAAATAAAATGATCCTTCATAACTTAATTGCAGAGCCCTCAACTCCTCATAAGTTATGTGAGCCCTCAAAACATGTTTGATTAAATAGTGGCCTCTCATAAGTTAAGTGATCTCTCATAACTTTATTTCGGGACCCCTGACCTCTCATAAGTTATGCGAACTCTCAAAACTTCATTCCAAAATACCTGATCCCGCATAACTTAAGTGACCCCTCATAACTTAAGTGGCCCCTCATAACTTAAGTGACCCCTCAGAATTCAAGTAACCCCTCATAACTTAAGTTACTCCTTATAACTTAATTTCGTGACCGCTGACCCCTTGTAGGTTTTGTAAAGCCACAACATTAATTCCAGGATTCCTGACCCCTCATAAGTTAAGTGACTTTTCATAACTTCATTTCAGGACCCTTGACTCTTCATAAGTCATGTGAAATTTCAAAACTGTATTCCAGAATACCTGACCCCTCATAACTTAAGTGAAAACTCACAACTTAAGTAATCCCTCATAACCTCATTTCTGACCCCTCGTAGGTTATGTGAAGCCACAACATTTAATTCCAGAATTTCTGACCCCTCATAAGTTAAGTTACCCCTTATAACTTAATTTCAGAGCCCCTGACCCTTCATTCGTTATGTAAATCGTTAAAACTGTTCGAAAAAAACCGTGACGCTCTCATGAATATTCTTTTTTATATTCAATTTGAAGACATTTTTTACCGTGATTGATTGTAATTTTAAGACATGAGTGTATTAATTTTCAATGTTCACTCTTGTAATTTTAATATACAAATATTGAATTTAAGATCAAATTGTTGATTTTCCAATACTATGTATATTAAATTTCAAATAGTATATTAAAATTAATATTTTTCCTCTAATTTACTATGCATGTATATTACATTTCAAATAGTGTATTGAAATTAATATCTCTTCTGAAATTAACTATACATGTATATTCCCAGCAAACACACTTGGATGATTTACGAAACATTTACGTATAATTGACATGTAATAACTACGTCATATAATGTTCATCACAAATTCGTAACTTTTTCATAACGCACGTAAACGAGATGTATATAATACGTCCTGACGATATGTAGTAAGGACGTCAATGAAAGATGTAGGAATTACGAAAAACTGTAGACATCACAAATACGTAACATTGATACGTCAAGATCTCGTCACTCTTATACGAGATATTTACATGTACTGAAAACTTGTCAAACTGTTACGAGTCGATGCTGTAACAATTATAGAACATTGGTGATATTATAATCTCGTAGTATAGGCTACGTAGCAAATATGTATAATGTGTGACATAAATGTCACAAGTCATTTCTTGTAACAAATCCGCAACATATAGGTATAATATATTACGAGAAATGTCTTCAATCATTTTGAGGTTATGTCGATTAAGGGACGTAAACAATATGTGAGTGTAATATCGAATAATCCAGCGTAATACAGAATAAACCAGAATAATACAGCATATATTGCAAGAGGTAAGTTTAATGTGATCCCTTTATTTAAAAGGAAAAAATAAGTTATATGGGTATTTGCCGTAATGGAAAAACACCCAGGAATTTCCCTTACTCGGTTTATAACCTTATTCGCGTTGCACGTTCGCTTAATTTCTCTTTGCCCTTTCTTTCTGTGTTGCAGGCCTATTTTGAAATTGATAGCCTATATTTTCAATTTTCCAGGCATTGTCCTGGTCACAATTTTGACTTTAATCAAAATTTGCCGCGCTCATCCCATAATAAAAAGTGTTACGAAGGAAATGAGACGTCGTAGAACAAAATCTATCTAGCAATTCTTTCTGAATCATGTGCAGAGTGAAGAACCCAGTTTTGAGTTTTTACACTCTGTGTAAAAACCTAGCTTTGAGTTTTTACACTCTGCGCATGATTCAGAAAGAATTGATAGACAGATTTTGTTCTACGACGTCTCATTTCCTTTGTAACTTATTTTCCCATGAGATGAGCACGGCATAGGTTTTTTGCTCTTTATTTCAGAGTTACAGGCCTGCTTTGAAATTGTTGGCCTATTTTGAACTTTCCAGACATTGTCCTGGTCACAATTTTGACTTTAACCAAAATGTGCCGCGCTCATCCCATAGGAAAAAGTGTTACGAAGGAAATGAGACGTCGTAGAACAAAATCTATCCAGCAATTCTTTCGGCATCATGCGCAGAGTGTAAGAACCCAGTTTTGAGTTTTTACACTCTGTGTAAAAACCTAGCTTTGAGTTTTTATACTCTGCGCATGATTCAGAAAGAATTGATAGACAGATTTTGTTCTACGACGTCTCATTTCCTTCGTAACTCATTTTCCCATGAGATGAGCATGACACATGTTTTCTGCTCTTTGTTTCAGAGTTGCAGGCCAGCTTTGAAATTGTTAGCCTATTTTGAACTTTCCAGGCATTGTCCTGATCACAATTTTGACTTTAATCAAAATGTACCACGCCCATCCCGTGGGAAAAAGTTTACAAAGGAAATGAGACGTCGCCAGCAGTTTATTAGCGTAGAGTATAAAAACTCAAAACTAGGCTTTTCAGGACACCGGTGCACCTTGAGGGTTCTAACTAGTCCCAAAAAATTTTTGATATGGTACCTCAAATGGTGGACGATACATCATATTTGTAGGTATTCTGGAAAAATTATACATTATAATTAAAATGTACTTTTCAAATGTTAAAATAAAAATAAAACTCCAACCTAATATGTAGGTTGGAAATACATAAATTTCTTGTAATTTGTTCATGAAATATGTATATACGTAAATTACCTGTAACCACGAAATCACATTGACATCATTGTTACGAGTATGATGCGTTACCAGGGTTACGTTTCGTTTCGTAGGAGTTACATCAATGAGCTGAGTTTGTTACAACTATGATCTGAGTTTGTTACATGTATTATCTGAGTTTGTTATGGCTATGTGATGAGTTTGTTACATCTATGAGCTGAATATGTTACATCTTGGGTATGAGTTTATTTCATTATTATTTCTCGTAGATGTTTCGTATCTGTGACTTGTTTATAGGCTGACATATTTGAGAACAAACTCTGCTTCATTCACGGAGTTTGTGACACAAATGTTATGTCCAATGTAACACACGCTACGTAACATTTTCGTAACTGTTTCGGAACTGTGTTTGCTGGGTTTCGTTTCAAACAGTATATTGAAATTTCAAATAATATATTGAAATTTCAAATAGTACATTGAAATTAATACATCTCCCCTAAAATTACTAAACATGTGTATGAATTTGCATTCCATATTCCGTGTTCGTGAATTTCCGTGACAGTTGTATAGTAAGAATGTTTGAAATTTCATATCTTTTTTTACAGTACAAAGAATGTACCGAAATAACTGTACTGTATTTCCAACTGCGCATACACAACGAGCCATGCACTTTCATTTTTTGTTCTTCTGCATTTTCGACGATTTCAACACCAATTTATATAAAATTCATGTTAATAAATTAAATCAGGAAAGATACTTCGAAACAACTTTCAAAAAGAAGTGAAAGTTCAGCTCGAACCCTCGTCGAGGGAAGACGTGTTTACGAGCGAGACATTGTAAGCAAATTACTGAGCTTACCAAGCTAAAGTGTGCATTAGCGTTTATTACCGGAAGATTTCCGAATAAAACGTCCTACTAGTAGCAAGTGTAATTAAGTGCGCCAGCAATGTGAAAAACTCAAATTGTGAAAAAACATGAGCAGCGGCTACTCAGCTAACATGCCATCGAACTGGGTGCAGAACGCACCGGGATTAACCGACAACCAAGTGGCAGGGAATTCCCAAACGCAAGAGTACTCTCATCCGTCCTCTACTCCAATAGCTGGAAATGCGAAGGATTTACGTATTGTTTTGACAAAAAACACAAATACACCAAGCCAAGGTAACGAATCGCCGGTATGGCAAATTGTCAAAAGCCAGAAACGTCCCAGATACTCTAACGCTTCGGATACCGATGAAGAGGAAAACAATAGAGTCCTATGTAATAATAAATATACACCTCTCAGCGTCATAAACCAAGGAAATAATGATCATAACATGATTGTTGACAACGGCAACACAAACGAGGTAAGAGAGAGAGCTCCAAAACCGCCGCCGATATTTGTCCCAGGCGTTCAATCAATCACTGCGATAGAAACATGCCTCGAAGGAGTCATAAGTAAAAGCGACTACACACACAAGACAATTAACACCGATGGACACATCAAAATATTAGCCAAGAACGCCGATACATATCGAAAAATCATACACATTCTTAATGAACAGAAAGCCGCATATCATACATATCAGCTGAAGGAAGATCGTGCATACCGGGTGGTCATAAGATCCCTGCACCCGTCAACCCCCATCGATGAAATAAAAAGTGCCATCGAAAGACTGGGACATCAGGTACGTAGCATCATAAATGTCAGACACGGGAAAACAAAAGAGCCGCTACCTCTCTTCTTTGTCGATCTAGAACCTAGATCCAACAACAAAGAGATATACGACATCGATGTACTCCTCAACGCCAAAATTGATATCGAACCGCCGAGAAAAAAGTCAACGATAGCTCAATGCACCAGCTGTCAGCGTTATGGTCATACGAAGAGCTACTGTCGTAGACAATTCCGGTGCGTCAAGGGCGGAGGCGAACACAATACCTCGTCGTGCAAGAAATCAAGCGAGCTACCAGCCAAATGCGTCCTTTGCGAAGGAAATCATCCAGCAAGTTACAAAGGCTGCCGTGTATACCAGAGCATACGAGAGAAGCGGAACTCGAGTGCACAAAAACTTCACTGGCTCAGGTCCCGGCCAAGGCAGGACGAGCAAGGGACAGACGAGCGATATAATCAGCAACCGATCAGCGCGCAAACTAGCGAAATCCGGCAAACTCGCAGCTACGCTCAGGCGACAGGGACAGAGGCAAGTAACAATCCAAGTATTTGCAATGATAGTTCGAAAATTATCAACATACTCGAGAAGTCTTACAGTGAGCTCAAAACAGTGCTAAAGCAGCAAAACAAGTTGCTCAACACCGTGCTAAAACTGCTAACAACAGTACTAACGAAGTTTACTGAGAAATAATTTCACTGCGTATAAAATAGCGCTTTGGAATGCTAATGGGCTGGCCCAACATCGGCAGGAACTGGCGACATTTTTACTCGCAAATAAAATTGACATAATACTGATCGCGGAGACTCATTTTACGGACAAGAGTCACATGAAAATGCATGGATACAAGGTCTATAGCACAAAACATCCGGATGGCATGGCGCACGGGGGTACGGCTATTCTAATTAAAAAAATATTAAACATTACGAGCTGCGACCACACGACAAAGAGTACCTCCAGGCGACAAAAATTGTTGTCGAAGATAAAAAATTTGGCCCCACAGTGCTTGCCGCAGTATATTGCCCACCGAGGCACAATATTAAGAATAATAAATTCAAAGAATTTTTCCAGAGCCTGGGACCAAAATTCCTCGCAGGAGGCGATTATAACGTGAAGCATCAAGCGTGCGGTTCGAGGCTAGTAACAACCAGGGGTCGCGAATTAATCAAAGCGACAACGGACTGCAACTGTATCCATCTCTCGGCAGGCCAACCAACGTACTGGCCAACTGACAGGAATAAAATACCGGACGTACTGGACTTCTTCGTAGCCAAAGGTATAGCGAGAACATACACAAGAATAAAAACAAGCCTGGATCTATCGTCGGACGTTACACCAACAATATTAACCCTTAGTAGTGAAGTAGCAATAAAAGAAAAGCGCTTATCGCTATATAACAAAAAAACTGACTGGGCGAAGTTTCAGGAAATAATAAGCGATCAGGTGGATTTAAAGATACCCCTAAAAGATGGATCTGATGTAGATGATGCTACTGAACAGTTCACGCAGCTAATCCAAAGAGCAGCCTGGGAATCCACACCAATAACAACTGAAAACTATGACACCGAAACGTTTCCAGAAGAAATTCGAAGGAAAATAGCGGCAAAAAGACGAGCGCGGAGGCAGTGGCAGCTAAGTAGGAACACCATCGACAAAAGAAGGCTTAACAGGGTAACCAGAGAACTTGAAAAACTGATCTCGCAGAATAATAATAGCAGTTTCGAAAACTACCTCTCTAAATTAACTAACACGGCAGCCACGGAGTATTCACTATGGAAAGCAACGAAAAAGTTCAATACCACGCAAAACTATGATCCTCCAATCAGAAAACCAACCGGTGAATGGGCGCAGAGCGAGTTGGAAAAAGCGATAACTTTCGCAAAACATCTGGAGAGAGTATTCACACCAATTCAATCGCAGCGGCATGTTCCGGAAGTCCAGGAATTTCTCGACAGCCCTCTACCGGTTGAAATGCCGATTAAGCACGTATATCCGGCAGAAGTAAACTACATAATTAATAGGGAACTAAATCCAAGAAAAGCTCCGGGATACGATGTCATAACCGGGTTTCTGCTTAGGAAGCTCCCAAAAAAAGGGACAGTGTTTCTTGCGAGACTGTTCAATGCTGTCCTCCGAACGTCGCATATGCCCAGTCAATGGAAAGTCGCGCAAATTATCATGCTACCAAAGCCGGGAAAACCACCAACGCACTCGAAGAGAGAAAATACTGCTCTGCTGTATTCCTTGATATCCAGCAAGCCTTCGACAAAGTGTGGTACCCTGGACTGCTCTATAAAATCAAACAAGCAGTTCCAAAATTCTATTTGCTTTCAAAATCATACTTAGACAACAGGACATTCCAAGTGAAGCACGGAACGGAAGTTACAGACCTTTACCCTATAACATCGGGTGTACCGCAAGGGAGTGTACTTGGGCCTGTGTTGTACACGCTTTTTACAGCCGACCTACCTGTACGCCGCAATACTGTCGTGGCAACATTTGCCGACGATACAGCTATCATGGCCACGCACCGGAATGAGGTAACAGAATCACGAAAGCTCCAAAGAGGTCTCAACGATGTGCAATCGTGGCTGGAGAAATGGAGGCTCCAGGCCAGTACGACAAAATCGGTACACGTAACCTTCACTATGAAAAAAAAGAACTGCCCAACGGTTACACTAAACGATAATCCCCTCCCAAGTGTGAGCGAAGTAAAATATCTAGGCATGCAATTTGACAGAAGACTCACATGGGCTAGTCCCATTCGAAAGAAGAGGAAAGAACTGGACATTAGAATGAAAAAAATGTATTGGCTGCTGGGAAGGCGATCGAAGCTGTCACTCTGGAACAAAATTGCGGTGTACAAAGCAATTTTGAGGCCGATTTGGGCATATGGCATACAATTGTGGGGTACCGCAAGTAACTCTAACATTGAAATGTTGCAGAGATTTCAATCTAAAACCCCCAAAATAATCGCTAATGCACCATCGTACATCGCCAATGCCAACCTCCATAAAGACCTTGGAATCGACACAGTGAAGACCACGGCTTTGAAACTATGCACGAGCTACGAGCAACGACTCATGAGCCATTAAAATGAGCTAGCGCAAAATCTTCTCAACGAAAAAGATATCGTAAGAAGACTCAAGAGGTTTAAGCCACTGGACCTAAGAGAAAGATTTTATGTTGTATAGTATTAAGGAACAATAACAGCATAAATAAAATATTTATTGTGTGTGAATGCAAGGATGAGTGCATGCGAGTGTGAAACTGAAGGAAAAGAATAGTAGAGCAGTGCAGATCGCTGGATGTGCCCTCTAAATTAAAAAACAATGTAAACCAACCAACTATTTAATGTTATAATAATAACAGATTGTAGTTAAAGACTGGAGAAGACGAATAAAAAAAAAATAAAAAAAAATAAAAAGAAGTGAAATCAATCACAAAATACTTCTCAGAATTAAAAAAAGGACGCCAAGTATTAAATCCCAAATAATCGAATTCAAAAAAATCCCAAAAATTCAAAAGAATTCCTGAAAATTAAAAATCTGAAATTAACAAAAAAAACAAATCACATAAGCCAAGCCAAAAACTTGACGTTCGTAAATTATTAAAGACCAAGCCAAACTAAAAAACTTGGCGTGTATGGTTAAGAACCAATACGCTCGGCGAGGAAAAACCGAGACCATCCACCCTTATCGTTTAACGAAGGAGTTGATTGAATGAGAAAATGAAAAAGAAAACAATTGATCAAGTGCCCTATTAAGCAACCATGAGAATATACACAAGAGGTAAGGGTAAACTAGTGAGTAACTATGAGAAAAGTTCACTGAGACAAATCTTGTCCAAGGTTTATATTTAAATGAACGAACAATGATATTATCAATATTTCTGGAATAGTTGAGAATCTTCCCAGATAGACAAATGTAGCTCATATTGGCATCATATTGCATACATCTATGACGCATGCACTGTAAAAAATGTTATTAAATTTAATATACAAAAGTATATTAAATTTCAAAAACAAGTATATGAAATCGAAATTAATATACAACGTATCGGAAAATTAACAATTTCATCTTAAATTTGATATTTGTATATTAAAATTAAAAGAATGAGCATTAAAAATTAATATACCCGTATATGAAAATAGTTTTTGTATACTTTTTCGCAAATTTCAAATACATTATTGAAAATTAAAACACTCATTTCTTAAAATTGCAATCAACCATTGACATTTTTTTCAATATTGTAATGAAATTTAATATATAGTATAGAGAATTTCAATAACAAGTATACGAACTCGAAATTAATATACATGGTATTGGAAAATTAACAATTTTTCATCTTAAATTTAATATTCGGATATTAAAATATATGCTTTTTCGCATTTTTAAGATACATTTTTGGAAATTAATACACTTATTTTCCAAAATTACAATCAATGTCAGCGGCCGTGTTAGTTGACGCATCCACCACTATGCGTCGCATGCGCTCGGACCTCTGTGCGCAGGCGAAATAGGCGTATGACGGTGTTATATTCCGGACGGCGAGCGTGCCCAATATACTTACCTGGCGCAGAGGTTATACCGTGATGATTAAGGCGATTCCTCCAGGGCGAAGCTTTTCCATTGCACTTTCGGTCGAGCTGACCCTGGCGAATATCCCTAATGTGGATATCCCGGGCGTACAATTTTAGTTGCACTGTAAGAAATTTTTGTATTAAATTTAATAAAAAAAATATGAAGTTTTTATGCATATACAGGATACTAAATTTCATATACAATGTGTACAGTAATATTCCAATATAACTATATGAAAAATCAAATAACTTCTTTAAATTTTAATTTATAAGAGAATATTAATTTTCATATCTTTTTTCATGATTCTGCTTTAAAAATCATACTATATATTGGAATTTTAATATACGAACGTATATTAAAATTAAAAGAAGTTATTTGATTTTTCATATACTTGTATTGGAATTTTAATATACGAACGTACAGTAAAATTAAAAGAAGTTATTTGATTTTTCATATAATTATATTGGAATTTTAATATACGAACGTATATTAAAATCAATATATTGTATATGCATAAAAACTTCATATTTTTTTTTATTAAATTTAATACAAAATTTTTTTACAGTGTAGGAACACTCACAGCTGTGTGTCGCTTATGAGTGCTCACCTGGAAGTTATATTTGCATCATACGATGATTGACAATAACACATCATACGGGGCTCATATGGCAGTCACGGCGTGACGAAATTGTGGTGCTCATACGAAGATCATATTGACGTCATACTGTGGTGAAATTCGTTGCGCTCATATGAAGCTCACATGACCGTCGGGATGTGAGGTATTATTGTAATTTTCATACGATTTTTTTTCAATTTCTATTGCTTGAAAAATTTTTTAGTATGTATATTTTTTCATTTACATAGCTTCTGAACCGATTACATTAAAAAAAATTTTTTAAACACCCAATTTCATTATATTTCAATTTCTTCTGTCTCCAGTTGGATTTGAACCTGCAATCTGGTTATCTATCCTACCTAACAACCAAACACGCTACCTATTACGCTACCGAGTACTTATGAATTTTCTTCACTTATATGATATATCAGTGGTGAAATGCCAGGGAAAACGAGTCACATTTGAATATTATATATATACAGTTAAAAATGAAAGTAATTATCAAATTAAGAATTTAAAAAAATAGACGATTTAATATGGCATCCGAAATTTCAAAAAAATGGGATATTCGTGAAAGTCAATTTCTTAGTTTTTTTTTACAGTTTCGCGAATTCGAATATCTCAATCGAATCTATAGGGAAATTTGTAGAATCCAAAATGGGGGTTCTATTTGATTTAAAAAATTATGAAAATTAGTGCAACTTTTGTAAAAATTTGTTTGCTTATATGGAACTGAAATATAAAACAAAAAAATTAAAACATCCAAAAAGTTGGTTGAAATAATTTTTTTTCCAAGTAAATGAAAACAATTTTTCAAAATTCAATATGGCGGCCGTGATTTCCAAAAATTCTCAGATATTGGTGAACATTATTAATAACTTTATAATGAATTTTTTGGACTTGCAAAAGATGCAAGGCTTGTCACAACATGCTGTCATTTTGCAGTGATTTTGCAGCCGTCATATTGCGTTCATCGAATGTATCACTAAGAAACATGCATATCGCCGTCAAATTGCGCTCATCGAATGTATAACTGAGAAACACGCATAACGCCACCATATTGCATGCAGGGCATGTATACTTTCAATGCTAACCTAGTGAATACACTAAAAAAATCATTGAATGGCTTTCAAATGATATCCATCTGCAAATATTCATTGCAGAATGTAAATTTGCCGGCTTATGAGTTCATCTTGTAGTCAACGGATGATGCATTTGTAAACGACATGATGAGATCGAAATGTTTTGTAAATTCATCATACTAAATGAACTCATGGGCATGCATCACAACATGTAGCCGATATACTGGAAAATTTGTTTCATCAAATGTATACACGGCGTGATAATAATGGCTGTCTATCTGGGTTTTATTGACCTTTGGTTAAGTCCGAATTTGATAAATCACAATAGCTACTTCCTTGTCATAAATATTCTCGGTCAGTAATCGTCAGCATACTACAGTAGGCGATCAGATAACTTAACTCGACGGGGCCGGGAACATTCACACAACTTAACTTTCCCCTCATTCTCCTACTCACGTGTCTAAGCGCATGCGCACTACGCATGTTGGCAATACGCATGCTCATAGATGTTTCGCAGTCGTTCAAAGGTTTGGAGTCGGGAGAAACGGTCATAGGGAGAGTCAAGATATGCGAGCAGTCAAGTCATCCGATCGTCTACTGTACTTGACAGTAAAAAATACAAGTGATAATAATCTGTGTTATCACTATATATATGAGTAGGTATAATAATTTTCTATCTGATCTCGTGGAAATCCTACAGCACCTCCCGGGCTGATTTTTCTTAACCCTGCACGCCAAGTTTTTTAGTTTGGCTTGGTCTTTAATAATTTACGCACGCTAAGTTTTTGGCTTGGCTTATGTGATTTGTTTTTTTTTGTTTTTTTTTGTTAATTCCCAATTTTTAATTTTTAGGATTTATTTCGAATTTTTGGGATTTTCTTGAATTCGAATTTTTGGGATATAAATTAACTCGATGCACGTTTTATAAACAAAGAAACAAAATCGACACTGCAATTAGTAAATATAAAGTTGCTCGGGAAGACAGCTGCATCGATATTTATTTTTTAGGTTATCCATGATGGTCGGTAAATAGATTTCTGCATTCATCATTTTGGTTGTTTGATCCGCTGTTAGATGGTGCGAAGATATATTTCTGTGCACTGAGAGAAAAAACCATGGTGTGCTCAAAGATCCGCCATGGTAAAAGGGGTTATAGTATGGTTAACCATATTCCATGGTTGGCATAGCAATAATATAATAAGCGCTACCATACTTGTACAGTTGGTTGTACCATACCACTGGAATGGTCCCTACAAACATACAGCATAACTGATCGTGATGTGTACTATTGCAAAGAACTTTACAAAACGTGTATGGTTGGCCAAATACATCCATTGAGTCGTGAAGAAGACTCAAACATTGACACTCGCAGTATATTTTTGTGTTAATTAAAAATTACGTTATTGTATTTTATTTTTAACTATCTGTATGGTTACTATGAACGGCTACTTAATAACGCTTACGAGAAGCAGTTGCTATCTATTTAATGCTACACCGAGAGAAAAGTATGGTGTGTGTAAAACCATATTTTACCATATAATATGTTTCTCACAGGGGTCGTCAATAATTTATGGTAACCATAGGGTTTACCATACGATGTGGTTATTCGCTTAACCCGCTTGTTCTATTTTACACATTCTATCGTGCACTACACTTCTGTACATAGTACATCTTACCATATTCATCCTGTTGACGTGGACATGACAAATATATACTTTATAAGATTATAACGACTGTTCGAAGTAAATCGAAATAAATGTCTAACTGCACCCAGAAAAAAGATCTAGTACATTTAACTGAATCCTAGTCAAGCCAAATAAATTTTTTTAGTTGTAGGCCGGCCTAATACAACTCTATTCATGTCAACGAATTTTTGTTTTTTGAATGACCTACTAGGAAATTATATTGCGATCTAATACATTTTTATTTAATATTAATGAATATTATTTCAAACTGAACAAATATGTAGTAAAAAAATCCTTTTTTTAAATATTTACACAAGGTATATTTTTAAACATTTCAATCTTTGAATGTATAGCTACAAATGTGAAGTCTACAATTTCGTAAAGCTTCGTCTTTTCATTAACAGAAGGGAAAAGAAAAAATACTCTTTTTTATGGGAATCCTTTTCGGGGATTCGACCATCTTGCGTTTTGCCGCAATGTTCAATGTATTAAATATCCATACTGAAAAATAAAGATACCAAACATAGACGAACTTGGAAAGGATATAGGCGTCGAGAGGCAGGTTCGCTTGTGCGAGAGGTAGCCACCTGGCGGATTTTTGAGGTACTGGCAAATCTGCAGATAAAACCATGGCGAGCTCAAAGATCCCGCGTCATGGTAAAAGGGGTTATAGTATGGTTAACTATTTTCTATAACTGGACAAATAATAATGTGATAGCGCTTATTATATTATTGCTTGTCCAGTCATAGAATATAATAAGCGCTACCATATTATTGCTTGTCCAGTCATAGAATATGGTTAACCATACTATAACCCCTTTTACCATGACGGATCTTTGAGCCCACCGTGGTTGTCAGTACCCCAACAATCCGCCAGGTGGCTACCTCTCGCACAAGCGAACCTGCCTCTCGACGCCTATATCGTTTCCAAGCTCGTCTATGTTTGATATCCTTATTTTTCAGTATGGATATTTAATACATTGAACATTGCGGAAGAATGCAAGATGGTCGAATCCCCGAAAAGGATTCCCATAAAAAAGGGTCTTTTTTCTTTTCCCTTCTGTTAAAGAAAAGACGAAGCCTTACGAAATTGTAGACTTCATATGTGTAGCTATACATTCAAAGATTGAAATGTTTAAAATATGTATTGTGTAAATATTAAATAAAAAAATAATTTCAGTTAAATACATATTTGATCAGTTTAAAATAATATTTATTAATATTCGGATGAATAAGGTAAGATGTACCATGTACAGAAGTGTAGTGCACGATAGAATGTGTAAAATAGAACAAACGGGCTAAGCGAATAACCATATGGTATGGTAAACCCTACTATCATGTAGTGCATTTTTCAAAATACGGTATGTATGTTACAACTACGTGTGCTACGTGAATCAATTTCTTGCTCTTTTGATACCATATGGTGGGTGACGGCAAAGTCGCAATGAATTTTCTAAGAATTCATTTTCATTCGATAGTTTCACGCACCATACGTTTAGTTGCTCGATACATTGTCTGCTCAAACATAAGGAGATGTTGGTTGGAACCCAGAAAATTCGGTTACCCGTACTATAATTTTATAGGTTGGGGTTACCATAAATTATTGACGAACCCTGTGGGAAACATATTTTATGGTAAAATATGGTTTCACATACCATACTTTTCTCTCGGTGTGTGGTTCGCTTTATCGTCCCACCACGAGCCAATCACTGAGCACAGAAATCGTATCAGCGATTGGAATTGGCTCGTGCAGTGGGAATTCGTGCTGCGAAAAATCGAGAAAGAAGAAAAACCATGATCGTCGTAATATTCGGAAAATAACAATATGATTTCGATATCTTCTATATGCAAACACCTGTACTATTCATTTGGATGTCGACGGAAAGAGAAAAAAATAACGAATACGTGTATTTTTTAAATTTTCTACACCGTATAATCCAAGTATAATCGAACCCCCAAAAACCCCCAAAAAGTACATTTACGAAAGTATCTCTAATTCAGTATTCTTACAAAAAGTTGTGAAATAAATAGACATGAAATTCACAACACGCAGTGCCAAGCACATGTAGTTTCCCAATGTAACATTAACTGTGTAATCATGATTCTTAGGGGTGAAGTCAAAATAAAAAAATTCGAAAAAATCTTGACGGTAAGAATTTAAGAAATAGCGAAATCAAGTGAAAATTTTTGACAAAGGAAAATTATCAATAAAAAAAATGATCAAAAAATAAAAAGTGTACTTAGCGAGTTCGTTTTTAACGGATGATCAGTCAAAAGGGTTTTTGAGTTAACAGGTGAGAACCAGGTATGCTTAGTGAAAAAACTCGCCAAGTACTTTTTATTTTTTTGATTATTTTCTTCATTGATAATTTCCCTTTGTCAACAATTTTCACTTGATTTCGTTATTTCTTAAATTTTTACCGTCAAGATTTTTTTTAATTTTTTTATTTCGACTCCACCCCTAAGAATCATGATTACCCTAGTGGATGAAGTCACCACTGAATCACGGTGATTTTTTACGGTGACAAAGTGCCCACAAAATCACCGAGATCTTGGTGATTTTAAGGTGATTCCACGGTGATTCTCACGGTGATTGTCACCGTCACAAAATCACCGTGACAATCACCGTGGAATCACGTTGGAATCACCTTAAAATCACCAAGATCTCGGTGATTTTGTGGGCACTTTGTCACCGTAAAAAATCACCGTGATTCAGTGGTTTTTCAAGGTGAAAACATCGTCGTGGTGATTTAGGTATGCGGCCGTAGAGAGGCAATAGTGAAGGAAGAATCGGCTGCGATTCGGCCAGTGGGTCCAAATGACAGTGGACAATTTTTTTGGTATAACGTTTCGATCCTAATTCGGATCCTCTTCAGATTTATTATTTCTAAAATTACATTCTTTTTTGTCTTATTTTGTATGATATGTTTTACATTATAGGCTTAAATGTTATGTGTCCTGACTGACCTGAATTTGTACGGGTAATTTTTTTGTTGTGATAGTTTTATCGCTCTGTCTACCAACATCATGATAATTCCTTTTTTTTGCGTAAGAGGGTGGTGAGAGAAGAAGTTTATGAATCGACCTGACCAAGTCGGTTTTCTGTACCAGTCTGTGATTATTGAGTTATTTTTCTGGATTAGCAAGATGTCTAGAAATTGTAATTTGTTGTTTGTTTCTACTTCAACTGTGAACTGTAGTTTAGTGTGGTATGAGTTAAAGATGTTAAGTGTTGAATCTATTTTGACCGTAGGCAGAGCCATAATAACATCGTCTACGTATCTTTTGTAGATTGGTATCGTGAACTTCAGTTTTTCTGAGCAGTTGGTTTCTAAGTCGATCATTACAATGTTTGATAATATCGGGGCTAACGGTGAACCCATTGGCAAGCCGAATATTTGTTGATATATTTTGTCGTTAAAGGTAAAGTAGGTTGAGAACATTATGAATTCTATTGTTTTTATTACTTCGTTTAGTGGACATTTTTCAGAGAAGAGATCTGATCTTTTTTGGAGGCTTTGTATGACTAATTACAAAGGTACATTGGTGTAAAGTGAGATGACATCGAAGGAAATGAGTTGGTAGTTATCGGGTATAAAGATGTTCGATACCAATCTATTAATTTTGAGAGTTTAGTTTGAATGAATTCGGCCAATTTATGTGTAGGACTATTAATAGAAGATACACATAAATTGCTCGAATTCATTCAAACTAAACTCTCAAAATTAATAGACACAACAAACTCACACGTTAAAGACAGTTTCTCATTTAAAAGATTGGTATCGAACATCTTTATACCCGATAACTACCAACTCATTTCCTTCGACGTCATCTCACTTTACACCAATGTACCTTTGGAATTAGTCATACAAAGCCTCCAAAAAAGATCAGATCTCTTCTCTGAAAAATGTCCACTAAACGAAGTAATAAAAACAATAGAATTCATAATGTTCTCAACCTACTTTACCTTTAACGACAAAATATATCAACAAATATTCCGCTTGCCAATGGGTTCACCGTTAGCCCCGACATTATCAAACATTGTAATGATCGACTTAGAAACCAACTGCTTAGAAAAACTGAAGTTCACGATACCAATCTACAAAAGATACGTAGACGATGTTATTATGGCTCTGCCTACGGACAAAATAGATTCAACACTTAACATCTTTAACTCATACCACACTAAACTACAGTTCACAGTTGAAGTAGCAACAAACAACAAATTACCATTTCTAGACATCTTGCTAATCCACAAAAATAACTTAATAATCACAGACTGGTACAGAAAACCGACTTGGTCAGGTCGATTCATAAACTTCTTCTCTCACCACCCTCTTACGCAAAAAAAAAGGAATTATCATGATGTTGGTAGACAGAGCGATAAAACTATCACACGCATCCTTCCACCAAAAAAACATTAACTAATCAAAAACACAATGACACAAAACTGTTACCCAATCTCCTTCACAGAAAAAATAATAAACCAAAGGCTAAGATTAATTCATTCACAATCAAATAACGACAACGCATTCGACTCCTCCAGATTAATAAATTTACCCTATACTGAAAATATTCACCACCAACTAGTCCGCCTTTTTCGACAATTCAATATAACACTAGTCACTAACAACCAACACAACATTCACTCCATCACCGGTTCCACAAAAGATAAAATAGATAACATGGATAAATCAAACGTAGTTTACCAAATCGATTGTAATGATTGTGATGCATTGTACATAGGACAAACAAAAAGATACCTAAAAACGAGAATCAACGAACACAAAAATAGTCTAAAACACGCTAACACAATAAATACAGCGTTAGCAAAACACGGAATAGAACTAAAACACAATTTTAAATTTGACGACGTTAAAATTTTAAATAATGAAAAATGGCTCAAAAAGCGATTAATTCCGGAAATGATACAAATTAAAGCACACCCTAAAGCAATCAATTTTAGAACCGACATCGACAAACTAAGCAGCATATATAATTCAATAATTTAATAATACTCAAAATAATAACGGGAAAACCTCAAATTACCATCCATCAATTGAAAATTCATTACCAAATCTAACAGTTATCAATTTAAACCCGATCCAAAACCGGTTAACATAACCAGTCCGGCAAGAAAAATCACTAACGGCAAACTTCCCCAACCATGAAAAACCACCCCCACTTTTCAATACTCAATCACACTACCCCATTAATATAAATACCTCCTCACTCGCCTCAATACTCAGTCGCTACTTAGCTCTCGAATCGCCATGTAATGAAAACTGTTAATTTTGATCAAAAATGAATCTTGGAAATTATCAAACATGAAATTCATAGGTAAATAACACATACACAAAAGTCTAAAAAAAAAACATAAACTAAGCAATAAAATATCAAAATCCTCCTTCTCACAGACACCAAGGATCACAAAAAAATGACCCGTCTTTATACAATAAATTCATAATGAATATTATCCAAGATTCATTAAATGACCAAAAAAATTACCCGTACAAATTCAGGTCAGTCAGGACACATAACATTTAAGCCTATAATGTAAAACATATCATACAAAATAAGACAAAAAAGAATGTAATTTTAGAAATAATAAATCTGAAGAGGATCCGAATTAGGATCGAAACGTTATACCAAAAAAAAATTGTCCACTGTCATTTGGACCCACTGGCCGAATCGCAGCCGATTCTTCCTTCACTATTGAAAACATCGTCACCCAATCCGCTAGGGTACACAGTTAATGTTACATTGGGAAACTACATGTGCTTGGCAATGTGTGTTGTGAGTTTCATGTCTATTTATTTCACAACTTTTTGTAAGAGTACTGAATTACAGATACTTTCGTAAATGTGCTTGTCTCCAATTTTTGTACACCATTTTTGGTGTGTTTGGGGGTGATTTGTCGACTTTTTGCAAAGTGTTTCCATTCGGTTGAATAAAATGCTATTTATACTAAGGTTCATTATTCTTTTTCTTCACCAAACTCCACAAATCATATTTTGGATACAAAAACTCTCATCGATGAGTTAAGAATGTAGGATCAAATAGTGGAACTGTAGAAAACAAAGAGTTGCGAAGTCAACCTTGCCGTAAGCTCTGTGTATAACCATGAATAATGCTACATTTTCAATTAATAATATCTAGCTTAAATAGTCGTTAAGGGGCCTTGAAATTTTTGGGGTACTGAATATTGAACCTCGACAATATCATATAAAAAAATCAGCCTTTAATCTTATACTAAGTCTAGTGCTCATACATCCTTAAAAAATCATAAACCTCATTATTGATAAAATTTTTACCAGTGTGCAGCGAACGAAATGCTATGAAACCTGACATTCTTGGTTTTCTCATCAATTACCATGAATGATAATAAATCATATACCTCATACCCGATAGTCCTTACCTGATCCTGACCTCAATTTGCGCTATATCATTTATTGGTCTATAGAAAAAAAACCATGTATGCAGCTTTGGCGTTTCGCGGCGAGCCTTTTTTCTGGAGCTAGTATCATCCGCAATAATCCACAAAGATGTATATAGTAAAATATTATTTACAATTTCATTTAAATATATAACTTTCATGTAATTATAATAATTTGTTTGTCCAATGGAATACACAAACTATATTTGAAACAAAAACGTCCATCGATGAGAGAGAAAATCATAAACCTCAATATGAATAGAATTTCCTTCATTCTGTAGTGGACAAAATGCTATTATTACTGAGGTTCATAACTTTTTTTCTTCAACTAACACTACAAATTAGATCCTGTATACAAAATCTACCAACGATGAATAAAATAATCATAAGACTCATTATTAATAGAATTTTGTCCATATCGCAGTGATCAAAATAACGTTGTCCCAGTTGTCCATTGTGCGGCGAACAAAATTCTTCATTATGCTATGGACAAAATAGTATTAATATTGAGGTTCACAACTTTTTTGCAACTAACATCTAGAATTGGATTCTGGATACAAAATCTTGCGTCGATGAGTAAAAAAATTATAAACCTCATTATGAATAGAATTGAGACCGGTGCACAGCAAACAAAATATTATAAATACTAAGATTGATATTAATAGTATCAAGTATGGTATTAAACTGTATGATATAAATTTTTTTCGACAGATCATAATGAATTCTAAATATATTTTTTGACAGATCACAATAAATTCTAAATAAATCTTTCTGAAATAACGGTGAACATGTTACATTAATAAGAAAATGAAAGTCTCCGGAAGTCCTTGGCAAGCAATTCTTAGACTGCCTTCCATAATTTAGAAAGATTATTTACCAAGAATTGGCAAATCGTTTTAATTTTGCGTTCAGTGAATAAATTTATGATTTTTTTTGTTCAAGGGAACATTCGAATCTTCAAGTACATAAATTATTATATTCTGGCAGCACAAATCACTACACCAATTTTTTCTATACAAACTGTAAATATGGATTTTGAATTTTTATTGAGCACGTATCATTTTTATTTTTTTGAAGGTTTTCAAATATTTACAATGAATTCAATCAAATGTGATATATACATACCCTAGTGGATGAAGTCACCACTGAATCACGGTGATTTTTTACGGTGACAAAGTGCCCACAAAATCACCGAGATCTTGGTGATTTTAAGGTGATTCCACGGTGATTCTCACGGTGATTGTCACCGTAAAAAATCACCGTGATTCAGTGGTTTTTCAAGGTGAAAACATCGTCACCCAATCCGCTAGGGTATTAACTCGATGCACGTTTTGTAAACAACTCATTTCTATTTACAATGAGTGTTGTCAAACCACCGTTGAAATTAAAGAATTTTTAAAAATAATATATGAAAATAAACTAAAATAATGCAACGATATATATGAACTATAATATATATATATACAATATTAACTCGATGCACGTTTAAAAAAAAAAAAAAAATGGACACTGCAATTAGTAAATATAAAGTTGCTTGGGAAGGCAGCGGCATCGATATTTATTTTTTAGGTTATACATGGTGGTCGGTACGTAGGTTTCTGCATTCATCATTTTGGTTTTTTGATCCGCTGTTAGATGGTGCGAAGATATATTTCTGTGTGGTTTGCTTCATCGCAGCCAGGGGCTGTACCACGGTCGTACATACAGGTCTGGAAACTCAGCCAAATTTCGAGGGTGGGGGTACCTGCCCTAGCGGATTGGGTGACGATGTTTTCACCCTGAAAAACCACTGAATCACGGTGATTTTTTACGGTGACAAAGTGCCCACAAAATCACCGAGATCTTGGTGATTTTAAGGTGATTCCAACGTGATTCCACGGTGATTGTCACGGTGATTTTGTGACGGTGACAATCACCGTAGAATCACGTTGCAATCACCTTAAAATCACCAAGATCTCGGTGATTTTGTGGGCACTTTGTCACCGTAAAAAATCACCGTGATTCAGTGGTGACTTCATCCACTAGGGTGGCTTATCGAAGCACGAGAATAGTTCGTAATTTCGTCACTACTCGTCTCTGCGATCTATGCGCGTTCCGGATATTCTCAAGCTTAACCTCAAAACGTGAGACGGAGATTGAAAAGCTATAGCGCTATCTATCTCGCTTCCCCCACCCATCGTCAGCGCGCCAGAGTTTAGATTGCAGCGTTCACAGTGACAAATATATGAACTACACGTCTGGCTTCGATAAGCAAGGTACCCCCACCACGGGAGTTTCCAGACCTGTATGTACGACCGTGGGCTGTACACTCTCGCCTTTTTTTGAAGCTCTAATGTCAGTTATCGTGGATCAATATAGTTAGCGCTGCTGTCGCGAGAGAGATAGATGATCGCCCCTTCCACTGGTGGCGCATGCGCACAACACCGATTCAGCCGAGAAGCACGCGAGGGGAAACGAACCAAAGCGTAATGGCGCCGGCGGGTGAACGCCGGCTACATCGCTCTCGGGTCCACTCGGGTCTTCGTGCATTTCGGGTACATCTTGGTGGAAGTGAGACAGCTATATTCGCTTTCTCGCTTCCATTCACTCACACCTGTAGCACATTCACACCCCTTATTTTCATATGCGTTTCACAGAGCGACTAGTCCAGGGGTATGACACTCAAACTCAATGCTAAAAGATCTTCGCTTATTTGACACGCTTCTGATTGGTTGGGGTATGCATCGATTGCCAACTGCAGGACGTGAAACTCGAACTGCGGTATGCGGTGTTTA
Organism: Alloplasta piceator; assembly: GCA_946863875.1. NCBI lineage: Eukaryota > Metazoa > Arthropoda > Insecta > Hymenoptera > Ichneumonidae > Alloplasta > Alloplasta piceator. The sequence continues at coordinate 27,224,287 of OX333071.1, read as the reverse complement.
ATATTTTATAATAACTATGCTATTTTAGACAGAACAGAGAGTAAATATGCATCAAATTTGTTGCTCATCGCAATTTTTTCAATATTGATCCCCGCTAATTAAGAGCAAAAGATATTAGAGAATAATTGCTAACATAATTTGTTAATAGGGAATACAATAACTATACCCTTTAATATATATTCTTAAATAACTCTATTCGTAAATATCTCTCTTCAAATATCTCTATTCTTAAAATGTCTGTGCTTGTGAATAACTTTATTATATAAAGTTATTCAGTTATTCAGGAAAATTTTAATAAGAGTAGAGATATTTGCAAACAGAATTTACGGCAATACAATATAACTCTAGTTTTTACTTCTCTATTCGAAAATATCTCTACTCTTAAATATCTCTATTAAAATATCTCTACTCTCAAATATTTCTACTCTCAAATATCTCTATTCTGCTGTCCTGCACTCGTGTCACTCCTGAATAACCAAATTTGTTAAATTTCATAATAAGTTATGACAGAAGTAGGCAGAAGAATAGAAATATTTAAGAGTAGAGATATTTATATTAAGAGTAGAGTTCTTTAGGAATATATATTTACGAATGGAGTCATTTAAAAATAGCAAATATCTCTACTCTTACGTTAATTATATGTTCTTAAAATGCATCTACTTCTGAATAACTTTATTGTATAAAGTTATTCAGAAGTATAAATATAATTATTGTATAAGTATTGTATAAAGTTATAACTTTATTGTATAAAGTTATTCAGGAGCAGAGAGATTTTAATAAGAGTAGAGATATTTGAATAGACATATTTAAGCGTAGAGATATTTATGAATAGAGACGCAAAGAGTTGAGAGTTATTGTATTGCCTGTTAATATACAACTTGCAATTTAATGTACAGCAAGATGCAAACTCTTGAGATTCTGAAGGTTAACATAACCTGAAAACTTTTTGAACACATTTTTCTTGGAGATGGCTTGATGGAATAAAAAAAGAAGAGTGGGGCCGCTTGTGTAATTAATGTATACAAGTGGCCCTGTTATTTTTTTTACTCCATCAAGCCGGCACTTTGTTTTTTTTTTAACTTTTGAACATTTACGAGAAAGCCTTGTTCGAATATTTGTCGGTAAGACAGATCTTTCACATTCTCTCAAGTGAAATTTACTCGCTGCCTGACAGATACCACTACTGTCGTGCAATGCTACCACCATCACCAACGAAATTGTATTTTTTTTCTTAGGTTGCAGCTCCTGGCATACCCTTCAGGATTTGGTCAAATAAGGAACCCGTATTAACCCGGAGTATCATACCCCTGGACTAGTCGCGACTTTGAAAAGCATTTCCCATAATTTATCTACCTGTAAAAAATGCTTCTAAATTTAATATACTTGTTACTGAAATTTCATATTCTTTTGTATAAGAAATTTGAATAATAAGTGTAGGAAATTAGAATTAATAGACACCGATCAGAAAATTAACAATTTCAACAGAAATTCAATGTTTGTATATTAAAATTAAAGAAGCAAACGTTGACAATTGAATCTTATATTGGAACATCACTGCACACAAGTATATAATATTATATACTGTACCTATATTCATAACAATTTTATATGTTGGTGATCAAAGCCTGACCTCAAAGGGAATATAGGGGAGAGTGGGGTACAATGAGCCACTTTTTTGTAAATAATTCTTACTCTCGCTATGGTAGTCTGATTAGAAAAACAACTATTATAATCGGTTTTTCTGGACTTTGAGCATATAATAAAAATATCATCTTAAAAAAAAAAGGTTGAAAATACTAGAATAATTGGATTCAAAAAGATTTGCAGAATGGCACATTGTACCCCACAATGTGCCACTCGGTAGGGTACAATGAGCCATTCATGTTCTATGTGTTTAACCTCAACATAATTAGACAAAACATTGACATCATATATAATTCGCGCCAACTTCGTGGTGTTCGTGGTCAATGGGAAATATCGGCTCATTGTACCCCCCCCCCCCCCGGGAAAAAAATCATATATGATCATATGTAATCATATATGCCCATGCATGATCATGTATGCCGGGAAAAATGGTCATATATAATCATATATAATCATATATAATTATATATGCTTTAACATGACATCATGAATGATCGTATTTGCCCATGTATGATCATATATCTCGGGAAAAAATAGTTATATATTATCATATATGAACATATATAATTATATATGCCTTAACATGACATCATGAATGATCATATATAATCATACATGTAATCGTAATTATTCACAAAATAACCATCATATATATTTTGTTGGATATTATATTTATTTACCAGCATATATTGTACTTCTACGTATAATTATAATAATAATATTTTACACTTGTATTATATTATAAACGAAGTATTTGTACATTTGCATCGTCTATATATATATATATATATATATATATATATATATATATATATATATATATATATATCCACGCTTGTGTGTAATACACTACCCACACGGAACATTAGGGCCATGGGACGTCCAATATCCATACATGGTGGATGAATGCTCCATCCCAGGGACGTCTATGAGTATCCCTATCACTGCTAAAAGAAGTGCGAAACGGCACCTGTTCTATGTACTGGGAACATCCCTTATTCGTACCTTGAGACGGTTTTTAGACGGACTAGACCCCAAAAAATGACGTCTGATTTACGTATTTAAGACGAATAAACCAGTGATCCGAAAGATGTCCAATGATCATCCATTATACGTCCCTTTATTTAAATAATTTAATCGTTATTAACTACACATTATTAATTAATTATAAACTTTGTTACTGATTATATAATATTCGGGGCCTACGAGATATCCATATTTTACAGAAAAAAAGAAAAAAAAATAGTTTTCGATTTTTCACACTGCGGTCACCCATCCAAGTATTGGATTCAAGGGGTGCTGCTTAACTTTTCTAATCTCCTACCTACCTACCTACCTACCTACACTAACTTGACTTATGAGAAACTTATGCATGTAAAAACCTTATACGATGTAGTTTGCTGATATACTTATATATCTTTGTCTCACAAACCTTGAATAATGTATAATCGTAATGAAATTTATAATTAATGGATAATGTGTAATCAATAGCGTTTGAATTAAGGGACGTATAATAGATTATCATTAGATATCTATTGCAATATTGGCATTCGTCTTAAATACGTACATTAAATGTCACTTTATGTGGTCTATAGGTACCTCTAAAAAATATCTAAGGGTACGTATACGAAACGTTTTCAGCACATAGAATCGCTGTCGTTTCGCATCTCCGATAGTGGTTTAAGGAATGTCCCATGGACTTCCCCGGAATGAAATTTTCATCCAACTTAAATGATTATTGGACGTCCCCTGGCTGTTAAGTTACGCGCGGAATATATTTATAGCTCCAAAAATATGTGTCGTGGACGTCGAATAAACTTCCGCGTTATCCTTCGATAGACGCAATTTGTACGTACATACAACGGTCAATCGGCGTACCCATATCACAGCTGCCCGAAATACTTAAATGTACATCTAAAGGACGAATGCTTTTGATTGAACAACACGCGATGAATCACACAGGACGTATATTATATGTTCACACACGTACTATTTCTTAAGCTACAAATATTCACAACACGGCCATCTATGGTATGCCCATAGGTAGACATTCAATAGCTCTTAATTCAGTATAGTAATTGGACATCTATTGGACGTTCCAGGTTCACGTCTATAGGAAATCCTACATGGAACATCCGATAGACGTTCAATTGACGTCCTCCGAATGTGATTTTCGTTTACGAACCTGGAACGTCCAATGGATGTTCAATTACTATCCTGAATTAAAAGCTATTTAATGTCTACCTATGGACGTACCATGGATGGCCGTGTTGTGTATATTTGTAGCTCAAGAAATAGTACGTGTCGTGGACATACAATATACGTCCTGTGTGATCCATTGCGTTTTGTCCAATCAAAAGTATACCATGGATGTTCAATGGATGTCCGCATTACGTCCATCGTGGATGTAGACGTGTTAAGGATCTATGGATGATAGATGGACGTTCAATGGACACTTGGTTCCGTGTGGGTAGTGGAAAAAATGAAAGGATCAAAAAAAATTCCCAAATTGTTAGTGGTTTTTAACATAGCTGTATTTCAGTGAAAAATGGTCGTATCGCGGTCTAAAAAAAGCATTTTGAAGCTTGAAGTTTCTAGTTTCCAGATTTTTCAGCAAAAAAATTTTCGAAGCTACAGGTTTCACGCCATTATGAGAAATACCAAGAAAAAAAAAAATTGGCAAATTTGCATCGCTTTTATTTTGGCTGTAATTTTTGAGAAAAAATTCTTTCAGCTAAAACATTATGAGGACCCGATAGCTTGTTTATTGAGCTTCAATTTGCTTTTTTTGAGACCTCGCTGAGATATCGAGCTTTTACGAAAAAAGACACTTTTCTGTTTGACCATTGATATCTCAGCAACCAATGATCGCACAGGAATCAAAAGGGGCGTTTTACAAACTTGAATCAATGCTCTACAAGAATTGTCAGTAGTTTTTCGAAAAAAAAAATGTTTTCCATCCTTGCCATGAATTTGAAAAAACAGAAGAAAAAGGGCTATTTATGGTTTTTTAGAAAATCAACGGCCAAATTAAAAATATTGACAAAACAACTAATGTTGAACGTGACTTTTACAGCTCAATACACCCACAAAATCCCTGTAAAGTTTCAATTTGATATATCGAACGTTTTTTTTGTTTCAAGCAATCAAATTTTTGAAAAAAATTAAAGGATCATGTTTGTGCCCCTAAACGTCATAATCATTATTAAAGTGAAAAACAATTTTTTTTTGCTTTTTTCACATTTTTATCGCAAACAGCGTTTAAATGTACAGAAAAAAAAATTCGAAGAATTTTCGTATTTTTTTTATTTATATTAATTTTATCGATTTTTTTGGTCTTACAAATTTAAACGCTGTTTGCGATAAAAATGTAAAAAAAGCCCAATTTTTTTTTCCTTTTTATAATGATTATGAAGTGTTTAGGGGCAATAAACATAATCCTTGAATTTTTTTGGAAAAAACAATTTTTTAAAAATTTAAAAAAAAAAATTGAAATTTTTTTTTGATTTTTTTTCATAAATTTAAACGCTGTTTGCGATAAAAATGGCGGCAATACTCGGAAAAAAATTTGTTTTTTCGATTTTCATTATGATTTTGAAGTGTGAAGGGGCAATAAACATGATCCTTTAATTTTTTTCAAAAATTTGATTACTTGAAACAAAAAAACCGTTCAATAGATCAAATTGAAACTTTACAGGGATTTTGTGGGTATATTGAGCTTTAAAAGTCACGCTCAACATTAGTCGTTTTGTCAATATTTTCAATTTGGCCGTTGATTTTCTAAAAAACCATAAATAGCCCTTTTTCTTCTTTTTTTTCAAATTCATGGCAAGGATGGGAAACATTTTTTTTTTTCAAAAAACCATTGACAATTTTTGTAGAGCATTGATTCAAGTTTGTGAAACGCTTCTTTTGATTTCTGTGCGATCATTGGTTGCTGAGATATCAATGGTCAAACAGAAAAGTGTCTTTTTTCGTAAAAGCTCGATATCTCAGCGAAAAATGATCGCAGCAAGGTCTCAAAAAAAGCAAATTGAAGTTAAATAAACTAGCTATCGGGTCCTCATAATGTTTTAGCTGGAAGAATTTTTCCCCAAAAATTACAGCCAAAATAAAAGCGTTGCAAATTTGCCAATTTTTTTATCTTGGTATTTCTCATAATGGCGTGAAACCTGTAGCTTCGAATTTTTTTTTGCTAAAAGATCTGAAAACTAGAAACTTCAAGCTTCAAAATGCTTTTTTTAGACCTCGATACGACCATTTTTAACTGAGATACAGCATTGTTAAAAACCACTAAAAATTTGGGAAAATTTTTTGATCCTTTAATTTTTTCCACTAGTGTATATATATACAAATATACAAACAAAAGTCGACGTACGCCACATACTCAGAAAACCTTTCCAAGAGTATTTGGTCGCTCGCAGGCATAATCGCCAACTTTTATAAGTTGAAAAATCGATTTGATTTCATCTAATTTTATTTTCAGTCTTGTCTATATAATATATGCAATAGTATATGGGTATATATAATCATATATGATTACATATGATCATATATGGCTATATATTCCTATATATGATTATATACGATCATATATGATCATATATGATTTTTTTCCCGGGCCGCCATGAAAAAATTTGATTATTGATAAAAATCATTATTAATTAAGAGATAAACAGAAAAATACAAGTGACTAAGTGAATCATGAGTAATAACACTATCGATTAAAACTTGAAACACGAGCAGTCACGGAGAGTGAAATTATATTTTCCATTTTTCCGGCAAGTGAAAAATTTTTTTTGCATGTTCAAAAAATTGAAAAATAGAATTTTTCATGGTTTTTTTTGCTCAAACTTTGATGGCATGATTATTTATTTTATTGCAAACAAGAATGTGCAACTCAGTGATTGAATGTTTCGATACTTTTCCACTTCGTGGAAGGTATCGAAATAACTCGGTGATTGAACTTTCTGCAAATGAACTCAATGAAAACAACAAAAAAAAAATTAACGGCCCTTTCCAGGGCTACGAATTTTTTTCAACGTTTGCACATTCTTTGCAAACATTTGCAAAAATACAGGCTCTCAAAAAAATCCCACTTCAATTGCTCAGTACTGTATATTAAATTTAAAGGCATTTTTTATAGGTAGATAAATTATGAGAAATGCTTTTCAAAGTCGCGACTAGTCGCTCTGTGAAACGCATATGAAAATGAGGTGTGTGAATGCGATACAGGTGTGAGTGAATGGAAGCGAGAGAGCACGAAAGAGTGAATATAGCTGTCTCACTTCCACCAAGATGTACCCGAAATGCACGAAGACCCGAGTGGACCCGAGAGCGATGTAGCCGGCGTTCACCCGCCGGCGCCATTACGCTTCGGTTCGTTTCCCCTCGCGTGCTTCTCGGCTATATCGGTGTTGTGCGCATGCGCCATTAGAGAGAGACTGTAGTCACTTGTCCCTGTCTTGACATCAGCGCCAACTATCTTGATCCACGGTAACTGAGATTAGCGACTGCACGTTTAACATGAGAGTGTACAGCCCCTGAGCGGGAGTGCGCTAGCCAATAACATTTATATATTATGCCTACGTAGTGGGTCGCGCGTGCGCAGAATGAGCCTGTCTGAGTCTTCTATCTCTCTTTTTTTGTGGACCCACCACTTATAGGGAAGCATAGGCCACTAGCAATATAGGAGTATTACATATATGCTCACGCCGTAAAATAAGTGGCGGTCGTCAGTCCCGACCATGTAAAATAGATGAGAGTTGACTGTATCCACCTGTCAGATAGTACAGGTCAAGGCCGGTTTATGCAGCGGCCGTAACTTAACTGAGCTGTTATTTAAGAGGAGGCTAAATACCGACATTATTTTTGAAGCCCTATATTATCGACTCAAAATCGGTGTCCAAACTTTCTCCGATAACCGTGGATGAATATCAATGAAATTTATAAATAAGTGATGAATGGATTGCAAAATATAAATGCGAGACATAAATTAACGTTTTCGTTCATTGCCACTCACAGCTCAGACAGTTTGGATGGAATTCTGATGAGAAAATAATATTTATTTCATGAAAATTCCATGGTGCTGCCCTCTTTCGCATTTCTGTGAACTTGATTTCGCCATTTAGTGTTTTCGATGAAACACTAAATTTATCAATGCAGTACAAACATTATAATTTAATATTTTCAATTGCAGATTCCTGATGATAATCGGCTCTGTAATTTTTTTCTTTGTTTTTAAAAAAAAATTTAGTGAGGCTCTATTAGTTCCATAATTCTAATGATACTGTCAAAATGTTATTGATTCCCATTTATTGGTGCCAGAGCAAGTTTGGAATCCGTTTTCGAGGTGCTAATGTCGGTATTTAGCCTCCTCTTAAGAGGGGTGAGTGAGCTAAAATGAATAAAAAATCGATTTTTTTAATTTTTTTTTGCGTTCTGTGATACCTTTTGCACCTATTTCTCAAGCTATGAGACGATTTTTTAAAAAACGGCTGAGTTACGAACCAAAATATAAAGAAGTGCACTAAGAATAAATAACAATTCATAAATTTATTTTAGAAAATCTGAAAAATTTGGTATATGATATAAAAAATACTGAGAATCACTTAGAGTTGAATTTGGCGATGGCGAACTTTTTTTCGCCGTTTTCAACTTGTAAATGAGGCATTCCATGCACCGAGAGAAAAGTATGGTATGTGAAACCATATTTTACCATAAAATATGTTTCCCACAGGGTTCGTCAATAATTTATGGTAACCCCAACCTATAAAATTATAGTACGGGTAACCGAATTTTCTGGGTTCCACCCAACATCTCCTTATGTTTGAGCAGACAATGTATCGAGCAACTAAACGTATGGTGCGTGAAACTATCGAATGAAAATGAATTCTTAGAAAATTCATTGCGACTTTGCCGTCACCCACCATATGGTATCAAAAGAGCAAGACATTGATTCACGTAGCGCACGTAGTTGTAACATACATACCGTATTTTGAAAAATGCACTACATGATAGTAGGGTTTACCATACGATATGGTTATTCGCTTAGCCCGTTTGTTCTATTTTACACATTCTATCGTGCACTACACTTCCGTACATGGTACATCTTACCTTATTCATCCGAATATTAATAAATATTATTTCAAACTGATCAAATATGTATTTAACTGAAATTATTTTTTTATTTAATATTTACACAATACATATTTTAAACATTTCAATCTTTGAATGTATAGCTACACATATGAAGTCTACAATTTCGTAAGGCTTCGTCTTTTCTTTAACAGAAGGGAAAAGAAAAAAGACCCTTTTTTATGGGAATCCTTTTCGGGGATTCGACCATCTTGCATTCTTCCGCAATGTTCAATGTATTAAATATCCATACTGAAAAATAAGGATATCAAACATAGACGAGCTTGGAAACGATATAGGCGTCGAGAGGCAGGTTCGCTTGTGCGAGAAGTAGCCACCTGGCGGATTTTTGGGGTACTGACAACCACGGTGAGCTCAAAGATCCGTCATGGTAAAAGGGGTTATAGTATGGTTAACCATATTCTATGACTGGACAAGCAATAATATGGTAGCGCTTATTATATTCTATGACTGGACAAGCAATAATATAATAAGCGCTATCACATTATTATTTGTCCAGTTATAGAAAATAGTTAACCATACTATAACCCCTTTTACCATGACGCGGGATCTTTGAGCTCGCCATGGTTTTATCTGCAGATTTGCCAGTACCTCAAAAATCCGCCAGGTGGCTACCTCTCGCACAAGCGAACCTGCCTCTCGACGCCTATATCCTTTCCAAGTTCGTCTATGTTTGGTATCTTTATTTTTCAGTATGGATATTTAATACATTGAACATTGCGGCAAAACGCAAGATGGTCGAATCCCCGAAAAGGATTCCCATAAAAAAGAGTATTTTTTCTTTTCCCTTCTGTTAATGAAAAGACGAAGCTTTACGAAATTGTAGACTTCACATTTGTAGCTATACATTCAAAGATTGAAATGTTTAAAAATATACATTGTGTAAATATTAAAAAAAAGGATTTTTTTAATACATATTTGTTCAGTTTGAAATAATATTCATTAATATTAAATAAAAATGTATTAGATCGCAATATAATTTCCTAGTAGGTCATTCAAAAAACAAAAATTCGTTGACATGAATAGAGTTGTATTAGGCCGGCCTACAACTAAAAAAAATTATTTAGCTTGACTAGGATTCAGTTAAATGTACTAGATCTTTTTTCTGGGTGCAGTTAGACATTTATTTCGATTTACTTCGAACAGTCGTTATAATCTTATAAAGTATATATTTGTCATGTCCACGTCAACAGGATGAATATGGTAAGATGTACTATGTACAGAAGTGTAGTGCACGATAGAATGTGTAAAATAGAACAAGCGGGTTAAGCGAATAACCACATCGTATGGTAAACCCTATGGTTACCATAAATTATTGACGACCCCTGTGAGAAACATATTATATGGTAAAATATGGTTTTACACACACCATACTTTTCTCTCGGTGTAGCATTAAATAGATAGCAACTGCTTCTCGTAAGCGTTATTAAGTAGCCGTTCATAGTAACCATACAGATAGTTAAAAATAAAATACAATAACGTAATTTTTAATTAACACAAAAATATACTGCGAGTGTCAATGTTTGAGTCTTCTTTACGACTCAATGGATGTATTTGGCCAACCATACACGTTTTGTAAAGTTCTTTGCAATAGTACACATCACGATCAGTTATGCTGTATATTTGTAGGGACCATTTCAGTGGTATGGTACAACCAACTGTACAAGTATGGTAGCGCTTATTATATTATTGCTATGCCAACCATGGAATATGGTTAACCATACTATAACCCCTTTTACCATGGCGGATCTTTGAGCACACCATGGTTTTTTCTCTCAGTGTGACATTTCGATCAAAATCTTGCATTGATGATTCCGAGGTTCCTCTAAATTTTTTATACAAATAAACACATTGAAAAAAAAAATCCAAATTTTTTCAGATTTTTTCGGACACGCGTTTTTTGGTTTTTTTTTTTAAGGGACCCCTTTGTAAAATCTGAAAAAATTCAGAATGATCTAATAAAATATAACAACATTTTCGAAAGACGCCAAAAGACGCCATGCTGCGCATGAAAGAAATTTTGGAACAACCATAACTCCCGTGTTTTTGATCGCACGGACTTCGTTCAGGCATTATTTTTTTGTTTTCAAATTTTCTAGAAGTCCTTTTTTTAGATTTTTTTACAACCCTCAAGGGGCTGCGCATAAAAGAAATTTTTGAACAACCATAACTTCCGTGTTTTTGATCGCATGGAATTCATTCAGGCGTCATTTTTTTTTGTTTTCAAATTTTCTAGTAGCGCTTTTTTTTCGCAACCCTTAAGGGGCTGCGCATGAAAGAAATTTTTGAACAACCATAACTCCCGTGTTTAAAGATTTTCTAGAAGCGCTTTTTTTAATTTTATTTTATTTCGCAACCCTTAAGGGGCTGCGCATAAAAGAAATTTTTGAACAACCATAACTCCCGTGTTTTTGATCGCACGGACTTCGTTCAGGCGTCATTTTTTTTGTTTTCATATTTTCTAGAAGCGCTTTTTTTTTAGTTTTTTTTACGCAATACTTACGGGGGTGCCCATATGAAAAAATCTGGGTGTGTGCGATCACACGCTGCGGTCCGCGGAAGTGTATACTTGGATGCAATTCGATGACGGGACAAATTATTTCTGCCGATGAATTAAGAGAGGGAGAGAGAAGCCTAGTACCAAAACTAACGAACCCAAAAAATTGTTAAAATTGTTTGGGTTGTGATTTTTTAAATTATTATTATTTTTATTATTATTATTTTTGGTGGCCTCCGAACGTCTCCAAACGCCTTCCAAGGTGCTTTGGAAGTCTACTGACATGCTTCCCACGGCTTGGATTTTTTCTCTTTTCTTTTTCGAAATTGTTATTATTTTTTTAGAAATCGGATTTAATTCTATTAAAAAAAATTACATTTTGACAATTAAGAGGGGGATAAATTAATTCACAATTAATTGTCAATTGAGAGGCCGAAATGCGTTACAGCTAATGCCAACGAACTCATTTAAGCCCCCTAAATATTATAGGTTACTCGTCAGAATCCATGGTGCTGCCCTCACTCGCATGTCTGTGAACTACATTTCGCCATTTTGTTTTTCAATAAAAGTACAATTTATCGATATTTATCTCTTGAGGCGCTATCCAAACTTACGGCGTGTCATTTTGATAAAATAATGTCGAAAACGTCTCGATATTTGTATCGCGGGGTTCTTCATGGAGCCTCACTCTTGGTTTTACCCGAAATGCAGTAAAAGTTTAATAATTTACGTTTTTCGATTACAGTTTTTTGGTGGTAAATGAATCTGTAAATTTTTTTTTGTTTTTCGAAAAAATTCTAGTGAGGCTTCATTCCTGCCATTGTTCAGATGATGTTGTTAAAATTTTATTCAATTCCATCCATTTGTATAAGAGCAAGTTTAGATGGCAATTTCGAGGTGTTAGTGTCGGTATTTAGCCTCCTCTTAAGGGTTGCGAAAAAAACTAAAAAAAGCGCTTCTAGAAAATATGAAAAAAAAATGACGCCTGAACGAAGTCCGTGCCATCAAAAACACGGGAGTTATGGTTGTTCAAAAATTTCTTTTATGCGCAGCCCCTTAAGGGTTGCGAAAAAAAATAAAATGAAAAAAGCGCTTCTAGAAAATTTGAAAACAAAAAAAATGACGCCTGAACGAAGTCCGTGCGATCGAAAACACGGAAGTTCAAAAATTTATTTTATGCACAGCCCCTTAAGGGTTGCAAAAAAAAACTAAAAGAAGCGCTTCTAGAAAATTTGAAAACAAAAAAATGACGCCTGAACGAAGTCCGTGCGATCAAAAACACGGGAGTTATGGTTGTTCAAAAATTTCTTTCATACGCAGCCCCTTAAGGGTTGCGAAAAAGAATAAAATAAAAAAAGAGCATCTAGAAAATTTGAAAACGAAAAAAATGACGCCTGAACGAAGTCCGTGCGATTAAGAACACGGGAGATATGGCTGTTCAAAGATGACATTTCGCAGATGCAGATATCTTCAGGGTCATTACGGAAATTACTTAAAGATAACTATTTGATCCGTCTGATAACTATCCGAAGATAACTATCTGATCCGTCCACATAATGCTGAGATATGATTATATCAGGTGAATTTTTTAAACAATTCTATCATCGTAGAAATTCTTCAACATTTTTTCGTCACCTGATTGGCCAAATTTGTGAAATGCTTATACACGGGATGTATATCTATAGCTATGAAAATTATATTTAGTGAAATACACTAGGGTGGTCCTTCGAGATTCGATTTCTTTGAATATTTCTATGTATACGTATTATATGATATATATATTAGGCTGCTCCTTCGAGATTTGATTTCTTTAAATATTCATATGTATTCGTATTATATGATATATATTATGTTGATGATTATTCGAGATTCGAAATTTGTTCATATTTATATATGTATTTATACGACGTATATTAGAGTGGCCGCTATTTTAGGTCTCAATTTATATTAAGGTGGTTATTGAAGAGTCGAATGTTCTCTATTTATAAGATGTATATTTGAGTGGTCGTTATTTCAGGTCTCAATTAATATTAGGGTGGTCCTTTGAGATTCAATTCCTTTAAATATAGCATTATCTACATATTTGCATATATAGCGTTATATATAGGATTTGTATACATGTAGATCATTTATGAATATATATAGCATTATCTATATATATAGCATATCTATGAATATATAGCATCATATTAGCTAATAAAACAAAATCTAACTTGAGCTTTGGGTTATATCAAAATTGAACTTAAATTTTAGGCTAAACTAAAATCTAACATAAATTTCAGGCTAAACCAAAATCCAACTTTAATTTTTCGCTAAACCAAAATCTAACTTAAAATTGATACGATATATTCATAGTTGTGCTATTGGTATCTGACATGGAGGCGTGGCCAAATTCAATATGGCGCAGACTGGGGTGCAGTCGACTATCTTAACCGTGTAATAGTAGGCTTACCGTGTAAATATAATATAAGTTATAAATATTAATGGCCGATAATGATAGTTTCAACTATTCATGATATTTGCCACTGGTCTGGTTCAACTCCTAGTCAGCGAAATTTCGTTCTTTTCTTAGTGTCACATTTATATCTTGTAGAATATGCTACTTGACTCATACTTAACCTCGTCAAAAAACGAATTTCACTGACCCGGTGAAATGCGTTCTTTGAGGTCAAGTATGAGTCAAGTAGCATATTCTACAAGATATAAATCCTCAAAGCGTTTTTCCATGCTTGGAGTTGCTCCACTTTTTCTATGTTACCAAGAAAATTTTTTACGTATATGCAACGTGCATTTTTTTGGGGGAAATTATAGAACCTTGATTCGCGGTTTTTTCGAAAAGAACTCTCATATCCATGTACGGAACATACAATTCTTTTTTTAGATGGTTTGTGAAATGTAAACACACCTACTTCTGACATTTTTGTTCAATTTTTCAAAACCACTAATGTTAATTATTACGTTGTGACAAGCGATGCACCCCGGTTTTAATTTCAAAATGCAACACCAGATGGCTCACGAATTTTGTCAGATTCCAATATGTATGTATATATGGATAATGCTATTGATATATATAGGTATACATAGCATTAATAAAGTTTCAAAAAGGAGCGAAATCAATCACAAAATACTTCTGAGAAGTACAAAAAGGACGCCAAGTATTAAATCCCGAAAATTCGAATTCAAAAAAATCCCAAAAATTCGAAATTTAAAGGAAATCCGAAAAATTTGAAATCTAAAATTAAAAAAAAAACAAACACAAATCACACAAACCAAGCCTATTAGCTTGGCCAATATTGTTGAATTCGAATAATTTTGCGTGGGTAAATTATTAAAGACCATGTCAAACTAAAAAACTTGGCGTGCAGGGTTAAGAACCCATACGATACCAATACCAATACGATTTTCTCGGTGTAATATATGTAATGTTATTTAATTTTGATATCGAATTATTATTTATTCTCCTCTCTTAACGGCCAATCGTTTAAATATCGAATACTCATCTTAAGTATTGATGACATCCACGACATACGCAGAAATGCGACCGGGCCTGGATTTGCGATGATTGCCGTAGATGCACGTGACGATTGAGCGAGTGTATTAGAATATTCAAGATCCTAATTGACCATATAAAGAGCGACGTTCCAATTGTGGTTAAATTCAAAAATCGCATAACGATCATTGCTTATAATGCGTCAGTAATCGTGAGCAAAATACAGTAGACGATTAGATAATTTAACTCGATGGGGCAGGAAACGTTCACATAACTTAAGCAGGTTCATCTGGTACCGAGTGAGTCAAAAGACAAATGTCCATGCTTAACCTCAAAATAAGCGGTGACTAGCGTAGTCATTTACAATGCTTAACCTCAAAATAATCAGCATTTTCGAGACTAATTAATTTATTATGAATCTCAGGAGTACCTAATCGATTTTATGAAGCTCTAAAAATGTTCCCTAGATACTTTTTCATTAATTCTTAAATTTTCGTCAAAATCTGTATTGTAATGATTGTGCATTTCATATTTATAGACGGTATCCCATAAGAGCCCATATTATTTAAGATTTACATTTTTATTTATTTCTCACGAACAACGTACCCTCAGATCTTGAAATCTTAACAGATGACTTCTTAGATATTAATAACTATATTCTGATTTCTTTATAAACATCTGTATTGTAAATCGTGTACCAGATAAACCTCCTTAACTTTCGCCTCATTCTCCCACTTGAGTGTCTAAGCACATGCGCACGACGCATGTTAGCAATACGCATATCATAGATATTTCGCGGTCGGTTGAAGGTTTGAAGTGGGGAGAAACGGTCATAGGGCGAGTTAAGGTACGCAAATTTGTTGCCATGGTAACGAGTTAAGTTATGCGAGCGGTCAAGTTATCTGATCACCTACTGTACTTGACAATAAAATATACAAGTGATAATAATCTGTGTTATCACCAGAGATCGGCAGTAATAATATTTTCGAGCGCATTTTCAGTAAATATTATCAATTTTTTGAAAATTGATAATTTAAAAATCCGAATTCTCAATTACCCAAAAATGCTTAATGGGAAAAAAAAAATTTCAATTATCCAAATAATCGATAATTGGTCGAAAAATAATATCAATTATTCGCCAATGATTAATGGGAAAAAATAAATTCCCAATTATCTCAGTAATCGGTAATTGGTCAAAAAATAATATCAATTAATCAGAAAATGTGTAATTGGTTTGAAAATATTTCCAATTATCCGAATAATCGGCAATTGGTAAAATGAAAATATTCAATTAATCAGGAAATGGGTAATTGATTGGAAAAGATTCTCAATTATCTGAATAATCGGTAATTGGTCGAAAAATAATATGAATTTTCAGAAAAATTATTAATTGGTTCGAAAATATTCTCAATTACCCGAATAATCGTCAATTGATCGAAAAATAATGTCGATTTTTCAGAAAAATGGGTAATTGGTTTGAAAATATTCTCAATTACCCGAATAATCGTCAATTGGTCAAAAAATAGTGTCGATTTTTCAGAAAAATGGTTAATTGGTCTGAAAATATTTTGAATTACCCGAGTAATCGTCAATTGGTCGAAAATAATGAAATACCAAGTAATTAACTTCTCGCTTTCTGAGATGTCCAGGTTGACCGCTGCGGATTTTTCGGACTCCAGGTTGACAGCTTCGTTGATGTCGGCGTCCAGGTCGACCGCTACGTAGTTTTCTGTGTCCAGGTCGACAGCTTCGTAGTTGTCGGTGTCCAGGTCGACCGCTGCGAAGTTTTCGGTGTCCAGGTTGACCGCTGCGTAGTTGTCGGCGTCCAGGTCGACCGCTACGCAGTTTTCGGTGTCCAGGTCGACAGCTTCGTAGTTGTTGGTGTCCAGGTCGACCTCTGCGTAGTTTTTGGTGTCCAGGTCGACAGCTTCGTGATTTTCTGTGTCCAGGTCGACCGCTTCGTAGTTGTCAGTGTCCAGGTCGACCGCTGCGTAGTTTTCGGTGTCCAGGTCGACCGCTGCGTAGTTGTCGGCGTCCAGGTCGACCGCTACGTAGTTTTCGGTGTCCAGGTCGACAGCTCCGTAGTTGTCGGTGTCCAGGTCGACAGCTTCGTAGTTGTCGGTGTCCAGGTCGACCGCTTCGTAGTTGTCGGTATCTAGGTCAACCGCTACGTAATTTTCGGTGTCCAGGTCGACCGCTGCGTAGTTGTCGGCGTCCAGGTCGACCGCTATAAAGTTTTCGGTGTCCAGGTTATTGTTCGGGTCGACCGCTACGTAGTTTTCGGTGTCCAGGTCGACAGCTTCGTAGTTGTCGGTGTCCAGGTCGACTTCTGCGTAGTTTTTGGTGTCCAGGTCGACAGCTTCGTGATTTTCGGTGTTCAGGTCGCCCGCTGTGTATTTGTCGGCGTCCAGGTCGACCGTTACGTAGTTTTCGGTGTCCAGGTCGACAGCTTCGTAGTTGTCAGTGTCCAGGTCGACCGCCACGTAGTTGTTGGTGTCCAGGTCGACCGCTGCGTAGTTGTCGGCGTCCAAGTCGACCGCTACGTAATTTTTGGTGTCCAGGTCGACCGCTGCGTCGTTGTCGGCTGCAAGGTCGACTGCTACGTAGTTTTCGGTGTCCAGGTCGACCGCTACGTGGTTTTCGGTGTCCCGGTCGACAGCTTCGTAGTTGTCGGTGGCCAGGTCGACAGCTTCGTAGTTGTCGGTGTCCAGGTCGACTGCTACGTAGTTTTCGGTGTCCAGGTCGACAGCTTCGTAGTTGTCGGTGTCCAGGTCGACCTCTGCGTAGTTTTTCGCGTTCAGGTCGACAGCTTCGTGATTTTCGGTGTCCAGGTCGCCCGCTGCGGCGTTTTTCGTGTCCAGGTCGACCGCTGCGTAGTTTCCGGTGTCCAGGTCGACCGCTGCGGCGTTTTTGGTGTCCAGGTCGACCGCTGCGTAGTTGTCGGAGTCCAGGTCAACCGCTACCCAGTTTTCGGTGTCCGGGTCGACAGCTTCGTAGTTGTCGGTGTCCAGGTCGACCTCCGCGTAGTTTTTGGTGTCCAGGTCGACAGCTCCGTAGTTGTCGGTGTCCAGGTCGACCGCTACATAATTTTCGGTGTCCAGGTCGACCGCTGCGTAGTTGTCGGCGTCCAGGTCGACCGCTATGTAGTTTTCGGTGTCCAGGTCGACAGCTTCGTAGATGTCGGTGTCCAGGTCAACCGCTACGTAATTATCGGTGTCCAGGTCGACTGCTGCGTAGTTGTCGGCGTTCAGGTCGACCGCTACGTAGTTTTCGGTGTCCAGGTCGACAGCTTCGTAGTTGTCGGTGTCCAGGTCGACCTCTGCGTAGTTTTTCGCGTTCAGGTCGACAGCTTCGTGATTTTCGGTGTCCAGGTCGCCCGCTGTGTATTTGTCGGCGTCCAGGTCGACCGTTACGTAGTTTTCGATGTCCAGGTCGACAGCTTCGTAGTTGTCGGTGTCCAGGTCGACCGCCACGTAGTTTTTGGTGTCCAGGTCGACCGCTACGTGGTTTTCGGTATCTAGATCGACAGCTTCGTAGTTGTCGGTGTCCAGGTCGACCGCCGCGTAGTTTTTGGTGTCGAGGTCGATTGCTGCGTAGTTGTCGGCGTCTAGGTCAACCGCTACGTAGTTTTCGGTGTCCAGGTCGACAGCTTCGTAGTTGTCGGTGTCCAGGTCGACCGCTGCATATTTTGCGGTGTCCGGGCGACCGCTGCGTCGTCGTCGGCGTTTAGGTCGACTGCTTTGTAGTTTTCGGTGTCTAGGTCGACAGCTTCGTAGTTGTTGGTGTCCAGGTCAACAGCTTCGTAGTTGTCGGTGTCCAGGTCAACTGCGGCGTAGTTTTTGGTGTCCAGGTCGACAGCTTCGTAGTTGTCGGAATCTAGGTTGACACCTTCATAGTGATTGGTTCCCAGGTCGACTGTTCCGTAGTGTAGGATGTCCAGGCAGACCGCTCTGTAGTTTTCAGTACTTGAGGCTCACATTTAGGTTTTAGTTTCAGTTCACTCAAAGAAAATATATTCATCAATTGATAAATCATTTTAGCTTGTGTTCAATGTAGCAAAATACAATTATTCACTTATCAAATAACTAAATTATTAATTTGTTGTCGTAAATTTATTGAAAGAGGTAAGTACAAATTATTATTTTAATTTTTATTCTTATCATTATCGTTGTTGATGTTGTTGTTGTTGTTGTTGTTGTTGTTCGGGTTATCGCGGTTTTCCTGAGAATTTTTCCATTCAATTCTTTTTTACTATTTCTGCTCCAGCGAAAAATTTCATTCATTTGAAGTTTCCATACTTCGTGATGAAATTAATATCTGAAGAAATTTAGCAATATTAAGCATGCTTTACGCAATAATTATCAATAATAATGTTGCTCAAAAGTAATTAACAACTTGTTTAAACAATTGTTAAAGCAATTTATCAAACAAAGATGAACGATGATCAATAATGAGTATTGATCGTTGTTGTTCATAGCATGCCAAATATTGCTGAATTTTTTCAGATTTTTTTTTATCACAAAATAAGGAAATTTCTAACAGATAAAATTTTCCGCTGGAGCAGATATGTCAAAAAAAATTCCATGGAAAATTTCTTGGGAAAACCTCGTTAACCCAAACAACAACAACAACAACAACAACAACAACAACAATAATAATAATAATAATAATAATAATAATAATAATAATAATGATGATGATAATTTGTACTTACTTCTTTCTTTCAATAAATTTACAGAACGAATTTTCAATTTAGTTATTCGATAAGTAGATAGTTGTATTTTGCTACATTAAACACAAGCTGAAATGATTGATCTATCGATGAATATATTTCCTCTGACGAAACTGAAAATTAAACCTAAATATAAGCCTTAAGCACTGAAAACTACCGGGCGGTCTACCTGGACATCTTACATTACGGAACGGTTGACCTGGGAACCAATCACTATGAAGGTGTCAACCTAGATTCCGACAACTACGAAGCTGTCGACCTGGACACCAAAAACTACGCGGCAGTTGTCCTGGACACCGACAACTACGAAGCTGTTGACCTGGACACCGACAACTACGAAGCTGTCGACCTGGACACCAAAAACTACGCAGCGGTCGACCTGGACACCAACAACTACGAAGCCGTAAACCTGGACACCGAAAACTACGTAGCGGTCAACCTGGATGCCGACAACTACGCAGTGGTCGACCTGGACACCGAAAACTACGCAGCGGTCGACCTGCACACCGACAACTACGAAGTTGTCGACCTGGACACCGAAAACTACGTAGCGGTCGACCTGGACGCCGACAACTACGCGGTGGTCAACCTCGACACCAAAAACTACGCGGCGGTCGACCTGGACACCGACAACTACGAAGCTGTCAACCTGGACACCGAAAACTACGTAGCGGTCGACCTGGATGCCGACAACTACGCAGCGGTCGACCTGGACACCGAAAATCACGAAGCTGTCGACCTGGACACCGAAAACGACGCAGAGGTCGACCTAAACACCGACGACTACGAAGCTGTCGACCTGGACACCGAAAACTACATAGCGGTCGACCTGGACGCCGACAACTACGCAGCGGTCGACCTTGACACCGAAAATTACGTAGCGGTCGACTTGGGCACCAACAACTACGAAGCTGTCGACCTGGACACCGAAAACTACGTGGGGTCGACCTGGACGCTGACAAATAGGCAGCGATCCACCTGGACACCGAAAACTACGCGGCGGTCGACCTGGACACCAAAAACTACGCAGCGGTCGACCTGGACACCGACAACTACGAATCTGTCGACCTGGACACATAAAATCACGAAGCTGTCGACCTGGACACCGAAAACTACGCAGAGGTCGACCTGTACACCGACAACTACGAAGCTGTCGACCTGGACACCGAAAACTGCGTAGCGGTCGACCTGGACGCCGACAACTACGCAGCGGTCGACATGGACACCGAAAACTACGCAGCGGTCGACCTGGACACCGACAACTACGAAGCTGTCGACCTGGACACAGAAAACTACGTAGCGGTCGACCTGGACACCGAAAACTGCGTAGCGGTCGACCTGGACACCGAAAACTGCGTAGCGGTCGACCTGGACGCCGACAACTACGCAGCGGTCGACATGGACACCGAAAACTACGCAGCGGTCGACCTGGACACCGACAACTACGAAGCTGTCGACCTGGACACAGAAAACTACGTAACGGTCGACCTGGACGCCGACATCTACGAGGCTGTCAACCTGGACTCTGAAAAATACGCAGCGGTCAATCTGGACATCTCAGAAAGCGAGAAGTTAATTACTTGGTATTTCATTATTTTCGACCAATTGACGATTACTCGGGTAATTCAGAATATTTTCAGACCAATTAACCATTTTTCTGAAAAATCTACATTATTTTTTGACCAATTGACGATTATTCGGGTAATTGAGAATATTTTCAAACCAATTACCCATTTTTCTGAAAAATCGACATTATTTTTCGATCAATTGACGATTATTCGGGTAATTGAGAATATTTTCAAACCAATTACCCATTTTCCTGAAAAATCGACATTATTTTTCGATCAATTGACGATTATTCGTGTAATTGAGATTATTTTCAAACCAATTAATAATTTTTCTGAAAATTCATATTATTTTCAAACCAATTAATAATTTTTCTGAAAATTCATATTATTTTTCGACCAATTACCGATTATTCAGATAATTGAGAATATTTTCCAACCAATTACCCATTTTCTGATTATTGATATTACTTTTTCACCAATTGCCGATTATTCGGATAATTGAAAATATGTTCAAACCAATTACCCATTTTCTGAGTAATTGATATCATTTTTGGACCAATTACCGATTATTTGGATAATTGGAACTTTATTTTTTTCCATTAATCATTGGTGGGTAATTGATATTATTTTTCGACCAATTACCGATTTTTTGGATAATTGAAAATACAATTTCGTATAATTTCAATTTTTCATCAATTGGTATTTCATCTTTTTAAATTATCGATTTTTCGTCAATTGAAAAATGGAAAATGGTAATTTTTTTTTTGCCGATCCCTGGTTATCACTATATGAGTAGGTATAATAATTTTATATCTGATCTCGTGGAAATCCTACAGCACCTCCCAGGCTTTTTTTTCTTAACCCTGCACGCCAATTTTTTTAGTTTGGCATGGTCTTTAATAATTTACGCACGCCAAATTATTCGAATTCAACAATATTGGCCAAGCTAATAGGCTTGGCTCGTGTGATTTGTGTTTGTTTTTTCTAATTTCAGATTTCAAATTTTTCGGATTTCCTTTGAATTTTGAATTTTTTGGATTTTTTTGAATTCAAATTTCTAGGATTTAATACTTGGCGTCCTTTTTGTACTTTAAATGTATACACGAATAATAAACATTATTTTTAACGTGTGCTATTCAAAATACGGTTACATAAAATAGTTCAATTCGAAACATATATGATATATGTTAAGAATTGAACTATTTTATGTATCCGTATTTTAGATAGCACACTTTATTGTCGCTCGCCTGTCCCATATAACGTTCAAAAACGATATCTTTAGGATATCATTTATTGGTGTCTTTAAGGATGTATGAGCACTAGGCTTAGTATAAGCTTAAACGCTGATTTTTTTATATGATATTGTGGAGGTTCAATATTCAGTACTCAAAAAATTTCAAGGTCTCTTAACGACTATTTAAGCAAGATATTATTAATTGAAAATGTAGCATTATTCATGGTTATACACAGAGCTTACTGCAAGGTTGACTTTGCAACTCTTTGTTTTCTACAGTTCCACCGTTTGTATATATGATACCGTAGATGAAAAACATCAAATATATCCATTGAATGTCAGGGATTATGATGATACATTGAAAAACAGGGGTCAACGAACATTCGAATTAGATATATCAAGCTAAACACGGACTTCACTTTTATTTGGAGGTTAAAGCTGGGGAGTATACGATACACCACCGGAGTCAGTCAGTTACTCCGAACGAAATAATTCTTCAAACGAAATTAATTTAATATTTTATGCTCTCTGAAAATCATCCATGTACTTTTTACTAATATTTTGCTTAATATTACTACCTAATGTTCTCTTTCTGCAAAATTTCAATGAGATCATGTGTATTGACTACTACGTAGCGCTCATACATCCTTAAGATGCCGTTTTGTTAACCTTTCTTTGATATCTTAAAGGCATCCGTTTGATGCCTACTATATTCGGTTAATTTCATGCCTCTAAAATGACATCTTTTGGCTATGACAATTCGATAACTTTACGTTATCGTATCAACAACTACTGAAGGTTAACTATATGCTGACCATTTGGTATCCGCTATAAGTTATCTAGTAGTTAACTTTCGGTCGTCTATAAGATAACCGCCAAGCGGACATTAGTGACACTATTTGGAATCCAAAGGACATCTTTTTGGACAACTACAAAGTTATCTGAAAATTTTATGGTTGTCCTTTTGATGTCTTTTAGATAACATATTGCTACCTGGGATGCGCATTATACAGTGCTTTTGCAGAGCGCGCCGGATTCAAAACTTTCAAACGTGAAAAAAAATGTTTTGCTCAATTACTTTCATCGCACAATTCTATAGCGGTTATCTTATGAATTCTACGGAGAAAAATGTACGTCTGTAGATTAGATGCTACTGTAGTATGAATATTCATACTAAGCATCAATAACACAATTTTCATCAATCTTTTTATTACCTATACAAAGGGTGTGGCCGGATAAGAATGGTGAAGTTCGTAACCTAAAAAAACAATTTTGTGAAAAATTACAGCTTTCTACATCGATGCCGAGGGGTCTTCCCGCTAAAAAAATGTTTTTTTTCGATTTTTGCATATTTTAAATACCAAAGGGCGACCGAAAAATTGTAATAATTTCTGAAAAATCAAAAACATGTCATCGTTGATAGAAATGTTTTTTTTCTTTTTTGTTAATGCTAAATTCTATTTTTAATCATCGAATCTTTCTTTAAAAACATTATTTTGTAGCCGAGAGATTTTTCTACTATTATGACAAAATTTGACATGATTTGACTTTTCATTTCCTATATTTCAAAACAAAAAAAAATCCGAAATTCGACCTGCAACACATCGAAAAAAAATAAAAACGACCAAATTTCTCAGTCTTCATTGGAAATCCATACAAAAATCATTCTTTAGGTTCAATGAATGGGTGATCATGGCTGGAGTAGTTGTGAGACATAACAAATGGATGTAAACAATCCGATTTTATTGCTATTATCGCCGCTGAGTATTACAACTAGTCACAAAAGCCGAAAGTTTGTTACTCTCTCAGAAAGGTTTTTTTCGTAAAATTATAATTTTTATTTATTCACCCCTACTATCTATATTGCTAAATATTAGTCTTCATCGCTATCCCTGTTGATCATGGCATTGACCTCTTCAACATCGAAGAGTTCTGTTTCCTATTTTCCAGCGATGAGCACCAATTAATTAAACCGAAAGAATGATTTATTTATTGATTTCCAATAAAAAATGAGAAATTTTGTCTTTTTTATTTATTTTTCAATGTGTTGCAGGTCGAGTTTTGGCAATTTCTTTCTAAAGAGTAAAATCATGTCAAAATTTGTCATAATAATAAAAAAATCGGTTTGCTACAAAATAACGTTTTTAAACGAAAATTCGATGATTAAAAATAAAGTTTAACATTTAAAAGAAAGGATTTTTTCCCCTCTTAACATTGACATGTTTGTAATTTTACAGAATTTTTAAAGATTTTTCGGTCTTCTCTTGGTATTTAAAAAAAGCAAAAATTGAAAAAACACGTTTTTTTAGCAGAAAGATCTGTCGGCATTGATATAGAAAGCTGTAATTTTGCACAAAATTGTTTTTTAAGTCAGGAACTTTGGAAAAAATCGGCACCACGAAATTTGATGGGGGCGGATTCACCATTCTTCATTTCCTTTTTCATTGGAAATCCATAAATAAATCATGCTTTCGGTTGAATTAATTGGTGCTCATGGCTGGAAAATAGGAAACAGAACTCCTCGATGTTGAAGAGGTCAACGCCATGATCAACAGGGATAGCGATGAAGACTAATGTGTAGCAATGTATCTATATCGCTACTATTGCAATATATCTCTATATTGCTATCTAGTAGGGGTTAATAACCCTAAATTAGCAATAAAATCGTATTTTTTACATCTATTTATTATGCCTCACAACTACTCCAGCCATGATCACCCATTAATTGAACCTTAAAAATGATTCAGGTATGGATTTCCAATGAAAAATGAGAAATTTTGTCGTTTTCATTTTTTTTCAATGTGTTGCAGGTCGAATTTCGGAAATTTTTTTTTTGAAATTTAGAGAATGAAAAGTCAAATTATGTCCATTTTTGTCATAATAGTAGAACAATCTTTTGGCTACAAAATAATGTTTTTAAAAGAAGATTTGATGATTAAAAATAGAATTTAGCATTAAAAAAAAAAGAAAAAAAAATCATAAGCTTCGACGTGTTTTTGATTTTTCAGAATTTTTTAAGATTTTTCGGTCGCCCTTGGTTTTTAAAATATGCAAAAATCGAAAAAAAAACACTTTTTTGCAGGAAAACCCCTCGGCATCGATATAGAAAACTGTAATTTTGCACAAAATTGTTTTTTTAGGTTAGGAACTTTGGAAAAAATCGGCGACACAAAATTCGCTGGGGGCCGATTCACCGTTCTTGTCCGGCTACACCCTTTGTGAAACACATATAGTTACGGCCCTTCAGCGCCCAAAAATATGTACCCCCGCTATAGCCGTCACGCCGAGGTACGTCACGCCCAGGAAGTAAGAGGTAAGGAGACGAATCTCCACGGAACAGAAATGGTCAGACTTTTGGCACAAAGTTACCGGGTATACGATTCCGCCGCTTGGGGCGTGGTTGTCGGTACATCGTTTGAATGTTACGATTATTAGCAGCGGGATATGCTGTATATATTCCGAAGTGACAGATAGCCAGATGGCTTACTGATAGCTGTTTCCTGTGCAGAAATTTCCGCAGGGATCAAACTGGATTCTGGCAACTACGTAGCCTAATTAAATCTTCAAATATTCAATACGCTAGATAATTTTTTGATTTTTTGATAGAAAACTCTTGGGTTTTTCATTGATATAAAATCCAAGTGACACTGCTTAAACTAGGCTAAGTAGCTTCAGAAATGTGCATATTTTTCATCCTCAGTTTTCAGTATTTACAAAAATACCAGTGGGGAGCCTATTTTCCTTCGAATAATCTAAATTATTTTATGTCAATGGAAAATCCAAGTGACACTGCTTAGACTGGGCTACGTAGCTTCAGAATGCGCAAATCCTTCATCCTCCGTTTTCAGTATTTGCCAAAATGCCGTTGCAGAGCTTATTTTCCTTTTATATAAATGTCCAATCTATTCTGGACATTTTGGTGAAAAGTCTCAGATTCTGCGAATCGAAAAATTACCCTGCGAGTTGTATATTTGCCCATTCTGGCAATTACGCAGTCTAATCAAATCTTCAAATATTCAATTCGCAGGATAATTTTTTGATTGGTGTTATTATAGGTTCGTTTCTTGCGAGCATTAAAATAAACTCAATTTTTTGCGATTATTTTCTTTATTTTTTTCCCGCTCACTTAAATAACCCGTCTTATAGCCTCGTACGAAACACGACCCGGGGAAAAAAATCATATATGATCATATATAATCATATATGATCGTGTATGATCGTACATAATCATATATAATCATATATGAGATCATATATGATCGTATATAATCATATATGATCATATATCATCATGTATGACTTGTCATACATGATGACTTGTCATACATGATGACATCATGTATGACTTGTCATACATGATCCTGAACGAAATTTGTCTCTATATAATCATATATAGTAATATAGCCATATATGATCATATGTAATCATATATGATTATATATACCCATATACTATTGCATATATTATATAGACAAGTCTGAAAATAAAATTAGATGAAATCAAATCGGTTCTTCAACTTATAAAAGTTGGCGATTATGTCTGCGAGCGACCAAATATACTCTTGGAAAGGTTTTCTGAGTATGTGGCGTACGTCAACTTTCGTTTGTATATTTGTATATATATATATTTTACACACAAGCGTGGATATATATATATATATATATACATATATATATATATATATATATATGAGGCATTCTACACCAACTCAATGGTGTTTTTCCCTGACCCCCTGCGATTTTTTCCTTTATTTTTTATGTTATTCAACTTATCAAAAAACGTACTCCCAATTTTTTTCAAATTTTTTGGACCAGCCGCTATCTCAAAAAAAAATTGACGAAATCTGATTTTTGACGAAAAAACGCCCATTTTTTAAAATCCCAAAAAAATCACAAAAATTCTGTGTCACAAAACAAAATTTTTGGGCCATAAAACATAGTGGAAGTATTTTTTTTCTGGGTTTTATTTCATTTTACAAGTTTGATCAAATTATTTTTTTATTTCGCACATTGACAACGTCACTTTTGGTAGTTTATGAACGTTGAAAAATTAAGTTTTTTTCAGAATCTTATGACATGTGTAGATAGATAAGAATTACCAATTAGGAATTTTAAAGCTCAAATCACAAATCCAAATCGAATCTATATGATATTGTTGGTCTGAAGAAGAGCGCTTTATTTTGCAAAACTGGAAGAGATTAATTGTTAAGAGTATT
Source organism: Alloplasta piceator (assembly GCA_946863875.1). Taxonomy (NCBI): domain Eukaryota; kingdom Metazoa; phylum Arthropoda; class Insecta; order Hymenoptera; family Ichneumonidae; genus Alloplasta; species Alloplasta piceator. The sequence goes on along the minus strand of OX333071.1, from coordinate 27,196,749 downwards.
TTCAGTCGTGAATAGGGTCACAGTGCATTTCAAGTCGGAGACTTATACTGCAGTTTTATACACAAAGGCTTATACACAAAGGTTTTGCCGTGTCAAAGTTCCCTGCTGCAAAAAATGGCCGGTAAAAGCAAGTTCGACGAGGCGCTGTCGGTCACAATGTAACACAACAGGTTCGGCGTACTCAAGTTTTTATATGAAATACTTTAACATATCAGTGTGACAGAGTATTTAGAATTACTATGTCATTACCCATACATGCCTCACGTAAAAATTCAAAGAATACAAAAATGTCGATCTACTTTTTCCTGCGTACACCCAGAAAAAAAAATACTTCCACTATGTCTTATGGCCCAAACTTTTTGTTTTGTGACACAGAATTTTCGTGAATTTTTTGGGATTTTTAAAAATGGGCGTTTTTTTCGTGAAAATGAGATTTAGTCCATTTTTTTTGAGATGGCGGATGGTCCAAAAAATTTGAAAAAAATTAGGAGTACGTTTTTTTATAGGTTGAATAATATAAAAAATAATGGAACAAATCGCAGGGGGTCAGGGAAAAACACTATTGAGTTGGAGTGGAATGCCTCATATATATACAGACGATGCAAATGTACAAATACTTCGTTTATAATATAACACAAGTGTAAAATATTATTATTATAATTATACGTAGAAGTACAATATATGCTGGTAAATAAATATAATATCCAACAAAATATATATGATGGTTATTTTGTGAATAATTACGATTACATATATGATTATATATGATTACATATGATCATTGATCATATATGATTTTTTTTCCCGGGGACATTTTCAAAACATATATTATTGCGGTTAGGTTATGTTATTGTATTTTTTGTGTCAATCGTGTCGACGGTGGACACACACCTTTCTAAAAATTTCCGGATTTTTTAAGAACAGTACAAGATATTATATTTAAAAAATTGAACAAAAAATTTAATGTTGATCGTGGATTTTCACGATTTATAAAAATTTAAAATTCTCCAAATTCATCATTTTTCAAACATTTTTCAAATATTTTTTTTCTCGTAGTCCCAGGTATACTCTTTAAGGCCAGGCTAAAGACCCTCTCTCTCGCTCTCAGAGGACCCCTATAGGCGCTATCTCTCGCACTCGCAAGAGTCGAAAGGCGGAGGGGAGCGTGTTTAGTCTGCCCTTAAGATGAACCAGGGGGGTGACACACCAGGGCTATTCCTATACGGTGGAACGGTACGCCTGACAGTCTGTATTTTTCGTTAGGTTGCTGGCCTATACGCGGCACCACTAATCTTCTACGCTGCCCCGCATATAAAAAGACTAGAATACTATAGTCTTCTTGTGTATATTCTAGTCTAGTCTTCTTGCCCGCAACCGCACAGAAGATTAGTGGCGCTGCTGGTTGATCGATTGTCGAACTAAACATCAGCCGCAATTTGGGTACGGCTCAGCGAGCTGTGTGTCACCCCCCTGAGATGAACCCAGAACGATTTTTCCGTAACTATAGGTGGACACTGAAATATATGTCGTAATGCACGGTGAAAAACTTTTAGAACGATGTTGGGACACCAGCGCCGCGAGTGGACAGGTTGGTACTACTATCTTTGAACCGAAACCCGAACGATTTTCGCCAGCCAGCCTGGCAGAGTTTCGACTCCTTACCTCTTACTTCCTGGTCACACCGAGCCATGTACCAACGAATTCAAACGTACATAGAAGCACAGTTCCTATGCTTCGATCCGAGACAAGTATTCTCGGACAGGAACTGTCGCTAGAGGCGCTGTGATCGGAAAAACATGTATGTGTTACATCCATATATGTTATACTCCTATATTGCTAGCGCTGGCCGATCATAGAGGTAGTATACATAGAGGAGGTGAGCCATAGGGCTGCCTGTAAGTGGAAGCGTGGCCCGGCAAACAGAGACAGCAAGCGTTACCTGGTAAAGCTGTCCTTGTCTTGCCGCATGCGCAATGACAACAGACTGACGTCAGTATAGTACCGGAGGCCAATCGTTTACTGCGCATGCGTGGTCAGACACGAAAGTCCTTACCATGAAAATATCTCTCTCTCTTTTCGCGGAGCCACGCGTTTCTGGCTGTCTCACCTATTCTATGTATACTTTCTCTACGTGGCCGATACGTGTTGAAAACAGTATGGTGCAGACAATATCGTGCTCACCAGAATGGCATGTAATGCGCAAGCGCGAAGGAAAGCGGGAGTGCACCAGCCAATAACATTTATATATTATGTCTACGTAGTGGGTCGCGCGTGCGCAGAATGATCAAATCTGTTCCGCTCTGTCTCGCTTCATCGGTGTCCCCGCCACTTATGGGAAGCATAGGCCGCTAGCAATATAGGAGTATTATAGCGTATTCAACTGGGACCACGAGTGTACACTCGGGCACACTCGGTTACACCCGATTGGAATACACTCGTTTTCGACTAAACTACCGTGCTGAAAAGCAGTGTGGAGGGAGTGTGAAGGAATGCCGTAAGTGTGCAGCTATATGCTTCATGATAATAATTTTAATTTATCGGCTATTTTCACCAGGTTTACCAATTATCGTGGATTATGGTAAACAACATGCTGAGAAAAAAATGTATTAAAAATATAAAACGATTCTCAGAATTGCGGAAGTTATGTTTATTCGACAGAATTACTTCTATTATTGTTAAATACATCGCCATGGATTATTCATCGATGACATTCAAAAAATTCTGTATTTCCCTGGTGGAACTGTCTGCTCACATTTTGTGAGAATTGGACATATTTTCTCAGTTTTTTTCCAAGATTCTGACAGAAATTGATAAATTTTGTAAAAAATGTGTAAGAAATTAACAAAAACTGCCCAGTTATGTAACTATTTGACCAGGAATTGGGACCGAAAGCAATATTTTGTCAGTAAATGTCAAACAATAAATAATCATTTTTTATAATTTTATGTCAAATACTGAAGATTATGTTCGTCAGTTTTTGATATGTTAGGATATTTTTTGTTGTGACCCTGGTGGAACCTTCTGGTCACATTTTGTGAGAACTGAACATATTTGATGAGATTTTTTCAAATATTTTAACGGAAATTGATCAATTTTGTAAAAAATTGGTAAGAAATTAACAAGAAATGCTCAGTTATGTAGCTAGATGACCAGCAATTGGAACCAAAAGCCCATATTTTCTTAGTAAATGTCAAATATGGGCTTTTAGTTCCAATTCCTGGTCGTCTAGCTACATAACTGGGCAATTTTTGTTAATGTCTTACATATTTTTTTCAAAATTTATCAATTCCTGTTCAAATCTTGAAAAAAATCTGAACAAATATGTTCAAATCTCACAAAATGGGATCTTTCCAAGATTTAACGCCGTGCTAAAACGGAATTTGGCCATGATGGTCATCTTTATTTTTGATTTGCAATCTTTTTCCTAAATAAAGTTTTTCGATTTTTTCACATTTCTTCTTTTTCGAAAATTGACTCGAATTGTTCAGTTTTTAGTTTTTCGTCAGGTTTCGAAAAAATTGATCGATTTCCGTTCAAATCTTGAAAAAAAATCTGAACAAATATGTTCAATTCTCACAAAATGTGACCAGAAGGTTCCGCTAACAAAAAATTTTATAATAGTATATCAAAAACTGACAAACATAATCTTCAGTATTTGACATAAAATTCTAAAAAATTAGTTCCAATTCCTGCCGATCTAACTCCATAACTGGGCAATTTTTGTTGATTTCTTACACATTTTTTACAAAATTAATCAATTTCTGTTCAAATCTTGGAAAAAATCTGAACAAATATGTTCAAATCTCACAAAATGTGACCAGACAGTTCCACCAGGAAAATGTCAAGTAAATATTCATTTTATATAATTTTATATCAAATACTGAAGATTATGTTCAAATGTTGAAGGTGCAATAATTTGTACGAATTTATCATATTCGATATATTCTGCCATTTTTTATCAATTTTTGAAAAAAGTTCCAATTGATTCAGTATAAATATGAAAAAATACTACAAATAAAATGTTTTTTATTTGTAATTCTGCAAGCACCTACTGAATATTCAAACATTCCTATAAAAAGTAAAATTACTTAATAACAATAAAATAACAGTGATATACTGGCATTAGAACACAAAATGCATGATCACTTTGCAACTATATATGTGATAATGCATAATTTAAAATTACTTATCAGAATATCATATTAATTGTCATTTGATATGATTACTGATCATTACAATGAATGTCAGTAAGTATCATAAAAAATTAGAAATATATTTCTTAAATTATGACATATTCTTATACTATTTATTTGGTTATATCAATAACAAGACGTTTTATGAAAGATAGCTATTCCCAAAATATATAGTAAAATGTCATAATATGTTCGATTATATTTGAGATTATATTGCATTTTTTGCCGTTGTCTGCGAGATTATATTATATTATGTAATTTTGTTCAGCACAGAATTGATCCAAATATGAAAATTTCGCATAAAAATGTTTAACATTTTTTGAGAATTATTGACACTTTTCATACTAATTCTGATAAAATAATACAGTATCTGTTCATTTATATCATTTATTTCTTGATCTATAGTAATAATTTTTGTTAAAAATTGTCAATATTTTTTATCAAAAGGTGCAATAATCTGTACGAATTTATCATATTCGATATATTCTGCCATTTTTTATCAATTTTTAAAATAAAGTTCCACCAGGGTTTGAAACGGTTATCTCCTTGTTGATAACGCATACAGTGTTATTATCTTCACGATCATCATCATCTCCAACATCACTGGACAATTATAATGAAAAAATTTCTATAATCGTAATTATCTTTTCCGGCTTTGCTATTTTCTAAAAAAATGGAGTATTTAGTTTTATTTTGTCGGGGATAGCTAAATAATAGGAGGCTTAAAATTTGTAATTGTGATTAAAAAATCTACTACAATTCTCGAGTAAACTTGACGGCTGAATTGATGGGCACTGGGAAACTCGAGCATTGAGAAAATTCGAATAAAAATATTTCTAGTTTATTTAAGCATTTATTTAGCAGAAGTATTGTGAATGTATTTTCTGCCGTCGTATGGTTATTCACATGAAATTGTTGACTGGATTGAGTAACTATTTGTTTCCATTCATCTGTGAATGTTTTCAATCGAACCGTTATATTGTTTGTTATGAAAAAATATTTAGACCGAAGTTGAAGATGTTTATGTCTATTTACATCTGCTTCTGCACTACACTGACACGAGGTCGGAAAAAAGTGTGCACTTAATGTGATATTTTTACATTTATGCTACCAGCAAAACATGGTGCTTCAAGAGTGTAACGAGAATCATAGAACGAGTAAAACACAGTGCACAACGTCAGTATGCCCCGAGTGTGCACCGAGTGTGCACGAAACCACACGAAACTAGCCAGTTGAAAACGCTATTACATATATGGTTACATCATTGAGCCGTTGGTGTACAATACACGCATACGCTGTTAGCGCCTCTAGCCACTGGGGTACAGAACTAACGCCTGTACCCCAGTTCGTCTGAAGGTATAGGAACTGTGCTTCTATGGACGTCTGAATTCGTTGCATGTACTAACGACTAAGGCTGCCTCCCCACACAGCGTAACTTGTGCATGGCGTAGCGTAACTTGCGAACGCGTAAGATAATCCGACCAATCAGAGTGCCTCATTTAGAGATCCAGAGATTTTTACGCTTTTCCGCTATGTTGTTTACGCTCAAACCAATTTTCTGCGTAAATACGCAGGATGTATGTGTGTTAGTGTAATCTTTCACTGCATGATCGGTGCACGTGATGACAGCTCATATGCGATACAATTAGTGGTATGAAAAACGATTCATCATTAAACAAGATGAGCATATACAATACGCCAATGAGAGTTATCAACTAATGACAGTCGGATTTCTAGGTTATTACGACGCTGTCGGCTCATCATGTAGGTTGTGAGTCGGATGTCCGATTGCTTATGTCACATATTCCGTTTCACACTCTCGCATTTGAAGATCCAACTCCCCATGACGCGTATTTAGCGTAACGTCGATTTGCAGCATCCAATGGCATTCTTTTAGTGATAGTAATTTATATGATATGCGATCCGCCATTGGTTGCGCTAAATACACTTTACGCAATATTCGGAAAAAATACGCGCTATGGGTATTGGGATCCAGAAACGAGCGTAATGTGCTAGTGATTTTACGCATACGCCAGTTACGCGAACGCAAGTTACGCTGTATGGGGAGGCACCCTAACCTCTTCATGATGCCGTTCTTTTTGACAGTCGCGAAATTTTTTCGGTAGATTTATGTTTATTGAATTCTTCCAATTTTATTTCATTTTTTATCGTTTTATTGGGATCGACAGTTTTTTACGGCAAATATTGGCCAACGTTTCTGATGTTTATTCGGACGAAAAGAAATGTTTGATGTTGGCACAGCGAAAGAAAAAAGTCAAAATTTCATCACATGTGAATCGCCAGTGAAATATAAAAATTTTCCAGTAATTAATATTTTTGACTGTTCAACTGTATTTTAGAGTTGACACATTTTTTTTTGTTAAAAAAAAATGAAAACAGCGTACAAAATTTTTTTTTTTCATGTGCGGAGTGTTTTGTAATAACATTTTGTATGCAGGTGAATTTTATCTGCAGCAGCGGAAGAAAAATCTTTTCCACACCATCAACTTCAGATGCTATTTACCGAAATCTGGATCTTCAAATATTCTGCGCGTGATTCTGGAAAGACCGCTCGATGGATTTTATTTCAACTAGTCTCATTTTCTTCGTAGTGGATGTATCTATCGTATGAACTCGGCACATTTTGATTAAAGTAATTTCCTTGCGGGGGTATTGGCATAAAGATTTATTCAATCTAGTTTTAATTAAACTTTTTCATGATTGATGTGTAGCATCAAAAGAGAGGCTTTAAAAAAAATGTGCCACGTTCACACGATAGATACATCTGCTACGAAGAAAATGAGACTAGTTGGAATCAAATCCATTGAGCGGTCTTTTCTGAATCACGCGCAGAATGAAAAAACTTCAAATTCTGTTTATCCGGGTGCCGCGACACCTGAGTGATTTAATCTTGAGCATGAGGGAAGCTCGATTAATACTTAAAACTATAGGCAATTGGTTATATTTATGGACTAAGTCCGAACAAAAATGTTGCTATTTTTAAAAATGAAAAAATTAGCTGACTCACTCCCCTTAAGAAAGTTGAAAGTATATATATTGCCCTTGTAACGTTTATGCGCGGTTACGGTTACGACTAATGCTAGCATAAACGCCACAAGGGCAATATATACTTTCAACTTCTTAAGTTACGGCTAAGTTGAGTTACGGCCGCTGCATAAACCGGGCTTTAGAGAATAGGTTACTAGTGTCTAACCTGTACTATCTGACAGGCGAATACTTCGATCGGTCGTTTTTTAATCTAAAAAAATTCTGAAAAAACCGTGGTAATGAATAAAAACTTTCAAGCTATCACCCGTAGTGGGTAGATTTTTTTTCAGTGTGTTACAAACTATTAACGTTCTCAAAATTCCAAAAAATTCTCAAATAGCTCACCTTGAGCAGATACTGAATTATTTTGGTGCTCAAATTGAGTATCTGCTCAAGGTGAGCTATTTGAGAATTTTTTGGAATTTTGAGAACGTTGATAGCTTGTAAAACACAGAAAAAAAAATCTGCCCACTACGGGTGATAGCTTGAAAATTTTTATATATTATCAGGGTTTTTTCAGAATTTTTTTAGATTAAAAAAAATGGTGTTTTGAAAAAAATTTTTTTTTCTAATTTCGAATACGTAAAATACAGAAAAAAAATCTGCCCACTACGGGTGATAGCTTGAAAATGTTTACATATTGCCACGGTTTTTTCAGAATTTTTTCAGATTTTTAAAAAATGGCGTTTTTTCAATTTTTTGATGTAGGGGATGGTTGGAAAAATCTAAAAAAATTATGAGGCTGTATTTTAGACTCAATGCGTCCATATGAAAAAAATCAAATAAATCCACGAGGGTCAGGGTCACGGGCTTACACACTTGAGCTGGAATATCTCACATATATACACTACCGGTGGAAAGTTTCCGGACAAAACTTGAAAAAAGGTCTCGAACGTTTTTTGATGCCATTTCGTCGGAGTCAACGTAATCTAATTCAACAAGCGGCTTTTTAAAGGTGACGCATTCGGCTTCATTTTCTGTATTTTTACTAATTTTTACAATTTGTTTTTCGATTTGGACTCAATTTTGAAAACAACTTTTTTCGTCTTTTTTTCCCTCTCTTCAGGTGCGCGCATTTTCTAGAGGAAATTTTTTAAATATATTTTTAGGATCGGATTTATAAAGGGGAAAGCTTGAGCTTCAATTTGCTTTTTTAAAAAACTTTGAGCGATTTTTTTTCCAAAGTTATTCCGTTTTTTGTGAAAAAGAGGAAATTTGAAAAATCCCGTATCACACGAAAACAAACAGGATTCATGAGAAACTTCAGGATAGCAAAAAGTTGAGGCTGTTTTTCTTGAGTTTAGAGGAATTTTTTCAGATTTTTTTTCCAACATTTTTTTTTTCTCATTTTCTGGGTCGGAGCTCAGATCATTCAATTACCATAGCTCGAGAACCATGGGATTATTGATAAAACTTCAAGAGGAGAAAATACTTCATTTTACCATTTTCAACACATTGGAATTTTTTTTTAATTTTTTTTCTCAAATTTAAATGATCTGCGTTCCGAACGAAAATGAAAAAAAACTGAGAAAAAAAATTTGAAAAAAATCGAATGTGCTGAAAATGGTCAAATGAAGTCTTTTCTTCTCTTGAAGTTTTATCAATAATCCTATAGTTCTCGAGTTATCGTAATTGAATGATCTGAGCTCCGACCCAGAAAATAAGAAAAAAAATATTGGAAAAAAAATTTGAAAAAATTCCTCGCAACTCAAGAAAGATAGACGCAACTTTTTGCTATCTTGAAGTTTTTCATGAATCCTGTTTGTTTTCGTGTTATACGAGATTTTTGAAATTTCCTCTTTTTCACAAAAAGCGGAATAACTTTGGAAAAAAAAATCGCTCAAAGTTTTTTAAAAAAGCAAATTGAAGCTCAAACTTTCCCCTTCATGAATCCGATCCTAAAATATATTTAAAAAAAATCCTCTAGAAAATGCGCGCACCTGAAGAGAGAGGAAAAAAAGACGAAAAAAAGTTGTTTTCAAAATTGAGTCCAAATCGGAAAACCCATTGTAGAAATTATTAAAAATACAGGAAATGAAGCCGAATTCGTCCCCTTTAGAATGCCGCCTGTTGAATAAGATTACGTTGACTTCCGACGAAATGGCATTAAAAAACGTTCGAGACCTTTTTTCAAGTTTTGTCCGGAAACTTTCCACCAGTAGTGTACATATAAATGGTGTGCAAAACTTGGAGACAAGTACATTTCAAAAAATATCTATGGTTTTACAAAAAGTTGGGAAATAAATAGATGATACTTGGAACACATATTGCCAAGAACAAATAGGATAACACATATTTAAAAAATATATATAATCCGTCGTATCCATAGATTTAAATAAAATTCAAAATATATATGAAAAAAAGATGTATTTAAAAATATAAAAAAATAATAATAAGTAATTTGCGAGTTTTCATTCATTTTACACGTCATGAAATTCTGTGTGAGCCCTGAGCTACATGTATACAAGAAATCGTTTGTACTTATTTTTTCTGTTCGAGATAAACTGGTCAAGTACTTATTATTATTTCTTATATTTTTAAACACATTTTTTTCATATATATTTTGAATTTTATTTAAATCTATGATCGAGGGACTATATATATTTTTTAAATATGTGTTATCCTACTTGTTCTTGGCAATATGTGTTCCAAGTATCATCTATTTATTTCCCAACTTTTTGTAAAGGCATAGATATTTTTTGAAATGTTCTCCAAGTTTTGTAAACCATTTTTGGTGTTTTTGAGGGTGATTTGTCCACTTCTTGCGAAGGGTTTCCATTCGGTTTTTTAATTTCACATCATTTATTATTCTATTTAATTATATAATTTAATATTATTTATAAATTCATGCAATTATATAATTTTTATACAGTTTTTCAAAACTCCTTGTGTCCATTTTCTGGAATAGGCTAAAAGCAGAGATCGGCAGTAATGATATTTTCTGGCGCATTTTCGGAAAATATTATCAATCTATTGAAAATTAATAATTTTGAAATCTAAATTTTCAATTACCCGACAATGGTTAATGGAAAAAAATAAATTTCCAATTATCCAAATAATCGGTAATTGGGCGAAAAATAACATCAATTACTCAGAAAATGAGTAATTGATCTGAAAATATTTTCAATTATCCGAATAATCGATAATTGGTAGAAAAATAATATCAATTTTTCAGCAAAATGGGTAATTGGTTTAAAAATATTTTCAATTTTTTAGAAAACTCTTAATAATTTATTGAAAATCGGAGTGATGAGAGATATGTAGAGATATATAGAGGTATATAAAGGCATATACAGTCCTATACAGTCATATATCGGCATATAAAGGTATTTGCGTAAAGGCATATGAAGGTATATAGAGATATACAGAGATATAGATCTATATATCTCTAATCACTCCTATTTTTTCAAAAACACTTTTTCAATAAATTATTAATTTTTTTCTGGGAAATTGAAAATATTTCCAAACCATTTACCTGTATTTCTGGGTAATTGATATTATTTTTCAACCAATTACCCATTATTCTGAAAAATTGATATATATTTTGCTACCAATTACCGATTATTCGGGTAATTGAGAATATTTAAAGACCAATTATCAATTTTTCAGAAAAATTAATATTATTTTTAGACCAATTACCGATTATTTGAATAATTGGAAATATTTGCAGACTAATTACCCATTTTATGATTAATTGATATTATTTTTTTACCAATTACCGATTATTCGGATAATTGGAAATATTTTCAAACCAATTACCCATTTTCTGTGTAATTGGTATTACTTTTCGACCAATTACTGATTATTTGGATAATTGAAAATACAATTTCAGATCATTTTAATTTTTCCATCAATTGGTATTCTATCTTTCAAAATTATCGATTGTCCATCAATTGAAAAATGGAAAATCGTAATTTTTTTTGCCGATCCCTGGCTAAAAGTCGCGAAAAGGGTAATTCTCCAAAGGTGAAAATCACGAAGAATACAGATCCCGAAAAAATATTACGTCACATTCGGTGTCCAGAATGCCTGCATAGGAGCCAAATTCAAATAAAATCGGGGCTATTTAGGCCTGATTTGAATTTAAAGTTACGAGGTTCAAGACGAATTTCAATTAAGTGTAAAATATGTGATTATATTAATTGCGATAAATTTTCCATAATGATTGCGCCACCCTTTATTACAGTGAATATTTTATCCCTTCATGAACACCAAAACTTGTATAATCATTTTTTTGTATAACCTGAAGCTTGTCGAAAGGTGCAAAAAATTCTGCAAAGGAGAAGGAAAAAAACTGTCATCTCAGCGATATCGTAAACAGCTCGACCATAATAGAAAAACCACGATATCTTCCGTATTTGGATAGTTAGAGGATTCATTTCGGTGGCATTCGAAAGAGAAATAAAATTCCGATACAACGTATTCCCCGAAATTCTCCAAAGCCTCATAATTTGGTACTTATTAAGAAAATGCTTTTATGTATATACATATACTTCTGTGTATAAGCGAGTTGGCAGGCGTATAAGAGTCTTGGAACTCCTCTCGACATGTTGGGGTTAGGGAGGAAATGTACTTGTCTCGAGTCGCTACCACGACTCTTGATATATATATATATATATGTATTAGGGCGATTTTTTTTTCAACTTTTTTTATTTTTTTCACTCCCCACCTAAAATGTTGTTGCATATGTCTGAAAGAATCTCAAGAAATATCAATTTTCTCAAGTAGGTCTAAAGGACCTTTTTTGTAGGAAATTAAATTTCCAACAAAACTTTCCTTTGCAATTTTTCGATAACGCTGATCATTTAAAAAATAACAGCAAAAAAACGAGAAGTGTGGGTTAAAATCAACTTTAGTGACTCGTACCATCTCACCAGTGTAAATTACACTTATGCTGCTCAGGACACTTTTGAAGAACGTTCAATTCTGCGTAAGTTGCGACCAAGGACAATATAATAGCATAAAATGCCGTGGAGTTATAGCAATTTGAAGAAAAAAGTTTTTTATTTACGTGTATTTTAGATGGGAAATCTTTTCACGCGAAGGGCGAGTACTTAATATTAATATTAAGGGCTGTAACTTTCAGGGTAGTTTCTTTTAGACATATGCAACAGCATTTTAGGTGGGGAGGGATGAAAATTAAAAAAAGTCGAAAAAAAAATCGCCCTAATATGTGTATAAAATATGTCGTCATCATTCTCATGTATTTCAGCGGATTGAGACGCTCTCTGGACTGCTCCTCACGCACGTGAAATTTATCAACTAGACCATTCTCTCAGCCATGGGACGCATTCTCTCGCCCTCTTGAACCTAAACCACTCGTGACAAGGATACGCTTGAGAATACAGTAAACGCCTAGGTTATTGTGACGATAACCCAGTCAAGCTCAAATTCCTCCGGGGCCTCATGATACACAATTTAGTAACATGTGAATACGCGAAACCCTGTAACTTTGCTTACATTTCATCTTTTTTACAACGCCGAATGTTAAACAAGGTAAATCCAAACTAAGCTTAACACATAGCGATTTATTTTCGCAATCTTGACCCTTTTTGATCCACAATTGTATTATTGAATGATTTTTCCGATGTCGATATTTTAGACAATTACTTTTGAGGCACTCACTCATTTATGACAAAAAGTATCTATTAAAATCGAGCCAAAATTTACGTCGGATGTCTGTCCAGACCCAGATATCAGGAACCTGTGCACAGAATTCAATCACCTTTGTACACCGAAAAAAAGGTTTAGTAATATCAGTTACCCAGTTGCGATCACGGAAAATTCGTTTGAATCAATGGACACATATTTGATTTGATTACCCCGTTGTTGAAATAATAAAACTGGTGTCGTTGTTTCGAATGTGTACTGCATTCACCGCAATTACAACGGTGGATCAAAATGATTTTAAACGAGATTGATTCAACAACTTGTTTTTTCATTCAAACTGTTCATTCAACTAAACCATTTGGTTATGCAATCGCAAATTGACTGCATTTTGCCAAATATAGAATCAAAACAATGTAATTTTCAATTGAACGGATGCTCTACTCTGTGGGGTCAAGGATATATGTATTTACGGGAATGCAATTTTTGTTTCCATTTTGATACACGTTTTGAGTTAACTGAATTACACATTTCGTTCGCCACCCGTAACCGCCGGGTTTAGTTAATTCAAGCCAATATTTTTTCACTTTACCAAACTCTTTTCTCGGTGTAGGGTAGTTGCATATGGTTGTAATCTCTATGCCCAAGAAGTTTCAATCCAAATGGATACATTAAAACAAAGTTTTTTGAAAAAAATAGACATTTTGAAACAACAAAAGACTTTTTATGACCATATGTAGTTGAAACTTTGAAGTTTACGAACGAATATTTTTCTAACTAACAGGATGTCTTTATTTGATTGTAAACCAATGTCCCATGAAATTTCAATCCAATCAGGCATCATTGAGTTGGTAATTTTTGAAGAAAAAAAAACAATTTTTAACCAAAAAAGGCTATTTCTGTTCATATCCACGTGGAACTCGGAAATTCACGAACGAATTATTTTTCGAATTTACACAATATCTGTATCTGATTGTAAACAAATGTCCCACGAAGTATTAATCCAATCAGACACCGTTAAGTTTGCAATTTTTGCAAAGAAAACACTATTTTTAACCAAAAAAACAGCTATTTCTGGTCATATGCACTTGGAACACGGAAGTTTACGTGTTTACAAACGATTTTTTTCCTAACTTACACAATGTCTGTATATGATTGTAAACAAATATCCCACAAAGTATTAATCCAATCAGACACCATTAGGTTTGTAATTTTCACCAAAAAAAACACCATTTTTAACAAAAAATAAGTACGCTTCGCGTACGCGTTGGGGGCTTCGCCCCCAACGCGTTTCAGTGTTCCCGCGCTTCGCGCTCCGTATTCTTGATTATTGTCTTGATTTATTCAATATGGAAATGCTATATTGTTTTCATGTTACTGTACATTCTTCATAGGGGCAACTATTCAGAAAGTTAGTGATCGAATTTCAAAAATTATATTAGTAGGCACTCACAATTTTAGAATATAAGGATCATACATTTTATTTTTATGATATACTTTGAATGTTGGTTAACATGTCCGTTAAGGCCGTTTTAATAGGCACTCACACCGTAATTTAAATTCTTTGATTCATTGTGAACATCGAGTAGTCCGATAAATTCTATTAATCATTATTAAAAAGACAGATTTGAATATAATCAATATGATATGAAAGTATCTAAACAATCGATACATTTAAATGCTTTGATAGATCATATTTGCAAAATTGTTAAATATAAATATAAATTGTTAAAAATTATTGTAAAATATTAGGCAGTAATGAACAATAAGTGACATTTGACATGTTTATCATAAAATTTTAATCATTTAATGATTATTAGTACATTTATAATAAGTAAGAGAAGCTTTTGGTTATAAATCAATGCTCAGTTTCTGTTTTTTCACGTTTGAAACGCGCGGGTGATCGCGATATTGCCAACGAAGTGCAAGCACGCGGGAGTAGAGAACCATGTACTTTTTATAAGAGGAATTTGGGTTTCGAATTTCGCGTGCTCAGGCAGGCTGCAACGCATTCTTTAATTTTTTAGTTCCTCTTTTACTCAGTACGGTAGCGGCGTCCATCACTGTCCATCACGTACGTGGCGACGTCGTGTACGCAGGTCTATGCTTTACGTGAAAGTGATATGTGCTAGGTGAAATCGGCTCTGTCACAACTCCCCTCCGTCACAACACGCCTCGGTCTCCCCTACCTACCTAAATATT
This sequence comes from Alloplasta piceator, assembly GCA_946863875.1. Lineage (NCBI taxonomy): Eukaryota > Metazoa > Arthropoda > Insecta > Hymenoptera > Ichneumonidae > Alloplasta > Alloplasta piceator. The sequence continues at coordinate 27,181,699 of OX333071.1, read as the reverse complement.
AGGGTATTAAAAAAAAAAAAAATTGCAAACAGGCTCAAAAGTTTCATTTATAGGTATAATGATGAGGAATAATAATGAGCTAATATCAATATTAACATTGTCCTCATCGTACTTTTCGATTTTCCATGAGAATCACATGGGAAAAATTGTTTTACGTCTTCTGTTATTTATAACTAGCAAACGATTTATCATACGGGAAATCTACAGGCATATTTTTGTAGGGAATTGAATGCTCTTCTAAAAAGGTTCTGAGTTACTTTTTGATAAGTCCACTCGTTCAAATGTTGTTGAATGTCAAAGTGTAATTTTTCGTAAATTCGGTCGATTTTTGCATATTACATTGGAACTATTAGTTTTATCGACAAAATGTGAATGAAGTTTAATGTGAAACATAAATTAAACTTTCGAGAAATGTTTTGCAATAGTTCTTACTATAATAATTAAAAAAATAGAACGCTTTAAGAAAACTGTGCAGCAGAAATTGGCTTAAAATTTTTATTTTTTTCATTTTTTCGTAAAGGTAAAAATAATCATTAAAAAAAATAGTTCAACAGATTAGTACGATTAAATAACTATTTTTTACGTTTGAAATAAAATTAAAAAAAAAAAAAACAAAACAATCGATTTAATATTGAGAGCTCAGAGTTTAATAGGCCTTTTTTTATACTTAAATAAAACTTTTGAGCCTGTCAGCGATAAAATTCTTTAAAAAAATTAGGTTGTTTTTGAAGTGGAATTGATGCGAAAAAAGTTATGCAAGGATCTGATAACCCGAGGGAAATGACCCCACAATTGCACTTGGAATGTCCCATATATGACACGCTTTATTATCTTTATATCACTCAGTACAATAATGGACGCCATGGGCTGTCATGGCCTATTGAGAACTCAAGGCCTGACGTCACAGCCGGCATTATAGCGGCAACAAAGTGCATAATGCATGTCTCAAAATATCTATATATTATAGTCCGTCACGTGACTGCAAATATATATAGTTGTTCTGGAACATGCAGATGAAACATCAGAAAGTTCTCCACCAGATGCCATATCACTACTCTTGAATTCCCAATAACTGGCCTGGTGAGGATTTAGATTTGTTTTTTTTTCGGGATTTCAAAACGTACTGAATTCACCAGCGGTGTAGTAACGTAGTTGAAAATGTAAAAACGGACTCCATTCAGTACAAATGTACTGAACTGGCAACATATTCGGCGCGAGTGTTTCTAAACTTTTGGACGGCAGTGTACCATATAATAGCGCCGTTGCATAATTTCAAAATAATTTTGGTACTCTTTTATTTTATTTTTCCTCTATCTTCGTTTATTGCCGTTGTTTAAATATTTTGTTCAGCGTTTTATAAGATGTAAGTTGTGTCTGTTATAAACTCACCGGGGGCTTAAAGTGCACATCATGTGTTATCGATCTGCGCTGGATTCAGTGCGGAAAAGCTACGTTTTTTTTCCAAGTAATTTTTAAATCATTTTGACGGACTTCTTATTTTTCCCAATATTTCGGAAAACTATTGACCACCGAGCCTTAATTAGCATATGTCGATTCTGCATCGATTATCGAGCTAATCCTAATAATCGGACAATAAACACAACTTTGACAATTAATTCTCAAGTTTTGAGATCAAGAGTCGCGGCAGCGACTCGACGCCAAGTATTAAAAAAACATGCCTCAACCCACGCCCCTTTTACACTTCAATTCGATATTACTAAAAAACACGACAACTTTTTTAACATTTACGAATATACTTTTCTTTAAAAAAAATTAGCTTTCCATTGAGACCATTATTTCTTTTTTTCGCCCACGCGATGCTGAGATATCATGATATTCGGGGAATTAATCCGAATATTTATCATCAGAAAAATTCTCCAACCGGTCACCAGTGTTGCCAGTGTTAGTACAATTGTACTAGATCTAGTACTTTTGTCTACTATCTAGTACGCTAGTACGACGATGACAAATCTAGTACGTTTTTTAAATTTCAGCCGTAATGAAAGTTTTCGACTCTGAAGTACCTTACGGTCTCGGAAATTCATAGCGTTTTCAACTGGCTAGTTTCGTGCACATTCGGTGCACACTCGGGGCACACTGACGTTGTGCACTGTGTTTTACTCGTTCTATGATTCTCGTTACACTCTTGAAGCACCATGTTTTGCTGCTAGCATAAATGTAACAATATCACATTAAGTGTACACTTTTTTCCGACCTCGTGCCAGTGTAGTGCAGAAGCAGATGTAAATAGACATAAACATCTTCAACATCGGTCTAAATATTTTTTCATAACAAACAATATAACGGTTCGATTGAAAAGATTCACAGATGAATAATGGAAACAAATAGTTACTCAATCCAGTCAACAATTTCATGTGAATAACCATACGACGGCAGAAAATACATTCACAATACTTCTGCTAAATAAATGCTTACATAACCTAGAAATATTTTTATTCAAATTTTCTCAATGCTCAAGTTTCCCAGTGCCCATCAATTCAGCCGTCAAGTTTACTCGAGAATTGTAGTAATTTTTTAAATCACAATTACAAATTTTAAGCCTCATTATTTGTAGCTATCCTCGATAAAATAAAACTAATGTTAAAGTCACTTTAAGGTCGTTTAAATAACGCGCGCAAAATGATTGGCGCTGATGGTAATGTCGTGTTGGTGGCGCCACGTGCTGGCCACGTATGAAGAAAGTGCCACGTCATGAGCGCGTAGCGTATTACGCAAGAGAGAGAGATCGCGTGATGTCATGTGACATGGCGTGATCGATAGATTGATTGATGATTGGCTAGCGAAAGTCGTACGATGATGACGAAGCATCATCGAGAGAAAGTACGAGATAAGGATCGAGCGAGATCAGCGGCAGTTGAGATGGGAACTCGATAACGAGTGGTCGAGTCGAGAAGTCGCAGACGCGAAGTGTAGCGTATATACCGGGTGGTGCGCGAGGCTGATACATACGGTATAGCTGAGCCGCAGTGTGCTTGTAGTCCGCCATTTTGAGGTACCGCGGACACGAGGCCCGTATATGAGACAGGGCGGTATCGTGTGCTCCTGTGATATTATTCGGAGTAGTAAATTCGTCGTTATGGGACAGTGTGTAGTCCGCGTCGGATATTTATGTACATTTATGTTATTCACGTATATTTAATCTGTCAGGCCTCCAGCCATCTTAAGTGTAAACTATTCGTGCCTCAAAAGAAAATAAAAATACCGGCACCTTTCTTTATATCTACGCAACGTGTTGTTATTTATTCCTGCAATCCAGAGGGAAAAATTAGTGTGCCCACGTGAGAGAGGCGTTTTTCGAGTAAAAGAAAAATGAATTAACACTAAATACTCCATTGTTTTTTAAATAGCAAGGCCGGAAAAGATAATAAAGATTATAGAAATTTGTTTATTATAATTGTCTAGTGATGGTGGATATGATGATGATCGTGAAGATATTAACACTTTATGCGTTATCAACAAGGAGATAACCGTACCCAAAATAAAGAATTTTTTGAATGTTATCGATGAATAATCCATGGCGATGTGTTTGACAATGATAGAAGTGATTCTGTCGAATAAACATAATTTCCGCAATTTCTGAGAATCTTTTTATATTTTTAATACATTTTTTGTTCAGCATGTTGTTTACCATAATCCACGATAATCGGTAAACCTGGTGAAAATGGCCGATAAATTCAAATGATTATAATGAAGCATATGGGTGAATTCTGATACGGTAGCACAGCGTTCGAGCGCGGCGTAACCTTGCGTAGCCATTGGTTAAAATTAATTTCACGCGTGGCACTGTGACGCGCGAAATTCAATTTGACCAATCGGTACGCCAGATTATGCAGCGCTCAAGCGCAGTGCGCCCGTGTCTCAACTCACCCTATAGCTGCACACTACGGCGTTTCTTCACACTCCCTCCACACTGCTTTTCAGCACGGTAGTTGAGTCAAAAAGGAGTGTGATTCAATCGGGTGTACACGAGTGTGCCCGAGTGTACACTCGTGGTCCCAGTTCAAAACGCTATCAGTACGGAATGAGACTTCACAGGTTAGTAGTATAGGCAACTTGCATGAAATACAGAAAAATTTAAGCATGTGTTGACTGTGAACATGCATACTGTTAGCGCCATCTTTTTTGCAGGGCGCAAGTTTTTACAGGACATTTTGCTTGCACGTACACAGCAATACATGGCCAAATATTGTGAATGTGTGCTCATGCAGGTTGCCCATACCTCAAGGGTGTCCACCCAGAAGAGTTCTAAGCGCACTAGCCAAAATATTCCGAGTAAAAGAGCACTAAAGTTTCAAGCGCAGCTCGATTTTTACTTGCAGCCCAGCCATATCTTACCTACGCATAATTTTGCACACATTGGCTCAAATATCTCCAAACATTTTTTTAATGAAAACAAGGATTCTTTTATGAAGCTAGGTTATCGTCGCAGTATTCCCGGTTTTGCGTTTATTTTCATAGAGTCATGTAATTTATCCCCGATAATGTAAGAATGCATGCAGGAATCTTCTATAATTACGGTCGGTAATTCGCTTAGACACTCGTTAGTACGAAACACCTCCAATCTAGTACTTTTTGTAAGCCTGGGCAGTACGAAATAAAATTTCACACTGGCAACACTGCCGGTCACACTCTTATACACGGTCTCTATATCTATACGTATAACTGTAATGCTTATACACGGGCTCTATATCTATAACATTTTTGTTACCATCTATCATACAGACTAGCGTGGTCGTTATTCCAGATTCGATTCCTTTAAATATATCTATGTGTACATCTTCTATGATATATATTAAGGTGGAGATTATTCGAGATTCAAATTTTGTTTATATTTATATAATTTATATATCATGTATGTTAGGGTAGTCGTTATTTCATGTTTCATTGTCAATTTATATTGGGGTGGTCCTTCGAGATTCGAATTTTGTCTATATTTATACAGGGTATCCTCAAACATATGGATAATTTTGGTACCGGCGGATGGAAGGCGACAAATGGAGACGAAAAGTCCTTTGCCAAGTTTTTGTAGGATCAAAATTGATCGAGATATGATTTATTTACATCGGGTGTTATGAATCGAGCTATAGCTCGATCCGGATGACGGCGCGAGGAGAAACGCGCTTAGCTGAGACGACGAGGTTTGGTGTGCGAATACACTCTTACATCGTTGAGCGTCTCACCGACGCGCGATAGAGAGAGAAACATGCTGGCGCGAGAGAAAAGGCCAGTCAAATTCCGATTTTGAATTCCAATAATTTTCTACTGGATGAAAAAATATGAAAAATGTTCGGGACGGTGTACATAACAAGGACCTCAGTTGTTGGGATTTTAGCACCCCTCGTTTTTGCGAAAAAAAAAACCGTTGAATAACCACATTTTTTCCGTTTTTGACACTTCCACGGCTTACGCTGCTACAATGGTGCCGGTAAGGACAAAAATGTATGGGACCAATCTTGTAGAACATAAAATTTCCTATAAAAAAGTCAGTGACGGCACCTATCTATCTATTATAGTTTAGCGGCACGAGCGACCGGAAAAATAAACTCGAAAATGCTCCATTTCCACGGAAACCCAAGAAACGCACTTTAGCTGCAAAATTCGGTTTACCCATGATAATTTGTATGAAGAAATCCGCCGATTTTTGTCATGCAATAGAACAAACGAAACAAAAGATTTCATGCTACACCATTTTTTTGTCTCGCTTTTTCAATTTTTTAAGGTCATTTGTTGCTCATTTTTTTCAGGATTTACACTTTTTCGTAAAACGGGCATATCTTTTGACCTACTTATCGGATCACGTAGAAGTTTTTAGAATCTCCTCGTCTGTAAATGATCTAAAAATGCGATCTCTGGACATGTCGCCGTATTTGCAACGGCAGTGCTGTTATTTGCAAGTGAACAAAGGACATTTCGTTTCAGACCGTTTTTAACAATGAACAATTCATTTATTTGAAATTTTGTTGTTTGCTAATTTAACGATTCCATTTGGAGAGTGTCTCAGCATTTTTTTTTTCAAGGCAGCTTTTAAAAAGTCCGACTACCGTAAAACACGGTAGTTATTGATTTTTCATCATCCTTAATTCGGCATTGCAATTTTCGCAATTATTGAGGGGTTTTGGACAAAAGAAATATTTAAAAATCAATCACTACCGTGGTTTACAGTATTCAGACTTTTCAAAAAAGTCCACTTTATCAATGCACAATGATTTTCATCATTATTAATTTGGCATTGTGATTTTCGCAGTTATTAAGGGGTTATCGACAGAAGGAATATTGAAAAATCGATAACTACCGTGTTTTACGGTGGTCAGACTTTTAAAAAGCGTCCAATTCACTATTGCACAATGATTTTCATCATCCTCAATTTGGCATTGTGATTTTCGCAATTATTGAGGCGTTATGGACAAAAGAAATATTGAAAAATCAATAACTAATGTGGTTTACGGTATCCAGACTTTTCGAAAGCGTTCACTTTACCATTGCACAATGATTTTCATCATCCTTAATTTGGCATTGCAATTTTCGCAATTATTAACGAGTTATGGACGAAAGGAATATTGAAAAATCAATAACTACCGTGGTTTACGGTATTCAGACTTTTCAAAAGCGTTCACTTGACCATGGCATAATGATCTCCATCATCCTTGATGTGGCATTGCGACTTTCGCAATTATTAAGGGGTTATGGACAAAAGAAATATTAAAAAATCAATAAATACCGTGGTTTACGGTATTCAGAATTTTGGGAAGAATCCACTTTATCAAGGCACAATGATTTTCAGCATGATCAATATAGCATTGTGATTTTCGCAATTATTAAGGGGTTATCGACGAAAGAAATATTGAAAAATAAATAACGACCGTGTCTTACGGTATTTAGAATTTTCAGAAGCGTCAACTTTGTCATTGCACAATGATTTTCATCGATGTTGATTAGGCATTACGATTTTCGGAATTCAACTCTTCAGAAGCGTCGACTGTATCATTGCAAAAAGATTTTTATCATCTTCAGTTTCGCATTGCGATTTTCGCAATTATTAAGGGGTTATCGACAAAAGAAATATTGAAAAATCAATAACGAGCATGTTCAACGGTATTCAGACTTTTCTAAATCGTCTACTTTATAATTGCACAATGATTTTCATCATCCTTAATTTGACGTTGCGATTTTTGCAATTGTTAAGGAGTTATCGATGAAATAAATATTAAAAAATCGATAAAGACCGTGTTTAACGGTATTCAGACTTTTTGAAAGCGTCCACTTTATCATTTCACAATGATTTTTGCCATCCTTAATTTGGCATTGCGATTTTCGCAATTATTAAAAGGTTGTCGATGGAAGAAATATTGAAAAATCAATAAATACCGTGTTTTGCGGTAGTCGGACTTTTCAAAAGCGTCCACTTACCATTGCACAATGATTTCCATCATCCTTAATTCGGCATTGCAATTTTCGCAATTATTGAGGGGTTTTGGACAAAAGAAATATTCAAAAATCAATCACTACCGTGGTTTACAGTATTCAGACTTTTCAAAAAAGTCCATTTTATCAATGCACAATGATTTTCATCATTATTAATTTGGCATTGTGATTTTCGCAGTTATTAAGGGGTTATCGACAAAAGGAATATTGAAAAATCGATAACTACCGTGTTTTATGGTGGTCAGACTTTCAAAATGCGTCCAATTTACTATTGCACAATGATTTTCATCATCCTCAATTTGGCATTGTGATTTGCGCGATTATTGAGGCGTTATGGACAAAAGGAATATTGAAAAATCAATAACTAATGTGGTTTACGGTATCCAGACTTTTCAAAAGCGTTCACTTTACCATTGCACAATGATTTTCATCATCCTTAAATCGGCATTGCAATTTTCGCAATTATTAATGAGTTATGGACGAAAGGAATATTGAAAAATCAATAACTACCGTGGTTTACGGTATTCAGACTTTTCAAAAGCGTTCACTTTACCATAGCATAATGATCTCCATCATCCTTGATTTGGCATTGCGACTTTCGCAATTATTAAGGGGTTATGGACAAAAGAAAAATTAAAAAATCAATAAATACCGTGGTTCACGGTATTCAGACTTTTCAAAAGAATCCACTTTATCAATTCACAATGATTTTCAGCATCCTCAATATGGCATTGTGATTTTCGCAATTATTAAGGGGTTATCGACGAAAGAAATATTGAAAAATGAATAACGACCGTGTTTTACGGTATTCAGAATTTTCAAAAGCGTCAACTTTATCATTGCACAATGATTTTCATCGATGTTGATTAGGCATTGCGATTTTCGCAATTATTGAGGGGTTGTCGACAAAATAAATATTAAAAAATCAATGACGACCACGTTTTACGGTAGTCAGACTTTTCAAAAGCTACTACATTATAATTGCACAATGATTTTCATCACCCCTCATTTAACATTGCGATTTTTGCAATTGTTAAGGGGTTAGCGACAAAAGAAATATCAAAAAATCAATAACGACCGTGTTTCACGGTATTCAGACTTTTCAAAAGCGTCCACTTTATAATTGCACAATGAATTTTTATAATCCTCAATTTGGCATTGCGATTTTCGCAATTATTGAGGGGTTATCGACAAAAGAAATATTGAAAAATCAATAACTACCGTGTTTCACGGTAGTCAGAGTTTTCAAAAGCTCCCGCTTTACCATTGCACAAAGATCTTCATCATTCTTAATTTGGCATTGTGATTTTCGCAATTATTAAGGGGTTATGAACGAAAGAAATATTAAAAAATCGATAACTACCGTGGTTTGAGGTGAAAAGAATTTTTAAAAGAGTCCACTTTATCAATGCACAATGATTTTCATTATACTTAATTCGGCATTGTGATTTCCGCAATTATTAAGGGGTTATCGACGAAATAAATATTGAAAAATCAATAACGACCGTGTTTTACGGTATTCGGATTTTTTAAAAGCGTCCACTTCATCAGTGCACAATAATTCTCATCATCCATATCTTAGAATTGCGATTTTCGCAATTATTAGGGGGTTATCGACAAAAGAAATATTGAAAAATCAATAACTACCGTGTTTTACGGTAGTCAGTTTTTTTTAAAAGCGTCTAATTTACCATTACAAAATGATTTTCATCATCCTTAATTTGGCATTGCGATTTTCGCAATTATTAAGGGGTTATGGACAAAAGGAATATTGAAAAATCAATGACTACCCTGGTTTACGGTGTTCGGACTTTTGAAAAGCGTCCACTTTACCATTGCACAATAATTCTCGTCATCCTCAATTCGGCATTGTGATTTTCGCAATTATTAAGGGGTGATGGACAAAAGAAACATTGAAAAATCAATAACTACCGTGGTTTACGGTATTCAGACTTTTCAAAATAGTCCACTTTATCAATGCACAATGATTTTCATCATATTTAATTTGACATAGTGATTTTCACAATTATTGAGGGGTTATCGACGAAAGAAATATTGAAAAATCAATAACGACCGTGTTCCACGGTATTGAGACTTTCCAAAAGCGTCTACTTTCTCATTACACAATGATTTGAATCATCCATATTTGAGTTGCGAGTTTTGGAATTATTAAGGGGTTATCGACAAGAAAATTATTGATAAATCAATAACGAGCGTGTTTCACGGTCGTCAGACTTTTCAAAAGCGTCCACTTTATCAATGCACAATGATTTTCATCATCTTCAATTCGGCATTGTGATTTCCGTAATAATTAAGGGGTTATAATAATAATAATTAAGGGGTTATATAAGGGGGGAAATATTGAAAAATCAATTACGACCATGTTTTACAGTATTTATACTTCTTAAAAGCGTCCAATTTATCATTGCACAATGATTCTCATTATCCATATATTTAAATTGCGATTTTTGCAATTATTAAGGGGTTATCGACAGAATTTAAAAATCAATAACTAGCGTGTTTTACGGTATTCAGACTTTCCAAAGGCGTCGACTCCATCATTACACAATAATTTAAATCATCCTTAATTTGACGTTGTGATTTTCGCCATTATTAAGAGGTTACCGACAAAAGAAATATTGAAAAATCGATCGGGACCGTGTTTTACTGTAGTCAAAGTTTTCAAAAGCGTCTACTTTATCATTGCACAATGATTTTCATCATTTATATTTTTGAATTGCGGTTTTTGAAATTGTTGAGGGGTTATCGACAAAGAAAATATTGAAAAATCGATAACGACCATGTTTTACGGTATTCAGACATTTCAAAAGTGTCTACTTTATCATTGCACAATGATTTTCATTAAGCTCAATTCAACATTGCGATTTTTGCAATAATTAAGGGATTATCGACAAAAGAAATATTGAAAAATCGATAACGACCGTGTTCTACGGTATTTAGATATTTTAAAAGCGTCCACTTTATCAAAAATCGCAGTTCGAAAATATGGATGATGAAAATCATTTTGCAATGATAACGGGGACGTTTTTAAACAGACTGAATACCGTAAAACACGGTCGTTATTGACTTTTCAATATTTCTTTCGTCAATAACTCCTTGAATATTGCGAAAATCACAATGTCAAGTTGAATCTGATGAAAATCATTGTGCGTTGATAAAGTGGATTCTTTCGAAAAGTCTGAATACCGTAAACCACGGTAGTTATTGATTTTTCAATATTTCTTTTGTCCATAACCCCTTAATAATTGCGAAAATCGCTATGCCAAATTGAGTATGATCAGAATCATTGTGCAATGGTAGAGTGGATGCTTTTGAAAAGTCTAAATACGGTGAACCACGGTAGTTATTGATTTTTCAATGATTCTTTTGACCATGACCCCTCAAGAATTGCGAATATCGCAATGTCGAATTGAGGTTGATGAAAATCATTGTGCGATGGTAGAGTGGACGCTTTTAAAAAGTCTGAATACCGTAAACTACACTAGTTATTGATTTTTCAATATTTCTTTTGTCCATAACACCTTAATAATTGCGAAAATCGCAATGCCAAATTAAGGATGATGAAAATCAATGTGCAATGGTAAAGTGGACGCTTTTGAAAAGTCTGAATACCGTAAAACACGGTCGCTATCGATTTTTCAATATTTCTTTTGTCGATAACCCCTTAATAATTTTAAAAATCGCAAGTTCAAAAAATGGATTATAAAAATCATTGAGCAATGATATAGTGGATGCTTTTGAAAAGTCTGATTACCGTAAAACACGGTCATTATCGATTTTTCAATATTTTTTTCCTCGACAACTCCTGGATAATTAGAAAAATCGCAAGGCAGAAATACGGATGATGAAAATCATTATGCAATGATAAAATAGGTACTTATGAAAAGTCTGAATACCGTATAACATGCTCGTTATTTATTTTTTAATATTTCTTTTGTCGATAGCCCCTTAATAATCGCAAAAATCGCAAGGCAAAAATATGGATGATGAAAATCATTATGCAATGATAAAGTAGACGCTTCTGAAAAGTCTGAATGCCGTAAAACACGCTCGTTATTGATTTTTCAATAAGTCTTTTGTCGATAACCCCTTAATAATTTCGAAAATCGCAATTCAAAAATATGGATGATGAAAATCATTTTGCAATGATAAAGTCGACGCTTTCGAAAAGTCTGACTACTGTAAAACACGCTCGTTATTGCTTTTTCAATATTTCTTTTGTCGATAACCCCTTAATAATTGCAAAACTCGCAATTCAAAAATATGGATGATGAAAATCATTGTGCAACGATAAAGTGGACGCTTTTGAAAAGTCTGACTATCGTAAAACACGGTCGTTATTGATTTTTTAATATTTTTTTTGTTGATAACCCCTTAATAATTGCGAGAATCGCAATGCCAAATCAAGATCGATGAAAATAATTGTGCAATCATAATTTGACGCTTCTTAAAAGTCTGAATACCGTCAAACACGGTCGTTATTTTTTTTTAAATATTTCTTTTGTCGATAACCCCTTAATAATTGCGAAAATCACAATGCCAAATTAAGGATGATGAAAATCATTCTGCATTGATAAAGTGAATCCTTTTGAAAAGTCCGAACACCGTAAACCACGGAAGTTATTGATTTTTCAATATTTTTTCTGTCCATAATCCCTTAATAATTGCGAAAATCGCAATGCCAAATTAAGGATGATGAAAATCATTGTGCAATGGTAAAGTTGACGCTTTTAAAAAGTCTGACTACCGTAAAACACGGTAGTTATTTATTTTTCAATATTTATTGCGTCCCTAAACCCTTAATAATCGCGAAAATCGCAATGCCAAACAAACGGTCTTGAAAAAAATCTTAAAATGATTAAAACGTTTTTTGCCAATATTAATTATTCTTAAATCGGTCCATCTTGCCCCAGTAGTGCCAAAAAAAACTTGTTGTTGAGACATTTTTTATAACAAAATTGTTATTAACAAATAGACTAAATAACGGAAATAACTGAAAATAAAAAATACGATCGTGCAGCGCGGAAAAAATCGTTTGAAAATTCATTTCGAGCTTGTAAAAAAATTGTTATAAACACATATTGTTATTGCAGAAACCGATTTTGACATAAACAAATTTTTTGTAATTTTTTAAATGGTCAAATTTGTAAAGGAAAAAATAAAAGAAAAAATTAAACTACATTCAAGTTGAAAAATGTTCATTTATTCTAATCTTTAATAACAATTTCACAACAATGGCTGCCTTGAGAAAAAAAAAATTCTGAGACACTCTTCAAATGGAATTGTTAAATTAGCAAACAAAAAAATTGTCCACTGTCATTTGGACCCACTGGCCGAATCGCAGCCGATTCTTCCTTCACTATTGTCTCTCTACGGCCGCATACCTAAATCACCACTTGAATTGTTTATTGTTAAAAACGGTCCGAAACGAAATGTCCTTTGTTTACTTGCATATAACAGCGCTGCCGTTGCAAATACGGCGACATGTCTAGAGATCGCATTTTTAGATCATTTACAGACGAAGAGATTCTACAAACTTGTACGTTGTCCGATAAGTAGGTCAAAAGTTATGCTCGTTTTACGAAAAAGTGTAAATTCTGAAAAAAATGAGCAACAAATGACCTCAAAAAAAAGAAAAAGCGAGAAAAAAATTTTTTGTAGCATGAAATCTTTTGTTTCGTTTGTTCTATTGCATGAAAAAAATCGGCGGATTTCTTCATACAAATTATCATGGGTAAACCGAATTCTGCAGCTAAAGTGCGTTTTTTGGGTTTCCGTGGAAATGGAGCATTTTCGAGTTTTTTTTCCGGTCGCTCGTGCCGCTAAACTATAATAGATAGATAGGTGCCGTCACTGACTTTTTTATAGGAAATTTTATGCTCTACAAGATTGGTCTTATACATTTTTGTCCTTACCGGCACCATTGTAGCAGCGTAAGCCGTGGAAGTGTCAAAAACGGAAAAAATGTGATTATTTAACGGTTTTTATTTTCTTTCGCAAAAACGAGGGGTGCTAAAATCCCAACAACTGAGGTCCTTGTTATGTACACCGTCCCGAACATTTTTCATATTTTTTTATCCAGTAGAAAATTATTGGAATTTAAAATCGGAATTTGACTGGCCTTTTCTCTCGCGCCAGCATGTTTCTCTCTATCGCGCGTCGGTGAGACACTCAACGATGTGAGAGTGCATTCGCATACCAAACCTCGTCGTCTCAGCTAAGCGCGCTTCTCCTCGCGCCGTCTTCCGGATCGAGCTATAGCTCGATTCATAACACCCGACGTAAATAAATCATATCTCGATCAATTTTAATGCTACAAAAATTTGGCAAAGGACTTTTCGTCTCCATTTGTCACTTTCTATCCGCCGGTAATAAAATTATCCATATGTTTGAGGACACCCTTGCAGAGAGGCCTTGCATTAGTGTGAGAAAATATGATTGTGTGCGAGAACAGGGTGTTCTCCCACCCCGCCAACTGTAGTCTCGGGCTTATACACAGGCTTGCATGAATATTCTATCAATATCTAAAAAAGAGTATATGTAAAAAATTTATCTTTTATAAATTTTCGCATTGTAAGCAATAGTGATAATTAGTCTTTCAAGAAAAACGATGGAAGAAATACAAAAACATTTTAGAAGACAAAAATCAATATTTAATGATATAATAAATTGAAAAATAGTGAACATGTTGATTTCCAAAGATTTTTTTTCGAATATATGAACCATTTGTTAATGTTCAGTAAATATGGGTTTGAAAGAGTACATATCTGGGGACCTCATGTAAAAAATTCAGAATTTGTTGAATGATCTGTTTCCGTTTATTAGTGATATGGATGATATTTGACGTGAAACCAGCAGATCAAAAAAATCGATGTCTCCGATCATACTCTCGATATTTTCCTGTTTTCTCTACCATGAGAAAACATTGTTGTTAAATCGCTAGACCAAAATAACGTTATTTGTACGAGTTATGATTTTTTGAAAATTGGGTGCTTTTAACGACTCAAAAAACAACTTTTTTGCTTTTGTGTCTAAATCCACCGGATTTTGGAAATCGACAATTTCACTTCGAGAAATCGAAACTATATTCAAAACCCTTAAAAATTACCAAAAATTAACCCCATTCGTCGCATTTATGACGCCACAATCGTAAAACAACGTTTTCTCGAAATCAAGAATAACTGAAAAATCTTATTTTTTAAAAATCTGAAAAAACCATATTGAATTTTTACCACAAAAAATCTATATTTCTGTGGAGTTTGATCTAGTTCTGACCAATAGATTTTATAAATGGGTTTCATGCACATGGGTGTATAATGGGTGTATACACAACAAGCCATGCATTTTCATTTTTTGGTCTTCTGTACATTGGACGATTTCAACACCAATTTATATAAAATTCATGTAAATAAATTGAATCAGGAAAGATACTTCAAAAGAACTTTCAAAAAGAAGTGAAATCAATCACAAAATACTTCTGAGAAGTAAAAAAAGAACGCCAAGTATTAAATCCCAAAAATTCGAGTTAAAAAAAAAATCCGAAAAATTCGAATTTAAAAAAAAATCACAAAAATTCAAAATTTAGAGGAAATCCTAAAAATTCGAAATCTGAAATTTAAAAAAGAACACAAATCACACAAGCCAAGCCAAAAATTTGGCGTACGTAAATTATTAAAGACCAAGCCAAACTAGAAAACTTGGCGTGCAGGGTTAAGAACCAATACGCTCGGCGAAGGAAAACGGAGTCCAGTCACCCTTACCGTTTAACGAAGGAGTGAATGAACGAGAAAATAGAAAAGAAAACAATTCATCAAGTGCACTAGTAAGCAACCACGAGAAAAAACACAAGAGGTAACGGCCGAGTAAGCTAGTGAGTAACTATGAGAAAAGTTCACTGCGAAAAATCTTGTACAAGGTTTATATTTAACCGAACGGACAATTATATGATCATAATTTCTGGTATAGTTGATAATCTTTTATTGACCTTTTGTTATATCCAAATTTGATAAATCATAGTAGCATCACTGTACATAATGGTTGCAATAATCATAAATATCGTTGCTACTTCTTTGTCATAAATTTTCTTGGTGTAATATATGTAACGTTATAATATTTTCATAACGATTTATTTTTTATTTTCCTCTCTTAACGGCCAATCGTTTAAATATCGAATACTCATCTTAACTATTGAACGTCGATGACATCCGCGACGTACGCAGAAATGCGACCAGGCCTGGATTTGCGATGATTTTCGTGGATGCCCATGACGATTGAGGCCCAGTTCCACAACCATCATTTAAACCTGGTTTAATTTTTTTTACATAGACATACGATATGTAAAAAAAATTAAACCAGGTTTAAATGATGGTTGTGGAACTGGGCCTGAGCGAGTATATTAGAATATTCAAGATTCTAATTGACCATTTAAAGAGCGATGCTCTAATTACGGTTGAATTCAAAAATCGCATAACGATCATTGTACATAATGCGTCAGTAATCGTGAGCAAACTACAGTAGACGATCGGATAACTTAACTCGACGGGACCGGAAACGTTCGCATAACTTAACTTTCCCCTCATTCTCCCACTCACGTGTCTAAGCGCATGCGCACTGCGCATGTTGGCAATACTCATGCTCGGAGATGTTTCGCGGCCAGTCGAAGGTTTGAATTGGGAAGAAACGGTCATGGGGGGAGTTAAGATATGCGAATGCGTTCCCATGGTAATGAGTTAAGAGGAGGCTAAATACCGACACTATCACCTCGAAATTGCCATCCAAACTTGCTCTTATACAAATGGATGGAATTGAATAAAATTTTAACAACATCATCAGAACAATGGCAGGAATGGAGCCTCACTAAAAAAAAATCGAAAAACAAAAAAAAAATTACAGATTCATTTACCACCAAGAAACTGTAATTGAAAAACTTAAATTATTAAACTTTTACTGCATTTCGGGTAAAACCAAGAGTGAGGCTCCATGAAGAACGCCACGATATAAATTTCGAGACGTTTTTGACATTATTTTATCAAAGTGACACGCCGTAACTTTGGATGGCGCATCAAGAGATAAATACCGATAAATTGTAGTTTTATTGAAAAACGAAATGGCGAAATGTAGTTCACAGACGCGCGAGTGAGGGCAGCACCCTTGATTCTGACGAGTAACCTATAATATGTGGGGGCTCGAATGAGTTCGTTGGCATTAGCTGTAACGCATTTTAACCTCTTAATTGATAATTATTTGTTAATTAATTTATCCCCCTTTTAATTTTAAAAATGTAATTAATTTTTATCCACGGTTGTCGGAGAAAGACTGGACGACGATGATACGTCGATAATGTAGGGATTGAATAAAAATGGTATTTAGCCTCCTCTTAAGTTATGCGAGCGGTCAAGTTATCTGATCCTCTACTGTACTTGACAGTAAAATACACAAGTGATAATAATCTGTGTTAACACTATATGAGTAGGTATAATAATTTTCTACCTTATCTCGTGGAAATCCTACACTGTAAAAAAAGATATGAAATTTCAAACATTTTTACGATACAACTGTCACGGAAATTCACAAACACGGAATATGAAATGCTAATTCATACACATGTATAGTAAATTTAAAGCAGATATATTAATTGCAATATACTATTTGAAATTTCAATATATTATTTTAAATTTCAATATGCTGTTTGAAATTAAATATACATGTATAGTAAATTTCAGAAGAGATATTAATTTCAATATACTATTTGAAATATAAGATACATGCATAGTAAGTTAGCGGAGGCATATTAATTTTAATATAGTATTTGAAATTTAATATACATAGTGTAGGAAAATCAACAATTTTGTCTTAAATTCAATATTTGTATATTAAAATTAAAAGAGTGAACATTGAAAATTAATATTCCCGTATATGAAAATGATTTTTATATACTTTTTCGGAATTTTAAGATACATTATGGGAAATTAATACACTCATGTCTTAAAATTACAATCAGTCACGGTGGAAAATGTCTTCAAATTTAATTTAAAAAAGAATATTCATGGGAGCGTCACGGTTTTTTTCAAACAGTTTCAAGGATTTACATAACGAATGAAGAGTCAGGGGCTCTGAAATTAAGTTATGAGCGGTTACTTAACTTATGAGGGGTCAGTAATCCTGGAATTGAATGTTGCGGCTTCACATAACCTACGAGGGGTCAGAAATTAAGTTATAAGGGATGACTCAAGTTGTGAGTATTTACTTAAGTATGTGGGGTCGGGTATATTCTGGAAAACAGTTTTGAGAGTTCACATAACTTGTGAAGAGTCAAGGGTTCAGAAATGAAGTTATGAAAAGTTACTTAACTTATGAGGGATCAACAACCCCGGAATTAATTTTGCGGCTCTACAAAATCTACGGGGGGTCATGGGTCACGAAATTAAGTTATGAGGGGTAACTTAAGTTATAAGGGGTCAGGTATTTCGGAATCAAATTTTGAGAATTCACATAACTTATGAGGGGTCAGGGGCCCCGAAATTAAGTTATGAGAGGTCGCTTAACTTACGAGAGGCCATGGTTTGGTTCAAACATGTTTTGTGAGCTTACATAACTTATGAGGGGTCAGGGGCTCCGAAATTTAATTATGAAGGGTCACTTCATTTATGAGAGATCAGGTATTCTGGAATAAAGTTTTGAGAGTCCACATAACTTATGAGGCGTTAGGGGCCCCGAAATTGAATTATGAGAGGTCACGGTTTTATTTAAACCAGTTTTGAGGGTGTATATAACTTATGAGAGGTCAGAAGCCCCGAAATTAAGTTAAGAGGTGGCAGGGACCATCGAATTCAGTTTTGCGACTTTACATAATCTACGAGGGGTCAGGGATCGCGAAATTAAGTTATGAGGGGTAACGTAAGTTCTGAGGGATCACTTAAGTTATGAGGGTTCACGTATTCTGGAATAAAGTTCACATAACTTATGAGGGGTCAGGGGATTCGAATTCGCAAATAAAAAACCAACTTTCATGGTTTATTGCTCATTCAAAAGCATATACTATTATATTATTTCGGCACTCCAGCATTCATATATCATACAAGTAGAGGCACTTCAAAAGTAGTCGATAGCGTAATAGGTAGCGTGTTAGGTAGATAGGTAGGATAGTAGGCAGGGTCGAGGGTTCGATTCCCGGTCTCAGAGAGAAATTAGATCGGACTATTCGTGAAGATTTTTGTTTTTTTTCTGTGAATTTCTTTTTAGGGTCGGTAAACTATGAATATTAAATTATTTTGCAAGGGCTATATATTTTTTATAACATGTTTAACAACAATTAATTTAGCTACGGTAACGTAATTTTCATGAAATGAATATGAAAATTGAGACATGTATTGTGATTTTAAAATAAACGCGTATGTTAATTTTAATGCACATTTTTTGAATAATAATATACCTGAAATTGAAATTTCAATGGCATGTATATAATTTTTCAAATACATCAGTATTTTAAAATTCAACTGCATACTTCTATTCTTCAAATTCGGGTCCATGAATTTTCAATACTGAAATTGAAATTTCATACACGGTATCTGCAAAAAAACTTCCTACACATGTATATTAATTTTAATACAGATTTTGTTAACAGTGCACGGCACCTCCCGGGCTTATTTTTCTTAACCCTGCATGCCAAGTTTTCTAGTTTGGCTTGTTCTTTAATAATTTACGTACGCCAAATTTTTGGCTTAGCTTGTGTGATTTGTGTTCTTTTTTAAATTTCAGATTCCGAATTTTTAGGATTTCCTCTAAATTTTGAATTTTAGGGATTTTTTTTTAAATTCAAATTTTTCGGATTTAATCTTAACTGCGACTTTACTTTTCCTTTAATATTCCAAAAAACATTGACCACAAAATGTTTTAATTATTATATTTACAACCGTCACTCCATACTGCATGGATTAAAACTTCAACCAGAACAGCTGAGCATCAAATAAAAAATTTCCAAGCCATTTTCCTCATAAATTTTACGATACACTATTTACTCGCAAAAATTAAGGAAGCAAGAGAAATTTCCAAATTTTTCGATGATTTTCGACAAGCAGTATTTCAGTAAAAAATGGTCGTATCGAGGTTATATAAAAAACATTTTGAAGCTCCAAGATTCTAGTTTTCAGATCTTCCAGGTAAAAATTTTGAAGCCCCACGGTTTTTACGCAATTTTAAGAAATATCGCGAAAGAAAATTTTCTGCAAATTTTTTACTTTTTTATTTTTAGTCCACGGGCTCAAAAGAATTTTTTCTAGCTAAACCAATCTATCGACCAGATAGCCTGTTCATTCAGCTTCAATTTCATTTTTCATTTTTTTTTCTACGTCGATTTCTCGCGGAGATATATCCGACTTTGAATGAAACAGATTCTTTTATTTTAAACCACTGATATCTCAGCAACCAACGGACGTACAGAGGATAAACGGGCAGTTTCAGGAACTTCCTACAGGGTTCCTTCAAGAGGTTTGGGAATTTTTTTTTCTACCCTTAATATTCAGTCGAAATAAGTTCAAAAAAGTGACTTTTACCCTTGTTTTGGTAAATCGACTGCAGCTGTGCTAATATTGATGGGAAGGCTAATCTTTTGAGAAATTTTCATAGCTCAATGTACCCCCAATAACCCTGTAAATTGGCAGATCGATCCATTGAACGGTTTTTCCAGACCGATTGATCAAAATTTCGAAAAAAATGGAAGGAGCAAGGTTTTTGTTTCTGAACATCAGGTAATCTTCTTAAAAATGGAAAAATTGATTTTTTTTCGACTTTTTTCTACAATTCTACATCTTTTATGAATTAAATTTGAAAATCAAAAATCAAAATCTCGAAAAAACAAAATTTTGAAAATTTTTGTATTTTTTTTTTTTTTGTTATGGGAAAGCTTATGTTTTCAGGAAGAACCTGTAAGTTTGCAGATAGATCCATTTCAATTGATCAAAATTTCAACAAAAAATTAACGGAGCAAGATTTTTGTTTCTAAATATCGGAAAATCTTCTAAAAAAATGAAAAGTTGATTTTTTCTACGTTTTTTACAATTTTGCATCTGTTATCAGTTCTATTCCAAAAAAAAATTAACCGATAACAGTTGCAGATTTGCCAAAAAAAAGTCGAAAAAATCAATTTTTTCATGTTTAAGGAGATAACCCGATGTTTAGAAAAACCTTGCTCCTTTAATTTTGTTTTTGGACATTTTGATCAATCGGTCTGGAAAAACCGTTCAATGGATGGATCTGCAAATTTATAGGGTTATTGCGGGTCCATTGAGCTGTAAAAATTCCTTAAAACATTAGCCTTCCTATCGATATTAGCAAAGCTGCCGGCGGTTTACCAAAACAAGGGAAAAAGTCACTTTTTTGTACTTTTTTCAACTGAATATTCAGGGTAGACTAATTTTTTTCCCCAAATTCTTGAAGGAACCTCGTAGTTTATTTTCTGTACGACCATTAGTTGCTGAGATATCAGTGTTTGAAGATAAAAGGATTTTTTTCCATCTACGCCGATTTCTCCGCAAGAAAACGGCGTAGAGAAAAAAATTAAAAATGAAATTGAAGCTGAATAAACAGGCTATCTAGTCCATGTATTAGTTGAGCTGAAAAAAAAATTCCGAGCCCGTGAACCAAAAATAAAAAGGTATAAAATTTACAAAAATTTTCTTTCGGGCTATTACTTAAAATTGCGTAAGAATTGTAATTCCTAAAAAAATTTAACTAAAAGATCTGGAAACTGGAATCTTGGAGTTTCAAAATCCTTTTTTTATGACCTCGATACGACCATTTTTCACTGAAATACAGCCAGTCGAAAATCACCGAAAATTTTTGAAATTTTTCTTGCTCCCTCAATTTTTGCGAGTAGTGTAATTTTGACAGACTAAATTTTTTTGTTCGCTATTTCGAACAATAGTACATTATGATACGAGTACGATAAAACTTTTTCTGACGAGTATGAGTTTGCAGCATGCGCCGAAGGCTAATTAACTTTACGCACTTTACGTACGGAGTGCAATAAATTATTTAACGCCGAACGTTATACTTAGCATATTTGCAACTGCCCATCGATTCTGTACATACAATTTTCTTCTCCGTTGAGTATCATCAAGCTCGCACATTAAAGTATTGACTGCACAATTTTTGAACAGCAAAACACTAAAATTTAAACAACTTTACGGATTTTCGTCGGGTTTTAAAATTCAGTAAGACTATTTCTATAAAATCTTCACACCGAATGATATGCAAGACTTATAGAGTAGGCGAAGAATTCAGTGAGTATCAATCTCGGCATAGACCAATAGCTGGATTACATTTTTGCCTCCCGACCTCGACTCTCCTACTCTCTTCTTGGTATCCCCCCACTTATCTCCCAGCACGGATTATCCGTGAAGTGATTTTCTCGGAATAAAGTCCAGTCAATATAGTCGAAAATAAGAGAATGCGACTTCTGGCACATGAATATGTTTTTCTTATGTTGTTTGATATTCTTAATCGATCTACGCATCAATTTTAACTCCCAGCAGCGTGCTTAAGGGTGAAAATAATTATTTGGGTTACTTATGACCCAACATATTCGTCCTAAACAATCTTAAAGTCAAACATATTCGTCCTACACAATTATTTGAACGTCCCTCGTCATAAACAAAATAAATATAAAAATGTCTCAAAAAGATGCCGTTGAAATCAGCGGATCGAGCTAGCGGCCAGAGCCTACCGCGGGCAGTAACGTTTTGGACGTGACTGTACGCGCCCGCCTGCCACTGCGTAGTGCGAGAGAGTGAGCGCGTCGAGCTGCATATAGAAAGGAGAGAGAGAGCTCGTTGGGTATACAAAGGCCGCCAACGGAACTTCACATGGGCCCATTGTTTTTTCCAAGTATACCAAGCAATTGACTAAATTATCAATTCGCTGCTGTCATGCGTGTTGATAGCGGATGCACTTTTAATGCAAAAATCGCACATATTTGTGCTGTCAATGGGTTAATAAATACAGATTTATGTGTGAGGTGTCAACACGCATGACAGTGCGAACTTGACAATTTACAGGATCCTTTTGTACATCTAGAGGAACCCAGCGGACTTCATTTCATTACGTTGACGGCCTTTCAAAGTGCTGAAAAAATAATTTCTAGGGCCCGTGAAATCACGAGTGCGAAGCGCGAGGCTCGCTCGGATTATTTTTTTATAAACAAATAAAAGCCGTCAATGGAACTCTACATAGGCCCGTTGGTTTGTCCAAGTGTACCAAGCAGTTGACTAAATTGTCAATTCACTGCTGTCATGCGTGTTGACAGTGGATGGACGTTAGAAGGCCGTCAACAGAATAAAATCAGGTCTAAGCAATTCCTCTGCATGTACAAAAAATAACGTAAATTGTGAAGTTCACACTATCATGCGTATTGACACTCTGCAATAATATCTGCCGTTTTTTAATCCATTTACTGCACGAATGTGTGCGATTTTTTTATAGAAAGTGCATCTGCTGTCGACACGCATAACAATGGGGAATTGACAATTTAGTCGATTGCTTGGTACACTTGAACAAAACAATGGGCCTATGTGAAATTCCGTTGACGGTCCTTGCTTGTTTAAGAAAAAATAATCAGAGCGAGCCTTGCGCTTTGAATTCACGGGCCACAGAAATTATTTTTTTCAATCACTTTAAAAGGCCGTCAACGGAACGAAATGAAGTCCGCTGGCTTTCTCTAGATGTACTAAAGGATCCTCTAAATTGTCAAGTTCGCGCTGTCATGCGTGTTGACACCCTACACATAAATCCATACTTTAAAAATCCATTTATAGTACGAATATGTGCGATTTTTCCATTAAAAGTGCATCCGCTGTCAACACGCATGACAGTAGTGAATTGACAACTTAGTCGATTGCTTAATACACTTGGAAAAAACAATGAGCCTACGTAAAGTTCCATTGACGGTCTTTGTTTGTTTATAAAAAAATAATCAGAGCAAGCCTCGCGCTTTGCAGTCGTGAATTCACGGGCCTCAGAAATTATTTTTTTAAAAATCACTTTAAAAGACCGTCAACGGAATGAAATGAGGTCCGCTGGTATCCTCTAGATGTACAAAAGGATTCTCTAAATTGTCAAGTTCGCACTGTCATGCGTGTTGACACCTCACACATAAATCTGTATTTATTAACCCATTGACAGCACGAATATGTGTGATTTTTGCATTAAAAGTGCATCCGCTATCAACACGCATCACAGCAGCGAATTGACAATTCAGTCAATTGCTTGGTATACTTGGAAAAAACAATGGGCCTACGTGGAGTTCCGTTGACGGCCTTTGTATACCCAACGAGCTCTCTCTCCCTTTTCCATATGCAGCTCGACGCGCTCGCTCTCTGGCCCTACGCAGCGGCAGGCAGACGCGTACAGTCACGTCCAAAACGTTACTGCCCGCGGGCGGCTCTGGCCGCTAGCTCGGTCCGCTGATTTCAACGTCATCTTTTTGAGACATTTTTATATTTATTTTCTTTATGACGAGCGACGTTCAAATAATTGTGTAGGACGAATATGTTGGACTTTAAGATTGTGTAGGACGAATATGTTGGGTCATAAGTTCGTGTAGGACGATTATCGTGAGCTATAAGTTTGTGTAGGACGATTAGCTTGGGCCATAAGTTCGTGTAGGACGATTATCTTAGGCTATAAGTTTGTGTAGGACGAATATGTTGGACTATAAGTTTGTGTAGGACGATTATCTTGGGCTATAACTTTGTGTAGGACAATTATTTTGGGCTATAACTTTGTGTAGGACGAATATGTTGGACTATAAGTTTGTGTAGGACGATTATCTCGGGCTAAAAGTTTGTGTAGGACGATTATCTTGGGCTATAAGTTTGTGTATGACAAATATGTTGGACTATAAGTTTGTGTAAGACGAATATGTTGGACTATAACTTTGTGTAGGATGAATATGTTGGACTATAAGTTTGTGTAGGACGAATATGTTTGACTATTAGTTTGTGTAGGATGATTATCTTCGGCTAAAAGTTTGTGAAGGACGATTATCTTGGGCTATAAGTTTGTGTAGGACAAATATGTTGGACTATAAGTTTGTGTAGGACGAATAAGTTGGACTATAATTTTGTGTAGGACGAATATGTTGGACTGTAAGTTTGTGTAGGACGGATATGTTGAGCCATAAGTTCGTGTAGGACGTTCAAATAATTGTGTAGGACGAATATGTTGGACTAGAAGTTTGTGTAGGACGAATATGTTGGACTATAAGTTTGTGTAGGACGAATATGTTGGACCATAAGTTTGTGTAGGACGAATATCTTGGCCTATAAGTTTGTGTAGGACGAAGATATGTTGGACTACAAGTTTGTGCAGGACGATTATGTTGAGCCATAATTTCGTGGAGGACGTTCAAATAATTGTGTAGGACGAATATGTTGGGCTAGAAGTTTGTGTAGGACGCAAAGAACTGGATATAATTACGTGTAGGACGATTTGTGTAGAACGACCCTTGTGTAGGACGAGAATTGTGTAGGATCGAACCCCACCCCTATCTGCTTCGTACATTCAGCTCATATATTTTTTTTTATCGCGTGCGGCACGAGAACGGAAAATATTTCATTATAGCGTTTTCTGTCAATTTTCGTCATTTCAAAGTTCGTTTTTCATAGTTTTCTGGAGTTGCCTAGAGTTTTGATCTCTAACTCGATTAGTTATTGAGAAAAAGTAAAATATGTAAAAAACATAAAAAAACATTTTTCCAAGATTGATTGATGCGATTGATCTTAATTGTTATAATGTTTTGAGGGCTGATAATAGCTTTAAGAAAAAAAAGAGTTAAGTAGCACTATATAAGGTTTGAAAATTTTTTTTTCAAATTAAATTTCCTTTTTTAACCATGATACAATTTTGGCACAATTATGAAGCTATTTTTTTTCAAACCTTCTGTATTTTCCTATAACACTATGAATTTAAAAAAAAATTTGAACAGCTACGCCATAGTAGAAACAAATGAAAACCACTTTTTGGCCCAAATAATGAATTTGTTTATATGTTTTGAGGTTGAATTTTTGTATTTTGATGCATACGTCCATAATTTGTACCTATTGAAAATAATATTTCATATTCAAAACAATAACAAACATCTTTTGCCAAAATAAAAAATTAAACCAGTTAAATATTTGTTAAAATTACTATAAAATTTATTATTAATATTTAACTGGTTCAATTGTTGACTTTGACAAAAAAAATGTATGTTGTTGTTTCGAATATTAATTATTATTTTCAATAGATACAAATTGGATAAATATGCGTTAAAATACAAAAATAAAACCTCAAAATATATAAATAAATTCATTGTTTGTGCCAAAAAGTGGTTCTTATTGTTTTCAACTGTGGCGTGCCTTTTTTAAAAAATTTACAAACTCATAGTATTGTAGGGAAATAAAGGAGGCTCGAAAATAAATAGTGCGATAATTGTGCCAAAATTGTATCATGGTAATAAAAAATTGCCTCTCATATCGAAAGACAATCATTTCTCTTCCTTCATCTGCTTATTTTAATTGTTATCTCAATTATTCAATGTTTGTTGTGCAAAATTGTGTTGTTTTACGACTTGTGTTTCAAAAATCCAGCCGGAAAGTGGGAAAATATTAATCTGAAAAAAAATCGTAGTCGCGAATGTTCAATATTTCATATAACTTGTAGTTTTGCTGATAACTTTCGAATATTTTATCGCTCGATTTTTTTCTCATGATTTCAAGTGTGCTCTTTCAGAATTTGAAAGAACTTCTGAATTTGGTCGATTAGGAAAGAAGATATGAATTTTCGAAAAAAAAACGTTCATAACTTTGACGATTCTGTCAACGCATAGATAGATTTCCGGCTATCGATTTAAAAAAAACATCGAAATATAACTATATTACTGGGAACTATTCAGATAAGGAAAAATATATAAGAAACAGATAAAAAAAATTCAAGACTGACTGAACCGATTCATCAAAATTTGTAATATGTTTTAGAGCCTGATAACAGCTCGAAGGAAAATAAATTAAGAGCTATATAGCTCTATGAAATCCTGGCAAAAATTTGTTTTCCTCTTAGTTTCAATTTTTAACCATGATACAATTTTGGCACAATTATCGCACTATTTATTTTCAAGCCTCCTGTATTTCCCTACAATACTATGAGTTTGTAAAAATTTTAAATAAGGTACGCCACCGTAGAAAACAATAAAAATCACTTTTCGGCACAAATAATGATTTTATTTATATTTTTTGAGGTTCCATTTTTGTATTTTAACGCATATTTATGTAATTTGTATCTATTGAAAATAATAATTTATATTCGAAACAACAGACATTATTTTGTCATCGTCAACAATTGAACCAGTTAAATATTAATAATCAATTTTATAGTAATTTTAACAAATATTTAACTGGTTAAATTTTTTATTTTGGCAAAAGATGTTTGTTATTGTTTTGAACATGAAATATTATTTTCAATAGGTAAAAATTATATAAGTAGATGTAGACAGCCGGTTCTGTCCCAAGATCCCTACCCCGACATTTACCGACCTTTTTCAGCCGAGACTCGAGCCACTTAGCCGAGACTCGAACCACTTAGCCGAGACACAAACCGCGTCATGAGTCACGGGTGGCTTGCGGACGGTGGGTGGCTCGCCGGCGGCGGGTAGCGGGTGGCAGGTGGGTGGTGGGTGGCAGGTGGGTGGTGGGCGGTAGGGGGGGGGATATCGAAATTTTTCGTCAGCGTGTCTTGCTCGTGTATGCGTGCACGTGCGTGTGCGGCTGTGTTCCGGGGGGGGGGATCTCAGGATTTTTTGAAGAAAGCGTTGGATGACGGCGTCGTCGATGGTGTTGACCCGCACGCGCTCTCTCTCTCTCTCTCTCTCGCTCGCTCGCGCTCTCTCTCTCTCTCTCTCTCTCTCTCTCTCTCTCTCTCTCTCTCTCTCTCTCTCTCTCTCTCTCTCTCTCTCTGGCATTCACTTCCTCCTGAGGTGACTAATTCCCCCTCTATTGACTCTTTCAAGGGATGCCTGTATGAGTACCTGTTTGAGCAGGAAGGTTTCAGACCCTAGCAGTGCTAGTTCCGGAACTCATATCCACGATCTTACTTCGTAACTCTACCCTTAACTCTAAGCTATGTCTCTAAAATCTCTTAATTGTAGCAGATAAAACCTACTCTAGTTATCAAGTTCATTATCGCGTATATTTATCAGTATTACTGATAATCTTAAACTTATAAAACTTATAAGAAGATAAAAATTATGAATATATATATATATATATATTTTTTTTCTCTTCTTCGTTCTTTCTTATTTGTAGTATTAAGTCGTCAACCCATACTATGTAATTGTACCACTGACCATAACCTGTACTTACACTCTATCTATCTAAGTTAAGCTCTTATGTATTTCACTATTTGCCTCACGGGTCATCCAAGGCAAAAATAAATAATCAATCAATCAATCTCTCTCTCTCGCTCTCGCTCGCGCGCGCTCTCACGCGCAGAGTGTCGAGTGTCAAATTTATGATGTATACAAATGTATACAAACAAGGTCCAACTTTTTTCGTCGCGACGCATGCGGATATTATCAACACATAGCTGCATAGACGATCATCGCAATTCACAATTAAAAATATTTTAGTCGATTCGCCGCCCGTTGCAATGGTTGATCCGCTTACTGGTAAAATGGACACGAGCATGCGAGTGTGTCACCCCGCAAAAGCAGCGTGGGAATTGATACATAGTGACTTGAAATATATGTCGAAAGAGATCATTTTAATGTTTTATTCGCGAAATATTTATTGGCTGTGGGATCGTTTACCGCAGCATCTACGCGAGGATAGAGAAATAATCTCATGTCTACCGTGCGTAAAACATTGGAATACGCTTGATATGCCGGAAACTCGCATAGATGGTCCCACACCACCACGACGAGATTGCGTTAAATGTTGTTGGGAGGCGAAAGAGAAGGAGGCGGAAAAGGCGAAGAAAGCGAAAACTGAAGAGGACAAAGAGGAGCGTTGAGTTTTTCGTCGTTTGTTGCAGAGGGAGTTCGTGGAATTTCTGTCGGCATGCCTTTTGATATTTTGAGATAAACAATTGGTGTGACAGAGTGATCAGGCTGAGACGTGAATTTCATCGAGAATCATATCGGCTAATTCTCATTTTTATTGAGAAGAAATTTCAGTCAATCCTCTGCCGTCATTGTGTATGTGTGTGTGTGTCGCTTGCTGTTAAAATGGATTCACGTGGCCGAGTGTATTATCCTCCGAAAGATGCGCGGAAATTGACACATAGTGACTTAAAATATGCGTCAAAAGAGATGATTTTAATATTGTATCCACGATTGATTTACCGGCTGTGGGATCGTTTACCCGAGCACTTACGCGAAGATAAGGAAATGATGTCATATCTACCGTGCGTAAAACATTGGGATGAGTTTCATTCGGAAGAAATTAAGGCGCCCTTACGACGAAATTGCGCGGGCTGTCGTCGGAAGGCGAAAGAGGAAACGGCGGAGAAGGGGGAAACTGAAGAGAGCGACAAGAGAGTGTATCCTCGGAAAAAGGTGTGGGAATTGACACCTAGTGACTTAAAATATATGCCAAAACAGATCATTTTGGTATTGTATCCGCAAGATATTAATTCGCTGTGGGATCGTTTACCCGAGCACCTACGCGAAGATGAGGAAATTATCTCATATTCACGGTGCGAAAAACATTGGTATACGGTTGGACCAACGGGAGATTGCATAGATGGCCCCCCACCCCTACGACGAGATTGCATTCAATGTTCTTGGGAGGCGAAAGAGGAGGAGGAAAAGACGGAGAAAGCCGAAACTAGAGAGAGTAACGAGGACAAAGAAAAGCGTTGATTTTTCGTCGCCCGTTGCGTGGGAGGGGGGGGGGTAATTTGGTGGTGGACGAGATGTGCATGTCGAATCAAGCTTCATCATAGTCAGCGGTCAAATGTCATCTCAACGTCGTGAACTCAAGACGCGCCTAGAGTTGCTGATAAAAGAAATTGATCAAGTTAAAAAAGTCATTCGAACGCGATCTGATTTGAACTTTATTACATCATCGTTGGAGAATACATACATCGATCGACATGGATCTCGCAAAAATCAACAAAGTGGCAAAAATGGGAGAATTTCTGCCATTGAAAAAGTTGACGGAGCTAATTCAACAATCAGATTACCAAATATCTGATATCCGCGCCGTGGAGACAAAATTCGGCAAGAGAATCGTCGTCGACGTTAGCGACGAGTTTTCCGTCTTCCTTCCGGCTAGGCTCGCGAAAGCCTTTGACGATGATCGCGACGCATTGACGAAAATGATGGATGCCGCTCACAATGGTCAATTGTACATGAACTACTTTGGTGGAAAGTACAACAGCATTGAATTTAAACAAATGTGAGGAAAAAATATGGATCCATCATGTCATCCGACTTTATCCAACGGAATCATCTCATCATCATCATCATACATTTGAGAATATCGCTGCTGGACCATCATCATCATCATCATCATCATCACGACATTAGAGAAGCCAGCATTATCGAAAAGAAAAAAAACGACGATTTTTGCGTTGTTATGGTGGAAAGTGAATTCTTGAACATAACAACGCAAAAATCGTCGTTTTTTTCTTTTCGATAATGCTGGCTTCTCTAATGTCGTGATGATGATGATGATGATGATGATGGTCCAGCAGCGATATTCTCAAATGTATGATGATGATGATGAGATGATTCCGTTGGATAAAGTCGGATGACATGATGGATCCATATTTTTTCCTCACATTTGTTTAAATTCAATGCTGTTGTACTTTCCACCAAAGTAGTTCATGTACAATTGACCATTGTGAGCGGCATCCATCATTTTCGTCAATGCGTCGCGATCATCGTCAAAGGCTTTCGCGAGCCTAGCCGGAAGGAAGACGGAAAACTCGTCGCTAACGTCGACGACGATTCTCTTGCCGAATTTTGTCTCCACGGCGCGGATATCAGATATTTGGTAATCTGATTGTTGAATTAGCTCCGTCAACTTTTTCAATGGCAGAAATTCTCCCATTTTTGCCACTTTGTTGATTTTTGTGAGATCCATGTAGATCGATGTATGTATTCTCCAACGATGATGTAATAAAGTTCAAATCAGATCGCGTTCGAATGACTTTTTTAACTTGATCAATTTCTTTTATCAGCAACTCTAGGCGCGTCTTGAGTTCACGACGTTGAGATGACATTTGACCGCTGACTATGATGAAGCTTGATTCGACATGCACATTTCGTCCACCACCAAATTACCCCCCCCCCCTCCCACGCAACGGGCGACGAAAAATCAACGCTTTTCTTTGTCCTCGATACTCTCCTGAGTTTCTGCTTTCTCCGTCTTTTCCTCCTCCTCCTCTTCCTCCTCCTCCTCATCCTCCTCCTTCTTCTCCTCCTCCTCCTCCTCTTTCGCCTCCCGATAACATTGAATGCAATCTCCCGTTGGTCCAACCGTATACCAATGTTTTTTGCACCGTGAATATGAGATAATTTCCTCATCTTCGCGTAGATGCTCGGGTAAACGATCCCACAGCGAATTAATATCTTGCGGATACAATACCAAAATGATCTGTTTTGGCATATATTTTAAGTCACTAGGTGTCAATTCCCACACCTTTTTCCGAGGATACACTCTTTTGTCGCTCTCTTCAGTTTCCCCCTTCTCCGCCGTTTCCTCTTTCGCCTTCCGACGACAGCCCGCGCAATTTCGTCGTAAGGGCGCCTTAATTTCTTCCGAATGAAACTCATCCCAATGTTTTACGCACGGTAGATATGACATCATTTCCTCATCTTCGCGTAAATGCTCGGGTAAACGATCCCACAGCCAGTAAATCAATCGTGGATACAATATTAAAATCATCTTTTTTGACGCATATTTTAAGACACTATGTGTCAATTCCCGCGCATCTTTCGGAGGATAATACACTCGGGCACGTGAATCCATTTTAACAGCAAGCGACACACACACACATACACAATGACGGCAGAGGATTGACTGAAATTTCTTCTCAATAAAAATGAGAATTAGCCGATATGATTCTCGATGAAATTCACGTCTCAGCCTGATCACTCTGTCACCCCAATTGTTTATCTCAAAATATCAAAAGGCATGCCGACAGAAATTCCACGAACTCCCTCTGCAACGGACGACGAAAAACTCAACGCTCCTCTTTGTCCTCTTCAGTTTTCGCTTTCTTCGCCTTTTCCGCCTCCTTCTCTTTCGCCTCCCAACAACATTTAACGCAATCTCGTCGTGGTGGTGTGGGACCACCTATGCGAGTTTCCAGCATATCAAGCGTATTCCAATGTTTTACGCACGGTAGACATGAGATTATTTCTCTATCCTCGCGTAGATGCTGCGGTAAACGATCCCACAGCCAATAAATATTTCGCGAATAAAACATTACAATGATCTCTTTCGACATATATTTCAAGTCACTATGTGTCGATTCCCACGCTGCTTTTGCGGGGTAACACACTCGCACGCTCGTGTCCATTTTACCAGTAAACGGATCAACCATTGCAACGGGCGGCGAATCGACTAAAATATTTTTAATTGTGAATTGCGATGATCGTCTATGCAGCTATGTGTTGATAATATCCGCATGCGTCGCGACGAAAAAAGTTGGACCTTGTTTGTATACATTTGTATACATCATAAATTTGACACTCGAAACTCTGCGCGTGAGAGCGCGCGCGAGCGAGAGCGAGAAAGAGAGAGAGAGAGAGAGAGAGAGAGAGAGAGAGAGAGAGAGAGAGAGAGAGAGCGCGAGCGAGAGAGAGAGAGAGAGAGCACGTGCGGGTCAACACCATCGACGACGCCGTCATCCAACGCTTTCTTTAAAAAATCCTGAGATCCCCCCCCCCCCCCGGAACACAGCCGCACACGCACGTGCACGCATACACGAGCAAGACACGCTGACGAAAAATTTCGATATCCCCCCCCCTACCGCCCACCACCCACCCGCCACCCACCACCAGCCTGCCACCCGCCACCCGCCGCCCGCGAGCCACCCACCGTCCGCAAGCCACCCGTGACTCACGACGCGGTTTGTGTCTCGGCTAAGTGGTTCGAGTCTCGGCTAAGTGGCTCGAGTCTCGGCTGAAAAAGGTCGGTAAATGTCGGGGTAGGGATCTTGGGACAGAACCGGCTGTCTACATCTACTTATGTAAGTATGCATTGAAATACAAAAATTAAACCTCAAAACATATAAACAAATTCATTATTTGGGCCAAAAAGTGGTTTTCATTCGTTTCTACTATGGCGTACCTGTTTGAAAATTTTTAAAAATTCATTGCGTTATAGGAAAATACAGGAGGTATGAAAAAAATAGCTTCATAATTGTGCCAAAATTGTGTCATGGTTAAAAAAGAAAATTTAGTTTGAAAAAATTTGTTTCAAGACTTTGATGGAGCTATATAACTTTTTTTTCTTAAGGATGTATGAGCGCTAGGCTTAGTATTAGATTAAACGCTGATTTTTTAATATGATATTGTCAAGGTTCAATATTCAGTACTCCAAAAATTTCAAGGCTCCTTAACGACTATTTAAGCAAGATATTATTAATTGAAAATGTAGCATTATTCATGGTTATATACAGAGCTTACGGCAAGATTGACTTTGCAACTTTTTGTTTTCCACAGTTCGACCGTTTGTATATTAGAAACCGTAGATGAAAAACATCGAGTATATCCATTGAATGTCAGGGATTATGATGATACATTGAAAAACGGGGATCAACGAACATCCCCATTAGATATATTAAGCTAAACACGACCTTCTTCACTTTTATTCGGAGGTTAAAGCTAGGGAGCATACGATACACCACCGGAGTCAGTCAGTTACTCGGAACGAAATAATTCTTAAAACGAAATTAATTTAATATTATATGCTCTCTGAAAATCATCTATGTACTTTTCACTAATATTTTGTTAAATATTACTACCTACTGTCCCCTTTCTGCGAAATTTCAATGAGATCATGTGTATTGACTACCACGTACCGCTCATACATCCTTGAAGCTGTTATCAGCCCTCAAAACATATTAAAAATTAAGATCAATCGGATCAAATAAATCTTGGAAAAATGTTTTTTTATGTTTTTTACATACTTTACTTTTTCTCAATAACTAATCGAGTTAGAGATCAACTAGAGTGTTGACCTCCAACTCCAGAAAACTATGAAAAACAAACTTTGAAATGACGAAAATTGACAGAAAACGATATAATGGAATATTTTCCGTTCTTGTGCCGCACGCGATCCAAAAAAAGAAATAAAAGCTGAATGTACGACTGCACGAGGCAGGTAGAGTGAGTTGACATTATATTATAGCTATGCTTTCTCTCACTCGCACTTATTCAATGCCACCGGTGTGCATGCCCGTAGTAGGGGTATGGGCGCCGCTGTGTATAACGTAGACTATCTCACTTTCACTCAGCGCGGCTGTCTGCCGAATCGAGACAGTTTTCCCGAGATCCAGTATGCCTTCGGATCCAGTAAATTTTTGGAGCCAGTTGTCCTAGGTTCCACTTGCCCGGGAGCCAGTTGGCACCCTCTCTCCCTCAGCAGTGGTGATCATCTTTCATGTTCATGTGCCAGAAATTGCATTCTCTTACTTCGACTACATTGACTGGACTAATGGGCACCCTCGATTAGGGCATGTATTCCGGAATTCCGAAATTTCGCAATTCTGGAATGTTGGACAGATTTTTCCGATATTTCAATTCCGGAATTAAAACACCTCAATATCGTTATTCCGATATTCATTATTGGGATCTGACAAAATCCGTGAGACATCTAGTGTTACATTTTGAAATTAAAACCGCCCAGCAAACACAGTTCCGAAATAGTTACGAAAATGTTACGTGACGTGTGTTACATTGGACATAACATTTATGTCACAAACTCCGTGAATGAAGCAGAGTTTGTTCTCAAATATGTCATCCTATAAACAAGTCACAGATACGAAACATCTACGAGAAATAATAATGATATAAACTCATACCCAAGATGTAACATATTCAGCTCATAGATGTAACAAACTCATCACATAGCCATAACAAACTCAGATAATAGATGTAACAAACTCAGATCATAGTTGTAACAAACTCAGCTCATTGATGTAACTCCTACGAAACGAAACGTAACCCTGGTAACGCATAATACTCGTAACAATGATGTCAATGTGATTTCGTGGTTACAGGTAATTTACGTATATACATATTTTATGAACAAATTACAAGAAATTTATGTATTTCCAACCAACATATTAGGTTGGAGTTTTATTTTTATTTTAACATTTAAAAAGTACATTTTAATTATAATTTATAATTTTTGTAGAATACCTACAAATATGATGTATCGTCCACCATTTGAGGTACCAAATGAACAATTTTTTGGGACTTATTAGAACCCTCAAGGTGCACCGGTGTCCTGAAAAGCCTAGTGTTGAGTTTTTATACTCTACGCTAATAAACTGCTGGCGACGTCTCATTTCCTTTGTAAACTTTTTCCCACAGGATGAACGTGGCACATTTTGATTAAAGTCAAAATTGTGACCAGGACAATGCCTGGAAAGTTCGAAATAGGCTAACAATTTCAAAGCAGGCCTGCAACTCTGAAATAAAGAGCAGAAAACATGTGTCATGCTCATCTCATGGGAAAATGAGTTACGAAGGAAATGAGACGTCGTAGAACAAAATCTGTCTATCAATTCTTTCTGAATCATGCACAGAGTATAAAAACTCAAAGCTTGTTTTTTACACAGAGTGTAAAAACTCAAAACTGGGTTCTTACACTCTGCGCATGATGCCGAAAGAATTGCTAGATAGATTTTGTTCTACGTCGTCTCATTTCCTTCGTAAGACTTTTTCCTATGGGATGAGCGTGGCACATTTTGATTAAAGTCAAAATTGTGACCAGGTCAATGTTTGGAAAGTTCAAAATAGGCTAACAATTTCAAAGCAGGCCTGCAACTCTGAAATAAAGAGCAAAAAACATATGTCGTGCTCATCTCATGGGAAAACGAGTTACGAAGGAAATGAGACGTCGTAGAACAAAATCTGTCTATCAATTCTTTCTGAATCATGCGCAGAGTGTAAAAACTCGAAGCTAGGTTTTTACACAGAGTGCAAAAACTCAAAACTGGGTTCTTACACTCTGCGCATGATTCCGAAAGAATTGCTAGATAGATTTTGTTCTACGACGTCTCATTTCCTTCGTAACACTTTTTCCTATGGGATGAGCGTGGCACATTTTGATTGAAGTCAAAATTGTGACCAGGACAATGCCTGGAAAGTTCAAAATAGGTTAACAATTTCGAAGCAGGCCTGCAACTCTGAAATAAAGAGCAAAAAAAATGTGCCGTGCTCATCCCATGGGAAAATGAGTTACGAAGGAAATGAGACGTCGTAGAACAAAATCTGTCTATCAATTCTTTCTGAATCAGCCGCAGAGTGTAAAAACTCAAAGCTAGGTTTTTACACAGAGTGTGAAAACTCAAAACTGGGTTCTTACACTCTGCGCATGATTCAGAAAGAATTGCTAGATAGATTTTGTTCTACGACGTCTCATTTCCTTCGTAACACTTTTTATTATGGGATGAGCGCGGCAAATTTTGATTAAAGTCAAAATTGTGACCAAGACAATGCCTGGAAAATTGAAAATAGGCTATCAATTTCATAACAGGCCTGCAGCACAGAAAGAAAGGGCAAAGAGAAATTAAGCGAACGTGCAACGCGAATAATGTTATAAACCGAGTAAGGGAAATTCCTGGGTGTTTTTCCATCACGGCAAATACCCATATAACTTATTTTTTTCTTTTAAATAAAGGAATCACATTAAACTTACCTCTTGCAATGTATGCTGTATTATTCTGGTTTATTCTGTATTACGCTGGATTATTCGATATCACCTCCTTCTACTTTACACTCACATATTGTTTACGTTCCTTAATCGACATAACCTTAAAATGATTGGAGACATTTCTCGTAATATTGATACGTATATGTTGCGGATTTAGTTACAAGAAATGACTTGTGACATTTATGTCACACATTATACATTTTTGCTACGTAGCCTCTATACTACGAGATTATAATATCACCAATGTTCTATAATTGTTACAGCAATGTTCTATAATTGTTACCGCAGATTTGTTACAAGAAATGTCTTATCACATTTATGTCACAGTGTGACATATTTGGTATGTAGCCTATACTACCAGATTATAATATCACCAATGTTCTATAATTGTTACAGCATCGACTCGTAACAGTTTGACAAGTTTACAGTACATGTAAATATCTCGTATAAGAGTGACGAGATCTTGACGTAGCAATGTTACGTATTTGTGATGTCTATAGTTTTTCGTAATTCCTACATCTTTCATTGACATCCTTACTACATATCGTCAGGACGTATTATATACATCTCGTTTACGTGCGTTATGAAAAAGTTACGAATTTGTGATGAACATTATATGACGTAGTTATTACATTTCAATTATACGTAAATGTTTCGTAAATCATCCAAGTGTGTTTGCTGGGCGGGGTGCATCGCTCGTCACAACGTTATAAATAACATTAGTGGTTACGAAAAATTGAACAAAAATGTCAGCAGTAGGTGTGTTCACATCTGTTCTATAATTTTCCCCAAAAAAATGCACGTTACGTATACGTAAAATTTTTTTTCGGTAACATGGAAAAAGTGGAGCAACTCCAAGCATGGAAAAACGCTTTGAGGATTCACATCTTGTAGAATATGCTACTTGACTCATACTTAACCTCAAAAAACGCATTTCACCGGGTGAGTAAAATTCGTTTTTTGAGATTAAGTATGAGTCAAGTAGCATATTCTACAAGATATAAATGGTACACTAAGAAAAGAACGAAATTCTGATGACTAGGAGTTGAACCAGACCATTGGCAAATATCATGAATAGTTAAAACTACCATTATCGGCCATTAATATTTATAACTTATATTATATTTACACGATCGGCCTACTATTACACGGTTTAGACAGTCGACTGCACCCCAGTCTGCGCCATATTGAATTTGGCCACGCCTCCATGTCAGATCCCAATTAACTCCTTGACTGGTGAACCCGCCATATGGCGGGCTTTTGGAAAAAATGCGTTATATACGAAATTTCGTAGAATTTCAGAACCATAATCCGTGCTCTGGGGTTTTCGGGGTTGCTGATTACGAATTTGCACTAAAAAGAGAGAAATTCAAGATGGTGGATCCAATATGGCGGACCGAAAATGCAAAGTCATTTGACGAGGTCGAACGTTGGTACTCTAGGGATTTTGAGGTCCCTGATTACGAATCTGAACTTAAAATTTTTAAATGGTGGATCCAATATGGCCGACCAAGAATGCAAAAAGTCGTTCGATGTGAGCAAAAATTGGTACTCCGGCGTTTTCGGGGTTGCTGATTACGAATCTGCACTCCAAATTTAGAAATTGAATAAATATTTATTTCTTATTCGCTCTCGTCAAATGACTTTTTGCATTCTTCATTCGCCATCTTGAATTTTTAAATTTGGAGTGCAGATTCGTAATCAGTGACACCGAAAACCCTGGAGTACCAAATTTCAAGTTGATAGTAAGAACAAAATTGTCTACCAGTGAAGGGGTTAATACATTACAATTTTCCAAAGTGATATTTTGACAATACATTTCTTCCTGAACGCAACCCAACCATGAGGCATAAATAAACTTATAACTATATTTCGGGTGTTTTCCCTACGAGTGTTGAAAGTGAGAGAGTATTTTCATGTGCTGGTTACTTTTGCAACCGAATACGAAGCTTGCTCTCAAACAAATCGTTGGGTGCGTTACTATTTTTGAGAACACACTATCAAGAAGAGCCGTTCTCCTCGCAAAAATGATTATTGCTTGAGTTAGTAATCAATTTGATCTCAGTTTTTGCCAAATATTAATCCTTTTATGGTTCTGTTTTTTTAAGTGTTTTTTCGTACCATTTCGTACGTAACGTACGTATATAATGTATTCGTACCTTCTGAAAAAACTAAACCTAACTAAATGATTGTTGACAGTATTCTTAAAAATATTTGACTGTTACTATTTAAAGTCTGATGTAGCTTAATCGTAAGTTGATGAAAGGATTAATAGGTATAATAAAACTTGTTTGATTAATAAATTTCAACTTTTTCCTAGAATCCAAATAATTTGTCCAGTTCCGGAACCAGTTCCGGAATTCCGATATTGGGTATCCAGTATCGTAACTCAATTCCGAAATTGAAAACCTTCCGATATTACATGCCCTACCCTCGATCATCAACGTAATGAAAAAAAAGTAAGAAAGAACGAGGAGGCGCAGTGTCTGGTATAGGTCTCACGCACATAGTAGGCCAGTCAAATGGAGACCAAAAAAGGCCTGAAATTCCAATAATTTTCTACTGGATGAAAAAATATAGAAAATGTTCAGGACGGTGTACATAACAAGGACCTCAGTTGTTGGGATTGTAGCATCGCTCGTTTTTGCAAAAAATAAAAAATAAAAACGGTTAAATAATCTCATTTATCCCGTTTTTGACACTTCCACGGGTTACGCTGCCAAAATGGTGCCAGTTAGGACGAAAATGTATAGGAACAATCTTGTAGAACATGAAATTTCCTATCAAAAAGTCAGTGACGGCACCTATCTATCCATTATAGTTTAGTGGCGCGAGCGACCGAAAAAAAAAGTTCGAAAATGCTCCATTTCCACGGAAACCCCAAAAACGCACTTTAGCTGCAAAATTTGGTTTACCCATGATAATTTGTATGAAAAAATCCGCCGATTTTTTTCATGCAACAGAACAATCGAAACAAAAGATTTCATGCCACAATAGTATTTTTTTTCACCCATGGAAGATTTTCGTGCTTTTCACCATATGCGTAGACAGCCGAAAAGTGACTCTTTTCTAACAGCTAAGAGTGAAAACAGACGAGTTCGGTTCTTTTTTCCCCGGAGGGGAAATTTTCTCGCTTTTTCAATTTTTTGAGGTCATTTGTTGCTCATTTTTTTCAGAATTTACATTTTTTCGTAAAACGGGCTCAACTTTTGACCTAATTATCGGACAACGTATAAGTTTTTAGAATCTCTTCGTCTGTAGATGGGCTAAAAATGCGATCTCTTGCCTTATATGCAACGGCAGCGCCGTTATTTGCAAGTAAACAAAGGACATTTTGATTCGGACCGTTTTTAACAATAAACAATTCATTTATTGCAAATTTTGTTGTCTGCTAATTTAACAATTCCATTTGAAGAGTGTCTCAGATTTTTTTTCTCAAGGCAGCCATTGTTGTAAAATTGTTATTAACAATTAGAATAAATTAACATTTTTCAACTTTGATGTAGTGTAATTTTTTCTTTTATTTTTCCCTATACAAATGTCACCATTTTAAAAATTACAAAAAATTTATTAATGTCGAAATCGGTTCTTGCAACAACAATATGTGTTTATCAAAATTTTTTTACAAGCTCGAAATGAATTTTTAAACGATTTTTTCCGCGCTGCACGATGGTATTTTTTATTTTCATTTATTTTCGTTATTTATACTATTCGTTAATAACAATTTTGTTGTAAAAAATGTCTCAACAACGATTTTTTTTTGGTTCTTGTAATTATACCAAATTTATATCACCGAATATTAATTCCCGAGAAAAATTCTGACATCCGAGCATAAATATTTTTCTTCGTTTTTTCATGGCTTTTACCGATTATAAGTGAATAATTTCAAATTATCTAGAAAAATCGAAATATACTTTAAGGAAATAATATTCAAAAATATTTCGTTCATTACAAAAATTTCCCAATTGTGTTCGAATCGTTTCGGAGAGAAGGTATAAACCGATCGATCGTTCCTATTATTCCAAGAATTCTTTTCACCTGGCAGTATCCGTTAAAACCCACACAGATACTATTATACGATGGTGTGCATCTCGGGACTATTTAGGTACACAATACAGGCTACACGGTCAGGATTTGTTAGGAACCATGGTTGGGGTTTTCAACATTTCTTTTTATAACTTGGCGATTTTTGCATATTTTTTTAAAATTATATTAGTCATAATAAAATATATTATGTGAATGACTATGAGTTTCCAAGTTATTTACATCCTTGTTACTCCCATTTATACTTAAAAAATATTTACGCATATCCTGCCATTGAAATTTATTTCATTTTTTGCGTTGTTTCAAATTGTCCGCTAATAATCGGTAAAAGCCATGAAAAAACGAAGAAAAATATTTATGCTCGGATATCAGAATTCTTTTCGGGAATTAATATTCGGTGATATAAATTTGGAATAATTACAAGAACCAAAAAAAAAATCGTTGTTGAGACATTTTTTACAACAAAATTGTTATTAACAAATAGTATAAATAACGAAAATAAATGAAAAT
Organism: Alloplasta piceator; assembly: GCA_946863875.1. NCBI lineage: Eukaryota > Metazoa > Arthropoda > Insecta > Hymenoptera > Ichneumonidae > Alloplasta > Alloplasta piceator. The sequence continues at coordinate 27,140,756 of OX333071.1, read as the reverse complement.
AAAAAATACCATCGTGCAGCGCGGAAAAAATCGTTTAAAAATTCATTTCGAGCTTGTAAAAAAATTGTGATAAACACATATTGTTGTTGCAAGAACCGATTTCGACATTAACAAATTTTTTGTAATTTTTAAAATGGTGACATTTGTATAGGGAAAAATAAAAGAAAAAATTACACTACATCAAAGTTGAAAAATGTTAATTTATTCTAATTGTTAGCTAATTTTGCAGCTAAAGTGCGTTTTTGGGGTTTCCGTGGAAATGGAGCATTTTAGAGCTTTTTTTTCGGTCGATCGCGCCGCTAAACTATAATAGATAGATAGGTGCCGTCACTGACTTTTCTATAGGAAATTTTATGCTCTACAAGATTAGTCCTATGAATTTTCGGCCTAACTGGCACCATTTTGGCAGCATAAGCCATGGAAGTGTCAAAAACGGGAAAAAAATGTGATTAAACGGTTTTTGATTATTTTATTTTATTTTTTGCAAAAACGAGCGGTGCTACAATCCCAACAACTGAGGTCCTTCTTATGTACACCGTTCCAAATATTTTCCATATTTTTTCATCCAGTAGAAAATTATTGGAATTTAAAATCGGAATTTGACTGGCCGGTCGTTGCGAAAGAAACGTCGATGGAAGGAAAAAGGGTTAAATGGTAGAGGCGATGATGGGATAAGACAGAATGGATATGAAGCAAAAGAAGGAAGAAACGATTTCTCTCTATCTTTTTTCTCGCATGCATGCATTCCTTTCAACTGTGAGAGACATCGGCTATTGCGTCACAAACGTTTCCGCTTTTCCTGCAAAGAAATTTGTTCCGCATTTGATGTACTTTTCAGTAAAAATACAATATCGAGCTCGAATCAATCAATGCAAGAGCGACCAAAGTACCCAGTGACAGTAAAGAAAAAGTTTTCGACACTAACGCGACCTTGCTGAGGATACAAAAAACGTCATTCTGTGGAAATTTTCTTGAGAAATTATGACTCTAAGGAAAATGGATCTCGCGGGAAAATTATTCATGCAGGGGGACTATAAAAAAATCTCAGGTTATTCCAGCAAAAAAAATAGAAAGTGAAACGTAGTGAAACTTCCCTGAATTAAGTAGCCTGTTGAATACGTAAATTATGCGCTTGCAGAAAAATCGATATTCCCCACGGTCTCGAGAATGAAAACGTTATGCAGGAAATTCATACATTATTATGGACGTTCAGGATATTCTATGAGACAGCGGTTATCAGAGCCACCAAGCGAATGTGAGGTGTGACGTGAAACAAGTCGTGTCTCACTATATTTATGGCCGAATAACAGAATCGTGTATTGATCAAGTTGCAAAACACAATTTGTATAATGTACACCGTAAAAACATCGATTTATAATATTTTTCATTAATTTTTGTATTTAAGGTAAATATCCCAATACCCGACCATGCCCCAGTACCCAACCACTTGAACCAATATATCAGCAAGTTAAGCGTTCACTTAAGAGAAATCTTAAACTGTGAATTGATTTAATATCCAGGATTCATAATCTACGTATACGACACTACTTTTAATAGTTCAAGAATCGTTTGTAATTTAATTTTGGATAAATATGACAGCACGCGTACTATTCGGGGCACGGAAGCCATTATCTAAGCTGAAGTACTAAGGAATCGCGATAACTTATTGAAGCTATTTTGAAGTGGTTTTTTATTGTTTTCGTACCGAGCCTAGCTGTTTTTATTCGGAAAGATACCACTAATTTGATCACGTTGTCTCAATTATCCAAAAATGCGTTTTAAGTACTTAATTTTCATGTCCGGTAATTGGTACATACGAAATGTATCATGTACCGATAACCGACCATGTGTCCGGATATCGGTACTTGCTCGCGACTATGTTCAGTCCCAGTAACCGGACATCTGCTGACATGTATATTATTCGTGCATAGCCTCAAAATTTCGGTAACACATTCTCTGAGCAGCGACGCATTTTTCTCAATTCACCCCCTCCCTTCCTCCCACCACAGAGATGAGTGGTCGGTTATAGGGTCATAATGTGTGGTCATATATTGGGTCATGTAGAAAAATGGGTGGTCGGATACTGGTACATCTACGTTTCTCAGTATTTTCGATTATTATGAATAAACAACTAATTATAGCAACAACTATACCCTGTGTTTTAGAAACTAGAGACTTCAAGCTTTCCAATAGTCATAGTCGTTATAGAATAGTATTTTTTTTCACCCATGCAAGATTTTCGTGCTTTTCACCATATGCGTAGACAGCCGAAAAGTGACTCTTTTCTGACAGCTAAGGGCGAAAAAGAGCCCCTACTATTGTGCATCTAGGGCCAGAGATAAGTCTTTTTGTCGAGCGTGAAGTTTGCCGCAACGAGCGAAGCGAGGGCCGCAACCACGCGAGACAAAAGACGAGTCTCTGGCCCGCGTTGCACACGATCTTTTTTTTCCCCATGGGAGATTTTCGTGCTTTTCAGTATATGCGTGGGTAGCCAAGAAGGGGCTCTTTTTTGACAGCTAAGAGTGAAAACAGACGAGTTCGGTTCTTTTTTCCCGCTGCGGGTTAAGCCGGCACCATGGTGTTTTATCAGGAACGGCGTGCGTGTCGGCTGAATTATTGTGGTGTATGACTTGTTGGTAAACACTGACGTAAATTGTGCTTACCGCTCTCAGTTTCGATTGTGCTGGGCAATGTGAGCGCGATTATATTTTTCGGCTTACTGGGCCGACTTAGGACCACTCTCCCCTATGTATATATATATATATATATATATATATATATATATATATATTGTGACGCGGAAATTTCGCCGGTCACAAAATAATGTAAAGAAGCCTCCCTCCGCATCTTTCTCCCTCGCTACCAGAGGCACCAACCCGCTGATTCGAACGAGAAACCGATGAGATAAAAATGAACAAAAATTAATGCTATTTGTTCCCGTAAATTTCATGTACCCGGGACACGAGAGCGGGACCTAAAATCAGAGGAATTGAGGAATTAAACCAGAATACTCGGCTTCAACAGAATCCGCTCACGAACTTCAGCTTCATCCGCCAGGTTCGTTCAACCGCTTCCATCGCAGTGAACGAACACAACATCAAATACCCGGTATTGGAAGGGAATATCAAATAACAGTACGAGACCTTGGCACCATACACGCAGAACGCAACGTCATCGAAGCGCATTTTCCATCGAATCGCGGCTAGAAGGATTACGCACGCGAGAAATTATCATATTCGCAATTCGCGCGTAATAAGCGTAATTCTTCGACTCACGCCGTATAGACCACGTGGCGCCAGGTACTGGGGGAATATGTTAAAAGCTAGAAGTAGTGGGGGGGTTAACGAGAGCGTCGCGAGAGATCTAGGGTGACGAGCTCAGGACTCTGGTAGCGACGGCGAAGGCGAGAAGACGCGTCAGACAAGAAAGAGAAAGCGAAGGACGAAAGAAAGAATTGAAAGACCACAAGGAGACCGTGTCGAACGGTGAGTCCCTTAAATCTCTCGCTTTTGTCTTTGGGTAAAATCGAATTAATTCCGAAGGAAAATCCTCGCTCTCATTGATTTGAAGAAATTTCTGTCGCTCGTGTTCCGCGGTGTCACGAATTGAAAATACCGTCTACTATGCCTGAAAATAAAATCGATACCGCGTAGTTAAAAAGTTAGCGTGATTTTCCCGGAAAAGGGAATCATTTTCCGAATCGTCGGAATCATAAGTTGTGCGAATCGTGCGGGTCGCCGAAGCGCGAGAGTTGTGTCGTTAGTTACGTTTTTTTTGTGTTAAATTTGTTCACGAGAGTTTTCGGCGAAGCTCGAAATAATTTCTAGACAAGGTAGAATTTGTGAAATCAGTGTCGTTTTTGAAACTTCAGAGGCCAACTCTCGGGATTCGGCTATTTTGATTTATAAGCGAAAACTTTTCTGAATTTAAGAGGAGGCTAAATACCATTTTTATTCATTCCCTACATTATCGACGTATCATCGTCGTCCAGACTTTCTCCGACAACCGTGGATGAAAATTAATTACATTTTGACAATTAAGAGGGGGATAAATTAATTAACAATTAATTGTCAATTGAGAGGCTAAAATACGTTACAGCTAATACCAACGAACTCATTCGAGCCCCCTAAATATTATAGGTTACTCGTCAGAATCCATGATGCTGCCCTCACTCGCACGTCTGTGAACTACATTTCGCATACGCCTTCTCTTGATACGCCATCCAAAGTCACGGCGTGTCATTTTGATAAAATAATGTCGAAAACGTCTCGATATTTGGATCGTGGCGTTCTTCATGGAGCGTCACTCTTGGTTTTACCCTAAGTGCAGTAAAAGTTTAATAATTTAAGTTTTTCAATTAGTTTCGTGGTGGTAAATGAATCTGTAAATTTTTTTTTGTTTTCCGAATTTTTTTTAGTGAGGCTCCATTTCTACCAATGTTCTGATGATGTTGTTCAAATTTTATTCAATTCCATCCATTTGTATAAGTGCAAGTTTGGATGGCAATTTCGAGGTGTTAGTGTCGGTATTTAGCCTCCTCTTAAGCTGTTTTTTTTTCCTTTTGAGCGAGTTTGGACGACACGCGTCCCGTGTCATCAAGGTCACGAGATCGCTCGCAGTAGAATCGAGACGCGGAGCTAGCTCTTTTCTTCTTACTTTGCTAAAAATCCGTTAATTGAAATAAAAAGTTAATCCTTTTGTAAAATTGTATCAAAATTCTATCTTGCGAGAATTCCGAAGGGTGAACTGAGTAGCCTGGGAGAATTATAGTAGGGAAATTTGCTGAAGATTGTGTCGAGTCAAGGTCGAGTCACGCGGCCGTTATTAATCATTATTACCTGAATTTATACCGTTTCTTTTGTGAACCAAACGAATATTTTTCTCGAAAGAGCTTGAATAAAACCACGATCAATATGTTTCCGAAATTTTAGAATTGTTGTTCGCATCTTTTTGTTACTTTAATTTTCCAAACCGCCCCTCTACCTTTATTTGAGACTGCTGTTAACCAGGAAAACTCATATTCTCGTTTTCTTTCCATCAAAAGAGTACTGGGCCGCGTTAGCGCGGACGGCGCCTTAAAATAAGAATAAACCAGTCCTCTACGAGAATATTTTGTGGCAGAGGCGAGTGAGAGGGTTTTTAGTATTTTTGGTATAATTGATTTTCCCCTAGATTTTATCATCATCAATAAACTCAGGTTTTTGGTCACAATATATATAATTATATATATAATTCAATAATTTTACAAAACTTTGAATAATAACTGAAAAACCTCAAATTGCCAGCCATCGGTTTAAAACTCATTACCAAATCTAACAGTTATGAATTCAAAACCGGTTCAAGACTCGTTACCACAATTCGTCCGGCATGTAAAAATAATTAACGGCAACTTCCTCAACCGTAACAAATGGCCCCCACTCTTCATTACTCGATCCCACTGCCCCTCACTCCTCACTCGTCTCTAATACTCAGTTGCTACTAAGCTCTCGAAACATCTTGACCGTTTAACAACATCATGTAATGAAAATTGTTAATTTTGATCAGAAATGAATCTTGGAAAATATCAAATACGAAAATCGTAGGTAAATAACATATACCCACCTTCTCACAAAGAACATTAACTGGGCACTAAAATATCAAAACCCTCTCTCTCGCAAACATCAAAGATCGCAAAAAAACGACCCGTCTTAATACAATAAATTCATAATGAATATCATCCAAAATTCATCAAATGATAAAAAATTACCCATACAAATTCAGGTCAGTCATGACACACAACACATCAACTTATAATGTAAGCCATGTCAAAACATATCAAAATCCTTTATACAAAATAAGACTAAGATGAATGTAATTTTTAGAAATAATAAACCTGAAGAGGATCCGAATAAGGATCGAAACGTTATACAAAAATTGTCCAATTTTATTTGGAACCACTGGCTGAATCGCAGCCGATTCCTCCCTTCACTAATTCTCTACATGACCGCATATCCAAACCAACACTTTTGCATTTATTCGAAGAAAATTTATTCACGTTCATGAACATTTATTTTTATCAAACGCAATTTTTTGAGCCTCAAAACATTTTTTTGAATGAACCCACATTCCTCGGAACAACTCGTCAAGTTTTTCTCCTGCGCTGCCTTTTTTCTCTCTCCACATCGCAAAATTCGCCCTGAAAAAAGCGACCGAAATGATCATACAATAAAAACGTGGACATCATTCAGAACTAATATGTGACGCGAGATTGCGGACGGTTCTTAATTGATCGAGGACTATCGACGGAGACTTCAGTTTTATTGACACTCCGCCGAGAAAGACAAGAGAGAAGAAGGACACGAAAACAAAGGAAGGAAATCGAGATGACCAAAAATTGAGGGTCGCAACCGTGAGTGTCCCAACTATCCATTATTGATGACCATCTACACAATACATAATTATATTTCAAAGTACAATATTATTTCATTACATAATGTTTTCCATTACAAAATATCCTATGGCACAGGAAAAAAAAGTTTCGGCGTTGACCGACGAAAATAGTCGAATAGAAGTATTTCGCATGAAAGCGAGAGATGGAAGAACTTCCGTGTAAGAAAGTCATTCGACGCGACCCTAGCGAATCGATGGAACCATTAGTAACCTCAAAAGGAGTGGTCCGTTTGAAACAAAAACGAACGCAAAACGAACCTCTTTACATAATGACGTCCTAAAGAGAACCAAAAACGAATCATTTTAGTAATAGTACGAGAACCCACGACCAAAACCATGTGTCATCGTGATACGGCCCAAACCATATAACGTCACTAGCCCTGATGACCCTGAACCCAACTAGGTACCAACCTAACACGCTACCTATTACGCCACCGACTACTTATGAATTCTCTTTACTTATATGATATATCAGTGGTGAAATCCCAGAATTTAAGCGGTTCCGATATGTATCCGAACAAATATTATCACGTAGTTCATGTAAATATGCGATTTCAACTGACGAGTCTGACGACCTCTGAGTTCCATCGTATCTTGAACGCTTACGCGCTTTCAGCACGAATTTTATACGAAATACTACTTACATGCAATTTTAATATTTTGCCATTGACCGAAGAAAGAAATTTCAAGAAATTAAGAATCTACAAAGAGGATTTTGTAAAAAATAGTTCTTCGAGTGGAAACTTTGAGTTTCATGTATTTCAAAGTTTCCCTTCGAAGAAATATTTTTCACAAAATCCGCTTTGCGAATTCTATATATCTTCAAATTTTTTTCTTCGGTCAATGGCAAAATATTAAAATTGCATGTATGTACAGCGAAATAAATTATGTTGTATTTGAAATAAATTTTTCCGCATATAATATCAATGCGTTACTTATTTCCCTTAATATTAATGGTGTTGGCATTTTATTATTTTCAAATTTAATATGAGATACATTTATAACCTAAATTATATTTAATTCAATCACGCGAGAATAATCGATAAGGATTAATAATTAAAAAATATTTTAAAATTTTTCAATTATTCATCCTTATAAACTATTCTCGGGTGATTGAATTGAATATTTATAGATTATAAATGTATTTTATAACCTAATGTAATTCATAACCTCAATATTCTCGCGTGATTAAATTAAATGGTTAGGTTATAAATGAATCTAATAACCTTATGTATTTTATAACCTAAATATTCTCGCGTGATTGAATTGAATATTTAGGTTATAAATGTATATGATGGGTCTCATACGGTGGTTATCCGGCATACATCTGCGGTTGACTAAGATACCAGAATATGCTCTCCATTCGCAAATATTGCATATCCACCATGGCTATGCTGCATAACCACCGTGCGTATATGGCGAGGGCCCACCGCCAGCACACTGAAATATAGCTCGTGGGCCTATACAAAATGGCTCGGCGCACAGTACAGCTATGTGGGAGACCGTGGCTATAAAATAAGCGGGAGCGCACAAGAATATGGCGACTGTGGCAGTAAGCTTTTTTCAGTGTAACGTCTGCGAGATATCATACGTGTTGCTCTAGAAGTAGTCTTGAAAAAAAGTTTGCGAGGAAGTATTTCTGACTTTTGTGCTGTGTGGGCTGCTATTAGCATTTTTGAGGGTTTTTTCATCCCAACAATGGATTTTATAAGTTTTAGCCGTATCACGATGACACCAAAATTTTAGTCGTGGACTCTGGTACTACAACCAAATGATCGTTCGTAGGATATTGTAGTTGGATCAAAACAACCGAAAAACTACGACAGTATAACTCGAAATAAACCGGAAAAGAACCAATCCAGAACCAAAACAGGACCGATAATGAACCAAAGGAGGACCGATAAAGAACCGAAAAGAACCATCACATACGGTTGACCATGAAGTCCAACTACATTTCTTAGGGACTTGAAGAAAAAAAATCTTTCTACACGCTCGTCTGAATAAGCATACTCTTTGCATATTCCGTATGGGAGTGAGCGTTCGCCGTCCTGCGACATCTTGCAGCAAGTCTCGAAACTAATAGTTGCATACCGTTCACGAACAGTTGCTTTCCGGTTCATTCTGCAACCGATTTGTAACTCTCATCAAGCCGATTACAGTCCATTGGTTCGGTTTTAATATGGTCGTTTCACGGTTGATTGTCCTTTCAAACGGACCTTCCTTTTGTGGTAATTTCTCGGTTTCCTTAGGGTTACTTGATTACTTTTTAAAAAACCAAATCATAACCAGCACACAACCAATCACCGCATTGTAACCATGATGCGACGATTGAATCGATCCGCTAGGGGAAGTTTTTATTGCCGAAAGGGAGGAAGTGAATGTAAATTTCAGAGCAAGCGGCTCATATTTTGCGTCTGTCTCGAAATTATGCTTCAAGTCTTAACTAGTTTTTTCATAGGTTTTTTGGTCAGACTTCACGTGTCTGAACTAATCAATAGTCTGCGAACGGTTCGACGCATACGGTTATCGGGATTTATACGTGGAAAAAGAGGGATACAAATTTATTCGCATTCAAAATTGATTTTATAAATTTTTTCGTGCTCTGAAGACGACAAATTTCGTTAGAATTTGTCATGACAATGCAAAGTTCGATTTCGACTATCGACAGTATTAGCCCCTTCACTGGTGAGCCCGCCATATGGCGGGCAACACAAACTTGGCCATAACTGGTGAGCCCGCCAAGGTCGTACATACAGGTCTGGAAACTCGCAATTTTTGGTAGTGGGGGAAGGGCCCGTTATGTGAACACTTCCTAGTTTGAATTGCCACAACGCGCGGCCGCGGGGCTGTATTTATCCCCCAGATAACATAACATTCGAATCAGAAGTAAAATACGCATTGTCAGATGTCAATTACATTTTTAGATCAACACAAGCAGATTATTGTCGTAAATATTCTTTTTTTCATAAACATTTTTGAAAAATGCCTAGAAGTGTATGAAACGAGCAGCAGGCTCGTGTTGTCGAAACATTCACTGCTTCAAGTTCCAAGCGGGATTGAGCATAGGTGTGACGAAGACGGACAGATACGAATTATTGCAGCGATTTGTACTGTCCATTACCCCCGCGGGGGTCTACCCCGTCCGGCAACGCACTACCCACACGGAACATTAGGGCCATGGGACGTCCAATATCCATACATGGTGGATGAATGCTCCATCCCAGGGACGTCTATGAGTATCCCTATCACTGCTAAAAGAAGTGCGAAACGGCACCTGTTCTATGTACTGGGAACATCCCTTATACGTACCTTGAGACGGTTTTTAGACGGACTAGACCCCAAAAAATCAAAAAATGCCGTCTGATTTACGTATTTAAGACGAATAAACCAGTGATCCGAAAGATGTCCAATGATCATCCATTATACGTCCCTTTATTTATAATTCAATCGTTATTAACTACACATTATTAATTAATTATAAAATTTGTTACTGATTATATAATATTCGGGGCCTACGAGATATCCATATTTTACAGAAAAAAAAGAAAAAAAAATAGTTTTCGATTTTTCACGCTGCGGTCACCCATCCAAGTATTGGATTCAAGGGGTGCTGCTTAACTTTTCTAATCTCCTACCTACCTACCTACCTACCTACACTAACTTGACTTATGAGAAACTTATGCATGTAAAAACCTTATACGATGTAGTTTGCTGATATACTTATATATCTTTGTTTCACAGGCCTTGAATAATGTATAATCGTAATGAAATTTATAATTAATGGATAATGTGTAATCGATAGCGTTTAAATTAAGGGACGTATAATAGATGATCATTAGATATCTTTTACAATATTGGCATTCGTCTTAAATACGTACAATAAATGTCACTTTATGTGGTCTATAGACACCTCTAAAAAATATCTAAGGGTACGTATACGAAACGTTTTCAGCACATAGAATCGCTGTCGTCTCGCATCTCCGATAGTGGTTTAAGGAATGTCCCATGGACTTCCCCGGAATGAAATTTTCATCCAACTTAAATGATTATTGGACGACCCCTGGCTGTTAAGTTACGCGCGGAATATATTTATGGCTCCAAAAATATGTGTCGTGGACGTCGAATAAACTTCCGCGTTATCCTTCGATAGACGTAATTTGTACGTACATACGACGGTCAATCGGCGTACCCATATCAAAGCTGCCCGAAATACTTAAATGTACATCTAAAGGACGAATGCTTTTGATTGGACAACACGCGACGGATCACATAGGACGTATATTGTATGCTCACACACGTACTATTTCTTAAGCTACAAATATACACAACACGGCCATCTATGGTATGCCCATAGGTAGAAATTCAATAGCTCTTAATTCAGTATAGTAATTGGACATCTATTGGACGTTCCAGGTTCACGTCTATATGAAATCCTACATGGAACATCCGATAGACGTTCAATTGACGTCCTCCGAATGTGATTTTCGTTTACGAACCTGGAACGTCCAATGGATGTTCAATTACTATCCTGAATTAAAAGCTATTTAATGTCTACCTATGGACATACCATGGATGGCCGTGTTGTGTATATTTGTAGCTCAAGAAATAGTACGTGTCGTGGACATACAATATACGTCCTGTGTGATCCATTGCGTTTTGTCCAATCAAAAGTATACCATGGATGTTCAATGGATGTCCGCATTACGTCCATCGTGGATGTAGACGTGTTAAGGATCTATGGATAATAGATGGACGTCCAATGGACACTCGGTTCCGTGTGGGTACGTCGCACCGCCGGGGGATAAGGTTAGCGCCTCTAGTGGCCACTAACAGTTTCAAAACTGTGGCAGATAACGAAGTCACCTGATTTGACAGAGTTTACAATTTGAAAATGTTTTTTTTCAAGTTTTTCAGTTTTTTGTTGATTTTTTGTTTTGTTTGTCTTTTGTTTGATTCGTAATTAGCGACGACAAAACCTCCAAGTGCCATCGATCGCTTTTGTCAAATGACTTTTCACCTTTTTGATCGGCCATATTAGATCCGCCTTTTTGAAATTCGAAGTTTCGAGTGTAGATTCGTGATAA